>CM036756.1:10782932-11982932 GCA_020796225.1 Arion vulgaris | reverse complement strand
ATTACTTCACGTGCATGTGTCACGTGATATTCAAGATGACGAAACACGAAAGTCATTCATTTCTCTTCGCTACTAAGCTTCAATTATCTTGCACTAACTCAATTTGGTAAAAGATCAATTCATTTTTGGTCAGAGATATGTTTGCGCGAACATAAAGACAACAATATTCTTGTGTACACGCTCTGAAACAGTTCAACAAAGATATACATGTTGCACAACTTTGTTTCGAATATTTTGATCTAATGACTATGATATGTTGACAAGGACATGACGCTAATGGTGGAAGGACATTCATAATTATTGAGGATGTAAGCCTTAGAGTAAAAGCTAGTGAAAAGTCTAGCAAACTATAAAGAATATTGAAAAAAGTGATGTGCTATGAATGCATCCAACAGCAACCACTGTCTAATATAACAATGCGTCCAACAGCAACCACTGTCTAATATAACAATGCGTCCAACAGCAACCACTGTCTAATATAACAATGCATCCAACAGCAACCACTGTCTAATATAACAATGCGTCCAACAGCAACCACTGTCTAATATAACAGAAAGGATGTTCTCAAAGTAATAGAGTATTACTTCTTTCTCTTATTTCATTATTTTTTTCTACTCTTCAGCGAGCAGGAGGCAGGAATTGAACTTGGACCCAATGTGTAAGCATGCGCCAATACAAATATAGTTTTGAAATATTACTTTATGTTTGACGCACCTGTCATGTCCATAAATAGTCGATGGAAGGACAATAATACAGAAAGAAACTTATAATATTGCTCATTACAATAATACAGAAAGAAACTTATAATATTGCTCATTACAATAATACAGAAAGAAACTTATAATATTGCTCATTACAATAATACAGAAAGAAACTTATAATATTGCTCATTACAATAATACAGAAAGAAACTTATGAAACATATTTATTAGGTAAAGAAACATATTATATAAACCATAAAATAGACAACGTTTGAAACAAAAATAACAATTTGAAGCAAAGAAAAATATAAAAATACCAAGTAAGGTAGTTGGACAAAGTACAACAGCACGTGGACATTGATTACTGCATTGAAAATCGCATTACGGCAGTATAAATTTGTGTGCTTTTCTTTCATTCCGCAGGCGTATGTACACATCAAACTAGTTTTCTTCTAACTTAATTACATTTTATATCGGAAATGTAATTTTGTAGAAAAAATGATTACCCTTTTATTACAAGATAGCATATTATGAAAAGATAGATTGAGAGTCGGCAGCAATCAAAAAGCTTTAACAGAAATTTAGAGGTAATTTGACAATGAAACAAAACATGGCGCAGTACGCGACATACATGCCCAAATGGTCCATATAAACGAGCACAGGCTGCGGAATTGGGTAGCTAATATGTTCAGTCAACGTTTTGAGCGGAACGTTTTTAATAAGCGAAGGATGCGAGATAAAAATAAGACAAAAAACGATATAATTTTAAGACTAACGTATTGTAGCTATACTTTAGTATAACCCCATTTTTTGGAATTATTCCATACAGTAGCTACATAGACATCATCATCATCAAGGTGCGTATCCTTTATAGGACGTTACTCTCTTTTCAGCACATCTGAAATTCACTCTGTCTCTTGCCAGTTCACCCACTTCGTCGATGGTCATGTTCATGGTTTCTTTAATATCTTGTAGCCATCTTCTTCTTGGTCTGTCTCTGCGTCCTGGGACCCTGTCCTCTAATATTGTTCTTTCCAGGCCATCGTGACGCTTGATGTGACCAAAGTATGTAATTTTTCAGTATATAGACAATATAGACAAATTTAATGTTTAACTATGCTATTAATATTAACATTACTAAATGAAATCCTTTCGATATTTGGTTTTTTTCTGATAAAAAAAAAATAAGTATGGTTCTAGAGCCCAAAAAATATTAAGTTATTTACAAATGTTGACTTATTGCTTTAATGATAGCATGAAGAACAAAAGTTAGAATCCAGAGTAATATTGTTATGAATAAAATAATGTCATTTTCTGGACACTTTTGGTGACATAGGTCTCCTATTTTATCGTGAAATAGTACTGTTTATCCAAAAATGGAATATTTCTCATAGTTAGCACTCTTAAATCAAATTAAAATGTGATAGTACTAACAGATTTGAACACTAAAAGTTATTTATTTTAAATATGTATCAAATCAAAATGTGATAGTACCAACAGATTTGAACACTAAAAGTTATTTATTTTAAATGTGTATCAAATCAAAATGTGATAGTACTAACAGATTTGAACACTAAAAGGTATTTATTTTAAATGTGTATCAAATCAAAATGTGATAGTACCAACAGATTTGAACACTAAAAGTTATTTATTTTAAATGTGTATCAAATCAAAATGTGATAGTACCTACAGATTTGAACACTAAAAGGTATTTATTTTAAATGTGTATCAAATCAAAATGTGATAGTACCTACAGATTTGAACACTAAAAGGTATTTATTTTAAATGTGTATCAAATCAAAATGTGATAGTACCTACAGATTTGAACACTAAAAGGTATTTATTTTAAATATGTATCAAATCAAAATGTGATAGTACCAACAGATTTGAACACTAAAAGTTATTTATTTTAAATGTGTATCAAATCAAAATGTGATAGTACTAACAGATTTGAACACTAAAAGTTATTTATTTTAAATGTGTATCAAATCAAAATGTGATAGTACCAACAGATTTGAACACTAAAAGGTATTTATTTCAAATGTGTATATTTATTTTATCTCGTAGACAAGTAATGTTGTGTTATATTTCCTGAAAATTATAATCGTTATTTTTTTCATTATTTCATTCTGTAGCCGTATCAGACCGTCCTTGTCCCTGACATCCTCACAGGAATCTGACAGACCTCCAAGTAGTGAAGATCAGACGTTGCCAAAGGAACAAGAGGAGCCAATCATAGCCAATAACACAGAAACAGAAGATATACCTACATCTAAAAATGGAGATACTAGTAAGTGCTTAATTAACTCAAACCATATCATTAACCACTCTAGTGGCATACAAATGTACGACCACTTGTAGTTGACATTTAGAAGGATATCTTAGTAAAGAATTGATTTTCTCTTGCAGTTGTAATTTTGTAGTGATGATGCTCGTTCATCACCAGTGATGATGACAACAATTTTCATCCCAGGGAATGTAGTTGCGTTATGTTTGTCTGTGTGTGCGTAGATGACTAGTGAGCCAGATGAGGACTAGAAATTTAGTTATATGAGGACTATCATCAGAGCACTCCGGACATGTCCATGGGTGCTTCGATTTCTGCCTCAGCAAATCCAGCAGCGTCCCAACACGCCAGTTCGGTGTTGATTAATCAATCTCTTTGCATATTTAGTATGTCGTTCTTTTCTGGCAGCACCAATATTGACACCATCTTCTCTCAATCTGGTCATCGAATGAGATTCCCAGCTATGAAACTCCTCTGTTCGGAAAGACTCTCTCGGTGCGTGAAGAATGTCCTTTCGATCCATAGCAGCGCCTTCTGATATTGGAACCAAGCCAGCCAATCTATCAGCAATGTTCTTGTACAATGTGGGCAAGGAATACTTGCGCTTGTGGGAAGTTTTCTACTTTTCTATTTTGACGTTTTTTATTCCATACGTGCAGTTCTACCTGCCTCGCAGGCCGCAGAACCGTGACAAAGAGGTGTGCGTCAGGCTGATCTGTCTTGAGCAACATTTTCCCAGTTGTCGACATCTATGCCAAATGGTTTCATGGAGCTCTTGAGTGTGCCTTTAGTAGTACCGTTTAGAACACGATATTTTAATATCTCTGCACAATACTTTACAATAATTACGACATGCGTTGTACGATAGGGTAGTTATTTTCTTCAAAATGCATCTAGATTATAAAGAACCGTGTGGATGAAGAATTTGTAGCTTGGGAACACGGAACCAACGTTTTATCGACTGTCTCCAATAGAACTAGGAACTCTCCCTCACCTACATCAAGATATCATGGATCGTGGATATAACTCGTAGATGTCATGAATCCCTGTTAAAATAGCCACATTACTTCAAACAGTAAATTAATCAAGTACTTTTAAATTGAGAGGCAAGCACCGTATCTCGTAGAAATAGAGATACCCAAGTCCCGATTAGACTGTTTAACACGAGCGCAGAAATATGTCATGTTAATCGATAAATAATCGATAAATAAAAAATGTCATGTCACTCCGAGAAATATCGTATGATAATCATCTATCATATTGCCAAGATTGTATCCGTTTATATGCGATATCATATTGACAAGATTGTATCCATTTCTATGTGATATCATATTGACAAGATTGTATCCGGTTGTATGTGATATCATATTGACAAGATTGTACCCGTTTCTATGTGATATCATACTGACAAGATTGTATCCGGTTGTATGTGATATCATACTGACAAGATTGTATCCGGTTGTATGTGATATCATATTGACAAGATTGTATCCGGTTGTATGTGATATCATATTGACAAGATTGTATCCGTTTCTATAAGATATCATATTGACAAGATTGTATCCGGTTGTATGTGATATCATATTGACAAGATTGTACCCGTTTCTATGTGATATCATATTGACAAGATTGTATCCGGTTGTATGTGATATCATATTGACAAGATTGTATCCGGTTGTATGTGATATCATACTGACACGATTGTATCTGGTTGTATGTGATATCATACTGACACGATTGTATCCGGTTGTATGTGATATCATATTGACAAGATTGTATCCGGTTGTATGTGATATCATATTGACAAGATTGTATCCGGTTGTATGTGATATCATACTGACAAGATTGTATGCGGTTGTATGTGATATCATATTGACAAGATTGTATCCGGTTGTATGTGATCATATTGACAAGATTGTATCCGGTTGTATGTGATATCATACTGACAAGATTGTATCCGGTTGTATGTGATATTATACTGACACGATTGTATCCGGTTGTATGTGATATCATATTGACAAGATTGTATCCGGTTGTATGTGATATCATACTGACAAGATTGTATCCGGTTGTATGTGATATCATACTGACAAGAATGTATCCGGTTGTATGTGATATCATACTGACAAGATTGTATCCGGTTGTATGTGATATCATATTGACAAGATTGTATCCGGTTGTATGTGATATCATACTGACAAGATTGCAGGTTCGATCCGGGTTATGATACAGAGAGGCGGCCGCATCAGGCGGAACCGCAAGGGGGGCAGCATAAATAGCAAAATCAAAATCACAATTAAAGTTTATTTTAAAGAAAAAACATTTAAGGGGCGACATTTTGAAGATTTGCATCATACTGAGAAAATATACCGCAAGGTCCTGCAAGACTGTATCTGTTTCTATGCGATATCATATTGATAAAGTTGTGATGCTTCCATATGTTATCATATTGAATAAATTATATCTGTTTTGCAGTGTTATGTTTCTATATGTTATCATATTGACAAAGTTATATATGCTGCCATATGATATCTTAATGACAAGATTATATCTGTTTCTATGTTATATTTCCATGTGTTATGTTCCCATGTGTTATGTTCCCATGTTATGTCATGTGTTATATTCCCTGATGTAGTGTTCCTGTGTTATGTTCCATGTGTTATGGTCTCATGTGTTATGGTCCCATGTGTTATGTTCCAATGTGTAATGTTCCCAAGTGTTATGTTCCCGTGTTATGTTCCCATGTGTTATGTCTCACATGTGTTATGTTCCCATGTGTTATGTTCCATGTGTTATGTTCCCATGTGTTATGTTCCCATGTGTTATGGTCTCATGTGTTATGGTCCCATGTGTTATGTTCCCAAGTGTTATGTTCCTGTGTTATGTTCCCATGTGTTATGTTCCCATGTGTTATGTTCCATGTGTTATGTTCCCATGTGTTATGTTCTTATGTGTTATGTTCCATGTGTTATGTTCCCATGTGTTATGTTCCTATGTGTTATGTTCCCATGTGTTATGCTCCATGTGTTATGTTCACATGTGTTATGTTCCCATGTGTTATGTTCCCATGTGTTATGCTCCCATGTGTTATGTTCACATGTGTTATGTTCCCATGTGTTATGTTCCCATGTATTATGTTCACATGTGTTATGTTCCCGTGTTATGTTCCCATGTATTATGTTCCCATGTGTTATGTTCCCATGTGTTATGTTCCCATGTGTTATGTTCCCATGTGTTATGTTCCCATGTGTTATGTTCCCATGTGTTATGTTCCCATGTGTTATGTTCCCAAGTGTTATGTTCCTGTGTTATGTTCCCATGTGTTATGTTCCCATGTGTTATGTTCCCATGTGTTATGTTCCCATGTGTTATGTTCCATGTGTTATGTTCCCATGTGTTATGTTCCCATGTGTTATGTTCCCATGTGTTATGTTCCCGTGTTATGCTCCATGTGTTATGTTCCCATGTGTTATGTTCCCATGTGTTATGTCCCATGTGTTATGTTCCCATGTGTTATGTTCCAATGTGTTATGTTCCAATGTGTTATGTTCCCATGTGTTATGTTCCCATGTGTTATGTTCCCATGTGTTATGTTCCCATGTGTTATGTTCCAATGTGTTATGTTCCATGTGTTATGTTCCCATGTGTTATGTTCCCATGTGTTATGTTCCCATGTGTTATGTTCCCATGTGTTATGTTCCCATGTGTGGTAGGTTCCCATGTGTTATGCTCCCATGTGTTATGTTCACATGTGTTATGTTCCCATGTGTTATGTTCCAATGTGTTATGTTCCAATGTGTTATGTTCCCATGTGTTATGTTCCCATGTGTTATGTTCCCATGTGTTATGTTCCCATGTGTTATGTTCCCAAGTGTTATGTTCCCGTGTTATGTTCCCATGTGTTATGTTCCCATGTGTTATGTTTCCGTGTTATGCTCCCATGTGTTATGTTCCCATGTGTTATGTTCCCGTGTTATGTTCCCATGTGTTATGTTCCCGTGTTATGTTCCCATGTGTTATGTTCCCAAGTGTTATGTTCCGTGTTATGTTCCCATGTGTTATGTTCCCATGTGTTATGTTCCCAAGTGTTATGTTCCTGTGTTATGTTCCCATGTGTTATGTTCCCATGTGTTATGTTTCCGTGTTATGTTCCCATGTGTTATGTTCCCATGTGTTATGTTCCCATGTGTTATGTTCCCGTGTTATGTTCCCATGTGTTATGCTCCCATGTGTTATGTTCCCATGTGTTATGTTCCCGTGTTATGTTCCCATGTGTTATGTTCACATGTGTTATGTTCCCATGTGTTATGCTCCCATGTGTTATGTTCCCATGTGTTATGTTCCCGTGTTATGTTCCCATGTGTTATGTTCCCATGTGTTATGTTCCCATGTGTTATGCTCCCATGTGTTATTTCACATGTGTTATGCTCCCATGTGTTATGTTCCCGTGTTATGTTTCCATGTGTTATGTTCCCATGTGTTATGTTCCCATGTGTTATGTTCCCATGTGTTATGTTCCCATGTGTTATGCTCCCATGTGTTATGTTCCCATGTGTTATGTTCCAATGTGTTATGTTCCAATGTGTTATGTTCCCATGTGTTATGTTCCCATGTGTTATGTTCCCATGTGTTATGCTCCCATGTGTTATGTTCCCATGTGTTATGTTCCAATGTGTTATGTTCCAATGTGTTATGTTCCCATGTGTTATGTTCCCATGTGTTATGTTCCCATGTGTTATGTTCCCATGTGTTATGTTCCCATGTGTTATGTTCCAATGTGTTATGTTCCAATGTGTTATGTTCCCATGTGTTATGTTCCCATGTGTTATGTTCCCATGTGTTATGTTCCAATGTGTTATGTTCCAATGTGTTATGTTCCCATGTGTTATGTTCCCATGTGTTATGTTCCCATGTGTTATGTTCCCATGTATTATGTTCACATGTGTTATGTTCCGTGTTATGTTCCCATGTGTTATGTTCCCATGTGTTATGTTCCTATGTGTTATGTTCCCATGTGTTATGCTCCCATGTGTTATGTTCCCTTGTGTTATGTTCCCATGTGTTATGTTCCCATGTGTTATGTTCACATGTGATTAGTTCCGTGTTATGTTCCCATGTGTTATGTTCCAATGTGTTATGTTCCCATGTGTTATGTTCCCATGTGTTATGTTCCCATGTGTTATGTTCCCATGTGTTATGTTCCCATGTGTGGTAGGTTCCATGTGTTATGTTCCAATGTGTTATGTTCCCATGTGTTATGTTCCAATGTGTTATATTCCATGTATTATGTTCCCATGTGTTATGTTTCCGTGTTATGTTCCCATGTGTTATGTTCCCATGTGTTATGTTCCTATGTGTTATGTTCCCATGTGTTATGCTCTCATGTGTTATGTTCCCGTGTGTTATGTTCCCATGTGTTATGTTCCCATGTGTTATGTTCATATGTGTTATGTTCCCATGTGTTATGTTCCCATGTGTTATGTTCCCATGTGTTATGTTCCCATGTGTTATGTTCCCATGTGTTATGTTCATATGTGTTATGTTCCCATGTGTTATGTTCCCATGTGTTATGTTCATATGTGTTATGTTCCCATGTGTTATGTTCCCATGTGTTATGTTCCCATGTGTTATGCTCCCATGTGTTATGTTCCCATGTGTTATGTTCCCATGTGTTATGTTCCCATGTGTTATGTTCATATGTGTTATGTTCCCATGTGTTATGTTCCCATGTGTTATGTTCCTATGTGTTATGCTCCCATGTGTTATGTTCCCATGTGTTATGCTCCCATGTGTTATGTTCCCATGTGTTATGTTCCCATGTGTTATGTTCCTATGTGTTATGCTCCCATGTGTTATGTTCCCATGTGTTATGTTCCCATGTGTTATGTTCCCATGTGTTATGTTCACATGTGATTAGTTCCTGTGTTATGTTCCCATGTGTTATGTTCCAATGTGTTATGTTCCCATGTGTTATGTTCCCATGTGTTATGTTCCCATGTGTTATGTTCCCATGTGTTATGTTCCCATGTGTGGTAGGTTCCCATGTGTTATGTTCCAATGTGTTATGTTCCCATGTGTTATGTTCCAATGTGTTATATTCCCATGTATTATGTTCCCATGTGTTATGTTCCCGTGTTATGTTCCCATGTGTTATGTTCCCATGTGTTATGTTCCTATGTGTTATGTTCCCATGTGTTATGCTCTCATGTGTTATGTTCCGTGTGTTATGTTCCCATGTGTTATGTTCCCATGTGTTATGTTCATATGTGTTATGTTCCCATGTGTTATGTTCCCATGTGTTATGTTCCCATGTGTTATGTTCCCATGTGTTATGTTCCCATGTGTTATGCTCCCATGTGTTATGTTCCCATGTGTTATGCTCTCATGTGTTATGTTCCCGTGTTATGTTCCCGTGTTATGTTCCAGTGTTATGTTCCCATGTGTTATGCTCCCATGTGTTATGTTCCCGTGTTATGTTCCCATGTGTTATGTTCACATGTGTTATGCTCCCATGTGTTATGTTCCCGTGTTATGCTCCCATGTGTTATGTTCCAATGTGTTATGTTCCCATGTGTTATGTTCCCATGTGTTATGTTCCCATGTGTTATGCTCCCATGTGTTATGTTCATATGTGTTATGTTCCCATGTGTTATGTTCCCATGTGTTATGTTCCCATGTGTTATGTTCCCATGTGTTATGCTCCCATGTGTTATGCTCCCATGTGTTATGTTCCCATGTGTTATGTTCCCATGTGTTATGTTCCCATGTGTTATGTTCCCATGTGTTATGTTCCCCCGTGTTATGCTCCAATGTGTTATGCTCCCATGTGTTATGTTCCCATGTGTTATGTTCCCATGTGTTATGTTTCCGTGTTATGCTCCCATGTGTTATGTTCCAATGTGTTATGTTCCGTGTTATGCTCCCATGTGTTATGTTCCAATGTTTATGTTCCCGTGTTATGCTCCCATGTGTTATGTTCCAATGTGTTATGTTCCCATGTGTTATGTTCCCATGTGTGGTAGGTTCCCATGTGTTATGTTCCAATGTGTTATGTTCCCATGTGTTATGTTCCAATGTGTTATATTCCCATGTATTATGTTCCCATGTGTTATGTTTCCGTGTTATGTTCCCATGTGTTATGTTCCCATGTGTTATGTTCCTATGTGTTATGTTCCCATGTGTTATGCTCTCATGTGTTATGTTCCCGTGTGTTATGTTCCCATGTGTTATGTTCCCATGTGTTATGTTCATATGTGTTATGTTCCCATGTGTTATGTTCCCATGTGTTATGTTCCCATGTGTTATGTTCCCATGTGTTATGTTCCCATGTGTTATGCTCCCATGTGTTATGTTCCCATGTGTTATGCTCTCATGTGTTATGTTCCGTGTTATGTTCCGTGTTATGTTCCCATGTGTTATGTTCCCATGTGTTATGCTCCCATGTGTTATGTTCCCGTGTTATGTTCCCATGTGTTATGTTCACATGTGTTATGCTCCATGTGTTATGTTCCGTGTTATGCTCCCATGTGTTATGTTCCAATGTGTTATGTTCCCATGTGTTATGTTCCCATGTGTTATGTTCCCATGTGTTATGCTCCCATGTGTTATGTTCATATGTGTTATGTTCCCATGTGTTATGTTCCCATGTTATGTTCCCATGTGTTATGTTCCCATGTGTTATGCTCCCATGTGTTATGCTCCCATGTGTTATGTTCCCATGTGTTATGTTCCCATGTGTTATGTTCCCATGTGTTATGTTCCCATGTGTTATGTTCCCCCGTGTTATGCTCCAATGTGTTATGCTCCCATGTGTTATGTTCCCATGTGTTATGTTCCCATGTGTTATGTTCCTGTGTTATGCTCCCATGTGTTATGTTCCAATGTGTTATGTTCCCGTGTTATGCTCCCATGTGTTATGTTCCCATGTGTTATGTTCCCATGTGTTATGTTCCCGTGTTATGTTCCTGTGTTATGTTCCCATGTGTTATGTTCCTATGTGTTATGCTCCCATGTGTTATGTTCCCATGTGTTATGTTCCCATGTGTTATGTTCCCGTGTTATGTTCCCGTGTTATGTTCTCATGTGTTATGTTCCTATGTGTTATGTTCCCGTGTGTTATGTTTCTATAATCATATCGACAAAGTTGTATCGGATTTCATATGATATCCTACACTTGTATGAACCTGTTTTCGCGTACTAACTACGTCTGGTGTCATATCTCTTTGCTTCAATAGTGACTGTATCCGAATACGAGTCTGTATGGGAGATCCCCAAGAACTTCTTCATACGTTGCATCTGGGTGGCACTGGTTCCTATCAGAGCACTACTATACATATCCATTCCAGACAGTCGTCGGCCTGGCATCTGGTCACGTCTATACATTCTGTCATTCATCATGTCTGTGGTGTGGATTAGTGCTTTGACTTACCTTATGGTATGGATGGTCACTATAGCAGGTAAGTAACTGAATCTAACATAACGTATTACAGCGATTCTAACACGCACTTTTGTTCGATTGATTGATTGATTGATTGATTGATTGATTGATTGATTGATTGATTGATTGATTGATTGATTGATTGGTTGATTGGTTGGTTGTTGGTTGGTTGGTTGGTTGGTTGGTTGGTTGGTTGGTTGGTTGGTTGGTTGGTTGGTTGGTTGGTTGGTTGGTTGGTTGGTTGGTTGGTTGGTTGGTTGGTTGATTGATAGGACTATCATCATTGCACTTCGATAAGTACGAATTTGTGCTCCGATCTCTTTCTTACACAGGAAGGTCGTGTCGGCCGTGCACGAACTCCGTAGTACGGGTGATTGTTCCCGATGTAATTTAGAAGATAGTCTAAATATTTTGATGAAATTTCATTTTTTAATATTTCTAATGAATTTTCTCTGAGCCTCGGCTGTCCGGCCTGTTCTTCTCGATTGTGAACTTTCAAAGGTTCTTTTACGTGCTAAATTTGAATACAAGACCTATATAATATCGTTCTTCTTCGTTATGAATTGTCTATTGTCTATTCCCAGGTGGAAGATGTAGTTGGCTGTCCACTCTTGCCGTTAAGCGTTGTGATGGGAGCTTTAATTTGCGTTCTAGGGCTAGATGAGTCGCCCTTGTTGTGTTGTATCCGTGTTTATATATTGTGGTCTTGATATTGTCTATCCATCTTTTCTTGGTCTTCCCTTAGCTCTAGTACCTGATCTCTTTTATTGTATGCTGTTATTGGTGGTTGGTTGTATTTAATTCTCATTAAATGTCCAAACCACTGCATTTCGATATGAATAGGAACTTAATTTCACCCACGTTGATAGTAGGTATCTCTAGAAAAATATACAGATTGCTCCAGGCAGACAACGAACCGAGTACATTTGGAGCGAGAAGAGTGCACCTTACCTCCATGCCACAGAGAGCTATGTTTAAACAATGTTTGTATGTCGTGTTATTTCTTCTAAATTAGCATGAACATTGAAATATTAAGCTGATAACCACAAGTTCTATATACGTTCTTAATATATTAATTTATACATCGCGTATTGTAGTAAAATTGATAAGAAACTGGACGGACGGCTTTGAGAATAAATGTCTCCGAAAATTATTAAAAGTAAAATGGAGTGATTTTGTTTCGAACAAGTCAGTGAGAGATAGAACACACCAACAGCCCGTATCAAATATTATAAGGAAACGAAGGTGGAAATATTTAGGTCATGTTCTTAGACCAGACAAAAAGAGACTAAACCAACAAGTCATTATGTGGTCACCAGTTGGGAAAATAAAACATGGAAGACCTAAGACCACTCTTCGAAGAACAATCCTACAAGAAAGTAAACTATTTTGATGTATAACCATACGAGATCTCCAACTGCTAGCAACGAACCGCATTACATGAAGATCTAAAACCTCTGCCCTATGTGCCGCCTTTGGCACGAAAGAAACAAACTAACTAACTAATATTGTAGTAGTCCTGAGCTCTATATCCGCGTACGTATGTGTACATCGCATATTGTAATAATCTTGAGCTCTATATCTATGTACCTGTGTGTACATCGCATATTGTAGTAATCATGAGCTATATATATGCGTACGTGTGTGTACATCGCATATTGTAGTAGTCATGAGCTCTTTATATGCGTACGTGTGTGTACATCGCATATTGTAGACATTCTGAGCTCTATATTTACTTTTTAAAATAATTTTAAAGTCGAAGGGTTTACCCCATATGGCTCGGTCCCTGCAGAAATGGCACGCCACCTGTCGAGAGTATTGCACGAACTCCGTAGCTCCGGCAACAATCCTAGTGTCTCTGGAAAAAACTACACTAGTGAAAATCTACGTACATCGCATATTGTAGTAATCCTGAGCTCTTTATCTGCGTACGCGTGTGTACATCGCATATTGTAGTAATCCTGAGCTCTTTATCTGCGTACGTGTGTGTACATCTCATATAGTAGTAATCCTGAGTTGTTTAGCTGTGTGTACTTTTATATATAACATATCGTTATATTCATCATTTGTATATCTGAATACAACGCATTTTGTGGATACAATTAATTTGTTGTTTTTTTTAAATGTATTACATCCAAATTTTCATTTTTTCTTCAATCTATGGTTAAATATTTATTTGCAGGAGATGCTCTGGATATCCCTGACACTGTTATGGGTCTGACCTTGCTGGCAGCAGGAACTAGTGTACCAGATTGTCTTTCAAGTGTCTTTGTAGCTAGAGATGGTATGTTTGTTTTGTCATACAAGAAAATAGGTTCAATGTTTTTATTGTCTAATAATAAAACTTGATAAATAAATAGATACCGTATACAACTATCATCATGTAGCATATTATTTGTAAAATGTCGTTCTTATCACTGCCAGCATAAACATGTATCTATCAAGTTTTCCCTCCTCCTCCAACGCCATGTTCAAGGTTTCTTAAATATTCCGTTCTTACTATCATCTTGATAACTTCCTGCTCATCCTCCAGGAAAAACTCGACTGTGTCTCCCGTAGTGTATATCCAACAAATCCTCATTTTCTTCTATTGACCTAAGCCATCACGGGTTACTGCCCTGTTTTTATCCACAGGTCTGTGTGCTAACTTTCTTTCTTTCTCGAATCATGTATGCCTCACAGCGTCAGGTCAGGAAGAGATTTCTAAAACGGGCCCTAGTATGAGCTTCGTAGATAGTCTCTTTCGTCGCCTCTGTTATCTCTGAGGTCCATCTTTTGCGTGGCCGGCCTTTTGCTTTGTACCCATTGTATCGGAGCAGCATTGCTCTTTGGGTGCACTGTCTGATGGTAATCTGCTTACGTGACCGAACCATTTAATTTGTTGTTTCTTGATGAAGTCTAGTACTGATGTTGTACCCACTTTTTCCTGATGTCTTCATTTCTCAACCGGTCTCTTCTTGTTACATCCAGCATTCTGCGTAGACACTTCATCTCTGTTGTGACTAGTTTTCTTCTATCGTTTGTTGTCAGCGTCCAGGTTTGGCACTGGTAACATAATTTGGGGAGAAAGATTGTGTTGAACATTGCTCTTTTTGTGTTCATGGTGACGTGTTTGCATCTTAAAATTGGCGTCATTTGCCCTATCATTTGATTTGCTTTGTTGCATCTGTGTTGAATTTCATTAGTGTGATAACCATTCTATAAAATGTATATTTGAAAGTACTTATTTATATTCAAGAATCCTGAGAAAGTCTATCATGAAAGAGTCGGGCATGTACCAAGAAATAGAAAAAAGGGGAAGGCTTAGGAAGAGATGAGTTTTAAAAACCTGCATGTATTATTCCATCTTACTCTCGCCTTCTTTCCTGATGTTATGTTGTAGAAGACTGTATATAAATGTCAAAACCATTGCTACATAGTTTTACTGCAGTCTTTTATTATATCGGTATTACTTCTTTTCATTACCAGGTTATGGAGACATGGCAGTTTCAAATTCTCTAGGTAGCAACGTGTTTGATATCTTGATGTGTCTTGGTCTGCCTTGGTTGATAGAGTGTGCCATTGGTAATGGAGAGAGCGTGAAAATCGAGAGCGGTGGACTTACCTATTCAACTTTGACGTTGCTAGCTACTGTAGCATTTTTGCTTATGTCCATGGCTGTCAACAAATGGAAACTCACAAAAACTTACGGCGTAGTCTGTTTAGTAGCTTACCTTATTGTCATCACTCTATCCTGCTTGTTTGAGTTGAATATTTTTGAAAAAATTAATCTTCCTACTTGTGCAAGATAGAACAAATTAATTAATAGCTCAATAAATAAATGAATCTTTAGACCTACTGTACAAATTTGATTGATTGATTGATTGATATCATCATTATTGTACTTCAGTGATTAACCATGTGTGCTCAGATCTCTTTCTTACACAGGAAGATCACGTGACAGTGCTCAAACTTAGGTAGCACCGGCGAGGGACCCCTGTAATTTAAAGATAGTTAAAATATTTTGTAGGAATTTTTCTTTAAATTTTTCTAATAAATTGTGCTTGGGCTGCGACTTTCCATCCTGCTCTTTTCGATTTTGAACTGCCAGGGGTTCGTTTACATGCTCAAATTGAACATGAGATCTACATTTTCTCAGCCGTCTCCGATAGGACTAGGAACACAATATCATCTACCGAGATCGGGGTCTCTGGAAAAGTATCCCGATGTTTCCTCGAGGGATCGAATCAATTATGTTTGTATGAGAGGCGATCACCTAACGTCTCGCATCAGAGACCCCCTCCCTCCTCCTACTTTAAAGTTACAGTGTAGGGTAACATGTAAAGGTTGTAATAAAATCCCAATATCATCAATGACTGATTATTTTCTTATCATTTTACGTCTTCCATTAAACACTGGCTCATACTAGAATTTGAAAACTTGTTGATTTTATTTATTTGTTGATTATTAGTACATACATGTGAAATAACTACATGTGAAATGTTATGTCTACGAAAAGTTACCAATAACATCTGAAAAGACAGTCACCGACATCAGCATAACTAAAAGAAAGTTGCAACAGAACCTAGCTTGAATTACATTGAGAAACAAAGAATGTAGTGGTTAGGGCACTTAATAAGAATGCAGTCAAACTCCACTGTATATAGAACCTTCTACAACAGAACATCAGGAAAGAAGGCGAGACGAAGACCACGAAAACGATGGTTAGATGACATATATGAATCCTGTCAAAAGGCAAAAATTACTATCACCCAAGCCACTAGATCAGCGTAAGACACAAATATAAAACCATGACACTGGCAACAAACCGGTAACAGTGTGACGACAAAAGAAGAAGATTTGTTGATAAATATTTTGTATTATTCTGATAAGTGATTATATTATTTACTATCGCATTTATTACATTTACCTAAAGATACTAAGTCCAGATACAATATGTTGCAGATAACGCATGTTTTCAATTTCCATATCCCATGTATGTCATTTACATAAAAGAACACTGCTTTAAATTTACTTCCAGTTGTTTAATATTTGCACAAAGACATATTGATCACTGTTGTATTCTAATCACATTTAATTTGAATGACGAACAATAACAAAAATAGAACCACTGCAGTTTTACTAAAGCGATGTAAACGATAAACTTTTACTTAAGAATATACACAAATTCTATCTCAAATTTCTTCTTTGTTTCTCTAATGATGTTTTGCCTCACAACATTACGATAAGAAGAGATTTAGAGAAACTACATTTGTGTACGCTTCATGAACAGTGTTTTCAATCCAAAATCTTGCAATCTAGTAGTTGGCGTGGATTAGTTTAAATGAGGTGTCAAAGGCGCATGAGGTGGTGTGCCAGGATTAGTGAGCAGGCACTAATCAAGACCCTGTCCCCTACCTCCTCGTGATGACCATGGAAACAGACGTTGGTTCCGATCTGGCTAATGGGGGCAGGGATCGGGGAGAACTACTGGTAGTGCTAGTGGTGCAAGTACGAAAAAAGAAATGCAGGTCCACACGAATAAAATGCACGAGTCTCCTGGCCGATGTCCAACAAAATATTGCCCAAGTTCACGAACAAAAAGAAACAGCAGTGAAACGTCTCTGACATAAGCCCCACTCCCCGGGAGTAAGGGCCGAAAACAAATCGCCATCCCCGGAGCAGGAGACTCCATACACGAGCTCGACGTGTAAGTCAAAAGTCCCGCCACAAATTACCTGTTTCTCTGCCGATGGGGATACTGGTAAACATGAAAGGATGAGAGGTGCATCCAGTGACGAAACGTGTGTCCACGTAGGACAAAACTCGAAGCCCTGAGGAGGGGGCAAACATTGCCAGCTCGTTGGCAAGAATAAATAAGTCAGATCCACAACGAATAAAAGTCTACCCTCGTGTCGGTACGAGGGAAGATTGCAATTGACTCCGCATCGGTGGCCTGGTGCAGATACATGTACTGGGCATGGTTTGCCGAGCGCAAAACAACAAGTTGCGTTTCAGTGCATAACGAAACTACCCTCCCTGGGAAAACCGTGCAAGGTACTGTTGCGATAACAATTAACATCCCCGGAAGAACTGAGGTGGGTGATGCCTAACTGAACTGCCAGCCTTGAGGCAACCGGGCAAGGTACTATTGAAGTCACAACTAATATCCCCGGAAGAACTTTGGTGGGTGATGGTGGCGAGCGCAAAATCCTCAGTTGCGTTGCTAGCGCCGATTGAAACGACCCCCTACATTGTTTGTGCTTGGCCCCAGGCCGGTGTCTTCCGAGGCTAACTGCAAATTGCCACGTACCAACGCGCGTCTAGAAAAGGCTAAGAATGCTCCTACTCCGGAACAAACTCAAAAGTGAACGGTAAAGTAAGGTCGACAATGTAAAGATCTGACAGGTTATCCGGGTCCGAACATTGGCGAAGGCCGATACTTTATACGGTGTTTTATACGAGTAAGACGCCGTTCGAGGACAAACTTATAAGCCCCGAGAAATGTTTCTAATCCGGAACGACCTCATAGTCAGAAAGGGCAAAATAGCGTAACTCACTGTCTTGGCGTAGATCACAAAGCCCAAATATACGACAAAGCTGATCGAAAAGACGACGATCCGGGCCGACATAGTCGGCAGAAAGGATCGTACCCTAAGGAAAGTTCACCCTAGTAAATAAAAAGCTGGCTGAAACCGGACGGACGAGCCTAGTCACCATGGGCGCACAATCGACCCGACGTAGATCACCCGTTCTTGTCAGTGGACCAATTATACATCACAATAAGAATGATAAAATTGGCCGTGAAGAATGATCGAGAGAAGAAGAAGTTTAAATGAAAATCTTTTTTGCGTCCCCACTTTATGAGCGCATTCCAAATGTCAGCTGTAACCATTGGCTGGCCCGCCGATATAGTGGCAGAGCCATCCTGTCTGCCTGCTCTCTCATTGTCAACGACACCTACGTGCCCCGAAACGAAGATAGGTGTAATTTTGCAAATTGTTGACGCTTGTAGTGATTCAGTCCATCACCTGCGTACCGAACCAGCCTCCACCTTTCGGATCATATTCAACGAATCACTTTGAATGCACGTATGAGTGTAGTTTTGTGACTCCAACCAGAGTAGTGCCTTAGTCACCGCCAGTACATCAACTATCATGCTGCGTGTTGTCCTACTAAATGCACCACTGGCTACCACAACCATTCTACCGCATGAGCTTGCAGAGTAGCCCATCCGGACTTTTCGTGGCAAACAACCGACCCATCAGCGTAAATCACAACGTCACCTTCATTGCACTTTTCATTAATGATTTCTTTAACGTCTGCCTCCAACGCCACGGTATTCCTTTCTCTCTGCAACCATGTATAAATATGCACAAAGTAAAAGTTGGTTGATAGAAGATTGCTTATGTTGGTTGTATCATGTTGTGCCATTAAAACATTGTCTTTCATACATATTTTGATAGTAAACTGTAAGTGAATATTTTTATTACCAGAATAATGATTTTGTGGCTATTTACTTAGAGGAGTGATATAAGTTGTGTTATATTGTGAGCATTTTATTTCAGCAGTTGCAATTTAATTTATATTTTTTCCTATGCTGTTAGTGTTCAATTTTGTCACTGGCAGAGCAAATTTTGGAGGAAAATCATATTGTGTAAAGCTATTTTTGTGTGTAGAGATATCTGTTTTAAACTTGATGTCAGTATCATTTAGCCAATAATTTGGCTCAATTTGTTGCATATTTGTTGTATTTCGTTATTGATTTGTCGATACCAATGACTTTTGAAATAAAGAGACTATTTGAAAACTCGTTTAATAAATAATCACATTTTCTTATGTAAGCTATCTGATCACAGTACTAATAGCTTCAATTAACTATATAATTTGTTTCAAGCCCCTCAAGTTTAGAAGTAGACATAGCTAGTTGTTCTTTATAGAAGTGACACTCTTGAAGGACATGCTTTGTAGTCAAGATATTAGCAGAGCCACCATATATTAACATTGAAAGTCTTGACCTCGAAGTAGTCAACACTTGTGCATACTTTCACTCTGCCATCAGCAGCAATCTCTCCATAGATGATTAAATTAGCAGCCGCATTAGGAAGACATCCACTGCTATGTTCAAATTTCAAAGCGTGTTTGGGAAAATAGGGCACTCACACAAAACACCAAGACACAAATATATAAGGTATTTGTTCTCAGCATTTTTCTGTATGGTAGTGAGACGTGGACAACATATGCCAGACAAGAGAATCCTTCAAGCAACACCTTCCACATGTGCTGTCTCAGGCGAATTTACAACACCGGATTGAAAGACCACATCTTCAATACAGAAACCCTGGATATTGCTGACATTTCAAGCATGTGCACATTGCTCAGTCAGCGATGTCTAAGATGAGACGCATCTGCCGTATGAGCAATTGTAGATTCTCAACGGACATTCTATATGGCTAGCTCGCAACTGGGCTCAGCACCCATTACTACTCTTCATTGACACCTGAAAGTGTGATGTAGCTTCAAGCAGCGTAGAGAAATGAAATTGAGAGCGGTTGGTAAAAACAGACAGTCATGGCGAGAATCAGTGAGGAATGAGTCAAAAAGAAAAGAAAAGAAACGCCATCACATATGGGGTGCAGAGAGACCATCCTCTGCATCATATCAAGTTTCCAGTATCCCCTGCAGCAACTGTGGCAAGGATTGTCACTCCAGATTAGGCCATTTCAGCAGCAACAGACGTTGCGATTCAGCCCAAGAACAAACTACGTGACACACAACTTATTGCATGAACGAGACAAAACACATTCAATGATGATTATAAATTTATTATTCAATGGCTACTTCCGAAACTCTCAAACCGTGACGTTAACTCATCTTATAAACATCATCAATCAAAAGACACAAAATGGCTGCCATGCGAGATTGCCTGATAGACCTCTGTAGAATCTGCCATCAGGTATATTCTTTCTAGCCCACATTAAGAATAAAATTACAGCAATTTGCACCGTGTTAAAATTATGATATATTAAGTTCATTTAAATATACCATACAGTTGTTACTCAAATGTATAATTTCTTTCTTTCTGTTCTCCAATCCTGTTTTACCTCACAGAGTTGAGATAAGAAGAGATTTCTATCAAGGATAATGTTTGCTCGGTACAGTGACATCAGCAGAATATCGGACACTGTCACGAATGAGCTTAGTAAAGAATAATTCTTCTTCTGAGTTCTCACTAGATTCGAATTTCGGATTATCTAATAAAGGCAACCGTCTGCCTCAGATTATCAGCCACGCCATACAGTTTGTCTTGGATGCTGGTGTAAGTGGACCAAGTAGTAAAGAATTCAACACCAGCTTAAAAAGTGGCGAGATCAGGGAGGAATGTCTTCATACCTTTGATGTTTGTCAGTGACAGTGTCCCTCTGTCTACATATGGAACATTATTGATAGTGTTTTTTAGTCTGCTTAGGTAGCACGGAGAGCCGCTGTAGCGTAGTTGTTAGTGAACTCGCTTCGCAAGGCTGGTGGTCTGGGTTCAGCTCCGCAATGCGCGTGGAATTTTTCCCGACCGCGACGGCTCTCAGGTCGACCAGCCTCAACTGGGTACCAGACATGCTCTGGGAAAGTAAAGGCAACCGGCGTGATGCTGACCACATCACCCATCGTGTGCCGACGGTCAATGAAAAATACAGGTCTAACACTGTATTGACCTATATACCACGAGGTATGAAAGGGTTCCTTAGGTAGAACTAATAATAATGTCCCCCTGTCCACATAATAATAACAATGTCTCATTGTCAATCTATCTCACACATACAGTAACACACACACACACACACACACACACACACTAAAACAAAAATGTCGACTTTATCCTGAACATATTCTATTGTACAGAGGTATTTATGAAATGATGCACCATCAATCAAGTTTTATGCTCAATGGAATAGACAGTCACCTATCACTCAAGTGTCATGAAGACTGAGGTAAACAACATTTATAATAAACAATTTCCAACGCTGTATATTAGACAATCGAGTGATTCCTCATCATCTTGAGACTCCTTTTTATTTATGAAACCTGTCGTCTAACCAGAAATTATGTCTATAATTTATCTCTATTCACTTCACATAATTTTGTTAGCTGCTAAAATGTATTACTGCATTCAATTTCTCACGACCTGCTCACACAATGTTGATAATTACTGCAGTGTATTAATGTATAAGGTGTTGGTGAATTTATCTACAACGGAAAAAAGTCAGTCAATCAGGAAGTACAGATAAGGACATTAATGTCAAAATTAGAAAAGCCCAACACGCCTTTGCTATCCTGCATACGATGTGGAAATCTACTACACCACCGCTCAGGATATTCAACTCAAATGTCAAATCTGTGTTGCTGAATGGTTCGGAAACTTGACGTGTCATCATGTGTAATATAAATTATATTCAGACCTTTGTCAACGGATGCCTTTGGCGTATTTTCGGACTTAGATGGTATGACAGAGTTGCAAACACAGACCTATAGATAAGACAAAGACGGGAACCCATGATGATCCAATTTAAGACGAGCTTACCCTACTAAAGACACTGTCGAATGTCGCTAGACAAGCACTGAGCAACTCCATGACTATGCTCAAGAAAATGCAAGCTGGTTGTACAGGATAGAAACTGCTTGACACGTTAACACATTCAGTGTAACCTACCTAACTTTCATTTTTGTACCACGCCATGCGGTCGTGCAAGGTAACGAGCGAGCAGATCGTCTTGATGATACAGATATGGTCGGGGAAGGACTTGCATTTACAAGCTGGAGATATTACCACAAGAAAACTGTTTAAGAAGAGTCCTGCAAATACTCTGGCCAAATACAATAGCAAATAAGGAACTTTTAAAAACAAGTAAACTGTGCATTATTGGACACCATCATTAAAATCCGAAGATGGAGATGGATTGATCATGTATGTCATATGTCAGTTAGAACATTTGCTAGAACATCTCTACGTTTGACAGTGGATGTGAAAATTAAGCCTGGACGTAGAAATGAAACATGAAGAAGAATTGTGAAAAAAGAGTTGAAAGATTGTTGCATGTCTTGGGAAACAATTGATAGGAAGGTGACAGAACAGCAGTAATGAAAATCTCTTCCTGAAGTCTTATTTCTCAAATGGGATACGGGTCATAGGCGCATGAGGGGTGTGCCAGGATTAGTGAGCCGGCACTAATCAAGACCCTGTCCCCTACCTCCACGTGGTGATCCTGGAAACAGACTTTGGTTGCGCTCTGGCTAATGGGGGCAGGGATCGGGGAGAACTACTGGTAGTGGTAGCAGTGCAAGTACGGAAAAGCAATGCAGGTCCATACGAACAAAATGCACGAGTCTTCTGGCCGATGTCCAACAAAATATTGCCCAAGTTCCCGAACAAAAGAAACAGCAGCGAAACGTCTCTGATAGAATCTCTACTCCCCCAGAGTAAGGGCCGAATACAAATTGCCATCTCTGGAGCAAGAGACTCCATACACAAGCTTGAAGTGTAAGTCAAACGTCCTGCCCCAAATTACCAGTTTCTCTGTCGATGGGGAGATTAGTGAACAAGAAAGGATAAGAGATGCATCCAGTGACGAAAAGTGAGACCACATAGGACGAAACTAGAAGCCTTGAGGAGGGGCAAACATTGCCAGCTGTGAGGCAAGAATAAATAAGTCAGAAGCGTAGCGAATAAAAGTCTACCCTCGAGTCGGTACGAGGGAAGATTGCGGCTGACTCCGTATCGGTGGCCTGTCGCTGATACATTTACTGGGCAAGGTTGGCCGAGCGCAAAACATAAAGTTGCGTGTTAGTGCAAAACGAAACGGCCCTCCTGGGAAAACCGTGCAAGGTACTGTTGCGATAACAACTAACATCCCCGGAAGAATTGAGGCGGGTGATGCCTAACGGAACTGTCAGCCTTGGGGCAACCGGGCAAGGTACTGTTGCAGTCACAACTAACATCCCCGGAAAAACTGGGGTGGGTGATGGTGGCGAGCGCAAAATCTCAGTTGCGTTGTTAGTGCCAATTGAAACGACCCTCTACATTGTTTGTGCTTGGCCCCAGTCCGATGTTTCCCGAGGCTAGGTAAAATGCGAAGTAGAAACTGCAAATTGCCACGTGCCGACACGCGTCTCGAAAAGGCTGAGAATGTTCCTACTCCGGAACAAACTCAAATATAAACAGTAAAGTAAGGTCGACAATGTGAAGATCTGACAGGCTGTCCGGATCCGAACATTGGCGCAGGTCGATACTTTACACGGTGTTTTATACGTGTAAGACGCCATCCGATGACAAGCTTAGAGGCCCCGTGAAATATTCCTAATCGGGAACGACTTCACAGTCAGAAAGGGCAATAACAGTAGTAACTCACTGTTTGGCGTAGATCACAAAGCTCAAATATACGGCAAAGCTGATCGAAAAGACAAAGATCCGGGCCGAAATAGTCGGCAGAAAGGATCGTACCCTAGGGAAAGCTCACCCTAGTAAATCAAAAGCTGCCTGAAAACGAGTGGGCGGGCCTAGTCACCATGGGCGCATAATCGTTCAAGGTAGATCACTGCGTTCTTGTCAAAGGACCAATTATATATCACAAAAGAATGATAAAATTGGCCGTGAAGAACGACCGAAAAGAAGGAGAAGAAATGAGATACAAAAAGGATCTATATGGAGAGATTAAAGGAATTTGGTATATATCATTTAAAAACATTTTTGACGTTGTACAATTTGTAAAATACAATTCACGTATGCATGATGACAGTGTAAAGTTCAATATATCCTTCTGTGCTGTAAAAGTGTTATTTGATTTACACAAATAAAGTGTGCATATATTGATTTGAAATATGAATATCACGTAAAGATAATATTTCAGTCTTACAATTTTTACATTTAGAGTTTCCCGAGTTACTCCTGAGAATTTACAGCAAGCATCATATTGCTGCTCTGAATGAGGTATTTTTGATCAAAGCAGGTGTTTAGAAAATAGTGATGTCGTTGATTTTGCCAGAGTCATACGAACAGTGGTTTAGTTTCAGTGAGACCTGCTTTAGCTCATGTAACTAACAATCTAAGTAAAGAGCTCACAATGTCAATGGAAGAAACCGATAATCTTAACTCGCTCTTGGCAACTAAGTTGTTAACTCAATCTGACAAGGACACGCATTCACAAGAAAGCGAGTCTAAAGTTTTGAATTGTGTTAACGCAAGAGAATCTTGTGCATCTTGTTCTACCACTACCTCGCCATCATGTACATCATTTACTTCTGAAGCTGCATCATCCCCAAGTTGTGAGGACGACGCTGCAAACAATGTTTGTGATGATGATGTTAAAATGATAAGTTACGCGTGTTCTAACAACATCTTATGTTTGAAAGAAATAGGATTGCTGCCTATCAGTAACACAGGTAACAGTGTACCCATCTGTACTACAGGTAACAGTGTACCCATCTGTACTACAGGTAACATTGTACCCATCTGTACTACAGGTAACATTGTACCCATCTGTACTACAGGTAACACTGTACCCATCTGTACTACAGGTAACAGTGTACATCATCAAGAATACCAACATGCAGTGCCGGATTATAAAGAACGTGTTTTTAACATTATTTTGTCGAAATCATCACCTTGTTTACAAACTAGGGGCGACAAGCAGATTGGGTCTCCATTATCAAGTATAGTCAATACGTTTGAATCCTTAAAATCAGGAAGTGATACTCTTTTGCATGTGTTGCCAGCTGATGCATCATTCTATAAACATGCATACAGCATCCCGTGTGATTTATTAACTCTCTCTTCATTTCCCATATTACATGACGGATTAGAAAGTGCGCACAATAATGATTTTTCTAAAAATGTCATCTTGAAAGTAAATCATCTAATTTCTGAACCTATAAGTAAAACATCAGCAAGTCTAGACATTCGTGATACAACGATTAATTCAAAGTTAAAAATAGTGTCACCCGGTCCATTATCAGTTGAATATGCCACGAAAAAGGAGGGTAGCACTAGCAATTATCCTGACAAATACCTAGGAGTGGGAGCATGCTACTTCTTGGAACAAGAAAAACACAGCGAAACAAATGAAGAAGATGATTTTACAGAAAAAGGAGACCAGAAGATACTAGAAAAATATACAAGTATGGATATGTTACATACAAACAGTCAACAGGTAGATGAAAACAGCGCTGACAAATTTGTGGAATCCGTGCAGATTGTGAATAGAACATGTTTAACTCAAGACAAGTCTATTTCCAAAAGAAATATCAGCTGTGGTAATCTTTTATCTGATTGTTCTCAAACCAGCGACATAAAGTTGGACATGTTGTTGGATGCAAATACTTTTCTACGAATTCATGAACAGGATTTCGAGCTGTGTTCATATCTATTGAGTACGCTAGAGGAAATGATTAGTATTTTAGCGCGAAATCGAGAAATGTATAACTCTGCCGACATGGAATTCGTAAATGATTATGATAATCAGTGTACAGACTGTACTGTGTTGTTTGCAGAGAATAAGAATAGATCTGGTAACAGTGGCTACAGTCCCACGAGAAAATCCACTGGAACAATGAATGTCCGTAAAAAGAACAAGACACCCGAACCAGCTGTGAATGTTGCTACAAGCAGCCAAAGTCAAAGCTTACAATCGTGTTTGGAAAAGGCAAGATTGGCTTGTACCTTGCAAGGAACAATGGGTCGAATGCGGAACAGAGCGGATAACGTAGCTGCGGTCAAAGCTTATGAACAATCTGTCAAAGATTTTGAGACATCGATGAAAGAATTCTTACAAGACAATTCTCGAAGTTGTGTAGAATCCAGCACACTTGAAGATCAACAACAAACAATGGATATGAACGTATCAAAAGGTGAACTTGAAGACATCAATGATGAGATCAGACACAATATACTACGACGATCTGATACATTTATTGTTCCCGATCCATGTACATCAAAACCAACTAGCAGAGTTGAAAGAAGAAATACATATGTGTCAAATAAACCAGAATGTAGTCGCCAGGAAACAATGTTGAGTTTAAAGAAAAGTGGTAATATTATCGACGAAAAACTATTCGCATTAAATAGTCTCTTATCGAAAAATACAACGCGAGCTTCCACCTCACAAGAAAAATATAACTCGTCAAACGCTCGAGGAAGTTCACTGAACAAGTTACAATCGGATCGAACGAAGCACAGTAACCAGGGTAAATATAGTAGTGCTAGCCGACTGAGAACGTGCTCTAAAAGGCAACAGTCTGCCGTGGTCTCTAGTTATCTTGGAATTGATCATGACTTTGATAGCGATTCTTCTGATAGTCTCTCGATGTTGAAGGAAAATGGTAGCCAGAAACACACAAATTCAAATCTTTCTCAAGCACGCGACCCTAAATCATATGCCGAAAATAAAATAGACAAAGAAAATGTACACTCAAACAATACACGATCAAATACTAAAATTATCAGTGATAAGAGCCCAGAGTTATCAAAAGCACATCATCTCAATGATAAAAAAACTGAAGTTCACAGTCCCACCGGTTCTGTTCTAGGTGACGCCCTTTCTTGCATAAACACATCGCTGCCCATCTTACAAGCTACGTGGATGTCGCTAAACGAAGATAGTGACATTAACAAGGTAAAGGAAGATGAGTATATATCAGATATTAACAGCGTTAACGAAGAGCAGAAACTTCACGAAAAGTGTATAGCATCGATTAGCGATGTTTGCCTCACATATGACTGTTCGCTCAATGAAAGTGTAGCTTCCATTGACAAATCAAATAAAAGAACTTGTAAAAACATAAATGTTATTTGTGTTGAATCAGAAAATGTGACTAAAGAAAAGTCCACACAAAACACGGAAACCCAAGAGAAGATACAAGATTCAGTCTTATCAAATGATCAAAAGGCATCATGCCCTTCAGTTTTAAGTTGTGGTATGTGTGACTCCTCCAGTTTACCGTCTCCGCAAGTTATTTACAGTTTTGAGGAAGCGTTAGGTTCTTTAGGATATATAGGAGCTCCCGAATGTGAAAGAGCCTTTCAGGAGAATCCACCAACAGATTTATATAATGAAAAACATATTAATTCTAGAGATGATGGATCGTCTGCTATTCCTGAAGACAAATCTCTCGGTCCTTCATCGCACAATTCATTAAGTCGTGATAGTGAACAGCCTCATAATAAATGGCGGATACCGACTGAAGCTAAAAAGTATGTTTTTCCACGTATCTGTTCCGATTTGATTACACCTAAGGTGGATTGGTATACCAGGGATGAAGACGATTTAGATGAATTGAGACACGACGTAAGTCCTTCTGACCTCCTTAAACAAAGGCAGAAAATAGATGTCGAAGCAAAATTGCAAGAACTGAATCAGTATTCACAACGAATAAAAAAACGAAAATCTCCGTTACGCAAAAGAACATCAACTGACACTCCAAGTTGGGTAGAATATACTGGAAGTGTTTACAGAAGTAATGATCATAATCAGGTTGTAGGACTTACAACAAATACAGATGATGGAACAAGTCTGAGTTTTATAAAACCTGATAAGATGCATCGAGAGATTTCTCTAGTAGAAGAAAGTAAAACTGAAACCAAAGAGATAGGTGGAACGTGTGCTACTTTTCATGAAGATAACAATGTACAAGTTATCGTGTCAGTATCACAACTGTTTGACGTAAAAATCAAGGAAGAGAAAGAAGTATTAGTAGTTGAGGAGCTCAACAGTCCGAGGAATGAGTCACTTTTGTGTGTAGCTAACATGGATCCCAATGAAACAATCAGATGTAGACATACGATGGTCTCTAAAGACATTCATGAGAACTGTTCAATACATGTAGATAAGACACACGATCAAGACAAACAAGAGTCTTCGCCCCAGAATAAATGTTCTATGAACTGCTCATCAGCAAGTACCACAAGTGACGAATATATACTTTCTCTGCCAGGTTGTGTTATTGACTGTTCACTGGATACTGATATTATTAACAGTAAATATACCAACAAATGCAGCCATCTACCGTGTACAAACGTTTCACTAAAATGGGCACCATGCAGTGAGAAAAATATTAAAAGGGAACTATTTACAAATTCATCTTCAGAAATAGCTGATGTTAAGAAGTCTCGCAGCGAAGGGCACCAAAGTTCATCTTCAAATTCGGTGCTCGTTCTGGGAAATGTTTCAAACGATACACTTCGAGACCACATTAGTCCTAACATACAAGTATCCCCATTTAATTTAAATGACTTAGATGAGAATGTTGATGATGATACAAACTATCCTTTTCTGAAGAATGTAGAAATTGAACATATGATCAGAGAAGTATCGAAAACTGAGTCAAAGGTCAGGAAGTCTCCGTACCCTGCTTGTTTTGTGTCTTTGAAAGAAGAATATGGTCCCGCGGTGAATCGTGTCTGCGAGAATGATCTATTTAATAAAACAAATAGTAGAATACATGCTCAAATAAACGCAATCCAAATCAATGACAAGCACAACACAGAACATGGTATGAAAACAGAACTAGAAACTATCAAAATGTATTCTATGGAAAGTCCTCCAAAATGTATTTATAGTAACAAAGAAGAGGCCGTCTCACACTTAAATGATCTACCTGTAAATCAGGATACCATGTACAGAAAAGGTGAAAAAACTAGAATTGTTGATGAAATGGACAACAAAGAGACTTATCCATTTTCAGTCGCTGGAAATTATTTAGATTCCTTCAGTCCAAGTGAAAATGATCCGTCAGATTACTGGCAACCTTTAGCGAAAAATAACAGTAAACAACCTATTGTTCTGCATAGTAGTCAAAAGTTCAAGGTTACTGGAGGCGACAATATGGTGACACAGCCATGCTTCACAGAAGATTGTGAAATGAAATCTAAGTGTAAAGTTATAGACTCAAGCTTGGACTTATCATTTTGTGGCAAGACAACTTCTGAACAAGATGATAATGATATATCAATGACGGCCAGTTTCATAAAGCAGAAAGCTGATACAGAGTATTCAGATGCAAGTGAACCTGGATCTGAGGAAACACAATTAAAGAAGCAAGACATTGATAAGGATTTACTTACTCTGAATGAATCAGAGCATAGTGGTGTTACTCAGAATGAGTCTGAACATAGAAGCGGTCATGGTGTTGATTTGAAGACTGACCGTGATGAAATCAAAGAGTTACATGATAAAGTGGACCGCCTTGAGAGAATGCTTGCACAAAGAGAGTCACGAAACAATATCATCCAAGATGGATTAACGTTACAACCTAATAGCTATTCACATTGTCTGCAATGCAGTTCATTGCAAAGTCTTGTCCATCAAACAGAGATGTATCCTCTCACACACCAACAACAAGGATACTGTATAAATCCTGTTTGTTGCAATTGCATTAGCGATCATGGCTTGGATTGGCGACATTCCAGAGATTGTGTTTCATCTTCACCTTGTCTATGTGCACAACGTTCTTGTTTCCATCAGCCAGTAGAAGCTAGCAGGACTGATATAATAGATCAGCAGACACTAGTGCCCTCCGTATCTATAGCGTGTCAAACTGTACATACCTACCCTAGCACTGAGTGTCTAAACTCGAAAGCAGGCCCGCGTAACGAATGCTTGACTCAGTATGAAAGCGAAATGCCACACGATCGAGCAAGTGCCACATGTAAAAGGCTAGAACAGCAGGTGTCAATCATTTATGGAGACACTCAGGAAATAAAGCAACATGTAAGTAACACTTCTTTGCACATAATAATAATAATAATTCCTCTTGTACCGTTATACATTACATAGAGCCTGCAAGTAATTTCTCCATACCGCTCTATCCTGGGCAACTCGCTCAATCTCCTCCATGGAACTGAGACCTATATTTCTTGCCTCTCTCAGTAAAGTTCGTTTCAGGGTCTCCCTAGGTCGTCCTCTCTTTCTTAAACCCTTTGCATCCCACTTCAATGCCTGCTTTGATATTCGTTGATCATTTCTCCTCAAAGTGTGCCCAACATATCTCCATCTTCTCTTTCTTATAACAGTTGTCACTAGTGGTTGAACAGACATGTCTCTGATTTCATCACTTCTCCTGAATTCGATCCATTTTATATTCATTATTTTTCTCAGACATCTATTTTCAAATTAATTCAACTTGCTTTCTATATCTTTAGTCATTTTCCAACTCTCGCTGGTATATGTTAGGATTGATACAACATTTGAATTGAAAATTCGTAATTTAGTTTTAATACTATATAATTTGCAGTTCCATAAGCTGATGTTGCTTTGCCAATTCGTATCATAATTTCTTTTTAACATTTCCTGTTAAAAAAGAAATTACGAACACCGTAAGTCTGGAGAACCTGTGGCTTTTCTGCCAGCCCGCGGAATTGAACCCGCACTCATAGAGGGCTAGTCACCCGTAGTCCAAAGCGCTCTACTTGGTTCTGACCACAATTGTTTTAGAGCACTGTACACACAACTCCTAAATGCAAACATTGGTTACGGCAAGTGGGGGCTCATATTATATATTGTACTTATTACCAAAGTACAATGTACTATCAATCAAAGTATTTATTATCAAATATATTGCAATTCAAAATGTTGCTACCTCCTCAAGATGTACATATTATTCCTTTAGAACGGAATTTTCTGCAAATGTCTTTTTACTTAACATGTCTTCTTCCCGCTAGTGAAAAGTCTGGTTTATTTAACCGCTCGTGTTTCTGTGTGTACGTTCGTGTGCGTATTCTCATTAGCCAGTGTGATGTGTGTGCGAGTATGTGTACATTTGAAACGATTGTAGTAACGTATATTCATTTGAATGCATCATTCACAATTAGTTGCTCGCACCTGAAATAGCACAGAACAGACATCACAATCCATGTGTTCATCATGGGATCTCCAAAGCGGACAGAGATGCTAGGATGACATGTGGACAGGACTCTTTACAGACAAGTCAATATTTACCTCAGTCTCATTGTATGGACTTTGTTTCCAGAACGTTGCAGGTGAGTTGCCATTACTTACCTCAGTCTCATTGTATGGACTTTGTTTCCAGAACGCTGCAGGTGAGTTGCCATTATTTACCTCAGTCTCATTGTATGGACTTTGTTTCCAGAACGTTGCAGGTGAGTTGCCATTACTTACCTCAGTCTCATTGTATGGACTTTGTTTCCAGAACGTTGCAGGTGAGTTGCCATTATTTACCTCAGTCTCATTGTATGGACTTTGTTTCCAGAACGCTACAGGTGAGTTGCCATTATTTACCTCAGTCTCATTGTATGGACTTTGTTTCCAGAACGCTACAGGTGAGTTGCCATTATTTACCTCAGTCTCATTGTATGGACTTTGTTTCCAGAAGGTTACAGGTGAGTTGCCATTACTTACCTCAGTCTCATTGTATGAACTTTGTTTCCAGAACGTTGCAGATGAGTTGCCATTATTTACCTCAGTCTCATTGTATGGACTTTGTTTCCAGAACGCTACAGGTGAGTTGCCATTATTTACCTCAGTCTCATTGTATGGACTTTGTTTCCAGAACGCTACAGGTGAGTTGCCATTATTTACCTCAGTCTCATTGTATGGACTTTGTTTCCAGAAGGTTACAGGTGAGTTGCCATTACTTACCTCAGTCTCATTGTATGAACTTTGTTTCCAGAACGTTGCAGATGAGTTGCCATTATTTACCTCAGTCTCATTGTATGGACTTTGTTTCCAGAACGCTACAGGTGAGTTGTCATTATTTACCTCAGTCTCATTGTATGGACTTTGTTTCCAGAACGCTACAGGTGAGTTGCCATTATTTACCTCAGTCTCATTGTATGGACTTTGTTTCCAGAACGCTACAGGTGAGTTGCCATTATTTACCTCAGTCTCATTGTATGGACTTTGTTTCCAGAAGGTTACAGGTGAGTTGCCATTACTTACCTCAGTCTCATTGTATGGACTTTGTTTCCAGAACGTTGCAGATGAGTTGCCATTACTTACCTCAGTCTCATTGTATGGACTTTGTTTCCAGAACGTTGCAGATGAGTTGCCATTATTTACCTCAGTCTCATTGTATGGACTTTGTTTCCAGAATGTTGCAGGTGAGTTGCCATTATTTATCTCAGTCTATTTATCTATTCCCTCTGGAATGGAAGACTGTCAGGCTAGTGGCAGTGCACCCTTCGCCTAGTCAAATCAAGCAGTACTTTGAAATATTAAGAAACATTTTGGAAAGCGGATAGCTTTAAAATATGCTGCCAGTTAGCACTCTTTTTCTGGCGAAAAATATTTGTGAAAAGCTTGAGACAGGACAATGAATTCAAACTCGTACTTCGTCGGAGATCAAAGACAAAGAAAAAACTAACTGAGTCACTACGTTTGATAAAGCATGTTAACATTCAAACTAATGTGTGTTCGATTGCCAAAGAGTTTCCACCTCAGACTAAATGTCAACCAAGGTTGAGTAACTAGTCTGCCCTGTTAACTATATAATTTAGGGGGCATTTCCTCACGCTAGAATAAGAATAAATAGATTGACAGATAGAACTTTTCTCTCCTGCTAATGCAGCTTCTGCAGTTAATCTAGTTCTAACGGTGACGGTATTGCTTTTCTTTTAGAGGCAACAAGTCAAGTCGAGAAGGGGATCGTGCTGCATGGGCGATGCACAGTCTTTATATTTTTGCCCACTCATAATTCTAAGGAGAGGTTGACCCCATCTCTTGCTTTACATTATCATCAGCGAAGACGGATAGGTGCCTGTCGACTTCTATAACGTAGATGGTTGCTTAGTGACAAGGAAAACACAGTAAATATAGATTAAAGAATAAATGAAGAAGTAACTAAGAAGGACAATTAAGGTATCATCATCTAATAGCTTGCCAACCTAACAGTCCTTCGAAATCTCTCTCTCTCTCTCTCATAGACAAGATGCCCCGCCGTCATGCTCAAATCATTGGTCACATTCTGAATCTGTCTTACTCTTCCTCTTCTCTTTGCCGGGATGCCTCCTTCCATGATGGTGTATTTCAACTCTTCATGTCTTTGTATATGTCCAAAATATTTCAATTTTCTCTTTCGTATTTGTAGCATTAAAGTTAATTGCATATACTTTACAGGACTTTGCGAATCAACCCCAGCTTTTAACGCTGTTTGTGATTTTTTTAGGCATTATTACGTTCAGTAATTTGTCATTGCTTTCTGAACGGTGGTGTCATCGTCCTTTTGTTAAAATCCACGCGAAACAATTTGCAACCAAACTGTCCGCAGCGTGATTCGAACTCAGAACGTCGGGCTTAATAGACCGAGTCACTAACCCCTAAGCCACAGATAGATATGAATAGATATGTTTTTGTCTCTGTCCGATAGTATACGGAGGATCTTTCTCTAACAATTATATTCAACAGCACATATATTATATTCCCTTGTGTTATGTATAGCCCATGTTTCAAACCCATATGTTGTCACTGGGAATATGCATGCTCTTAGTGTTCTGACCTTTGTTTTCCTATCAGTTCAATTCCTTACTGTTTTTAGTTGTTTCAGCTTCTGTAAGGCTATGTTTATTTTTCTTTTGATTTCCTTTTCCATTTTCATCTATTGTTAGCAGTGACCAAGATATTGAAAACTGTTCACACTGTGTAGTTTCTTTCCGTTGACGAAAAATATCCTCTATCCTACTTGTTTTATCAGTTATCATTAATTTTGTTTTTTTCAAAAATTCAAAGAAAGAGGTAGAGCAGAAATATATGACGAGAAAAAGAGATTACATGATCAATGTATCGACAAATAAATATATCAATGACAATAAAATAGATTGACATTAAATTATTTATTGGTAGAAATCATAAAGGCGTGCAAACATTAATTAACTTGTGCTTTACTTGTTTTCTAGATTGTTCAAGAGACCTTACTTTCCATGCAAGTATCTCTGTCGTGTCAAAGGAGGGAGATGGAGGAAATCAAATCTAGCACTAAAAGAATTGCGTGAGTTATCCACTACCACATATATCTTCAGCTCCATTCTTCTTCTGCCATTATCACCGATGTGTGCATAGTTTATCAACCATCTCCAAGCAGTCCTTTCCTGCGCAATTATTTCCAGTTCTATCCATCCAGTTGTTCCATTATAGAAATGATTTTTTTTTTACCTACCCAAACTACTTGTTCCTTGAGGATTCAATGTCAGTGTATGTCTGGTAATAATTCTTATGAAATGCAGATGACCTTGCGGTCAGAAGCCCGTAGGTTCGAGTCAGACCGGGACATATATTTAAGTGTATTTTTATTTAACATTTCTAAAACATCTTGCCATACTACAGAGTTCGGACTTTTTGCAATGCTTTTGGCAAGTGACGGGCCATTTCTGCGGAGTGTGATTAAGCCATATAGGGAAACCTCTTTCACTGAAGTAAATCAGTAAATCTATGAAGACCCTTAAACTTGTTACAGATTTTCCGTAGATTTAGATCAATCAAATGCCACCTCCATCTTCGAGTCTCCTACCCTACTTGAGTCAGTTCATTCCAACAAACATGTGTTCATAGTTTTTTTGAAGCACTACAGACCAAGCAACTTAACTCTTTACATACCACGAATCTGACCACAATTCTTTTATGATTTGATAATTTTCATCACACAAACATTTGTGTTTACATTGGTTGCAGTAGGTAGGGTCGTAGGGGTGTCACTGTGGAGACATCAGCACAAAAAGTACGCCATGAGTCTCTGTCTTCAACTACTCATGAGAGTGTGGGGAAACTCTGCCCCTACCAGCTATTGATGTTAAACTAGGATTTTCTCTGCCCTCCTTTCTTTCTTCCACCCTCAACTGTTCCCTGTAGGATAGTCTTAGAGAGTGAGCTATGTCTCATCACATGTCCGAACCACGCAAGTTTATCGTTTCACGATTGTCAAGAGTGGTACGTGTCGACCTGCAAGGTTGTTTATTTGGTCTCTTACATAAATATTCGCCTTATGTTCCCCTAATAAATATATATATATATATATTTATATACGATTTATTATGACCAGAGCTGTTCTCACTGTATTGTGAAAACATTTTAGGCATATAAAGGATTTTGTTGGAATAGCTTTAGGAGGCCATAACACAAATAACTTGAGATATGAGGATGATACCGTGTTAATTGCAACAAATGAAATAGAGCTCTAGAAATTAGTTGATAAGTTTGTGACAGAACGTAACAATAAAGGACTGAGTTTGAATATTAAGAAGATAAGTTATGATCATATCGAAAAAGCAAACTCCGGCAAAATGCACCATTACAGTAAATGGGACGGAGCTAAGACAAGTACAACAATTTAAATATCTCAGAGTCCTGGTAACATCAGAACGCAGATGCAGATCAGAGATATAAAGAAGAATAGGGCAGGTCAAAGCAGTGTTCCAGAAAATGGGACGTATTATATGCAACAAGTCATTGTTAATTTATATCAGAATGAGAGTCATATAGTGCTACATAGAAACAATACGGATATAAGGATGCGAGTCATGGACAATATACAAACAGATCGAAAAATCTCTGAGGGCCATAGAGATATGGTTTTACAGAAGAATGATGAGAATCCTATGGTCTGCTAAAATGAATAATATGAAGGTACTGAATGACGTCAAGACACAGAGACAGCTTATCATCAATATAAGGAAGAGGCAGTCATTATTTTTCTGGCATTTGATGAGAAGGGGAGGCTTAGAACACGTAACAAACTGGTAAAATCTAAGGGGAGACGATACACAGAGGAAGACAGAGATAGAAAATGTTGGATATCCTGGCGTCATGACACTGAAGAGCGTCAACATTTGAGATGATTGCAAACATCAGAGACAGAGATTTGTGGAGATCCATGGTCGCCTACGTCAGCCGTCACGTCACCTAATGATGATGATATACGATTTTTAAAAATGAAGGTTTATCACCAGTTATTTTGCTTAATTGTTTGCAATTCCTAAAAGATATCACAACCTGGGCTTGACTATGTTCTGTTCTGCGATGAATTTTTTGTTTCAGGTCGACTTTTGAAGACAGTAACTATGATCTTAAGAAAAAGGGAATGGATTATGACAAGATGAAAGAACGAGTTATCGAGCTAACTTCACAGAGAGACGCCGAGAAGGTTTTCCATAGGATTACCCGGCAATCCTTGCGTGCTCTAGAGCGAGATCATGATCGACTTCGGCAGGAATTTATCAGTGCTAATTGCAGACGACACAAACATGGCGATGGGTATACTGATTTGAATTAATTGTATCATGTATAATCATTAGATGCCATGTTTGCTTGTATTTTTTAATCATAGATCGTCAAAGCTCTGTCCATAGAGTTGGGGATCAACACAGTTGTTATGTTAGTTCTCATAAATATCATGCGGCATAGTTTTTCTCTCTCCGACGTAGTCAACTAATTTGTTTTCTGTTGTAATGTTTTATAACCCACTGTGCTGTATGTAACCTTGATCATTCTTGTCTCTTTTTTTTCCCTATTCCTGTTTTTAATCACAGCGTCAGGATAAGAAGAGATTTCTAGAACGGGCTTTTTGTGCTCTTCATAAATAGCGTCCTTCACTAGCTCTGTTATTTATGTGATCCATCTTTTGAGCGGGCCACCTTTTTCCTTGTATCCATTGTATAGGAGTAGCATTGCACTTTGAGACACACTGTCTGCTAGTAATCTGCTTATGTGTCCGATTTATTTAATGTGTTGTTTCTTGATGATGCTCAGTACTGATGTTGTACCCACTTTTTTCCTGATGTCTTCATTTCTAAACCGGTCTCTTCTTGATACTCCCAGCACTCTGCGTAGACACTTTATCTCTGTCGTGACTAGTTTTCTTAAATCGTTTGATGTCAACGTCCACATTTGGCACCGATAGCTTATTCTGTACGCATTTTCAAAATAAATGCGTGCAGGTGTAAAACTAATTACGGATTGAAAGGGTTAATGAACTTATCATATAGTAAATAACTGTTCAATTAGGTGTGGCAATCATGTTCAATTTTATTTGTTCAGATTTCTCACATTATGGAAATTTAATTTAAAATGATGTTAGTATTTGACAACAGTATAGTATCTAGGAAAGCCGATGTAGAGTAGTTGTTAGTGAACTCGCTTCCAATGCGTATCATCCGGGTTCAATTTGACAGTGGGTGTGGAACTTTTTACGAGCACAACAGCTCTCAGGTCGGCCCAGCCTCAATCAGATACCAGGAAAAGCACTGAGAAGTAAGGGTGGCCGACGTGATGTTGACCACACCGCCATCGTTTGCCGACGGTCAATGAAAAATACGGGTCCAACACCGTATTTCCCAAAATGCCTGGAGGTATAAAAAATGGTTCCTTTTATGATACCTAAGTAGAGTTCGTTAGAAATATAATAATATATCTAGCAAAGCAGCAGTTAACATGTAAATATTTCGTTTCTATTAATATAAATAAAATGTAAGTTTACATTTTCTAATGATGTCCTTGTACTTGGGCCCTTAAACTATGACTAATAGTTGTATATAGCTTAAGCCATCACTGTTTACATTTCCATATATTCCTACAGTGTGTTTTTTGTTTCAGTATTGGTCAGAATCGTGTTTGGTATTATCATAACAATGAAGACAGCAGCAACCTTCAGAACGACAACCACGGCAGCGTAATAGAAACACATATCACATCAGAACAGGTATATCAAAGGGAAGTCAGACGAGAGGAAGATGTCTCCAGACACGGGAAGCACAGAACGGGAGATAGACAACATTCACAACATCGAGATCAAAAAACAGATTCAAGTCATCCGAAACCATCAAAAACAGGAAGTTGTAACGTCACAGACAACATAAGTATACAACAAACATCCAGCTATGAGTTCAGCAACATAAAGGAAACTGAATACAAAGACAGTTCTAAATCTAAACATGAACAAACAAATAAAGATGTACATAATCGTTCTCAACATGAAAACAGAGAGCACGTGTCGTTTTCAAATGACTCCAACAAGATAGCAAAACCAAATATGCGTGCGAGGTTATGTGTGGAGAGTTCAGACTTAGATATTGATCAACTGGGATCAGGTTTGGGACAAACATCAAAATCAAGATCGCTAAAAGGAACTAAGGACTCACAGAAAAGTTCAATGGAAACTTGTATAAAGACAGACTTGAGCTTGACAGCGGCAAGTACCGAAACATCTTTGTCTACAGAATCTTGCACTTGCTATGACAACTCTTCCACTAGTTGTTTGTACGTACAACCAGTTTTGGATGAACTCAAAGTGAATGTAACAACATTATCTGAATGTACAGAGAGTGCAAATTTGTTCAATTCTTGAAACGATCAAGCACACACACGCACGGACTGGATTATGATGACTGAATAAAACTATGGCGCAGTGACAACTGATGGCGCATTGCTTTAAGACAAGCGTTGTTCTCCATAATTAACAAAGTATCAAAAATTAAGAAAACCTCCATAATTTCATGTTCCGTTTTAATTTTAAATTGTCATAAAGTATAATTAGATCACAATTGCGTCTTCGAACGCTCCATATCAACCACTTGTAAACCGCTCTGTGTGATCCGTAAATAGACAGTGTATAAGTATTAAGAACTTCCGAAGAAATAAATTGACAAACACAGGATTTGAACCACTTACTCTTATTTGTTACGACACCAATTGCCTAGCCTGGCAATACGAACGTTCTTACGAATGTAACCGGCGAGCCATTCATTAAAAAAATAGTTTTACTGAGGATTGTCTTTCACAAACGCTTCGTTGTAATGTCACAGAATGAAAGACACTTCGTTACTTTCCTTGAGGTTCTTACAAAACAGCTAATTGTTCTGATCCGTATGTGTTCTGAGCGTAAGAGCAAGCCATTTATGCGCCTACATGTAGACCAGCCCATCCGATTTTTTCGACGCTTTTTATTTACTATGGTAGCTTCCCTAGGACCCTACCTCAATCGCCTCTTACGACATGCCTGTAGGACACAAGTATTACTATTCTTTGCTCCCATTGGGGGCCCTAACAATACACGGGTGGAATTAGATCAAATGAGTTTATACATGAGTTTTCTTCCTCAGAAAGTTAATAATATTTCTTCACAGATTACATGTTTTGTATATAAATAGTTTAGTATAGTCGTCGGATCATCATCATTACACGGCGAACCAATAAGCCACAGAGTTCTCTGACCTACTTCCCGGTATGTCTCTCAGCGTGTTCGACACCGGTTCTGTATTGGTTTACCATTCTTCTTTGGCTACCAGCAGAGTGTTCTTGTCTAGGTACATCATATTTGATTTGTAATTTGTGCAGTCTGGTTAGTGTTGTAGATTCATCATTATTACTTGAATGTACATAAATAAATATATAAACAAATACATGTACACATTTTATAATATATGCATACATTCTTTGTTAGCTGTTTCATTGCAACAGTTATAAAATACGGTTTATAAATAAAAGCTTACAATTTAAATGGAAACAAAAATGTCATGGCATTTATAGTAAATGACTGTGCCAGGTACTTCAATAGCTATTTATGACATTTTCATTATTATTAAACATGGCTATGAGGAAACAACCAAGTAGTGTTGTTTTGTTTTTGTTTAGTTAATATAATTTAAGTCTGACTAATGTCTGCATTGTCATGTATCTTGTCGGCTGGTGTAGGCCATCATCTATCTATATCCTCTTCGCGTCTAGTTTGACACATACGGTTTCCACAAGAGATTTCCATTGTTGCCGCTCTGCCTACAAAATGTTTCCCATGCTAGGCCACAAATCTCTATTCACAAAGCGAATATAATGATTTCTCACTTCAATACACATTATTGTCTGGATCAGAAAGTAACGACGGGTATGAATTAGGAAAACATAATAGTTACTTTACCGTTGCTATGTAGATGAGCAGTATTCATTGTGTAACCAGTTACCAATATTCATGTTGTAACCAGTGTTTGTGACCATCCGCTGGAACATGAAAGTCTTCGTACTGACACTAACGATCTAAAACATAGATTCCCAAACTTTTCGGCCCACCGCCCACTTTGCACAACATAAACTTTGTAATGCCCCCTCTTACATTATAACAGTTTGCCAATGTCCCCCCTCCCACATATATACATTCTCTATTTTCACTTTGACTTCGAAAATTGATATATATTTCTGTCATACATGATCAATTTTCAAATGATTATATGCATGAAATAGAAAATTGATATATATTTCTGTAATACATAATCAATTTTCAAATGATTATATGCATGAAATAGAAAATTGATGAAAAAATGGATCGTGTAAGACGGGCATAATATGAATTAAAATGTAGAATTCAATTTTAAATGATTATTCAATCACAAAATCACCATAATATTTTATTTTAAAATTATTATTATTAATTTCTTCTTTAAGGAGCCACCGACCCCTAATCTCCTGAACACCGCCCAAATTCTTCTAAACCCACTATCGCCCCCCTAGAGCGCTTCAGCGCCCACTGGGGGAGGTATTGCCCACTTTGGGAAACGCTGATCTAGAACGTGAAGATTCGTGTGTCTGTGTGCAGTGACACAGTTGTTACCTCGTAATACTCTATTTATGAACAACAACAGCATGCCAGAAGACAATAGTGGCGGGGAATCGATCAGAGTGGTTCGTGCCTTGGAGACATGATGGACACAAGCTCTTTAGCTAATCAGTTAATAAATATATACTACAGAGCACGTCCTGGTTACAAATAAAGTATAATGGCAGCTCCTCAGTTCACCCTTTTATGATTATACCGCTGGAAAATCACATATTTCAGTTACAGACGAGACTGGCAGTGAATAATGTTTGCGTCTTCCACATGAAATATGTTCTTTCACTCTGTATTTTTTATTTCACGTTAGAATACGTAAACAACAGTCCCTGTCTTAATTTTATTTACCAAGCATTCTGGAAACGTCGCCCAGCTATACTGTCGAGACGACGTGACTGTAATGCAGACTCTTTGGACCAGCATGTCAAACCCAAATGTATTTGATATCATTGCACAATATGTGTACAGGTTATAGATTTATAGGCTAAGACCAGGATGCAGACACTTTCGAATATTGTTTCTGTATTGTGCTTTTCAGCCTTATACAATGTGTAGATACATTACACTACTACCTAATCTCGTGGGAATTATCACCTTCGATCACTACCCGCGTTGCCAGGCTATAGTACTTCAATCTGCTCAGGGCCGCGCGGTATATTTTCTCAGTATGATACAAGTCTTCGAAATGCCGCCCCTTAAATGGTTTTCCTTAAAATTGCCTTCAATTGTAATTGTGATTTTGGTTGCTTATGCCGCCCCTCTTACAGTACCGCCTGATGTGGTCGCCTCTCTGCATCATAGCACTGCACGGCCCTGGATCTGTTTACATGGACCATATACGAGGTAGATAATGATCAGTGCTAACTCAGTGACATCGGTTTTAGCCTTGTAACATTTTTTAATTGCGTCTTTGACCCACATTATTGATGTCACCAAAAATCTCATTTCTTCTAATTTCATTCTTGATCAAATCCTTCTATTTCCAATGTACACGCCCTGTGATCCATATCCTCATGTCAACAGCAATCAACTTCAACACACATATCATTATTTTTCTTATTGTACAAATATCAATGTAGAGAACGGTCCGAAATCTCCTACCCATCACTATTTCGTCATAGATATATTTTGACATTCTACCATCCTCCGAATGTAGCCCAACCAACTTAATCTATGAAGATTGAACATGACAAATAGTGTTGAAATACTAGTAATTTACAACATACCATTGTTAGTGTAAATCTTGTCACCTAATCACATTAAATCTTCAACGTCACTAAATGTGAAAGCCGCTAGGCGCTTCTGATGCGAGTTCGTAGGCCCAGTTTTACTAACATAAAGAAGTGTGCTGAGGACACATGTCTAAAACAGATGTTGTAGAGATGGATCAGACATGGGATAGACATGAAGACTAACTGTAACGAAAATTGCACTAATACGGACACCAGATAATAAACGAAAACGGGGAAGACTCAAAACGACCTGGAGGAGAATAGTAGAACAAAACTAAAAGAAATGAATCACAGATGGAACACCATACAGAGGAAGACCAAGAATAGAGAAGAATATTGTGCATTTTTTGCTCCCCTAATTGCTAAGCGCCAGGGCATCACAAGCTAGAGAGAGAGAGAGAGAGAGAGAGAGAAAGAGATGGGGGAGAAAGTAGCAAGCATGCGTGAAACAGATAGGTTTTTTTAGAAGACTGCTTTCATTACTCACAGACTCTCATTATTCGTCTGTTCATTGTTGCTGCTGCTTTTACCTATACTGGTATTTATTACTTGATCTAATCATATCTTGTTGTTGATCGAAGATACATTTAAAACTTACTGAGAAAGTAGCACGCATGCGTGAAACAGATAGGTTTTTTTAGAAGACTGCTTTCATTACTCACAGACTCTCATTATTCGTCTGTTCATTGTTGCTGCTGCTTTACCTATATTGGTATTTATTACTTGATCTAATCATATTTTGTTGTTGATCGAAGATACATTTAAAACTTACTTAATAATCGAAATGATGACGGCACGCAGATAATAACCTTGACATTCACACCATCAAGGGAGCTAACGCTAATGTATATTTGTAATCAACACAAAGTAATATATAAGTCATAATCAGTACAATGGGTGGTGACTAGTTGGTGACTGAAGTCCTGAACTTTGACGTTAAACCATCACTTTAATTGCTGGTACAATGGAAGCCGAAGAAGCATATGGCCGTTTTAACTACATATACAGTGCTGAACTTGATGCCGATTTTGAAATTAAAATGTAAGTTACATCATGTTCTTTACTAACCTGCTAAGTTTTTAATTTTATATAATTATACCCTCGCCCTACCTACTACCTAGGCTGGAGCAAGACAGAATTTCACTTGTATTACACTTTTACACAACACTTGTAGTACAACACTGAGATTACACAGTACTTGTTGTGGTTTAAACACTATTTTATTAAAAGTACGGAACATAACACACCATAATCATCCATAATGTTTAGCTTTTCGAGCCTTGGAGTGTTCAGTGTTCTTACTACAGTCACAATGTTACATGTAACTAGATGTAACTGAGTAACACTAAACTAAATCACGGTGAATCTTAACTGATTCACTACGGAGATGTTTAACCTTCTGGATGGAATTATTCTTTTAGTTTTTAAAAAAACTGCACTCAAGATTTAGCAAAACTAAATTATTGTTTCTAAATATGATTTACAATATGACTTTATCATATGTCAAATTGAAGACAAATGGATGTAGTTTCACAAAATACTTACTAACTGTGTTACCAAATATAATGCAGTGTTAGCTGTGCAGGAGACATATTAGCATTCATTATAAAGAAAAATTGAAATTAGGAGAATACTTGTTAGGATTTTTTGGTCACCTGGTATCCTAGAATGAAATGTAAACTCAGTTTTTCTACTTCTAGCACAAACTACGGTGATATTTATTCGATATCGTTTACACTTCACTTTTAAGTAGTTTCCAGTTAATATCCACGTTGAATAGAACGAAAGTAATGGAAAAGCAATGAAATATTTCAAGCCATGTTTCATCTTTGCTATAAGCTATTTGGATCTTTAAAAAGATGTCTCGTATGCAATCAGTTAATGTTATTTTATCTAAATAAAAATGTTGCTTTTCTATTGAGACTTGCCAAGAGTAAGTAGACAAGTGTCAATATTTTCAAACAATTGAAAAGAGGAATAACATATATCTCAAGTAAATACGAATTGGATGATAAATAGCAATAAAATGTTATTGGTTACTAAACTGAAGTCATTGCACTCCAGGCAGACCTATAGGTGTTTTGTCTCTCCCCCAACAATGTCTATACATACTGATGGTTCCAGTGGCTTGCTGGTTAAACACACTGTTTGTTTTGAAAGCTCTTTATTTGCTCTTATTGTATTTGACCAGAATATTCGCAGGTTTCCCCTTAACTATTTATTTTAGAATGTCTCCACTTGTGTATGATATTGTGGGCCATTTTTCAGAGCTTCAGAACTACTGTATCAGTGACTCCCAAGACACTGCTTCTACATATTTTAAATTTTGTTTTAAGATTCAATCCTTTGGCTTTCCAGATTTTGTTGAGCATAACTAAAGTTTGACTTGCTCACGTAAATACACTCTCAGGGTCTCTGTAGCATAGAGGTTAGGTGCTGGTCTCTTGTGCCAATGGTACCAGGTTCACTCCCTCATTGAGCCACCGGGATATTTTTCAAGAGATCACTGATCTCAGTGTAGGTGAGATAAAGTTCCTAGTCCTATCGGATATGGACGATAAAACGTAGGTCCAGTGTTCAATTTGAGCAAGTAAAAGAACCATTGACAGTTCAAAATTCAGAAGAGCAGGCTGGAAAGCCGTTGCCCAAGCAAAATTCACGAGAAAAGATTCGTAAATAAAATTATTACTTCAAGTTACACCGGGACCTCGGTGCTGCGGCTGAGATCTTCCTGTGTAAGAAAGATATCGGAGCACACATGGTTATTCACCGAAGTACAGTGATGATGGTCCAATCAATCAAATACACTCTACATATATTAATACAAATTTTGACTTGTTAAGATATTAATTTTTCCTTGAGATCATTCAAAAATATTCTGTGCATACATTCTTCTCATGATTTTATTTAAATATCGAAATAGGGGGAAGACTGCAGTAAAACTTGATAAAGGCCTTTTGGTCGAAACGCTGTTTATCGTCACTGTTTCTGATTTTATTTAAATATTTTCCTATTCAGAGGAAGTTTGGAAGGGAAAAGGAACAGACCAAACTACCAGGACTTGCTAGATAATCCAGTGGGTTATTTCTCTGGCTCATATCAGGAAGAATGCTCTGACTTGTTTGTGACTGTCCAGGTCTTTAACAATGGCTTACCTATTACACTTCCAATACAGACATCATATAAGTCTTTTACAACAAGATGGAAGTAAGTGTGTTTTTTTGTTGTTGTTTTTTTTCATGAATATGGCATATTCAAATCATGCTTACTTGTTGGTTCCATTAGTAGCATGGGTTATTGCTGACGATTTCGACCTTATGGGAACCTTGCATTTATAAACGGAGTGTGTAGATGAAGGATTGATATGGCTTCTACCAGGAATATTGCACAAAGCAGGGGTCTAAAGACAAAGAACTGACTTAATTGCACAGTATTTCCCCATATGGCTTGGTCTTTCTTCCCTCAGAAATAGCACACCTTTTACTAGAAGTATCGCACAAACTCCATAGTTCCAGCAACAATCCTAAAGGATCTCCAGGAATTAAATGCACTTGTAAACCAAACAGTGCTGTGGGGGATTCAAACCCACAACAACCTGCTGCCTTGCAGGTTGGCTGAAGACAGCCAAAGGCTGACGGAGAGCGAACCCAGTAAACGCTGACTAAAACCGGACACATCGCCAAAGAATAAGCACCAGAGCTCCAAATGGCACTGAAGGTGTGACAAAACACACCCATGAAAAGGCTGCATGAATCAGATTTCCACTTGAATAAAACAAACAAATTTGTTTTTTTGCAGAATTTATGGGGAAATCTGGTACATCAGTCAGTGAGAGAGAGAGAAACCCACAGCATTCAGAATGCAGGGCAAATTTTGTAACCATTTTTCCACAGAGATCCCATCCATCCTGCATTTCATCCACATACAGTGGATTGCAACCTGTTTGATCACATGCCTGGGTCCTATGTTTACATCCCGGAGGCTTCTCTGAATCTACCTGTGGAATATTATGGGATGCTATGGAATACCAGCCAAAATAATAAACATTATCAAAAACATGTATGATGATTTACAACCAACTTGATGGGTTTATGGTTTAAATCGAACAAGCTGCCTTAATTCCTCGGCTTTATACAATCCCCCCAATATACTTTCTAAAATGGAAGCGGAGCTCTGTATATAATTATGGCAGAAATTAACCGGTATAATTAGAACAAACAACAAACCTGAACTATACTGTTTGTGCTGTATTATTTTTAGCTCTTAAATTTATCTCTGTGTGTTTTGTTAACACAATGTGAGGTCTTTTGATTGACATGTTTGTTATTTGTCTTACCTGCTTGCCACAGTAAAAATGCCTGTTATATGTATTCTTTATATTAATTATATCTGCTGATTCTATTCTGTTTTCTTGTTATTTTTTAGTTGGAATGAGTGGCTTACTGTGCCAATCAAGTTCAGTGATCTTCCCAGAGATGCAGTCTTAGCTTTTACAATTTGGGATTACTATAGCATAGAAGGCAAAGTTCCTATTGGGGGTACAACTATATCTGTATTTGGGAAAAGAGGGTGAGTTGTTTGGTCAGATAATTGTTAAAAATTGTACAGTGTTTATGGGGACTGACCATTGTTTATGATGTCTGACTAGTATTTATGATGTCTGACCAGTGTATATCGGGACTGGCCAGTGTAAATGGACTGACCAGTGTTTATGATACTGACCAGTGCTTGTGGGGACATGACCAAGGGGTTTTTAAGCCGAAGGATTAACTTCATTGCACCGGATCTTTTACCCATATGGCTCGGCCCATCTCTGCAAAAATTGCATGCCACATGCCAAGAGTATTGCACAAAGCACGAATTCCATAGCTCCTGCAACAATCCCAGTGGTCTCTGGGAAAAAATTCACCCGTGGAGAGAATGGTGCAGTCCGGATTAGAACCTTCAGTTTTTGTAGGGACTGACCAGTGTCTGTGGGGACTGATCATTGTTTTTGTGACTGACCAATGGTTATGGGAACTTCCAATGTTTTTCTGATTGATCAGTGTATATGGTGATGGACCAGTGCTTAATACTTTCGCTGCCACCGACGACAAAAGTCGGCTAAGTACAAACTCCTTTCGCTGCCACCGAACTTTTGTCGGCGGACATGTGCCGCTCGACGATGTCTTTTTAAACGGGAGTATCACTTGCAAACGGGGTCGCGTGACATACTACTTCCGTATTGTTCCAACGACCTCTCCAAAATGGCGGATCTAACACACACGCGGTAAACGTCGGGATAAGTCTGATTTTTCACTATTTTTTGTAAGTAAACAAACATTTTCAAAATGGACGACGTAGCTGATGAATAGTGATGTCCAAAATGACTCTTTTTCTGACGTTTTAGCCAGTGATAGTGTTAAAACGAACTCTGAATGTGATATGAATTTGAACTGTGATTCAGTGACGATGTTTATAGAACGATAACAGATATTGTCACGGTTACGGGAGTAGATGACGGACACCTATCTCGAAAACGATGGCATATCATACTGTGGATAGGTATGAGGACATCAGCTACTACAATAGCTTGTGGATTATAAGGAATATATTCCACATACAGACAGGTTAGTAGTTCATTAATATATGAACACTATTCCGTAGTTTAAAAGTCCTAAGTTTATTAGTTTATTTTTACGATTTTTGAAATTGTCACTCTGAAAACTGATCATACCGAAAAATAGCGTGGCACTGGGCCAGACTTTGTTGAAAAATGCGTGGCAGCGGAAGTGTTAATGAGCCTGATCAGAGTTCATGGTGACTGATTAATATTTATTAAACATGAATAAGTCATGACAAGTGTTTACTTTATGTTGAGTTAAAAAAAATTGCTTGTGAACTTTGCCATTACTTTACATACAATTTTTTTTTAATGTACTAATACTACAGAACTCTGCGTAAAGGCATGCATGATCTGAAAGTTTGGGCTGACAGAGATCCTGATCCACTGCCCGGCAATACCTCAGAAACTCCTGGAAAATCTAGAGATGCAAGTGATAGGATGAGTCAACTAGCAAAAGTCAGTGTTGAGTTTGTTATTGAATTATTGTGTAATCAACTATAAAAATTAAATATTTGTTTTGAGTATTTAGTTTTATCAAATTTATCACAAAACATAAAAGAAGTGTCATCATCATCATCAAGTACCATGTCATTTGTAGAATGTTGCTTTCATCACAGCCTGCATGAAAAACTCTCTGTGTCTAGCAAGTTCTCCTGTTATCCTGCTGCTACCTTCGTCGTGGTTTTCCCCTGCCTCTACTCCCCAGGAACCATGATTCCATTACTGTTCTCTCCAAACTGCTGTGTTGTTTAACTTGATGGAAATACTTCATTTTCTGGGACAGGATGTTGTTTATAAGCCAATGCGCCACGATATGTAAGTCTTGTAGTATATTCTTGTTTTTTTTTCTCTTCTCTGTCCAGGGTTTTCTAAGAATTTTTAGTAGCACATCATTTGAGCGCTTGATTTTTTCACAAAAGTGTAGTTTCTTAAAAACTTCAGTAGGGGCTGAAGTGTTTTATTATAATTTATTTTTATATCATTTGTTTCTGCTACATTATTGAGCTGTACATTTATATTTGTGTGATATTATATTCATAACTACTTAATGATCTTTCTTCTTTTCTTTTCACCAATCCTCTTTTGCCTCACAGCGTCTGGATAAGAAGAGATTTTTAGAACAGGCTTTTGTGCGCACTTAATATACAGTGTCTTTTGTCACCTCTGTTATTTCTGAGGTCCACCTTTTGCATGGACTGCCTTTTGCTTTGTAACCACTGTATTGGGGTAACATTGCTCTTTGAGGTCTGTTGGTAATCTGCTTATGTGTCCAAACCATTTAATTTGTTGTTTCTTAATGAAGTTCAGTACTGACGTATTACCGACATTTTTCCTGATGTCTTCATTTCTAAACCGTCTTCAAACTATGACTACTTAATGATACTATTATAAAAGACATCTATATTTTATTTCAGCTAACTAAGAAACACAGAGATGGACATATGACTAAGATTGACTGGCTAGATCGCTTGACATTCCGTGAAATTGAACTTGTGAATGAACAAGAGAAAAGAGACTCTGATTTCATGTACCTGATGGTAGAATTCCCACATATTCACTACGAGAACATTCCATATACTTTAGTTTACTACGAAAAGGTCAGTAATTTTATTTTATTTTGTTTTATCAATTATCATCATGTGTCATACTAAGGGACACTTGTAATCAATTCTTACACACCTGTTGCCTTGCAGGTCGGCTGGGGACAGCCAAAGGCTGATGGAGAACGAACCCAGTAAACGCTGGCTAAAACCTGGACACGTCGCCGAATGATAAGTACCAGAGCTCCAAATGGCGCTGAAGATGTGAAAAATCAAACCAATGCTAGGGCTGATGAATCAGATTTCCACATGAATAAGAATTTATGAGGAAATCTGGTACATCGGTCTCAGGTGATCGCGCACGCGCAGAGAGAGAGGGAGGAAGGGGGAAATTCTTACACAACAATATTATTTTACTGCAGTTTAACTATATACCAGATAAGAAAACTTAGTCTCTTGAACTTTATAAAATTTATAAAACTAGTATATTTGTGTTTTGATATTTCACCACTGGTATTTTTATTGTTCAGTACTTTTGAAAATTACTGTTTTATATGATTCATATCAGGTTGACATGTTGTTTAGTAATATCACACCACTGTTAATATTTTTTTATTTAAACCATTTTTACATTATTTGTAGTTTGACGATTTCTTTGTTGTGAATGATTGTCAGATTGGTTTGATGTTGATTGTGTATATCATTTATTTCTCACAGGAAGGAGATAAAGCTTATGAGTATCAGACTCAAAGAGAAACTGTCATAGTTAATGACCCTGAGATAACCTTGGTAAGTGAATGCTAACACATGATGCTTGATTTTTTTAACACTGCAATAATTTTCATTGTGCAACACGACCTTTCTCTTGGCATTATGCTATCAATGTCACTGTCAAACTTGGATGTTGACATCAAACAACAGAAGAAAACTGGTTGCCACAGGGATGAAATGTCTATGCAAAGTGCTGGGAGTATAAGAAAAGACCAGTTTGGGAATGAAGACATCAGGGAAAAATGTGGTTACAACATAGTACTGAACTTCATCAAGAAACAACAAATTAAATAGCACAACCACATAACCAAATTACCAGCAGACAGTGCACTTCAAATGACAATACTATTCAGATACAACGGATACATGCAAAAGATTTCCTATACATAAAAGAGCAGGGAAAGACACCATGTACGAGTGTACACAGAAGCCTGTTTTATAAATATCTTCTGATCCTAGCTCTGTGAGGCAACCAAGGCTTCTTATCCTAGCTCTGTGAGGTAAACCAAGCTTCTTATCCTAGCTCTGTGAGGCAAACCAAGCTTCTTATCCTAGCTCTGTGAGGCAAACCAAGCTTCTTATCCTACCTCTGTGAGGCAAACCAAGCTTCTTATCCTAGCTCTGTGAGGCAACCAAGGCTTCTTATCCTAGCTCTGTGAGGCAAACCAGGGCTTCTTATTCTAGCTCTGTGAGGCAAACAAAGCTTCTTATCCTAGCTCTGTGAGGCAAACCAAGGCTTCTTATCCTAGCTCTGTGAGGCAAACCAAGGCTTCTTATCCTAGCTCTGTGAGGCAACCAAGACTTCTTATCCTAGCTCTGTGAGGCAAACCAAGCTTCTTATCCTAGCTCTGTGAGGCAAACCAAGCTTCTTATCCCAGCTCTGTGAGGCAATCATTTATTTGGTGTATTTTATAATTTATTGTGGCTGTTTTTATGTCTGTACTTCCCTTATTGTGCATGGATATATCTATTGAGGCGGTGATTCAGAAAAAGGCTTTATTGGAAAAATTAAGAAAGCAAATCAAATGTTTTGCCATGCTTTCAACACAATCTGAAATGCCAAAAGATTAAATATTAAAACAAAACTTAAAATATATAGAAGAAGTGTTCTGGGAGTGTTATTATACAGTACAAAGTGCTGGAAAATGGCCCACAATATCATACACAAGCTGAAGACATTCCAAAATAAATGTTTAAGAAGAATCCTGCAAATCTTCTGGCCAAATGCTATAGCAAATGACGATGGGTTCACATGCGAGTCCCGTAATCTTATCTATGCTATTATCTGTAAGCGGTGTAACAAGGCTTATATCGGCGAGACAGGCAAGAGGCTCAGTGACCGATTCGCCAACACTTACGGACATACGCCAATGCTCTGTGACCCCTGTAGCCACCCATTTCAATGACACTGGCCATTTAGGTGCTCACGATGTCCAGGTCACAGCCATCCGATCATGTTCCTCGGATGATCGCAGTCGATTTGCTCTGGAGAATCGGTTGATTTCTTTGTATGGTACCTTGCGACCACGCGGCTCAACGTATTACATTCTTATGCTTCTTAGTACTTTCTCTTCCCATGCTTTGTAATCTATATGGGTATATGTTGCATGTATTCATGTTATATTCCATTCTTATGCTTCTTAGTACTTTCTCTTCTCCTGCTTTGTAATCTATATGGGTATATGTTGCATGTATTCAAGTTATATATTTACTAGATGTTTCATTGTTTCTTTTCCTTTCTATTTCTAGTTTTTATGTGTGTTTTTGTGTTACATTTATTTCGTTATTCGTTTTTATTCCAGATTTTCCTTAGATACGTTTGTCCATTTGTGTTTCATTTTAATTTGTCACTCCTGTTTGTTCGTTTGCTTGATAAAGGCCTTGTTGGTCGAAACGTTGCTGTATTTTGTCATTGTTTTTGTAATTTGTAAAACTACAGTACTTTGTAATTACGTGTTATAGCAAATGAAGAGCTTTTAAAAAATGAACAAACTGCATCATTGGAAACCCTCATTAAAAGGTAAAGTTGGCGGTGGATTTGTCATGTGCGTAAGTAAGATCATTTGTTAGTACATCTCTTTTATGGACAGCAGATGGGCAAATAATATCTGGATGTCCAAAGGAAATATGCAGAAAAGCTGTGAAAAGAGAGTTGAAAGATTGTGGTCCGACATGGGAAACAATTAGTAGAAAGGTGGCAGAACGGCAACTATAGTGTCTCAAGTGTACGTTATTGGTTCAGTATGGTCCATTCCTACTGCATGTCAATTCTTGTTATTCTTCTCCTTGTGTTTCTTGGTGTTGTCCCAACATTCCTTTTTATATTCTGAAGCTGTTTCTAAATGCTACTTTACTTGCCTATACACATAACTTCTGTTCTACAATTAAAGGATATCCTTGGGCTCAATAACCTCACAACTCTTAGTTGTGTAAATTATAAATAGTATGATTTTTAAAAAATCATATTATAAAGATATATATTTAATTATCGAAAACAAATTTTAAATCATTGATATGTATTGCATTTACCTTGTGTAAATAAACATTTTATTCAAGTTTTGATTTTTGATTTTCTTTCAAGGAAAACATAGTGGAAAGCAAACATCACAAATTGGCTCGTAGTCTTCGCTCAGGGCCCAGTGATAAAGACCTTAAACCAGATTCAAGTACCAGGGACTTGCTTAATGTAATTCCTTTTCAAATATGTATAAATCATCAAGTCTTAGTTTTAGTGTACTATCCTGACAAGCTGCAATTTATAGCAATGAAGATCTGACATGCTCCAATTTATAGCAATGAAGATCTGACATCCTGCATTTATAGCAATGAAAAGTTGACTCTGAAATGTTTGTATCATGAAGATGTTGGATGTAGATAGAAGATACATTTTGATGTTGCTCAGAAGTCATTTGTGCAGTCCAGCATGTCTTGTAAGATTTACAAATGGAGTTGCTTCTGCACAAATTTCTTTGACACTCTCTGCATGACCAAATGATAACTAAACATTGAGTGGACCATACCAATGCTTATCGTGTCCTCAAGTTCTCGGATGGTGATATTATGGCTCTACATGATCAAAGTCTGCACATGTTAAGTGACTTTGTCATTTCTGTTTGTTGAGGGCCTACTATAATGTGGCCATTTTTGAAATGATCGTACCTTAATTCATGGGATACTAATGAAGTTGTTGGCAAAATTCCGTTGAATCCTCAGAATAGACTATACTTAGAGTAACGCCAGGCTTTTGTCCAAATTTGATGCAATACCAATTTCATTTTGCAGCAAATGAAAATCTGGCAAGGATTTGCTACACTCACTCAATAACATGCTGGTTGCCAGCAGCAGTAGTCTTTATAGATGGGAAAAAAATTAATACATGTGCATTAAGTTTTCCTACATCCTTCATATTTCATTTGTTTTTTAGCTGGAGAAATTAAGATAATATATATTTTTATATTCACATGTATAGTCAGCTGGAAAATTTGGATTTTACAGATTGTATTGCTTTGTTAAGTAAAAACAACCTAAGATACTTGTCAGTAGAACTCTTTCGATACCATGAATGATGAAATGCACAACAGAAATAGTTTGGGAAGGGACTAAACTTCTCTGAAGTTTCCTGAATGCAGAAAAATTGATTCTTGGTCTGATTTTCCAATTTATTTTTGTTACGCATGAACATACACAATGTTTGATAATTGACTACCTTTTCTCCAGTTTCTTGACATATATCAATATATAAGAGTATATTTTCTAGACTATTGTTGGGTACCCACCAACCAAGACATTGTCTTCAGAGGAACAAGATCTAGTCTGGAAATTCAGGTTTTACTTGTCTTCACAAAGAGAGGTATGTAGTATTTGATTGTGTGTAAGTGTAAATGTGATGATATCGAAAGTTGATATTACAGTGTATAATGGTTTTTCTATTACATGTAATATTGATATGGCAGTGTCTAAGGTTGATCTTACAGTTTGAAAGATGACTGTCAGGGGGTTTCTATGGTGAAGGGATTAAAACATTTACTTGTCATTCTGAAGGCTGTGTTCGAACGGACCGAGTCATATGTGCAAATTTTTCCTGAAATCCCTAGGTTTGTTGCTGGAGCTACTGAGTTTGAGCTTTATACAACACTCTCTGCATTTCGCTGACAAGGACGGAGCGGTATGGGAAAACCTTGTGCAATGAAATCAATACTTCCCATTTAGACCCTTTAAATTATTATCACAGTATTATTAAAACATTGATGTCTCAAGATGGAAAATTGATGAGACAGTAAGGACAATGTTTTGTTTTGAAAATTCACATACAGCATGAATAATTGTTCAGAACCAAAATTAATATATGCCACAGCTGTCTACTATCAACTGTAAGATATGAATCAGAATACTGGAGAAGGATAGAGCAAGATATGTCCAAACTCCCCACCTTCTATGCAACTTGTCTGCAAAAGATCTTACGAGTGTTCTGACCAAATACTATCTCTCACCAAGAGCTGCTTGCATTGTGTGAGCAAGAGAATATGAGCACCATCCCCTTTTTTTTTTTTTTTTTCTTTTTTTCTTTCGTCCGCTTTCAACTCAGACGAAGTTTCATCTCTGAAACTGAATTTTGCGTGAAAATCCGTTTTCCAATTTCTTACAATGGCAGCAGCGTGCACATTGTAAATTACTTTACACTGGCAGCCGTGTGCTCAATGTACTCGTAATTAGTATTCCCTCGCCATACAGGCAGATTTTCTCCGACTTCAGAGGTACTCACGTTATCGTCCTGAGTAAGACCAGGGGACTCGAACAAATGCCGGACAGTAGGTTCGAACCCGAGCTATGAGGCGTCTCACAGCTAGCAGGCCGAGCTACTATCAACTACTCTAGGCAGTCCCCCAGCACCATCATCTAAGAGATGGAGATGGATCGGACATATTATATGCATGGAGACTAAATCTTTCACCTGTCACAAAAACTGCACTGAGATAGACACCAGAGGGTAAACGAAAATGAGGAAGACAGAAAAGATCTGGAAGAGAACAGTAAAACAGGGACGGTCAAGAATAGAGAAGAATGGTGTGCATATGTTTCTGCCCTAAGCGTCGGGGGCATCACAGGCTAGAGAGAGAGTGATTGTTTTTACTTTATAAAAGTAAGGATTGGTTGCTGGTTACTGAACTAAAGTCATAGTACTCCAGGCTGACCCATAGGTGCTCAGTCTCCTCCAATAGATGTTGAAGAGTGTGCATGCTGATAGTTCCAGGCTTCACTGGTTAAACACGCTCGTCACTTTGCCCCTCAGGTATATATTTCTGCTTGTACAATTGTCATTCCAAACTCCTTAAATCCGTAAGTGAAATTATAAATGTATATGTCTAGTAAAGTGAATGTATTTCCTTAACAAATATGCATTCTTTTCACAATTTTTATTTTTGTATAACGCCTTAATTAGAATATGCTCATTCTGTAATGTATTCTTAACAAACTTTATCTCCAGGCTTTGGCCAAGTTTTTGAAGAGTGTAAACTGGAAATTGAGTCAAGAATCAACCGCAGCTTTGGAGATGTTGCTGAAATGGAGTCCCATGAATGTAGCGGATGCTTTGGAGTTGTTAAGTCCTGCTTTTACTCACACAAAAGTGCGGAAATATGCTATAATGAGATTGAGGCAAGCAGATGATGAGGTGCGTTTATTTCTTTATCAATTATTTACTGCTTAGTGTAATATTACGAGAACACACTTTTCTGTTTTCTTTTCTGTCTCTGTCTGTTAGAATGTACCACTTTGTTAGATATTAACATTTTTTCAGATCTATTACTACCAACCTTCAATAGAGACATGCCTCTCAATCTGAAGTGCATTTTTAACATTGTTTAAGACTAAAGAGTAATCTATCTGTTTATTAGATAATGCTTAAAAAGATCTTTGTTTCAGTGGCATATTCAGGTCTTCTACATCAAATTTGATCTTGTCAGTTTACTAGTTCTCCAGCATCTTACATCCATGAGTACCATCATATGTGTTTAAGTAGAAATTTTAAACATATTCACATAGAAATATATGTTTATTTCCTATTTAGGACCTCCTCTTGTATCTGCTGCAATTAGTCCAGGCATTGAAGTACGAAGATTTCAAAGAGATTAAAACTCGCAATGACCGAGACCTTATACCTTCCAATCCTGAGTTTTACTCACATCAGACACAAAAGGACACTGACATGCCATCACTTCTTCTTACTGAGTCCAGTATGAACATTGAACATCCCCTTGCACAGTCTAATATAACATCCTCGTGAGTCTTTCTAGCTTTTTTTTATTTCAATATAATTTTACTTGATTGATTGAAATGAACATCATAAACTCTCAAAGAAAGTGACGGTCACGAAAGCAATTGCCACAGGTAAGTACTCGAACAACTACCGGGCAGAGGCAATAAGAACAGCTGCCGAAATGATCCTAGAGAGAAGAGGCACTTCATCACAAAACAAAGTCGTGATATTCACTGATGCTCTATCAGTCATCACAGCACTTAAAAGTGTTGGCAAAATAGAGCTCAAAAAGCTGAAAACGACCCTAGACTTACTAGTAAACTCACTCAAACACACTGTCATTCAGTGGATACCATCACACTGCAATATTAGAGGAAATGAACACGCTGACAAGCTAGCTAAGGAAGGAGGGAAGCTACCGCAGACTGATTACGAGATCAGCTACGAGGAGGCCAGTACAACCATCGGCTGGTAGTATAAAGACAAATGGTCGAAAGACCATCCACAGTACAATAGCAGTGATGGGTACTATGGTCTGTCCCATAGTGAACAAGTTGCCATAATCTGCCTCCGTACCAGCCATAACAAACTTGAGCCCACATGTTTCACAAATTTAAAATTGGCACAACTAGCCTGTGAGAAGCTGTACGGAGGGACGGAGTCCCTCAAATCAATAGTAAAATTCATGATAAAAGTTGGTTCATCAGTCTAGGCGGGGATCGAGAGAGAGAGAGAAATGAACATCATAATTGCACTTTGGTGAGTGCAGTGTTAGTATAGACTTCATTTTTGCAGATATTTGATTCAGAATATCAGCAGAATGTATTTGTGGTTACAGTTTCTTAAAAACACACACTTTACATAATGTTTGTATTTATTTTTGTTCTGAAAAATGTTATATAATTTGATGTTTTGGAATTTCAGAACTTCAAGCTTGGAAGAGGATTATAAACCAAGGTAAAATTACTGTATATCATGCACTTGTAAACAGCATCATTGTCAGAAATAGTATATCATATATTGTGCACTCGCACATAACTTCTGTGTTTGAACATCTGTATAATATTCTTACCTGTCTTTGATCATCTGTATAATATTCTTACCTGTCTTTGATCATCTGTATAATATTCTTACCTGTGTTTGAACATCTGTATAATATTCTTACTTGTCTTTGATCATCTGTATAATATTCTTACCTGTCTTTGATCATCTGTATAATATTCTTACCTGTCTTTGATCATCTGTATAATATTCTTACCTGTCTTTGATCACCTGTATAATATCCTTACCTGTCTTTGATCATCTGTATAATATTCTTACCTGTCTTTGATCATCTGTATAATATTCTTACCTGTGTTTGAACATCTGTGCAATATTCTTACCTGTGTTTGAATATCTGTATAATATTTTTACCTGTGTTTGAACATCTGTATAATATTTTTACCTGTGTTTGAACATCTGTATAATATTCTTACCTGTGTTTGATCATCTGTATAATATTCTTACCTGTGTTTGAACATCTGTGCAATATTCTTACCTGTGTTTGAACATCTGTATAATATTTTTACCTGTGTTTGAACATCTGTATAATATTCTTACCTGTGTTTGAACATCTGTATAATATTTTTACCTGTGTTTGAACATCTGTATAATATTCTTACCTGTGTTTGATCATCTGTATAATATTTTTACCTGTGTTTGAACATCTGTATAATATTCTTACCTGTGTTTGAACATCTGTATAATATTTTTACCTGTGTTTGAACATCTGTATAATATGTTTACCTGTGTTTGAACATCTGTATGATATTCGTACCTGTTTGAACATTTTGCCCAATCTTTAATTAGGATATCTTACATTATCAATAGTAACAAATAGTAGTAAGATTTTGCAATAAAATCCACAGATCCCTCACTGCAACAACAGAAGAAGAAATTCTAGATGCAATGAACAGTGGCTTACCTTCTGGAAAGAATGATACGTCTCCTTCAGCTTTGGATGATGAGGTTAAGTACCTGAAATTCACCCACAAATTCACTAACAAATTCACCAACATGACAGGAGACAGATAAAGTTGAAGATCCATTACAACCAAGGTTGAATGTGCAAATAGTACTTAACCTGATTTCAACACAATACAACACAGTTAAAATAATTTAACCAATCTTTCATGCATTACAAATATTTTACGATAAATAAATATGTAATTATGTTGCGATTTATTGATATTTGTTTAGATCAATTGTGGTCTTTGCATTGAGGGTAGCTTGTCAACACTTGTTGTATTTTTCCCAGATAGTACACTTATGAAGATTAATTCTCCAACTCTTAATGTTTCTTTCCTTTTTATTTCTCCATCTTCCTCTTTCTCACCTGTATTCTACTTTTATTTCTAAAATGGCATTCAACATATAATTATTGATATAAGGGAACGCCTGAGTGGTTACCGGGGCCCAAATTTGGGGTGTAAAGAATAGAACCACTGTTGCTTGCCATGAATGTTGTAAGAGGCAACTAAGGAGGTTTGACTGAAATCGGATGCATGTGTCCTAAACGTGTAGAAGTCTACGCATTTAGGGGCCTACCAAACCAATGAGCAACGTATACACGTTCTTAGCAAAGATGAAACATATCACAAAGAGTGATTAAAATTGGTTGTAAAGACCGAACGCAAAGAAGAAGAAGATATAAGGGAAGACTGCAGTAAAACTATGTAGCAATGAGAAACACATAAAAACAAAGTACTGTAGTTTTACAAAATACAAAAACAATATATAGAGCTGTTTTGACTAAAAGGATAGGATAGAATAGAAGCAAAGAAATTCAGACTTCCTATACGGCAGACTTCTGTGTTTTTTTGTGTTCCAATATTCAACATGACACCATATCCCCTTTATATGCTCATTTTGTTTCTAAAAATTGAAATTTAATAAATATTTTTTGTTTTTAATTTTTGCAGGACTTCATTAATTATTTCTCTATTCCTTCACTTCAATAGTTTTTTGCTATATCTGCATGCCATCGGATTCAGTCCTGTATTCTACCTGTTTATATGTACTTAGTATATTCAGGAGAGAAAAAAAGATATATAAATATATACATGATAAATGACTATCATTGAATATGAACTCTACAGTACACAGAGCCTTCTACAACAGAACATCACAAAAGAAGGCAAGAGGAAGACCACAAAGAAGATGGTTAGATAATATAGCAGAATCCTGTCAAAAAACAAAAATAACCATCGCCCGAGCTACTAGAGCAGCGCAAGACAAGAACAGAAAACTATAACATTGGGCAACAACTCAGTAGCAGTGTGTCGACAAAAGAAGAAGATTGAATAAATGTTATTTATATATGTTGTTTATATCTTTCCTGTGTTTTTTAATGAGGGTTTAATGTAAATGCTTTGTATATCAGTTATATGAGGACTATCATCATAGCACTTCGGACACGTCCATAAATGCTCCGATCTCCGCCTTAACAAGTCCAACAGCCCAACACGCCAGTTTGGTGTTGATTAATCAATGTCTTAGCATATTTGGTATGGCGTTCGTTTTGGGCTGCACCAATATCGACACCTATCTCTTTCAATCTGGTCAGCAAGTTGGATTCACAATTCTGAAACTCCTCTGTTCTGAAAGATTAATTCAGTGCTTTAAGAATGTCATTTTGGTCCATGGCAGCTCTCTCTGATATTTTGGGAGAACCATGATAGCACAGCTTTGGTATGGTTTATCGTTGCATCAGAGAGATATTCTTTATACATATTTCATCTTAGTTTTGTTCTCATTCCTAATGCGTTGTTATTTTCTGACAGCTTTTATGATTATGACTTATATTTCAGATGGATCTAGCAACGTTTCTAATATCTAGAGCATGCAAGAATCCAGTTGTTGCCAATTATTTTTATTGGTAAGTTTTAATACAAGGCAGCAGCTTAGAAAGTTATCCTAAATTCTTTTCTTAGTACTACTCATTAAAGTCATTTTTTAATAAATTTTATTTGTATGCAGACAATCTTATTCTTTGCGTTCGTTCTTTCGACCAATTTTAATCACCCTTTGTGATATGTTTGATCTTTGCCAAGAACGTTTATATGTTGCACATTGGTTTGTTAAGCCCCTAAACGCAGACTTCAACGCATTTAGAACATGTGCATCCAATTTCAGCCAAACCTGCTTAGTCGCCTTTTACGACATGCGTGACAGGTAACAGTAGTTCTATTCTTTACACCCAAACTTTGGGTTCCGGTAACCATTCGGACAATGAAAACAATAACGATCTGCAACTAAGTTGTGTTGTTTTTTTCTTGATGTGTTAGATTTTAACGTTTAACTCATTGCTTCTGTGATTAACTTTTGGTCAGTAAATTTGTTTTGTTCGTTGTCTTATCTTCCTTGTCTTAGTAAAGCAACTGCATTGAAACTTATGCTAGTATTTTTCCTATTTAAAATTAGATGTGTTTGTTTGGGAATAACCCCAAGACAGTGCTATCATTTCATAATCACTGTCCTTGACATGATCTCAGTGGCCCCTGGCAGTTTTATATGCTTGGTGCCCTCTTTCTGTGTGATCACAGTCCTATTACAGTTGTTGTCCTTTCTCAATCACAATTTCACAAGCTGTGCGATATATATAGTTCCATCTAATAGTGTGCCATAATTGTGATTGATAGCCCCACTGACCATTGAGGTTATGGATCTAATGATGATGTATTGCATATTGTATAATGTCACAGGAGTGTGATGTATTAAACACTTCAAAGTATGAGATCTTAGCATTTGGAAAGGTTGTTAATGGTTGAGTTGATCACTTGCATTCCATCTTGAGTAGAGATTTAAAGATTGCTTGACTGGTCTCTCTCTCTCTCTTTACTTCAGGTACCTTTTGGTTGAGTGTGAGGATCATACTGACATACCGAATGAAGAAGTTCTAGATATGTATAAGTCTGTTCTCAAGAGGTTCAGTGTGGCTTTAAGTAAAGTAAGTGAAAAATATGACATTTAGATTTTGTCTCTCATATTTTTAAACAAATGGGATTATAAAATGTAAATATTTGATAAATATATATCTACCTTTTATATCTATATTCTCTTCCTATATTCTATAAAACAGTACAACTGTTTGCTAAATCTTTACAGGGTCCATTAGAGTTCAAACGCCAGAGAGCATTACTTTCCAGACAGCAGCTTTTGGTCAAGTTGTTGTGTACCCTTATCCAACATGTCCAGAAGGAAGGCACACAGAAGAAAAAGGTTAGTATTGGGAACAGCTAGTTCTATCAATATAATTTGCATCTCTGTAGTGAATTTCCTTATGAAAGTTGTTATATTGATAATAAGAAAACCCATTACGGTTGTAGGGGTGCTATGATGGATTCACCAAGACCTTCCAAAGATCTCTTTCCTCTGTTAAAAAGGACGAGTGTTAAAAAGTCCATACTTCACAAATCTTTGGTGTTATCAGTCAATGCTTTTCTTTGACATCCTATTCTCTTACCTTATTCAACTGTTCCCAGAAGAATTGTTTTTGATGTGTTTGTTCACATTATTATTAAATTATCTTCATCATCAAGGTGCGTATCCTTTATAGGACGTTGCTATCTTTGCAGCACATCTGAAATTCACTCTTGTCTCTTGCCAGTTCACCCACTTCGTCGATGGTCATGTTCATGGTTTCTTTAATATCTTTTAGCCATCTTCTTCTTGGTCTGTCTCTGCGTCCTGGGACCCTGCCCTCTAGTATTGTTCTTTCCAGGCCATCGTGTAATAGTTGTTATATAGTATTTAGTTCTGACTTGTGTAGTTAAGCAATTGGACTCAAGATAGCACAAGGAAAGTAAGTTGGAGTCAGCATAGCAAAATGAAAGTGAGTCAGATTTGAGCACAAACAAATGTCAAATTTCCACTACACTAGATTCTGCATTCCTCCAGATTAAAATTGTTTCACTTACTTTCTCATATAGGAAAACAATTCTGAATCACTACTAGGGCTACTGTGTGGGTGCTTTGTCACAGACACTGCCAACTAATTTTATGTTCTGAATGTATGTTACAACTACAGTGATTGTCTGCCTGAACTTCTGTGCATGTACTTTATCGGCAACACCTTTTGATAGATTGATATTTTGATATTTTGATTGAGTGTCTGTAGCTAAAGTGGTAGTGAGCTCAATCACAACCCAAGCTTACCTGGCTCAAACTTCGCAGTGGGCAAATTTGGAAGCAAACCTCTTTCCATAGTATTTTTACGAAAGGTAACAATAAACCTCACAGTACAGAAAGTAATGGCAAACTACTGAATGTATAGGTGGTGCCTAGAAAATCAACGACTCGGGGGTCAAACTGTTATAATGGGGAGGAGGGGCGTTACAAAAGTTTATGTCGTGCAAAGTAGGTGATGGGCTGAAAAAGTTTGGAAATCTATGCTGTAAAGGATATGTCACGATTTTCACTATTTTGATTGTTTGTCAGAACTGGTCAAAACTGAAGACTTACAATTGTTCTATTTTCTCTGTATTTTTGAAAAGTTCAGAAACATGGACAAGAATAAGCAGTTTGAAGACATAATTAATCCTTTAGACATGTGGATCTACAGAAGAATAGGGCGTATTTCATGGAAAGAAAAACAGGCGACAAAATTCGCGAAAAACTAATGAAAAAGAATTACTACATGAAATAAAATTCAAACAAGTAAAATATTTTTAACACTTAAAGAGACAAACACATTGATCAAAACCTTATTAGAGGGGAAGTTAAATGACTTTGAGGGAGACTGAGACAAAAGTGGGAGGGAAACATCAAGAGATGGACAAATTACAACCTGGTACAGTGGAAGTGCAACATCGAGGCATGAAACTGGGGATGTTGCAGGTCTATTGGAGCTAACCTTCATTGTTGAGATGGCACCTCGTAATGATGAATGTTGTGTTGTTGATAGTGATTACTTCATGTAGGTCAGATTGTTGCATTGAAACTTTTGCATTTCATGTTAAGCTATTCTCTAGAGTAATCTTAGTCTTAATTCTGCTCTAGATATTTATTGCATCATTTGTTATCTTTCAGTTGGAACGTCTACAAGCTCGTCTGCATGATTCTGAATTTGAAATCATGAAAAATGAACCTATTCCATTGCCCTTGGACCCCTCAATCATAGTCAAAGGTGTTGTTCCAGATAAAGCTTCAGTTTTCTCGGTATGTTCATTAACTTTGTCGCATCCTGATATATCAATAACTTACAATAACTTAAACAATTAACAATTTATAAATTATATTTTACTAAACTTTGTCAGCTGAAATTTTGTGTATAAAATTAGTATGCATGTATATTTATAGTGGAGAAAGACTTGGACAAGTTATGTAAATCTTGGACGCTGATAACAGAAGACATTAGATGTGAAAGGGAAGTTCAGAAGAGAATAGTAATGGCCAAGAACACACCCAACAACATGAACAATTTATTCATATCTAAACAAATACACAAAACATAAGACCTGCCAAATGCTACATATATTCATCATTGTGTGGACAATGAACAAACAGGACAGAAGAATTAAAGCTTATGAATTGTGGTTATGAGGAATAGGCAATTCTTCACGTCAGTTATTTGAGAGCAGTAAAATCAGTTATTTGAGAGCAGTGACATCAGTTATTTTAGAGCAGTGACATCAGTTATTTGTGAGCAGTGACATCAGTTATTTTAGAGCAGTGACATCAGTTATTTGAGAGCAGTGACATCAGTTATTTAAGAGAGCAGGAACATCAGTTATATGAGAGCAGTGACATCAGTTATTTGACAGCAGCAACATCAGTTATTTTAGAGCAGTGACATCAGTTATTTGAGAGCAGTGACATCAGTTATTTTAGAGCAGTGACATCAGTTATTTGAGAGCAGTGACATCAGTTATTTAAGAGAGCAGGAACATCAGTTATATGAGAGCAGTGACATCAGTTATTTGACAGCAGCAACATCAGTTATTTGAGAGCAGTGACATCAGTTATTTGAGAGCAGTGACATCAGTTATTTGAGAGCAGTGACATCAGTTATTTTAACTAAAATGTATTCTGAATAAAGAGACTCTGGTTCTAAGTGACTTTTACCTTTCTATTCTAGAGTAAACTAAGTCCATGCCTGGTGACCTTCCAGATGGTGAATGGGAAAGAATATAAAGCTATCTTTAAGTATGGAGATGATCTCAGGCAAGATCAACTCATGTTACAAATGTTCCAGCTCATGGATAAGGTGATTTTTAAAAATAATATATGTTCTTCTTCTTCTTTTGTCGTCACACTGCTACCGGGTTGTTGCCCAGTGTCGTGGTTTTCTGTTTTTATCTTGCGCTGTTCTGGTGGCTTGTGTGATTGTTATCTTTGCTCTTTCACAGGATTCTGCTACGCCATCTAACCATCTTTTCCGTGGTCTTCCTCTTGCCTTCTTTCCCGATGTTCTGTTGTAGAAGACTCTGTATACTGTGGAGTTTGGATGCATTCTTATTAAGTGGCCAAACCACTTCATTCTTTGTTTCTCTATGTAATTCAAGCACGGTTTTGTGCCAACTTTCTTTCTTATGCTGATGTTGGTGATTCTGTCTTTTCTTGTGTTGTTGGTAACTTTTCTCAGGCAATGCATTTCACATGTAGTTATTTTTGTGACTGCGCTTTGCTCAATGTCCAATATATGTTCTAGATGGGATTAATTATGTTACAGTAGTAATGACATTTTGTGTATGCTGGCTTCAGAAACACCTGTTGAAGGTTCATTCCATCTGGTCAGGGAGACATATTGAGGTCACTACGATGTCGCATATTATATATTAACATGTTGAGAGAAATTAATCATTTAAAATTTGTAATTTTGCTTACAGTAGCTGGTTCACAATTGGTTATCACCAGTAGCACATGATTAGTTCTACCGGACAAGGTGGTTACTTGAAAACTCCCATTAATGGAACATTTAAAACACACATACGCTGTACTATTTGTTGAAAACAACTGAGTAATTTCAGATATGCTAGAGTATATGATATATATAGAGATATATGATACCATCTTTTTTTGTGGTCTCTCTCTTGCCTTCTCACCTGATGTTCTGTTATAGAAGACTGTGTATACAGTTGAGTTTGGTTGCATTCTTATTAAGTGACTGAACCACTTATTTCTTTGTTATAAAATGTAATGTAATTAAAGTAAAGTTTGACATCAGACATAGTTAAAAACATGTTGACAGACAACCTTTATTTGAAATACATAAATAACTGAGTATGTCTTCTCTATTATTATATTAAAAAACACACTATTATCTTGATGTTCCAATAATGTGAATGAATGAATGAAATATTTTATGTCTGCATACATTGCACATTTGCCAACTGACATATTTAATTGACATATTTTATTTATTGTGCACATACATTTACAAATGTGACCCTATAAGTTTAATGTGGAAATGTCCACTAATTACCAACCAACCAATAGAAAGGGTTCTATTAATAACACTGGTCATGTATCCTCTTTGCTCAAAGTTTCCACATGTTTTCAGATTTTCTTAGCATTCAACAGTCTATTAAAAAAATTAATTGTATATCCTTACAGGACTTTGCGAATCAACCCCAGCTTTTTAATGCTGTTTGTGATTTTCTAGGTATTATTACGTTCAGTATTTCAGCAGTCTATTAACAATAGATATTTATTATAAGGTGGTCTATTGGGCTAAAAGTTTGAGCCATTGCCTTGTGTTCTGAAAGCCAGGGGTTTGAATCTGAACCACACAATTCTATTCACGGGTGCATTTTTTCTAGAGATCCCTAGGATTGTTGCCAGAATTGAACTATAGAGTTCATGCTTTCTGCAATACTCGGCAGGGGGTATGCTATTTCTGCGGAGAAAGGCTGAGCCATATGGGGTGCAATGAAGTCAATCCTTTGTCTTTAGACCCTTTTATAATTATTGTACTTTAAATTTTTTTCTAATTGATATTCTTTCTAAAGGTAAGAAAATTTGGAGAAATGGAAACATTTGTAATATTATGTCTTTCATCCAGCATATTAACTTTCAGTTTTGATTGAAATTTGTTTTAATTTTTGTAGCTGCTCAGACATGAAAATCTAGATCTACAGATGACACCATACAAAGTTTTAGCAACTGGAAAGAATCATGGTAAGTTTGTTGATAGTCTAGTTTCTTCTTCAACGATACAACATTTTAGCTCAAGATATGTTTCTGACACCTCAAGACCTGGTGTTCCAGGTAGATGTTACCTGTTATCATTATAAGGTAACTCAGATAAGAGAATTCAAACGTCAGCTGCTTTGCAGCTATATGGAAAGTTTTAGGGAGTAAACCCTGAGATCAAATCTAACGCCTCTCTCCTTCTTCTTCTTTGCGTTCGTTCTTTACGATCAATTTTAATCACTCTTTGTGATATGTTTGATCTTTGCCAAGATCGTGTATACGTTGCACATTGGTTTGGTAGGCCCTTAAACGCATATTCTATGCGTTTAGAACACGTGCATCCGATTTCACCCAATCCTCCTTGGTGCCTCTTACGACATGCGTGACAGGTAACAGTGATTCTATTCTTTACACCCCAATTTGGGCCCTGGTAACCACTCTGGCGCTAAAGCCTCTAATGCAACCTGTCATTGTGGTCAGAGACACTTAAACAATTCCTGTGATGCTGCTAGTGCCAAGCTGTATCGAGTATGGTGTATCCATAGTTCATCATCTGCTTGGAGTAAGTAGGGATAACTACTGCATGGGCAATATTGACGCTTCATAACAGCATGCCCTTGCACTCCAGCTTTGTCTCACTGGTTGAACAACATCATATTTGTACAGTTGATGCATGGATATAGAATGCAAGCCATTATCTTAATCCACTGACCATCCTGCCTTCCTAACCACATTCAGGATATCAGCTCTTTGCATTGCTCTACAACTTGTCACTGTAAGCATGCCTGCAAATACATCTGCTCATCTTTTCCCCTACTACCTATATGTCCAAGTACGAAAATGAATGTTTCTGCAGTTCCAATCTCAAGCTACTTGCTACATACACAACCTGCTTGAAGATTCCTGAGTATGCTCATTGAGTCACTAAGAATACAGATATGGGTGGTAAGCTGCATCTTCAGTTAGCTCATTGCCTGGGTCACAGCCATAGTCATGTTATGTTATGTTATGCGATCAACGTCACGGCACATTGGGCATTCCCATGTATGCTCTGTCCTCCGCTGCAGCAACCATCCCAAAGTCTATTTGCTCACCGTACCCATGAGAAGTTGATTACTATATCTTCTCTCTCTACCACGAAGACGACACTGTCTGGCATGTTCACACTTAACGCCTAATTCTCGAACTCGTTCCAGTGTCTGAGACGTGCCCATGTCACATAATTGAGAGCGTACCGCATTGATGATATCGGCTCTGTCCATACTTCTGCCCGTTTGAGTCGGGGCATTGTTTGCAAGAAAGTCTGCACGCTCGTTACCCTGCACTCCAGCATGTCCAGGTGTGTACAGCCAAGTTAGTTTCTTGAGATGTGATCTCTGAATGCTGTCCACCCATTCCACATGCATACTTCCAGATTCAATCAGTTGAAGCATATTCATCGAGTCTGATATGATGATCGTATGGGTAACCTGTTGCTCAGCCACCCATGACAGAGCCCTGGAGGCAGCAGTGATCTCCATAGTCATGTGCCTGGGTCATGGCCATAGTCATGCTTTTTGTGATTACTTAAAAAAAGCACAGCTCTCATCCCTAGAAACTCTCATGCTACACTGAGTCATGAAAGCTCATGCACTACTCAAATGATTAACAACTGATCTAGCTATTTAAATAACAATATCACCCTCTGTGTAGTTCTTACTGACTAATGCCTGCACCTCTGATTCTACAGTCACTAAAGTGTTCTCACTACTTTCTTTGTCAAGTATGCTAGACATGGAAGGAAGTCATTAGATTACCAGCACTTTTATCCATTCTTCACCAGGATCTATATCCTCCAATGCACACACAAGTTGAGTGACATCCTCGGTCTGACCCAACCATGACTTTCTCTACATTTTTTTCACCTTTTTCTTATTTCTTTATACAGTGAAATCGCTTTGTCAGCGCTGATTTGAATGTAGTTGTTTGCTCAGCATATCTGTGTTATAACCTGAATAGGTAGATAGTCAAGTAAATATCTCATTGTCCTTACTGATTTCCTCATTTTGGATCTTTTCCATTCTGTCAGTGTATATGACTGTTAGAATTGCTATAGCACCAGCCCTTGGTATAAAAGATACTGAAGAAGCTGTTGAAATATTCACAAAATAGAGGAGACTGCAGTAAAACTATTTGATTGGCAAAACACGTAATCACAAAGTACTGTAGTTTTACAAATTACAAAAACATCTGTAAGCGGTGTAACAAGGCTTATATCGCGAGACAGGCAAGAGGCTCAGTGACCGATTCGCCCAACACTTGCACGACATACGCCAATGCTCTGTGACCCCTGTAGCCACCCATTTCAATGGTACTGGCCATTTTGGAGCTCACGATGTCCAGGTCACAGCCATCCGATCGTGTTCCTCGGATGATCGCAGTCGATTTGCTCTGGAGAATCAGTTGATTTCTTTGTATGGTACCTTGCGACCACGTGGGCTCACCGTATTACATTCCTATGCTTCTTAGTACTTTCTCTTCCCATGCCTTGTAATCTATATGGGTATATGTTGCATGTATTCAAGTTATATATTTACTAGATTTTTCATTGTTTCTCTTCCGTTCTATTTCTAGTTTTTATGTGTGTTTTTGTGTTACATTTATTTCGTTATTCGTTTTTATTCCCAGATTTTCGTTTTTATTCCCAGATTTTCATTAGAAACGTTTGTTTTGGTCGTCCATTTGTTTTTTAAATTTGTCACTCCTGTTGTTCGTTTGCTTGATAAAGGCCTTGTTGGTCGAAACGTTGCTGTATTTTGTCATTGTTTTTGTAATTTGTAAAACTACAGTACTTTGTGATTACGTGTTCTGAAGAAACTGTTCACAGTTTAAACAGCAGCCATCACCCTCATCGCTGCCAGTCTTTTCCTGCCTTTTCTTCCTTTCATTCACATATATATTCAATGTCTCTTGTATAAACTTCACAGAGATTGGGTTATTTCTTTTGTAGCTCGCACAGAGAGTGGGCTATTGCTTTTGTAGCTCACACAGAGATTGGGCTATTGTTTTTGTAGCTCACACAGAGATTGGGCTATTGCTTTTGTAGCTCACACAGAGATTGGGTTATTTGTTTTTGAATTGTTCAATGATCTATATGTTAATACTGCATTAGTTTATCCATTTTGATTAGTTCTAATAGCATCCCCAATAACCAATCAGATCTAACATTGTGTTACTGTATAACTCAGAAAATGTTTTAGAAAGTTGGGTTTTTATTTTTTCTAAATTGATATCAGTAACTCATCTGTATAAATTGTGTTTTTATTAGACAATATTCTCCAAGTCACTGTTAGTTAGAGAGCCACAGAAGCGTGGTTGTTAGTGAACTCACTTCTTAGGCGTGTGGTCCGGGTTCAATTCTACAGTGGGCGTGAAATATTTTCCAATTGTAATGGCTCTTAGGTTGACCCAGTCTCAATTTGGTATCAGGAAAAGCACTAGGAAGTATTGGCGGCTGGCATGAATTTGACCACATCACCCATCGTGTGCCGACCAGTGAAAAATATGGGTCTAACATTGTATTCTTAATTATACCTCAAGGTATTCTTCTTTCCGATCCAGAAGCACTTGAGCTGAAAGCTCTTCGGCTCAGTGTCATGGACATCGTAACCCTTCGGCTCGGTGCCACGAACACCATAAATCTGGGGAACCTGTAGCTTTTCTGCCAGTCCACGGAGTTGAACCCGCACTTACAGAGGACTAGTCACCCGTAGTCCAACGCGCTACGAACATGCTGGGCAGGCGGGCACCTCAAGGTATAATAAAGGGTGCCTTTTTTCTTTATTTTTAGTTGAGTTAAAGCTAATGATCCACACTTATAAAAATGACTTTACTACAGAAACTGCTATGAAAAATTAACATAGAAATTAGGAGTGTTAGGAATGCTCGTTTGAAAACACTGTTATAAATCTTAGTGGAAAGTTGCAACCCTTTATGCTAGTGGGAGCAGAGAGGAATAAGAGAAAGAGAACTTGTCAATTATCTATAAGTTTTTCTTTTGTGTTGTACATGATGACTCCACATCAGTTTGTCAATTATTCTTTCAGGTTTTGTTCAGTATGTTGAATCCATTGCTCTGTCTGAAGTATCCAAAGAAAAAGCAATTCAGAAGTTCCTCAGACAGCACAACCCAAGTGAAACTGGACCTTATGGTATTGCTGCTGAGGTCATGGACAACTATGTCAAAAGTTGTGGTATGTCTTTGTGCAAATATGATGAAAAATCCCTGAAAAACTAGTTAGAATTGATTTCTTAATACAAACTCAACAAATACTACTCAATATTCACATTGAGAAAATTCAACCACAACACATCCCACATTGTCATTTGTGCACACATTGATTGATTGAACCATTATCATTACACTTTGATGAGTAACCATGTATGCTCCAATCTCTTTCTCACATAGAAAGATCTCAGTGGCAGTGTACAAACTCTGTAGCACTGGCGAGGGTCCCTGATGTAATTTGAAAGATGGTGAAAATATTTTGTTGGAATTTTATTTTTCTAATAAATTTTTTTGTAATAATCTTTCTAATAAATGTGTACACATCATCATAAAACTGTTTATCACCACTTTTCAGGATCCAATTGTTGAATGAGGTCAAAAGCTTCTGCTTTGTCTTAGGTCAGATAAATGAAACACAGGATATGGAACATAGCTTCTTCTTCTTCATTCACAGTGAACAACATCAACTTGAGTAAGTTCAAAGACAGCAGTGGTTCCCCTCAAGTTGTCGAGATCTACAAAGAGATTCTCATGCATTGACACTGTTGACAGCAACATTAGTCTTCTCTGCTTCTTATATGCTGAACATCTTAGTGAAGAGTGAAGATATTCAGAAGTTATTTTATCAGCGCTACAGTCGCACTCATCAAAAGTTGCTTTAGGGATAACTAACGGATGAATGATGCTGAAAAAGCGAACCACAGTTTATCGAAGCTACTGGTACTGTGGTACGATAACTGACAGATCTGCAGCATCCTTCTAAAACATTTATATTCAAATGCTTGAATTTTACTCTCCATATCTTTAAAATTGTCCAGACCTTACATTCATACAAAAGAATCAATAGTAATAACAGTTTATATAGATTCATCTTCTCCAAATCACATTTAGCCTTGACATGGCAGCTACACTTTTAGAGTAAGTGATGTCATTTCTGTTACCCTTTCACTCTGTAATTTTGTTTGACCTCCGGATATACTTATATTACACTGTACACTGAATTAGCCAGTATATTGGCTTTGTGTAACCTAAACAAATACAGAGAGCCAGTAGATCGGCTCAGAAGAGTGAATGGGTTAACCAATAAAATGTGATCATTCTGTAGTTGGAAACAGATTTGGGTTAGGAAACAGAGGAAGAAAACAATGATATGTACTGGTTAAGTAAATATGATTTCTTTAATATTAAGATTTACCAATTTTCATTCAATAGCTGGATACTGTGTTGTGACTTATCTCCTCCAAGTTGGTGACAGACATTTAGACAATTTATTACTAACTAAAAGTGGTAAGTTTTATTTTTAAAATTTTACAAAATTCTTTAATTTAGACATATTTAAACAGTTGTAAAAATACTTAGAATTTCACTTGTGCACAGTAGATTTTTAGTAAGCAAGTTGTAAGGATACTTAAAATTTCACTTGTGCACAGTAGATATTTATAGTGCAAGTTGTAAGAATACTTAGAATTTTACTTGTGCACTCACTAAGATGCAGTAGATATTTAGTAAGCAAGTTGTAAGGATACTTAGATCTTTACTTGTGCACAGTAGATATTTAGTAAGCAAGTTGTAAGGATACTTAGAAATTTACTTGTGCACAGTAGATATTTATAGTGCAAGTTATAAGAATACTTGATCATTTCTTTTCGAGATAAGATCAAAAATGAGACTATTAGAGACTTGGTAGGAACAAGAACACCATTGCTAGATCATATTAAAAACAACAAAGCAAATGGTTCGGCCATGTAGCACAGTTATCGTCTAACAGTACACCACAACAAGCACTCAAATGTAGATACAAAGGTTTCTCAAAGCCAAATGTCGCCCACACAAACATTGGTCTTCAGAAATATCAGAGACGATAATAAATAGTATATATGTATATATATGCTCCCCTAGCAATCCCTGGCAACACACAGGCGGGGCTCATATCCAAATTGCGTTGTTCGGTTGACAAGTGCATTTTTTCCAGAGATCCCTAGGATTGTTGCCAGAGCATTATCTGTGCTACACTTTTGGCAGGTGACATGCCATTTCTGCACACAGAGAGAATGACATAAGGGAAACTCTGCACAGAGAGAATGACATATGGGAAACCCTGCACAGAGAGAATAGCATGGGAAACCCTACACAGAGAGAATGACATATGGGGAAGCCCTGCATAGAGAGAATGACGTGGGGAAACCATGCACAGAGAGAATGACATTTGGGGAAGCCCTGCACAGAGAGAATAACATGAGAAACCCTGCACAGAGAGAATAACATGAGAAACCCTGCACAGAGAGAATGACATGAGAAACCCTGCACAGAGAGAATGACATATGGGAAACTCCGCACAGTGAGAATGGCATATGGGAAACTCTGCACAGAGAGAATGGCATATGGAAAACTCCGCACAGTGAGAATGACATATGGGAAACTCTGAACAGAGAGAATGGCATATGGGAAACTCTGCACAGAGAGAATGGCATATGGGAAACTCTGCACAGAGAGAATGGCATATGGGAAACTCTGCACAGAGAGAATGGCATATGGGAAACCCTGTACAATGAAGTCAGTTCTATACCTTTCTTCTTCTTCTTTGCATTCGTTCTTTACTACCAATTTTAATCACTTTTGTGATATGTTTGATCTTTGCCAAGAATGTGTATACGTTGCACATTGGTTTGGTAGGCCCCTAAACACATAGACTTGTACATGTTTAGGACACATGCATCCGATTTCAGCCAAACCTCCTTAATCGCCTCTTACAACATGCTGGGCAGGCAACAGTGGTTCTATTCTTTAACCCCAAATTTGAGCCCCGGTAACCACTTGGGAGTCTATGCCTTTAATTTTGAAGTAATCTATAAGTTGAATAACTATTATAAAAGTTTGACAATAAACCTATGAACTGGGTTACTAACATATATGTTGAGTAACTGATATATAAATTGTGTAACTATTTTATACATAATCTTATAGTGAATGAAGAAGGGAAATTATGTGTTAATTATAATGCCAGAAAAATGTAATGTACTCTCTTAAATAATATGCCAAGACTTCTAGGTATCATTATCTCTTGTTCTCAGGTAAAATGTTTCATATTGACTTTGGTTTCATTCTTGGCCGTGACCCCAAAATTATGGCACCTTCTATGAGATTGAACAGGCAAATGGTGGAAGCTATGGGTGGTTATGACTCTGAGCATTTTCAGCGGTTCAAAGTATTTACGTATACAGCATTTTTGGCTCTACGCAGGTGAGTTCACTGCATCACTTGATGTGTTCCAAAGAGTTCACCAACCACTTATTCTACTTGTTACATGAACTGAGTGATTCTTATTTCTTTATGGCCTCATTAACTTTAGAAACTGACATGGATCTACTGTCCTGTCTGGACTCAGATGCATATGATAATGTGAGATCAGATAGGCTTACTTTAAATGCGCACATTTTTTCAGGTTATGGAGATGGATAAGGGGGAACCTACTTCAGTTGTTCTATGACCACCTGTTGGAATCAGTTATATGAGGACTATCATCATAGCACTCCAGACATGTCCATAAGTGATCTGATCTTCGCCTCAACAAATCCAGCAGTGCCCAGCGGATTATTGAATATGTTGGATTATGTCACAGTAATTGATGATGTAAAAGCGCTATGCAACATTTTTTTTAATTTGAAATCAAACAGTGTGTGTAGGACTAAACACATGAGAGGCAGAATGAGGCATTTATTTAAACTGTGAGCCACAGAAAATATCAGCATGCCGGTTTTTTTTTTACATCTCCTCGGTGAGAATGACCAACTTTTGAATCTTCCCACTATCATCATCATAATTATTATTATATAGATTTTCAGTTAGTCATGGTAATACAATGATGACTTGACTTAATATCTAGATTAGTGGTTTCAGTTTGGTTCCCAGTTAGAGTATGATTTCTCCGGCTGCAAACATATCTCAGTTTATCTCAGTTGATATTAGAAAACCCCTGAGAAATAAAGGTGCAGACATAACTTCATGCACCATATACTTTGAAAGACAACAAATGCAGTGTGGTTCAGACATTTAATGACAATGGAATACAACCAACCACCAATAACAGCATACAATAAAAAGAGATCAGGTACTAGAGCCATGGGAAAACCAAGAAAAAGATGGATAGACATTATCAAGACCACACTAAATAAGCACGGATATAACACAAGGGTGACTCATTTAGCACTGGAATGCAAATTAAATCTCCCACCCCTACGCTTAACTGCAAGAGTGGACAACCAATTCCATCATCCACCTAGGGAAAGACAATAGATGTAATATTGACCACATTACTTATCATGTGCCACTGAACATATAAAATAAATACAGGCCTAACGGTGTATTCCACAACATACCACATGGCATGGAAATATGTTATTTACTTGATCTTTTATATACATTTTCAGATCTGCTAACCTGTTCTTGAACTTGTTTTCACTTATGGTAGACTCAAACATACCAGACATTGCCCTTGAACCAGATAAAACAGTGAAGAAAGTAAGTGCTTATCAGATAATTTATTAAGGGGATGTTGATAGAAAAACCAGTCTGATATGTTGTATCAACGAATCATAATGGTTTGTTTGTAACTGATATCATTTGCAGTGTTATCTATACTGCAACTGAAGCAATTTTAAATTAAATGTTACATAATTAGGACTAGGCATATAAGAGACAGTGTGAAGTGTGTTTTACCAGGAAGTCACTGGAACCATAAGCATGTATGCCATTTGCTAGTTGAGACTAAACACCTACTGGTCTGTCTTAAGTGCTGTTGAGGTTGATTCAATAACCAATCTTTCATCTTGTAGCATGTCCCTTGCAGAATGTTGCTTTCACTATAGCCTACATGAAATACTCATGATCTTTAGAGAGCTCTTCCAACTCCAACAGCTTCAAGGTTTCTTTTTGTTTGGTGATCTCTGGTCAAACATTTAATCCACTGTGGACCACAAACTGGACTTCAAGTCTGTCAGGTTTCCTCAAAGCTTAGTTTGACCATTGAGTTCTTTGTATGCGTTGATTCCTCCCCGCTAATAATAGCTGACACTATTCCTTTTCTAGGGATATCTTTATTTTTTAAATTTGCTCTCTATACAGTTGCAGTCCCTAGCTGATGAGATCTATATTCCTGGGTTTGTCTAGAGCCGTTCTACTCTAAGGGATTTCAGCCTTCTGTCGTCGTACTGCCCAACCCAAGCTTTTGTGCGGGGTGTGCTCCCTGAACACTATATAAGGAGATTTATAATAAGGTTTCTTTAATGTCTTTTAATAGCAAATTTAGTATTACTATTTTAATATAGATGAAGACTGCAGTAAAACTATGTAGACTGGCGAACACGAAAATCCAGAAAGGCCTTTTTGGACGAAACGTTGCTGTGTATTGTCATTGTTTTTGTAAAACTACAGTACTTTGTTTTACGTGCTTCGCCATATTACTATTTTAGCAAGTTGATATTTTCTAATTTCTTACATCACATTTCTGGCCACCCTTAGGTACAAGAAAAGTTTATGCTCCACTTGAACGATGAACAAGCTGTACAGTACATCCAAAGTTTAATAGATGACAGTGTCAATGCATTTATGCCCACTCTAATGGAGTATACCCACAAATTTTCTCAGGTACAACCATTTTCGCTGCAATATTACCTTTGTTTGTTTATGGAAAATGAAGTATAGACTATTGGTGTGAGGGTTGATTAGAGTATGGCTTTTTTGTGTAAATATATATGGTGCTAATTATATGAACTTCTGTTATAAATCTATTTGGGGATTAGAGTATAGATGTTTGTGTGAATATATATGAGGTTTAGAGTATAAACATATATGTATTCAGTGATAAGGTTAGGGACATTTTTTTAAATAGATATATGTGTTGATTAGAATATTGAATTTTGTGTTTATGTTCTTGTCAAAGGATCAATTATATATCACAAGAAGAATGATAAAATTGACCGTGAAGAATGAACGAGAGAGAGAGAGAACTTTGTGTAAATATATGTATTGATTAGAGTATTTTGTGTAAATGTATGTATTGATTAGAGTATTTTGTGTAAATGTATGTATTGATTAGAGTATTGAACTTGTGTCTTTCTTCTTTCTTTTCTCCAATCCTGTTTTCCCTCACAGAGTCAGGATAAGAAGAGATTTCTAGAACGGGCTTTTGTGTGCACCTCATAAACAGTGTCTTTCATCGCCTCTGAGATCCACCTTTGCATGGCCGACCTTTTGCTTTGTATCCACTGTATCGAAGTAACATTGCTCTTCGAGGTGCACTGTCTGTTTATAATCTGCTTTTGTGGCCGAACCATTTCATTTGTTGTTTCTTGATGAAGTTCAGTACTGATGTTGTACCCACTTTTTCCTGATGTCTTCATTTCTAAACCGGTCTCTTCTTGTTACTCCCAGCATTCTCTGTAGACACTTCATCTCTGTCATGACTAGTTTTTTCTATTGTTTTATGTCAGTGCCAATGTTTGACACTGATAGCGTAATATTGGAAGAAAGAATGTGTTGAACAGTGCTGTATCAGAGTAACATTGCGTAAATGTATGTTTTGATTAGAGTATTGTCTTTTGTGTGAATGTCTATAATGATTAGAGTATGAACCTGTATGTGAGTTTGCAACTGAAAAAATAATTTCTTTCCTTCCCATTTTGACAGGCATTGCGAAGTAAAAAAACTTCATTGATGGACAAGCCTTGTTCTGACTCCATGACCCAGATAAGCTTCTGCTGTTGAATCTTATGCTGGTGAAGTAGCTATGCTGATAACTTGACTTGTGCATATAGATTATGCAAAATTGTCCATCAACTTCTTAGTCGTTTCAGTCTGCAACCATTGACATTGTGGCATATGTTTCTTCTTCCTCCTTCTCTTTCTCTTTTTCTATTTTATTTCAAATATTCACAAAAGAGGTGAGACTGCAGTAAAACTATTTGATTAACAAAACACGTAATCACAAAGTACTGTAGTTTTACAAATTACAAAAACAATGACAAAATACAGCAATGTTTTGACCAAAATACAACAACGTTTTTTAATTTTATTTCAGAACAAGACATTTGTTTTTCTTACAAATTGTTGTAACCAACATATACTAGCCTTCTGAAACAGATATTTTTAATAATATAACCATGAATATGCATACCCTTCGACATCTGTTGGGGAGACTGAGCACCTATGGGTCTGCCCGGAGTACTGTGATGTCCGTTCAGTAACCAATAACCAATGGAATAGTATAGATGTGCTATCTCTTATGGCAAATCACAAAGGGTGTCCTTATTGATCAGATCCATAATTTACTTGTTGTATATGTTTCTCATCTGTCCTATTAGATGTATCTGCCCACATATACCAACCACATTGATTCAAAATTCCTGCAGTCTTAGCCATGGGCTTCCGCATAAATGTTTCCAGGAGGTGGCCACAATGAATTTCTAAAGGTTTATTTGATAGTTTACTACATGGAAAATGGTGAAGACCAGATTCCCATAAAGCTGTGTTCTCAAAAGTCATTTTCCAGGGTGGCACTTGCGTGCCCCACCACCACCACCACCTTCCCTTTTGCCTTAAAGTATGGATACCCATGATTACTTTTGGTATTTTTTTAATATTTTTTCCGATCCCGAAGCACTTGAGCTTTCGGCTCCGTGCCATGGACATCGTAACCCTTCGGTTCGATGCCACGAACACTGTGAATCTGGGGAACCTGTGGCCTTTCTGCCAGCCCGTGGAATTGAACTCGCACCCACAGAGGGCTAGTCACCCGCAGTCCAACGCGCTATAAACACGCTGGGCAGGCATGCATTACTTTTGGTATAAAGCTATATTATGAGTAGAGAAAAATTTACACTATCAAATCTTTGTTCTTATGAAGGTGTAAATGTGGAGATTTTCTGTTAAGAGTGATTTAATTTTTGTAATGTCAAACATTGGCTTGTGTGTCATACAAGTTCTTTGTCTTGTAAACCTTTTTTTGCACTGGATGTTGAATTATTTATTTTATTCTTAAGACTACATGTTTATCTTATATAAAGTAAACAACCCATTTTCATAGCATGAGGTGTATTGCAGAATACAGTGTTAAGTCTATATGCTTCTTTGATCAACGGTACACAATGGGTTATATAGTCAACATCATGCCGGTCACCCTTACTGCCCTGAGTTTTTCTGGTACCAGTAGTGGCTGGGTTGATTGAGAGTCGTTACAGTCATAAAAAATCCCACTTCATCTAACTTGTTTTGTTCTGACACTACACATCTACTGCACTTACCGTTGCACTACTGTGGCTCTCTTATCTTATAAAGAAAGGTGATATTTCTAGTTTTTAACACGGGCGTGAAATAATTATTAATCTTGCTGTATATCTTATTAAAAGTCATTTATTGAATGTAAGAGTTATATGTATATATATATTTATATATATGGCAAATTATGGCTATATGTGTGTGTGTGTCTGTTCTAATTATTTTCCATAATTTCCGGCATGCTACAAACTTAAAATTTAGCATGTGGCTACATTTTACATGGCATGGGCGTACGTAACTTCTTTATATTCATTATTTAATAATATTGTTATTTTGTTCAAGAATATGATGAAGTATGCATAGAGACAAAGATATGAGATAATAGTATGAATTACATTTTGAAATATTAAAAGGATTAATCTGTGATCACTATGTTTTAGTTATTTTTGTTCCCCTGATTTGTGTATGCCAGTTTGTAGTCTTTGTGCAAAAAGTCAATTATCTTCTACTATATATTCCTTAGTGTTGGATGTGCTGTCCGCCTATATATGGCCTCAGTTTACATCCGAAATTCACAATTTTTTCTGCAAAATTTTATCATGAAAAGTTTAGATCAACCAAAGAAACAGTTTCGAAATCGAATCAATAATAGTTTTAAAATAAAATCGAATTCTTGATGTCCGATCCGACATTAAAATCCGCCATCTTTGTTACAACAGGACACGCATTAAGAAAGCTCAACAGTCAAGGGGGTATAATCCAAAAATTGTCACATGCCTTTCCTACATAGGCATGGATTACGTCCTTAACATACCATTAGTTGCATTGCGTTTTTCGTTTCGTTCATTTCCACAGAATGTATAATTTTCATGTCACTACAGCTTCACTTTTCTGTTTCAAACTACACTATAGAAATTTTAAAATAATTAGGAAAAATGCGAAGATGCTACTTTGATTAGACGTGAAGCATTACAAGAACCACTTGAACCGTTATTTAACAACGACATACCCGATTCAAACAACTTCTTAAAAAATATCAGAAAATACAATTCATGTTATTAGATGACATCTTTTGGAAAGGCTTACCCAATTCCTCATCAAGGATTAATAACAATTTTCACCCGTGTGGAGCCGGGTTAATTAGCCAATTATCAATAAAAAAAAAGAAATAACTAAATTTGCATAATTCTCAAGTGTTTTGATCAGATCAGAAACAATATGTACTAGCTCAGTAAATGTACCAGCCCAGTAAAACAACACTGGAAAGAAAACTACACAGACCTCTATGAGCTACAAAAGACAATGAAGTTTATACCAGAGACTACATTGAATATATATATAATATTTCAAGTGAACGAAAACAAGGAAAACATCAGAATTTCAGTATCTCATACGGTACACACATTTCAGCCATCTTTGCTAACTCCTATAAATTTTGAGATCAAATTCTCTCTACTTTGGATAAGGCTTGAGATGGTGAAAGTTTAGTTTATATTATAAAGTGTCCACTACCAATTGTTATGAATCTGAAATGTACAGATTTCCTGTTAAAGCAGACTGATTTCATTTTTGCAATGACCGACATCAGACATTCGCGTATGTCGCGCAAGTATTGGGCGAATCGGTCACTGAGCCTCTTGCCTGTCTCGCCGATATAAGCCTTGTTACACCTCTTACAGATAATGGCATAGATAAGATTACGGGACTCGCATGTGAAACCATCTTCAATAACAAACGTGGCTAAAGGAAAAGATACAGTGCGCGTCTATATCACATAAGCACACGTATTGCAACGCCGACGGCCACACTGGACAGTGCCAAAATGAATCTGGCTATTGGACTTAAGGCGACTGTGTACCAACATATCCTTAAGACTTCTGTCCCGTCTGTAAACAACCAAAGGATAGTTGGGGAAGACAGAACGGGTCTCAGGATCTGACTTAAGGATAGACAGATGACGGAATAAAGCAGTTTTCACCAATGAACTATGGGGGTGGAAAGTTAAGATACGCTTTACTCTGAGTTAGTAGTCCTATGCTGGCTCGTAAGGGCCTGCTGGCGAGTGATTTTCTGAACTCGATGCATAGCAGATACAAGCACCTTTTCCGGGTATAGACGCCTGCGGAAGAAATCAAGCATCTTGCGAACTCTATCAAGAAAATCATCGTCCTCGCTACAAAGACGACGAAGGCGCAAGAGCTGCGAGAATGTCAAAGAATCACGACAAGCCTGGGGATGGGAAGAAGTATAAAGAAGAAAACTATGTGCATCAGTAGGCTTGTAATATACTGATGTAGTGGTCGCGGATAGGTATATGGCGATAGTAATGTCAAGAAAGTTGACACAAGAAGTGGAGATATGAGAAGTAAAACGAATGGCATAAACCATTTTCCAGGTACGTATTGCGTTGTGTATATTTAAATATACACCTATGTTCAACGTCCCATCCCGCACTTCATTTTCACACAACCTTGACATATACTACGTCATAACTGAACCTTCTAATCTTCATATAGATTAGCTCCATTGACAGACTAATCTTGAACATATGTTTTGTGGTTTTAAATACGAAGCGCATACTAGGGCCCGTTTTAGAAATCTCTTCCTGACCTGACGCTGTGAGGCATACAGGATTCGAGAAAGAAGAAGAAGAAGAAGAAGAAATACGAAACAGCTGTTTGCGGTACTATTTTTAAACTAAATAGCTAACATTTATTTATTTTAAAAAATAACTTATAGTTTAATTACTTTGATTTCGTATGCTGCATAGGTGCAATAAGGTCTCTAGAAAGATACCGAATATATCTACAAAGCGGTGTATAAAATTATACGAAACTATTTTTCCAGCATAGCATGACGACTATATGTTTATATATGGCTACTTTATATAATTGAACAATTTTAATCACACTGGACACTTCTTAATCAAAACGGCCACAATATAAATCTTGAATAATGAAAAAGAGCTCAGGTACAGGACTTGGCGCAAAGCCAAAAGAACAGGTAAATGTGAATTTATATTTTTCCTTTGTTTGTATATTGCACACTGATGTCGATGTACAAATCTTTTGGTTACTATTACAGTAGAGTGAGTAATACAGATGTTATGATATGTCTATTGTCTATGGCCACTTCCTATGCCGTTAAGCACATATCAAATGTATCTTTGGAGAGGGTCAGTTGAAAGAATGGTGAGATCTGGCCTACTCATTGGGTTGTGTACCCTGTGCAATAGGGTTGGAGTTGATGTGTTATCTTGAAGGACTAGTAGATTGCTTGTGTTACACATTTCTTCAATATCCTTTTCAGACTGGTTACACTTTTTGTAGCCCCACTGAAGGGAGTGTCTATTAACATCACCAGCAAATATAAGCGTAGAGTACACTGTGTCACAGAGATATGACTCACTTGTTCCATACATAAAAAGTAACAGTTTGATTACAAAACTAATAATAGCCGTCTGTTTAAAAATATTTGATAAAATGGCTTGAAAAACATTGTTTTTGCCCTGGTCTTCTAAGAGTTGAGCTGTGCTTTTGTTTTTAAACATTTCTTAGAGAGTAAGAAAAACATATATGTACTTTTCAATGTAAGTGTTACAGAATATTCCTCTGTATATCATGGACAGAGAAGAGAATAAATAGCAGAAAGAACTAGAAATCAAAGAAAACTGGCTGATGATTTGAGCATGACGGCTGCAGAGGCAGAACATTTGGCTTATGAAAGAGAGAAATTACAAAGAACTGTTAGGGTGGCAAAGTTCTGCTCATGACAATATATTTTATGATGACTAAAGAGTAAGAAATCAGACAAGAAGAACATTGAAAACAGGATAGATATCTCCCTAGGCGATATTCCCTCTAGATATACTTCTCTCTAGATCACTTCACACATAACAATGATTGATACTAACAAAACGTATTGACATAGGATAATGAAGAAGGAAAAAAAAAATATATATATATACACACCTAGAACGTTTTACAAAAATATTGGAATCAAATGGATAGCGGATGATGCAGAAAGAGATAAATGATAAAAAGATTGACTTTATAAATGAAAATCAACAACAAATTTGATGTTAAGAGTACAGATGTAGATCTCTGGAGAGACATAATTAGCCATGACATTTATTATCAGACTCACAAACTACAGACGGTGAGTGCTAGTTTAAGTTCTAGAAGTACACTTCTATTTTCAAACAAATATCCACATTTCCTATAACAGACTGAGAACCACAAAATTGCTTCTCCTGCATCATCATCGTCAACTAGTACTGGTGCAAAGAAAGTTCCAGCAAATAAACAGGTATGCTTAATTTTTTTGTGGGGAGGGGTGGTCGCCGGATGTGCCATAACAGGTGGATCCCATACAAGAGAACGTGAAAACATTTATAAACTATCTAGCACTATCAATCCTTCGATCGATGGCACTCCTAGTTTTGTACAAGGATAGTCATTTGGCATTTAATGAAGGCTCTCAACCTTCAGCTTCGATTAAGTGGGCACTAGTTCTGTAACACAGGCTGATACCTTTATGAACCCAAAGATTGGGCCACGCGGCAGATATCAAGCGATACAGATACTACACTTTGATCTTAGCCAAAGGGCAGAGAAGCTTAATTTTTGTTGTCTGACACACTGATTACTTTTGCAGTGGAATATACTGGTGTTCTCTCAAGCTTTTATAAAGATGCAAACTTAATCCTGGACAAGTGCAACACATTCTTAAAAATAGTATTATAATCTACTAAACTTCTGTGTTCGTTAGCATGCTGCTAGTCTAGAAAGATTATAGATTTAGCACCCATGCTCAGTGACTTTTGTCAGATGTTTACTGTTATTTGTTTTGGGGTCTGTTTTATTAACTCTTTCCACACTAATCGCCGTTCACTGCGCCACAGCATATTTCCATTGAATGCTATTCGTAGTACACTGCGCCATTCCAGTTGTTTCCCTTATAAGAAATCTTTCTAGTTTTACTTCTACTACTTTTTAACCTTGTTATTCTAATATGGGGGTCTCTGTGACTGAGTGGTTAAGCCCTTTGCCTTGCGAGTCGAAGGTCATGGGTTAGAATCCAAACTGCGGCCTTCTGTTCATGAGTGCAGTTTTTCCAGAGATCCCTAGGATTGTTGCCAGAGCTACAGAGTTTGTGCTTTGTGCAATACTCTCGGCAGGTGGCGTGCCATTTCTGCGGGGAGGGACCGAGCCATATGGGGTAAAACCCGGTGCAATGAAGTCAATCCTTCGGCTTTAAAACCCTTTAAATATGGTGTCCAGTTTTCTTAATATTAGTATATAATAAGATATATATATATGTTTATTTATTGGCGAGTAGTTATGATTTTTTTTTAAAATTGCTTTTTTACCTCCCTTGAATTAACTGTGTAAAACTGAGAAAATAACTGCGTACGGAAAGAGATAAGGTAGTGACTTCATGCTCCAGAATTACCTGGTTCACGCCCTGTGTGAAGTAATTAGTCTATTTTCCAGTGATCCCTGACAGAAATGGAGATGAGACTGAGTGCCTTGGCCTATTGCAGATGGACAATATAACATAGGTCATGTGAGGACATAAACGAACCCTTGACAGTTGGAGATCGCTAAGAGTAGGCTGATAAACCACTGCCTGGACAAAATTCAAAATTTTTTTTTAAATATATAAATCTCTTCAAATTTTCACCATCCTTAAAATTACATCCAGGATCCTCATTAATATTATTAAATTAGAGCACTACCACTAAGATTGTCATGTGTAAGAAAGCAACTAGAGCACACATGGTTATTCACCAAGAGCAATGATGATCATCTACTAAATGAAATCTATACTGATGGTGTTAATGACAGAGCATATTTTCTATAACTCACACTTAATTTCTTTCTGCAACTCATCAAGTCATACATCCATTTACAGTTGGTTCTAATTTTTTTTTTTCCGATCCAGAAGCATTTGAGCTTTTCAGCTCTTCGGCTCGGTGCCATGGACATCGTAACCTTCGGTTCGGTGCCACGAACACCGTAAATCTGTGGAATCTGTGACTTTTTCTGCCATCCCGCGGAATTGAACCCGCACACACAGAGGGATAGTCACCCGTAGTCCAACGCGCTACGAACACGCTGGGCAGACAGGCGTTGGTTCTAATTAAGAGTTATTCCTACTCAGCCCCATCAGGATATGTGTTGGCTTAGAAGCCATCTATTTAACCACCAGGCACGTATATGTATGTTAATTTGTGATCTAAAGTAATATATTTAGAGAGGGAAAAATAACGTAGGCATAAGAAAATTTCAAAAATGATACATGGTAAACTATTCTGTTAACAGAAAGTGCCAGGAACTTCAACTCAGGGCACAAGTAAAGCATTAGTGCCAAAAGGACAGCAAGGAATGCTACAGAAAATACAGAATGCACAATTACCAATAAAGAAAGTTAATGGCATGTATATCCCAGAGGGTAAGTGAACACCATGTGATTGGTCATTGTTTTGTGAACTATCTGATATTTTCACTGTTCTTGATTATTGAACCGATGTAATTCCACTCCAGACAGACCCATAGGTACTCAACAGATGTTGAAGGGTGTACATACTGATGGTTCCTGTGGCTCACTAGTTAAACAAACTCCTTACTCTGCCTTGCAGGCATCCAGTTCTACTTGTACAATAGGTAACTCAAAACTCCTTAAATCGCAGGATCAATTCAACCAAATTTTAATGTCTTCATCCAAAGGCAGTTGCGAAGAGACAGACGAACACCCTCCTTATCCATATTTCACTCCCCGACAATCAATGCTGTTGATGCAAACATATATGCTCTCTCATTGCCGCAAACACCATCATGTTTAGAACAGTAGATCCACACAAGCCTCTAGAGCAGCATTTCTCAAAGTGGGTGGTACCGCCCCTAGTGGGCGCTGAAGCGTTCTAGAGGGGGATAGTGGGTTCTGAAGAATTTGGGGATGTTCAGGCGATTAGGGGTCGATGGCTCCTTAAAGAAGAAATTAGTAATAAATATTTTAAATAAATTATTTTTGTGATTTTGCGATTGAATAATCATTAAAAATTTTAATTCTGCATTTTAATTCATCTTATGTCCGTCTTACACGATCCATTTTTTCATAAATTTTATATTTTATGCATATAATCATTTGAAAATTGACCATATATTACAGAAATATATATCAATTTTCTATGTTAAAGAAAAAATAGAGCATGTATATATGTGGGAGGGAGGCGTTGGCAAACTGTTATAATGTGGAGGGGGTGTTACAAAGTTTATGTTGTGGACGGTGGGCCGAAAAAGTTTGGGAATCTATGCTCTAGAGGTTAGAAACTTCTACAGACAGCACCCAATCATACCGAAACCTGCCCTTCTGGATCTTGTGAAGCATCGACTGATACAACAACGGCCCCAGTAAATGAAGTCCCAGAGAGCCAATGGAGGGCAGCAGTAACGGCCTTAACCTCCATCCTCATACTAGAAGTAGTTGTCCTGTAGGCTCCACTTCACTCTGCAACAACCCTACCATGTGCAATAGCCAAGAAACCCCACCCTGACTTCTCACCACGATGAACTGACCCATCAGTATATACAACAACATCATCATCCCTTGCATTATCTTCTATCAGCTGCTTAATTGCAAGTTCAACTTTCATGTTTCCCAAATCTCTATATTCCCTTCCAAGAGTAGTGATAACGTTGCAACAGTTGCTTGTGCTACCATCTATTGGGATCTATTCTTTCCCTTTTGGTAGAGTCGCAACTGTGGTCACCTGGCTAAATTGTTCTATCAGCCTGGGTCACCCAATACATGCCACTCTTGATCATGATTCTTTGACCCTCAGCATCATTAGTGTTCTTGTGCAGTTGATGTATCTTATTCACAGAAACCAGCCTACATTTGCTGTGTAAATATTAAACAACACTGGTGATAGAGAACCCTGGGGTAATCCTGGGCATATATGTGCAGGATCTTAAGTCTATTTTTCTAAACGTAGTGCAACGATACTCTCCATCAAAGAAGCAGCTATCCAGTTCACCAGCCAAGGATTGACCGCACATTTTAGCAAAGAGAGTATCATGATTGGAAAAAACGCTTTTTATAAGCATCCTCCAAGTCAATGACCACAGCAATAGTCTCTTGCTTGGATTGAAAGCCTTCATTAACATCATAAGCAAATGTGCCATCATTTTCCCATGTCCCTTTCTTTGGCTGATAGCTACCCACGTTGTCATGTGGGATGGGTTCTGTCTCTGACACACTACCTTTCTGCCTATTATCTTTTCCAGTAATTTTCCATATACATTTTGCAAGGTGACTGTGGTAGCTGCTGAGCAGTTTAAAATCCTTTCCATGTTTATGGAGCTATCATAAATAGCTATAGAGCCAATCCTTGGGTACCACATTATTCTGTATACTGTTGTTGAAATCCATCATAACTGCATTAATAACAGTCTGAAATATATTTACTGTTAGTTTTTTTCAATGATTTATTTCAGCATAATGCAGTAAATGTTTTGTTTCTCTCACATATTTGTGGGTTTTATTAATGACTTAAATCTGCATATGACATTTTTTATGTTGCCTCATTCTTATTTCTGTACATTATGCATAGTTGCATTATGCATTTCTTCAGGTTTATATTATATATATATAGTATACATGATCATGTCATTAGCACTATAACTTTGTTGATGCAATTTTTGTTTTCTTAACTTTAGGTTACAGAATGCGTGAGATCAAACCTGCTGAGAAAGCTGATATGGTATCTTTAGCTAAGGCCATGAATGACGACTTTGCTCCAAAACTGAAAGATTTATTTGATACAGAAACTGCTGCTGCTGTTGAAGCTCAAAAAACAGGTCTAGCTCTTTTAATGTCATTTTAAGAATATTTTGGAACCTAGTTTACTACTGATTGCTATTTATTGTAACCATCTTATTCTTCATTTCTAAACTTTGGTCACAGTGGCGTGGCACTCTGGAGGTGTATTTCAGTCGGCCTCTTACTAAAGTTGATTTTTCATTTTTAATGGAATTTGTGTATTTTAGCCTGAATGTGATAGACTGGTATGTTGGGTAACCCATTTAGGGAATTCTAAAGCCTCTGTGACTGACCTGGCAAACTGACAGTTGTTTAATCTAATGCATGCTCAAAGAATTATGTAGAGGTTTCAAGAATCGGTAAACAGGGTCAAAGAAATGGAGCCAAGAAATAATTTTAGGATATGCACTATTAATATATATGTGAATGGCAAAAATAGAGATGCAATCTTTGAAGAAATGAATAAATTAAAAATAGCAATATTAAAACTATCAGACACACGAACCAAGTCACAGGGCTGCAAAAAAAACTACATCTAGACTACACATACTTATACTCAGGGGTGGGAAAGAACAAAAAAGCCAAGCATGGTGGTGAATTTATTATAGACTCGACTAAAGCTAAATCTACTAAGCACATATTGCATTTCAGAAAGAATCATGAAAGTAAGTAAGGTTAGTAAGAGAAAATGGCAAAAGCATCACATATATTCAAACTTACTCCTCTTGTAATAAAAAGTAAAAAAGTAAAGGAACCCTTTCATACTTCGTGGTATATAGGGCAATACAGTGTTAGGCCTGTATTTTTCATTGGCCGTCAGCACACGATGGGTGATGTAGTCAGCATCTCGTCTGCCATCTTTACTTTCCCAGAGCATGTCTGGTACCCAGTTGAGGCTGGGTCGACCTGAGAGCTGTCGCGGTCGGAAAAATTCCACGCGCACTGCGGGAGTTGAACCCAGACCACCCGCCTTGAGAAGCGAGTTCACTAACAACTACGCTACCGCAGCTCTCTCCTCTTTTTATGCTGCTAACAATAATGAGGAATGTGAGAAATTTTATGATGTAATCAGTGACACTATAAATACAATTTTAAAAGTGGGAGACTAGACTACTTGTCATGGGAAATTTTGATGCACATACAGGGTTTGATAGGAAAGGTGTAAAAGAATATCTAGGGCACTTCAGAGACCACTGGTGAGCAATACTGCAATCGAAAATGGGTTTTCTATGGAGAAAAGCAACATCTTCAAGGCTCTAAGAGAAAACACACATTGAAGATTTCATCGAAGATAAAAGAGTATTCTCTGTCTCGGTTGTGCAAGTTATGCTTACCAATATGTGCGCCAAGATGTGAAATACCGTGAGAGAAGCCCCAATATTGTTGTAAGCTGGTTATAAGTGTGACTCATCCTTCCACTCTTTCGTACTTCTCTGCTCATCCCCCGATTGATTCAAAATTCCTGCATTCTCTAGGTTGCAGTTCCTCTATTGCTGTGTCATCATACAACAAATTCTCATTGATCGTTTTTAAGACATCTTCTTTCATTTATGATTAATTGTACAAAAATCAACAATTTTTGACAGCATGATTTCATTTTCACAGGAATCTATGTTGGTTGGAGATGTCCTGAGTTCAAACATGACTGCCAACGGATTTTCTACACTTCCAGATGTTTTTGTGATCATTCATTGTCAGAACATGCAACATATAATGGTATATTCTAATTTGCTGATTATGTTCCTGCAATATAGATTCTTACGTACAAAGTATTACATTTAACATGTTAAATTGTTTATGGGTCTGAAATCAAAGGATTGACTTTATTTCGCTGTGTTTCCCCATATCGTACCTCTTGGCAGATGTCGCATGCCACACACAAAGAGTATTGCACAAACTCCATATCTCCAACAAAGGTCTAGAAGTTTTTTATGAAAAATTGCACATGTGAACTGAACAGTGTGGTCCAGATTCAAACTCATAACCTTCAGAACAAAAAGCAAACATCTTAACCACTTTGCCACAGAGACCCCTGTATTAATTGTCAATATTTATGTAAAGTCTCTGCTACCAATGTCAGCCATAGATTCTTTCTAAGATGCAAGAGAGAAAAACTAATGTGGTATTTGAGAATTAAAGATATTAAACATTAAAGATATACTATGATATTATAGTCTCCTAGCAACCAATGGGACATACTTTGCCCAACAATGAGAGCTTTCAACAAAATTAATTGTTCTCATAGATTACCGTAATCAATTTACTTTTAACATACCACAACTCTTCATTGCCTAAGTGACTAGACAAGACCAGGCAAAGTTAATTGTTTTCATAGATTACCATAATCAATTTACTTTGAAAATAATGTCATATCTAAATTATTTTTGCATACTTTTTTGAAGTGTATTTGAATTTTATTTTGGAAATTAAGTCTGACAGTGTTTTTATGTTTGTCTTAGATTAACACATAAAAGGAGACACAACCATTTAAAAGACACATTTTTATGTAATTAATTATTTTTTGCCAGCATTGAGTGTCAAAGTGCCATGCAAAGTGCCAGGCTGTCAATGCAAAGCCTATCAGTGGATACCAAACAGACCAGAGGATATTGGAGAATTCTGGCTAGCAAAAAGACCAGGTTTTGATTCTGCAGCTTGGAGAGCCAAATGCAAGTGCAAACATACACACAATTTTCATAATCCAAACAGACCCCATAATTGCGCTGCTAAAGGTGAGCTTTTTATAAGGATTTAGTAATCTTAACAAGAGGTACATCTGTTTACGTTTGTCATCTTGTCTGATTGGTTTCGTTTACAGGCTATAAAAACAAAAACTAGTCCTAGCATACTGCTTGCTATATATCGCAGATGATATTTGGTTATCATGCAGTATTGTGTTTATATTAGCATATATTACTGTGTTTATTATTGTGTAGTTGGTATGTATTAAAGTAAAGGTAAAAGACTGGCATATAGGACAACTATTGCTAGTATGAGGATGAAGGTTGGGGCTGTTACTGTTGCCCTCTAATGGCTCTCTGGGACTCCACCCCCTTCTCGTTTACTCGGGCCATTGTTGTTGTATCTGCAGTGGATGCTTCAGAAGATCCAAAAAGGCAGATTGTATTATAAGTGGATGTTGTCTATACAGGTTTCTAACCTCCAGAGACTCACATGGATCTGCTGTCCTTGACATGTGGGTGTATTAGACATAGTATGGTTCCGAAACATGAACAATGATCATATTTCACTGAAAGAAAAAAACACAAATAAAGAAGTTCTATATAAACTAGTAATGAAGAAAGGATTATTGCAGAAAAGAAAAAATTAAAGAAATAAAAACATTTGGGAAACAGACACATTGAAACCTTTTTGGAGGGAAACGTTGAAGGCTGATGAGCAAAAGAAAGACTGAGATTCAAGTGGGAGGTGAACATCAAGAGATGGACAAATTACAACCTGGTAGAGTGAAACAATAAAGGCAAGAGACAAGGAGTGTTGGAGGCCTATTGCAGCCATCCTTTGATATGTAGACAACACCTGATGATGATGATATTATTGTGTCTCTAATATCACCAATGCTTTTGGGATAGCTATAGACTGGATCATGCGCAAATGCACCCAAGATGATCAACTAGGCATCAAATGGCTTAATAACAGTAGACTATTTGATCTTGACTTTGCCGATGACATGGCCATATTGAATTCAACCACACAAGCAACCCACAAACTAACGAGCAATCTTTGCACACTTGCAGAACAGGTTGGTCTCCAGATTAATTCTGCTAAGACCAAAATTATGGACCTCACAAACTTGACAGACAACATCGTAATAAATGGCCAAACACTGGAGAAAGTTAAACATTTGACCTATTTGGGTAGTAAAGTGTCAAACAACGGAGACACGATGAAAGAAATAAACTCTCGTATTGCTATAGTAGCTAGTGCCTTCACTAAGTTAACAAATATCTGGCAATCTCAAGACCTGAGTATATGTACAAAAGTTAAATTGTTTAGGTCCTGTGTGATTCCTGTACTGGCCTACGGCTGTGAAAGTTGGAAATCAACAAGGAAAATTGATACGAAACTGGATAGCTTTGAGAATAAATGTCTCCGAAAATTATTAAAAGTAAAATGGAGTGATTTTGTTTCGAACAATGCAGTGACAGATAGAACATACCAACAACCCGTATCAAATATTATAAAGAAACGAAGGTGGAAATATTTAGGTCATGTTCTTAGATCAGATGAAAAGAGACTAAATCAACAAGTCCTTATGTGGTCACCAGTTGGGAAAAGAAAACGTGGAAGACCAAAGACCACTCTTCGAAGAACAATCTAACAAGAAAGTAAACTACTGGGATGTAAAACCATATGAGATCTCCAACTGCTAACAGCGAACCGCATTACAGGAGATCTAAAACCTCTGCCCTATGTGCCGCCTTTGGCACGAAAGGAACAAACTAACTAATGTAGAGAGTCAATTGGAAGTGTAATGAATATAAGCAATAATATATAACGGTTAAAAGTCAGTTGTTAAAAAGATTCCCTAGTGGCATAGTTCACCATGTGAAAATGAGTACCTTGACTTTCTGAGTTGGGAGAAAGTTTAAAAACTACACCACTTCTACTGTGTAAGTATTCTTACACTGACACTTTCATCAGGCTCAAACAGTACGACATTACAAAAAAATATTTTCAGGACTACAACCAATTTTATTTTCTTCTTTTTTTATAAAAATATTTTGTGAGAAATTAATTCTTTACTAACTATTTTATTCAGGCTGCTCTTGTAGACTTTTCATGTCAGACTTTCTGTGTGCAGCTTGTGATCGACATTGGGAGGACCATCAAACATTTTTTGACTCTTATAAATCACGAGTAGAACAGGAACTCCCAGTTGGTAAGTGCATATAAACAAACATCTCCACTTCTGTTGTTTTCTATGTTGTATTTTTAATTGCAATATTTACTAAATTAATTAACCCTCGTGAGTTTGCAACAAATATGTATACTTTTGTCAAATTGTTACCACTTGTCATTTAATTTAGAAAACAAATTAGAAAACAAATTTTCCTTTATAGATTTTTGTTATTATTCTTATTGGCATGTCTTTGAGAGATAAAGTAATCAGGGTCAGTACACATCCTGGCATCTTGTAAGGCAGTAAAGCCCTCACCAACCTGCTTAAGGGGGATTCGGGGTATGGGGATCATGAAGCTATTTTGGTTGTTTTCACATTAATGTAAAATTTGTATAACCGTTTTGAAAGATTATGACATAGAATAGTAGAAAAAAAATGAGTAAAAAAAAAATTGTCAAAGCATTGCAATGGAAACAATACAAAATGGCCACAAAAACAAAATTTCAAATCCCTAAGGCTCTGAATCTAATGAATGTAAATGAATTCTGTTTTCACTCTAAGGTGCGCAATTGTAATATCCAAAATATTACACATGATTTTTAGGATATATTAAATATTTAATTTTTATAAATTTTTGGTAAAATTCCTCAAAATTCAGGCAAAAATAGCTATTTGGGGGTGTGATTACCCAAAATTCATAAAAATGTAATATATAATATATCCTAAAAATCATGTGTAATTTTTTAGATATTACAATTGGTCACCTTAGAGTGAAAACAGAATTCATTTATATTCATTAGATTCAGAGCCTTAGGGATTTGAAATTTTGTTTTTGATGGCCATTTTGTATTGTTTCCATGGCAATGCTTTGACATTTTTTTTTACTAATTTTTTCTACTATTCTAAGTCATAATCTTTCAAAATTGTTATACAAATTCTACATTAATACCAAAGCAACGAAAAAGTTTCAAGACCAGAATCCCCCTTAATTAGCAGCAATTTTCTGTAGACAATTATGTGTGCTTGACTATGGTTCTTTGCAAAGTTTTCTTCATTCTGACTCTTTTAACTTTCCTATAGGCTCCATAGCACAGTAGCTCTAACCTTCTTTCTTCTTTGCATTCGTTCTTTACGACCAATTTTAATTACTCTTTGTGATCTTTGCCATGAACGTGTATACGTTGCCCAATGGTTTGGTAGGCCCCTAAGCGCATAGACTTCTAGACGTATATATATATATTACTGTTGTACCGTTGCACGTTACATAGGGTGTGCAAGTAATTTATCCATACCGCTCTGTCCTTGGTAAGTCGCTCAATCTCTTACATATAATTTAGTCCGATATTTCTTGCCTCTCCCAGCAAAGTTCATTTCAGGGTTTCCATATAGCATCCTCTCTTTCTTAAACCCTTTGTCTCCCATTTCAATGCCTGATTAGGTATTCTTTGATCAGTTCTTCTCAAGGTATACCCAACAAATTTTCTGAAGTCATGGTTGGTCCAATTCCATTATCTTGTTTGTGATAATGGTGTGCAGATTATCTTTGTTGGCTGGTGATTTCTGTCAATCCTAAAAAATTTTACCTTTCGTTGATTGATTATTTGGTATCCTGTGAAAGAGCAAAGATAACAATCACACAAGCCACCAGAACAGCGCAAGACAAAAACAGAAAACTACGATACTGGGCAAAAGCCCGGTAGCAGTGTGACGACAAAAGAAGAAGAAGATTATTTGGTACGGCCATCAACATTGCACTTCTATGAATAACCATGCATGCTCCCATCTCTTTCTCATAAAGGACAATCTCTATGTCAGTGCATGAACTCAGTAGCACTGGCACAAGTCCCTGATGTAATTTTGCAGATGGTTAAAAAATGTGTTGAAATTTTATTTTAACTATTATTAATAATTTTATGCCTGGGCAAAAGTTTTTCTGTCTAGCTTGATCGATTTTTAACTGCCAATGATTCTTTTTTTCTGCTTAACGTGACCACGGGACCTATGTTTTATCATGTCTCCAATAGGACTAGGAACTCAATCTCACCTCCATTTAGTTCAGGAATCACTGGAAAATATCAAAATAGTTTCACAGGAGGGGTAAACTGTGTACTTTTGAAGGGTGATGCAAGCATAGTACCTAAACGCACAGAAACCCCCTTCCCCCAACCAACTGAAGTTTGCCTTAAACAAGTAGTATTTTAAAATATGACAATTCTAACATGTCTTTTCTGTTATTCTCCAACTTTTTGTATGCCCTATTTACTATTGCTGTATGTGTTACACAAATTCCTAATCAGTTCTACCTTTCTGCCCAGGAACTGATTGGCTTCCCTTTGCTGAGATGCCTGATTTACGAAACATTGCACTTTCTGGTAATGAAGCTGATGACAGCCATTACTTAGCTTTGAAACAGTTTGATGCCATTCCTTCTAATCCTGCAACTGGAAATAATGAATTAGTGAAGTTCAGAGGAGGCCCAGGAAGAAGTTCAGATGGAGGCAGCGCAGGTGGGCACTCAAAGTTCAGACCTACCTATGACTAACCTAGTTACCAAGTGCTCATGGTAACACAAATTAATATTGATAGATGACTGCAAGTAATTTCAATTTGTAATAATAAGTTTCCAATATATATCCAAATATATCAGTGCAAGAGTAATATTTCATTACAGAATATCTCAGTGTATAAACCATCATCTTAATTTTCTGTTAGAAAATTATGTTTATTATTTGGACATGTCTTATTTGAGCTTACACTGTTCTGTACAGATACTGCTATGTCTGTGTGTTGCTATTTTTAATGTGTTTTTAGCAGATTCCTTTTATATTTTTTTATACCTCAATAGGGATCTATATACAGTAAATCTAATAAGGGACTTCTCTGGTGTGGAGGTATGTTGATCACTCTCAGTCCAAATGTACTCAGTTCATTTCTAATGTGAAGTAATCAGGATATTTTCCCAGAGATCCTAGTCCTAATGGAGACAGACGATAAAACATAGGTCACATGTTCAAATTGAGCATGTAAAAAAACCTTGGCAGTTGAAAGTTGATATGAGTAGGTTGCAAATCCACTGCATAGGCAAAATTAATTAATTTTTAGTTGCGCAGCAGGCAAACCTATGGAATAAAGACAACTCAATTGATGTTGAATCTGTACAGCTTGCTAAAGAGGTTAGAATCAAATATTTTACGAGCACAACTGGAAGCCTGAGGAATAGAGTGAAGAGAGTGTTTAACCAGCAAGCCACAGAAAACATTAGCATTAATGAGCTCAAGAATGAACACCTATTGCCTTGCTTGGAGTGAATTGATGTCAATTCAGTAACCAATTTCCATGCATCCTTATATGCGAACTCATCTTTGTGTAAATGTATTATATATTTTAAAAATTCAAATCAGTTTTTGAATCATAATATGCAACGATAATGCCTACTCAGGATACTCCATCTGCGATGGTATGACAGGACTACAAACAGGGAACTCTGGGATAGAACAGGACTATGACAGGTGGAACAAGAGATAAGGAGCAGAAGGTGACGATAAATAGGACACACACTGAGGAAACCCCCTTAATTGCATCCTGAGACAGGCTTTCCGATGGAACTTCCAGGGCAGTAGAGGTAGGGGAAGACCCAGGAACATCTGGAGACGGGAGTTGGAGACAGAATGCAAGAAAATAGGAGAGAGGCAGAGATCTGGAAAAGATGGCCTTGGATGGGCGGGCTTGGTTGTAGACTTATGCCTCCCTAGGGTAAAGGGTGAAGAAGAATATGCAACAATACTTCTGTGCAACATAACTAAGTGTACAAATAATTGTCTTCAAATGAATGTGTCAATGTAAATGAACCTTTTGTCAATACGTATTCAGTTTTAATAGGATTATGATTTATGCAAAGCTGAACGTAAACCATCTTATGCAGAGAGAAACAAACTTATCATTTTCTTTAGATATGAAAATTCAGACTTTAAATGTTGTATAAAATATTTGTTTTTTTCATCTTTATTATTCTAAAGTTTCATGCATAAGATTTTCAAAATGATTCTTGTTGTTTTTTTCCAAAAGTTACTTAAGCCCTGTTTTATGTTTCTTTATAGTTTTAAGAAGTCACATAAGTACGTGGGATGCAAAACATATTTATTGAAAAAGATAAAAAATATACAAGTCAAATATTGTAGAGATGTGCGTAATTTTTGCCACCATAACAGTCTGTCAGAATTTCTATCAGAGTCCAGATGTACAGCCTCTGTTGCTGTCATGTTCAAGTCATCTGTTACATACTATGTTTATCTTTGTCTTGGTCTTCCTCTCTCTACTTTCCCAGAATATCTACCTTCATAACTGTCATTTCCAAACCTTTACGTCTCTCGATGTCTCCAACATACTTCAATTTTCCTCAATCTGAATTTTTCTCATCAACTATATTTTTTTCTAGTCTGAGTTCTTGTTGGATAGACCTGGTTGTTCTTTTCTCTGTATATGAAATTTTGATTAAAATAAAATAAACTACTGTCATTACATCACTTTGTTCCCATTACTGAAATTATGTTGGTGACTGTCTAGGTCAGAGGAATTAAGGCCACTTGTCTGAAGCTGTCACCAATCGTATGCAGGTCATTAGTTTTATTTTCTCTCCAATAGAAAATACTTTTGACTCTACCAAGAGATCATATATGGAAACACCCCAACGTTTAACATTTATGCTACCTGCTGTCTCTAAAATTTTGATTACTCTTCCATAACATTTATATTTGAAAGCATATGTTTATCATCTGATCTGCTAATTTGGTATAATTTAAAATCATAAAGCAAAGTAAGAAACATGTTTTTATATCATGGGATATATTGGAAATATGGTCTTATGCTGATATTTGTCTCTGACCAACAGCACACAATGAACGATTTAGCTGAAAGATTGACTTCATTGCACCAAGTTTTACCCCATATGGCTTGGCCCCTCTCACGCCACGCCAACAGCACGCTACCTGCCGAGAGTATTGCATAAAGCATGAACTCCGTAACTCCAGCAACAATCCTAGGGCTCTTTGGAAAAAACTGCACTCGTGAACAGAATGGCGTGGTCCGGATTCGAACCGTCGACTCACAAGGCATAGGGCTTAGCCACAGAGACCCCTGAATGAATGATGTAGTCAAGAACATGAGTTTCTCTGGTGCCACACTTGAGGCTGGGTTAACCCGAGAGCCATTGAAGTCAGAAAAAATGCCACTGCAACTGGGAATTTCAAATCTCAGACCACATGTCTATGAAGCAAGTACACAAACTAATATGATATTACTGCTCTGCTGTTGAAAACCATACTAGATGATGATAAATGGACATGTGGAGGTCGACAGGAGTATAAGTTAGAAGACAACATCAAAAGATAGACAAATAAATCTGAGGGAGTCGGAAGGAGAAACAGGACAAATAAATCTGAGGGTAAAAAATTGTTTGATAGAACCATTTGATAGAATATTTGCGTACAATCATGAAAATAGATAGAATATGTTGGATGCCCATCATAGCTGAACTTCAATGTGGAGACGGCACTTAATTTGATCTGAGTACTTATAAAGCATATCAATCAAATATATATATTACATAAATACATTGTATTTATTTACTGTGATATTTTAAAATGTTTTTTTATCAGTTTTCTACCAATAAATGTATTGCATCCCATTATTTTCATGCTACTAGCACATGTATAAGGCAACAATGTATTTTGCTTTTGCAAAACAAATTTATATTGGCAATGTCTGTGATATAATTTTTCCCCTAACTTCATGTTTTGATGTGGGTTGTCTATGTAACTATTGAATACTTTTGTTTTCAAATACTTGCTGCCATTTTTTTCATGATTAGCTATAATTTGGATATACATTTTTTTTCAGCAAACATTTTTAATAACTTAACACTGAATAAACTTTATTTTTTGAATGTAGTTCTCATTTATCGCTATTTTAGTCAACTATATCTGCTTCTTTTTTGAACACTCCATATCACTTGTTAACACTCTGTGTGATTTGTATGTGATATTAGCCTAGAAGTGATTGTACATTGTGAAAGTTATGCGCTTACAAGTTGGCCAGCGCATCCTATTTCTGCGATGTTTTTATTTACTAGGGTAGCTTCTCTAGGTCCTACATAAGTCGCCTCTTACAACATGCCTTGTAGGTCACAGTGGTACTACTCTTTGCTCCCCTTGCGAGTCCTGGCACCATACTGGCATGTCAACTATATGTTTCTTCAGCGTACACTTCATATGTGTTATCTTGAACATAATGCTTAAAGAAAGCAGTGGTCAGTATGGAATTGTTGCAGTTTCCGAGCTTATCCTGGAGTGACAGCGGTGGCGGACACAAAAGTTTTCTATATTTTTTATATCTGGAAACTTTTGCAACAAATACTCATCAGATTTCATATATTTAAGCTTGTTTAACATTCTTTCTTCTTCTTTTGTCATCACGCTGTTACTGAGTTTTTAACCAGTGTTAGGGTTTTCTTGCTTTGCTCTAGTTACTTAGGGGATAGTTATTTTTGACAGAATTCTGCTGTCATCTATTCTTCTTTTTCATGGTCTTCCTCTCATCTTCTTCCCTGATGTTTTGTTGTAGAAGACCGTGTACAGTGGAGTTTGGTTGCATTTTATTAAGTGGCCGAACCACTTCATTCTTTATTTCTCAATGTAATTTAAGCAATGTTCTCTCCCAACTTTCTTTCTTATGCTGATGTTGGTGATTCTGTCTCTTGTGAACTGTATTAAGTCTGAAGATTTTGTTCTGTTCTGTTGACCTGGTAATGTCCACCATCTTTATTGTGTCCTAAATGGTTTTTTTGTTCCTTGTTTATGTATCTCCACATAACAAATCTCTTTATTTCATCATATGTTATACTTGTATTTAGCTATGCTAGTTTTATTTTATTTGTATTCAAACATGTATAAATCTTTATCGTGTATGATACAGTTGAATTCATCTATTAAAATAATGTAATGTTCATGAGCGGTAAACAAACAAACAGAAAATCTCTGGAGGCCACAGAGATGTAATTTTACAGAAGAATGATGAGAATCCAATGGACTGCTAAAATGACAAATGTGGAGGTGTTGAATGAAGGGTCCACCCGAGAACCATTATGGTTGGAAAAAAATTCTTGGAATTGAACCCGAACCGCGTGTCTAAGAAGTGAGTTCACTAACAGCTACACTACTGCAGCTCTCACACTGTTGATTGCTACTAAACTATTCTGTGTACATTCATCTTACTAGACCCATTTGCCATTGATCATAGTTTTTATCTCTTTAAAGAACATATGAAACACAATTGTCTACAAGGATGGAAAGGGGCGAATCAAGAACACTTTACTATTATATTTGTTATCATTGCTATTAATGATATCACAGTTAATTTTATCACAATAATATTTATTTTATCAATGAAAGTTTGATAAATATTAAGGGGACACAGAAACAATGATTTCTAACTTTCTTATTTCTCTGTCAAATGGGATAATATTTATCAGGTAGTACCAGGGCTGTCTGAAATGAAATATTATTTAACTTTTACATTAATTACTCATCAGGTTATCATGGAAAATGTGACCATGTTGAATTATAAACACTGTCATGAAGTTTACGAGTACTCAAAACTAGATATTATTAACCTTTTTTTTTTTTTTATTGAAAAGCTTAAATAAGCCAAAGTTCTAGGTTACTGGCAACTTTAAATTATTTTGGGACATATAACTGACAGATAGAAGTGCAATGAATAAGATATACAAATGTTTTACCCAAAACAATAAAAATTTCTGGTTACTAAAAATATAGTGTTTAAAAATATATTTGTTAAAACTTTTATTTCTATAGCCTAGTGACTACAGTATTGATATATCTATGTATGTGCGCAATTTTATATTGATAACTTGGAAGGTTTACTGAGATTCTCAGGAAGAACACTTCTTATATAGATGAAAATTACAATTGTGAGAAAACTGTAATTTAAAAATATTTTTTGAAAAATATTAAAAGATCTTTAACTTACCAAAGAATTTCCATATTAATTTTGTAATATTTTGCTGAAATTTTGCCAGTCATATAATTGTGTTTTAAAAAAAATAATAATCAGGGATATTATTTTGCCCATATACTACATTTTCTGCTTGTATTAATTCCTGTCGCAGTATATTATTCATGATTCTCTTTGTCTTCTTTTGACAAGAATATTTTTCAAGTTCATTGTTTCAAATAAAAATACATGTTCCTGTGTAAAGTTGTTTGCACTGTCTAGTTTAGATTGTAGTTACAGATTAAATGTCATTGATATAAGGGAAGAATGCAAGTAAAATTATGTAGCATATGCAAAACATATAAAAACAAAATAATATAATTTTACAAAGGATATAAACAAGATACAGGGACATTTCGACCAAAATTTTGAATTTTTCACTTCTTTTGTATCCTTTGTTTAATAAAGCATTGAAACGTCGCTGTAAATTGTGCATTATAAAACTATATTTGTTCCTACGTGTTTTGTCTATGTTACAGATTATGCAACTAGTGCTGCCTTGTAGTTAGATTGGGGACAATCAAAAGCTAGCGGAGCAAACCGTACACAAAACTGGAAGGCAGGCAAACCAAGTAGTCCAAAAAGACTGGTAACCTGGGCAGATGACGCTCAACAAACCGAGAGGGAAGGTTGTCTAAGGGTAGCTACCCTAAAAGAACATAGCAACCTGCTGCCTTGCAGGTCAGCTGGGGACAGTCCAAGGCTGACAGAGAGCAAACCCGGGCTAAAACCGGACACATCGTTGAAGGATAAGCACCAGAGCACCAAATGGCGCTAAAGATGTGACGAAGCACACCCATGCGCTAAGGCTGCATGAATCAAATTTCCACATGGATTATTTATGGGGAAATCTGGTAGATCAGTCTAAGCGGTTTGGCTAAGCAAGTAAAGATCAAATAGGGAAGATAAAACCTATTCCCAAAAATGTTGTCTTGAAAACAGTTGTTTCGGGTTGAAAGGAGCAGATATTGCATCCCTGCTGTAAACAAACTCCACATCACAAATGTCTGTTTCAGGTTGACTTCTGATTGGTTCTTTTTGTATACATTACTGTTTCTCTTGTGGCTGCTACCAATGTTGTATACATGACTATCCATTGTGTGGCTGTTTCCTGTTGTATACACGACTATCCATTGTGTGGCTGTTTCCTGTTGTATACACGACTATCCATTGTGTGGCTGTTTCATGCTGTATATGTGGCTGTTTCATGTTGTATACATGAATATCCATTGTGTAGCTGCTTCATGTTGTATACATGACTATCCATTGTGTGGCTGGTTCATGTATACATGACTATCCATTGTGTGGCTATTTCATGCTGCATCCATGACTATCCATTGTGTGGCTATTTCATGCTGTATACATGACCATCTATTATGTGGCTATTTCATGCTGTATCCATGACTATCCATTGTGTATCTGCTTCATGTTGTATACATGACTATCCATTGTGTGGCTGGTTCATGTATAGATGACTATCCATTGTGTGTCTATTTCATGCTGTATCCATGACTATCCATTGTGTGGCTAGTTCATGTTATATCCATGACTATCATCCATTGTGTGTCTATTTAATGCTGTATCCATGTGATAAAAATATGAATTAAGTTCTCATCTATGCTAGAAGTAAACTTTGATACAACAATGTTAGCTTTATAAAAGCAAGCAGTTTATTGTATACAAGAAAAAAAAACATAGAATTATTATATTAGAAAATTGATACAAAAATATAAACACAAGCAAGGTCTGTGACCAACAAATGATGAATGTCTTCTCCTTTTATGATGTAATCAGGATAGAGTCCTAGTCTTCCATCGCAAGTGGTGATGATGATAACAGCTTCAGAATCCATTATATTCACAATGATAAACTTCTACTTCACATACAGAATATTTAATCATTGAGGCCTGCGATGGTTAAATATGACATGCTGTAATCTGCTGAAAGAGACTTGAGCATCTGTGGTGTCAAGAGTGTTATTATATCTGTTCTTTTAACACTGTTGTAGAGGGCCCAAGTGAGACGGGCACGCTGCTCGGATGCCTGATAAATGCATCCCAAAACAGTTGATGTATGGCAAGCTTGGAGGGCAGACGATCAGTTGGTGGACAGAAAAATGCTTTAAAACACTCTTAAAGTTTCTCTAAAATGCTTCAATATAACACCAACAATATCTGAAGAGAAAATGTTAGTGGATCTTCTTCTTTTGTCATCACACTGTTACCAGTCTGTTGCCAATTGTCGTGGTTTTCTGTTTTTGTCTTGCGCTGCTCTAGTGGCTTGGGTAATAGCTATTTTTGCTTTCAGACAGGATTCTGCTATGCCATCTAACTATTTTTTCATGGTCTTCCTCTCTCCTTCTTTCCTGATGTTCTGTTGTAGAAGACAATGTATATATTTTAGTTTGGTTGCATTCTTATTAAGTGGCCAAACCACTTCATTCCTTTGTTTCTCAATGTAATTCAAGCAAGGTTCTGTCCCAACTTTTTTTTTCTTATGTTCATGATGTTGATGGAACTAAACTTCTGAAACAGACAGCAGACTAAATAAAAGAATTTGAAATCTCAGTTTAAAAATGAATGATGGCAGCAGAAAAAGAAGACAATTAACTTCAAAATAATTCTGACTTTGTTAGCTGGTACAGAATATATAAAAATACAAACTATGGTGTAGCACACATATTAGAACATAGAATTTGATCATTAAGTTAACAAACATACAAAACTACACAAAACATATTCAGTAAAAAGAGTCATTCATAAAAGAAAACATGAACATAATCAATTTTGCAATTATGAAAGCATATACACATGTTCTTTGCAGTTGATACTGTAGTTCTTCATCATTTACTCTCAGGTATATGCTTTTATTCAAAGATTGCAGTGGTCAGTCTCTGGTTATTGATATCTTGATGTCTTACAATGGCACTAGAGTTGGTCATATCAGTTTACTCTGTTCTCAATAAGCTGGACATCAAATGCAACTGATGTTCAGAAGTAATTTGGTGAGTAAAGTACTCGGGAGGTGCTCAATTCATGCCTACTATATTTTTTCATTAACCCTGATATCAGTGTAATGAGGTCAAATTAAGCCTCCTATCAGATTCAGAGATGAATTATAAAATATAGGTAACCCTGATATCAGTGTAATGAGGTCAAATTAAGCCTCCTATCAGATGCAGAGATGAATTCTAAAATATAGGTTCTGTGTTCAAGTTGAGTATGTAAATAGCCCATTGGCAATTGAAAATAGCTAGGGGAAAGCCCCTGCATGGAAAATAAATCAATATAATTTTGTTTAAATTCCTACAAATGTTTCACCAACCTCAAAATTATGTTAATGACCCATGCTGGTGCTATGGAGTCTGTGCCTCTGCAGCCATCATGCTTAAACCATCAGTTACATCCTGAATCCATGGTCATCTCTGGATGCCTCCTTGCATCTTCTCCAACCTTTTGTGTCTCTTTAAATGTCTAAAATACTTCAATTTTCTTATTTGTAGCACAAGCCAGTTTTCTTTGATTTTGAGTTCTTTCAGTGTTCTTTCTATTTATTCTCTGTCGATGAGATACAAGAACCCTTTTACTCAGTTGAGGCTCTTCTGTTTTTAATAACATTTCAACTTTTCTCTTCTGTTGTGGTATACATCTATTTACATTTGTCTTAGTGACAAACACAGTAATGTATATCTAGTTCAATGAAATAGCTCTTATAGTCGGGGCAAATATTAATAGCAGCAGAGAATCTGTCCACCTGTCATGGTCAGTATTAGTGCATGGGTCATCTGGCTGGCTTCTCCATGAGAACATCTAAGAAACTATTGCTTGTGATGATTGCAGTTGTAGCCACAATTATCTTAACACCTGGAATAGAAGACACAATAAATTGGTCACCTCATAATTAAAACAAAGATTTCAACTGTCATTTAGAAAGGTAGAAACATGGCACAAGTAAAGACTCCGTTGACCTATTATTGGTCATTGAACTAATTTCATAATACTCTGGACCAGCACTGTGGAACGCATTGCACACATTCGTCTGTGTGATACATCCCTGGCGCCCTATTTACTCCACCGGCTTTTAACAGAATTTCAAGGAAAAAATGTGCATTTTGAATAAAAAGTATGTTTCAGTTTTTAATAATTTTTTTAATTAAATGTTTAGTCTGAATTACGTTTTCATCTGTTATTTATTTTTTAATAATGTTTCTATTAGTACGACTTCATTATTAGTATGACTTCATTATTATTACTAGTATTGTTATTTCAACTGCCACACTGCACTTGCGGCTCCATAGTCATTAGTCAGTTGGATAACATAGACAGACTCATAGGTGCTCAGTCTTTTTTGGTAGATGTCAGAGTGTATACATGCTGATGGTTCATGAGGTTCTCTAGTTAAACACATTCCTTATTCTGTTCTGAAAGTCACTGTCTATAATGTGAGAATGTCTACAAACATCTATATTTTTAATGAACTAAACAATACATATGTACAGATCAGAATGCTGAAGAATGACAGAACGCGATATGTTCAAACTTTTCACCTTTCATAAAATTTATCTGTGAAAGATCTTACTTGTGTTCTGCCAAGAACTATCTCTAACCAAGAATTGCTTACACAGTGTCAGCAAGAGAATATGAGCACATCATCCAAAAGAGGCGATGGAGATAGGATTGTGTTAAGTATGGAAACTAACTCTGTCATGAAAACTGCAATAAGATGGACACCAGAGGGTAAATGAAAAGGTGGAAGACACAAACCATCTGAAGAAGAGCAGTAGAATAGAAACTGAAAGCAATGAATTCTTAATTATATCTTGTTTGAGTTAATATTCTTATGTTACAATAGGTTTTCTTGTTCCAAGTGGAACATGAGTTCAACAGTCATGTCCCAACTGATTTAGTACTATATATTCGAAAATTGTATATTAAAAAAAATAATCCACTATTATTATACAATATTACAGTCCCTCTTTTGAGTTTTATGAGATTGGTTGTATTAGATCAGCAAGCTTGTCATTAGAACAAAGTTTGCAGTTTTCTCATGATCAAGGTTGAAGCATCACAAAAGATCAGATCAGGTCTGCTTCAATTGTAGTTGATAAAAGCAAAAGTATGACAATAGATCAGATTGTCAAATGTCCATATTCCTGCATTTATCCTGTTTTCTGTGTCCTAATTTATCCTGTTTTCTGTGATATAGTTGTTACACTTCATTATCGACAGATTGAGTTGTGTTTCTGTCTGGGTTGTGTCCCATAATCTTTACCACCAGTGATGGTGGTTGCAAGTCAGCAGTTAGTTTTGTTTACTGAGATTTTCTTTCCAGCGGTTAAAGTTTATAGTGACTCCTGCTCGTTTGGCGTTCCTATCATCGGACATCCAAGGTATTTAATTGAGAATGCCAGTGCCACATGTTTCCCTAACCAATTCTGCTAAGAAAATTGTTTTGTTTGTGACAGTTTATTTATTCAGTATTAAAATGGCTTTGACTACAGTTTACATGCTTATTATTGAAAGTCTTCCTACTATCCACCACCTGTGAATCTGCCTGTTTGGTGTTAGTCACCCCTTCTGCTATAGTTATACTGCGTTCTTCTTCATAACTGACTTAGTGAAAATACAAACACTTCTAAGCTGACATTACTCACCGTGATACTTGGCAATAAATCTCAAGGCTGAGATCTCACTGTACGTACAACCACCAAGGAAGTAGACAAGAACTACTCTCATAGCAGGGTCCATCACAGGGGCTACTTTGCCTGAAGGATATTAAGAGCAACAAAGTTCTTAATAAAAATGCCATTACATTAGAACATGAAATGGGCTAAAATTATTCAGATGTGCCAGTCGTCCTGCATGAAGTACATGTCTATGAACAAAGGGCAATATATTCATGTTCTTAGTACAAACCACATAGATCACAAAAAGTGGCTAAGTTAGTTGCTAAGAATGAACACACGGAAGAAGAATAACATATTTAGCAATAGATACTTGTATCTACAACATATAAGTTAGAAGAAAAACAAGCATTAGTTGGTTGATGTTTTTATACTAAAACAACATTTTTCTAGTTGAGGTTTAGTAATAACAAAACTAGCCAAGATTCAAGTTAAGAGTCTTGTTTTATTAATAAAAGAAATAAATGTAGGTCCTTTCTGTTCTTCTTCTTTGTGTTCATTCTTTACGACCAATTTTAATCACTGTTTGTGATATGTTTGATCTTTGCCAAGAGTGTGTATACGTTGCACATTGGTTTGGTAGACCCCTAAACTCATAGACTTCTACACGTTTAGGATATGTGCATCCAATTTCAGCCAAACCTCCTTAGTCACCTCTTACGATATGCATGGCAGGTAACAGTGGTTCTATTCTTTACACCTCAAATTTGTGCCCCGGTAACTACTCGGGCGGTCCTTTCTGTTCAGAACAGCAGCATGGATGTCAGAAAATAGACACATTTTCAATTAAACTCTGTTATCACTGAATCACTCATTGTTTTAGGGGGTTTAGTCATTACTAACAACTACAGATGTAACACATCTGGTACAGGATAGAAAACTGAATGTTCCCATGACACTTCATGGTACATGTAGATAAGACAAGTCATGACTGACATAATTAGCACAAATAAACTTAATTTTGTTTAAGACGGCAACCATCATTTAAAAAAAAATTTAAAATAACAGCTGTTTACAATGTTTCATATTAAGCAAGTTTTATTGATATAATTATAATCAGTCCTAAGGTGTACAATGTGTTTTGTGCATGACTCTCTACATTAAGCAAAGTTGGGGTTGACGAGTCTTAATTAGAAAGGGCAAAAAAGTGAAAATTAGTAGCCTGCTGATGACTCGTAGACCACACAAGTCTGCTCCACCTCCCAGTGGTGTAGGCCAGGAAACTTTAATCAAGAGGTCAAAGGCTTATGGAACTCTAACAAGCCTAGGGTAATGGACTCCCCAAGGTCAGTTTTTTGGGGGAAGGTCCTAAGTATTGACGCAAATCTGTATAAAAAAGCATGCAGAAACCAGAAGTGCTGGCCTACGGTTCTGTCAGTATGGATGATATGATTAAACATTAACAATCAGTCTTGACAATAATGATTGCATTGATTGAACGTAGACAAAAGAAAGTTGAGATATACCTGCTCCCAGGCCCCTGTTTTTGACCTTCAGGTCTGAATGAAGTCCCCCACACATCCTTCCAACATCTTCCAATCCAATTAGCGTATCTCTGGTAATAATCTAGAAAAAATAAAACAACTAATGACAGCACACAAATGTTGACAAGAAAACTGCATAAATCAATAGTCTGCATAAATCAATAGTTAAGTCCAAGAAAATGATAGAACAATTTAAGCAGAGAACAGAACAAAGCAAAAGGTCATCCATGCAAAAGGTGGACTTCAGAAATAACAAGAGGCAGTAAAAAACACTATTTATGAAGCGTACACAAAAGTATGTTCCATAATCTCTTCTTATAAATATAAATCACTGTGAGGTAAAACAAGGTAAGAGAAAAGAAGAAAGAAGAACAGAACATTATGAATTGTATTGGTTAATATCCTACGAATACCATGGACAGAAAAAGAAAGAACACTGATGTCCTTAAAGAACTAAATGTTAAAGAGAATTGGCTGATAAACAACATACTATACAGAAAAATTACATACTTTGGTCACATCAAGCGTCACGATGGCCTGGAAAGAACAATTCTAGAGGGCAGAGTCCCAGGACGCAGAGGCAGACCAAGAAGAAGATGGCTACAAGATATTAAAGAAACCATGAACATGACCATCGACGAAGTGGGTGAACTGGCAAGAGACAGAGTGAATTTCAGATGTGCTGCAAAGAGAGCAACGTGCTATAAAGGATGCGCACCTTGATGATGATTGGTTAATATAGTCGTTTTCACTCCATCAAGTCAGAACAACAACAGATGTTCACAGTCTTATCAAGCAGATGGTAAATGGTATGGATGTTGATTATTTTTTGGAAAGTTGTGGCAGCTGGAGTAGTATTGACTACATCAACCATAATGTGCATGTAGACAAAAGAAAAATACAGACCTAAACACTTCTTTTGTCATCACACTATTACCAGGTTGTTGCACAACAGTGTCATGGTTTTCTGTCTTTGTCTTGCGCTGCTTTAGTGATTCTGTTATGGCATCTAATCATCTTTTTCATGGTCTTCCTCTTGTCTTCTTTCATTATGTTCTGTTGTGGAAGACTCTGTATACAGTAGAGTTTGGTTGCATTCTTATTAAGTGGATACACTACTACATTCTTTGTTTCTTTATGTAATTCAAGCAAGGTTCCGTTCCAAATTTCTTACTTATGCTGATGTTGGTGACCGTTTTTTCTGGTGTTGCTGGTAACATTTCGTAGGCATCACATTTCATATGTAATTATTGTTTGAGACTGTGCTTTGCTCAGTACCCATGTTTGGCACCGGTATAGTGGACAATATACCTCACGTTATGAAAACAGGTTCATTACCTATTTTTTTTTTGTGGTCAAGTGGTACTCATATATAAATAATATAATTATCCAATCACAAACCTGCTCCACAAGTTTACAGGGCAGAGGTGAATATGCCCCACTGAAGACATAAGAAATGTCATTTGGATTTTTTAGGTCAATGTCATCCGACTGCTTGGGAACCAGACTAAGCTTGCGATTCAGGGTCAAGTAGTGAGACTTGCGTGTCAGTGGTGGTGGCCGTATAGACCGAACCGCACCTTGAGCTACCTCCTGTTCTGTTATCAAGCCTAACTTCTTCAAGTTGAAAAATGTCACTAAATGTTCAAATCCATGGCTCTGGTGATAGATAAGAGAAGATATTTTACAGATTTTTAAAATTCATTGTTTAATTATAAAAAATCATTAAACATTTTATGAAGTACCAAAATATGTGTAATTAATCGCAATGAGTCACCTCTATGTGCATACAATAGCAGAAGATCTGGTGTAAGAGCAAGAGGGAGATCTAGTAGTAGGTGGATATATCATTATCATCAGGTGCCATGCCAGCTGACATAGGCGATCATAGATTTCCACAAATCTCTCTTTCTGGTGTTTGATATCATCTCAGATGTTGTCGCTCTTCCGTGCCATGACATCAGGCTATCCAAAATGTTCTCTGTCTCGTCTACCCTCAATTTTACCAGTTGTTACAGTGTGTTCTAAACCTTCCTTTTTTGTCACATGTCCGAAAAATGATGATTACCTCTTTCTTATATTGATGATAAGCTCAAGTGCTTCTGGATCGGGAGAGAGAGATCAGTTACAGTACAGTCTAAAGCAGTCAGAATTTAAATAAACCACATTTCACATGTTATGTTAGATCTTGTGACTTGTAAGAATTTAACTAAATTTATGTAAGATCTTCACAACAATCAATTCTCTTATCTTTAGTTTCTTGTACAGTTTAGCATGTCATAAAACATAAGTTTCTAGCAGTAAAAAAATGTGTTGGCCTCACATGAAGAAACTGTGTCTTGAGAGACTTGTAATCTCTTGGAGTGAGACCTTCTTGAGTAAGTGACAGCATACTGATGAGTCTTAATGTCAGAAGTGCAGAAGACTGGTGGGAGAACAAGTTGTAACATAAGAAAGAAATCAAACAACAGAAAATAGTTTCATATTTTGAAATGTTATGCAAATAATTCACCATAATAAAGAAAGTGGAGGTCTTTGTGGCTTAGAGATTAGGTGCTCGTTCCAAAGGTACTTGTTCGCTCACTCATAGAGCGATCAGGATATTTTTCCAGAGATTCTTGATCTCAGTGTAGATGAGATCGAGTTCCTAGTCCTATCAGGGACGGACGATAAAACGTAGATCCTGTGTTCAAGTTGAGCACATAAAATAACCCTTGGCAGTTCAAAATCAAGAAGAGCATGCTGAAAAGCCGCTGACCAGATAAAATTCTTTAGAAAAAATAAAAAATTTATACAAAATATTTTCATAATCTTCTAAATTACAATGGGGAACCTTGCCGGTGCTATGGAATTTGTGGCACCTTTAGTCACTGGAAGCTGTTGAAGATATTGTGAAGGAGATTGGAGAACCTTTAGTCATGTCTGGCGTGCAATGAAGATATTCAAAACTAAAACATCTAGCCATCCGAAATCCATTTGAGGATTTTTTTGTGCAAAGTTCACCAGAGAAAAGCTTGGATTATATTCAAAGCTCCAGTTGTGTGCAAGCCACTCCAACCCTCTCCCCGCTAGTCTAATGTGCAGACTAGGTTCTCAACACAGTGTACTTTAAGAACAATTGTAGAATTAGGTCACTCTAGTGGGGGGTACTCAGTTCCTAAGACCCGAGCAGACAAATCACAAGCTAGAATTTGTCTGCTTTCAAGATGTGCCAGCACCGAGGCACTTTGGGACAGGGTGTGCAACCATATTTTGTCCAGCAACTGGATGCAAAATTACACAGCCAAACTGAAAAAAAAAAAATTCACAGTAAACTTGACACTCATATTTTGCCATAACTATCGTGATCTCATCAAGAGCGAATTGTAAAGACACAAAACTTATTTAATGCTAGATTAATGTCCTCTGTTATCTATCATCTATTCATGTTGTGCCTTTCAGCATTGAGGGTATGCAAAGTGTTCTGGCAAGTACCATGAGTGCATCTTGTATATGGTGTTTCCTCTGTTATTTCTGAGGTCCATCGTTTGTGTAGGCAATCTGTGGTCTTGAAACCATTTATCTGAATAGTAGTGCTCGTTGTGGTGTACTGTTGAATGGTAATCACATTACATGGCTGAACCATTTGGTTTGTTGATTCTTAATATGACCTAGTGCTGGTGTCTCTCAATTCGTGAATAATGTCATTTTGATCCATGGTAGCTCCTCTGATATTGTAGCCAAGCCAGTCAATCTATCAGCTCGTTCATTACCCCTAACTCCTGCGTGCCCAGGGACAAAAATGAAGGTGATTTCGCTGATCATTGTCTGTACCAGTACCTCCATCCAGTTGCGTCTCACCATTCCTGATTCGACTTACGAATCATGCTCATGGAGTCACTGAGTATGAAAACATGAGTAGTTCTGAGATGCCTCCGTAACAGTCCGAACCTCCATTGTCAAACTACTTGTGGTTGTTACACTGGTGTTATTTCTACCATGTCTCTAATATTCTCGTTTATAATCTTATCTCTCATTGTTACTCCCACTTAACTGTTTCATCCCATTAAAAACAAGATTAATAAAACAAAGAATAGTTTCTAGATTAGTCAACACACATACCTGTTTATGAATACATTCCTCAATGTATGCTATATTCTCCTTGTGTCTGTTCCTCTAAAAGACCTAATTAAAAGATGGAGATAATCAGCAAATGAAAGCCTTGTCATGTTTTGTGATACCTTGAAGGTTTTTATAATTTCATTGACAAAGAATTAACAAATAACTAAAATAAGACATTGAACGTGTTCTAACATGTTCTTTATTAGTTATTGTGTGAACCTTTCAGACTCTGACATGTCCCTCACACACATTATTTGTTGAACCTCTTACACCAACCATAATGCTTAAAAAAATGAATCGAAATCTATGATAAATTGAATTGTTATGGTAAATTGTGACAACACATTTTTATTTTATTCATTTCTACCAACCCTTAATTAATCATTTCTTGCCCGTTTCATTCAGTTCTTCTTTTGTTCAAACATTGTTTGTCACCTCACAAGCTTCATACAGTTTCTATCTTTACTATTGAACCTCATTCATTTGTTTTACTATCTAATAACAGGATACACTTTAAGCATTTGCTTTAACATTATTTCATAAATAACTAGAAGCAGTTCTTGTTCTGAATATTTCTGTAAAGTTATTATGGTTTTAAAATCAATCATTATGCAATTTAATTTGACATATTGTCCTTCATTAGTTATTACATCAACAAACAGACTATAATATCGTCTACAGTAGTAATTGTATCAACCTTCAGACAGTTCTTCATTAGTTATTGTGTCAATATGATCATATCATATTATATTGCCAATTTGTTCAAAACAATAGTTCACATTGTTATTCACATGTTGCAGCATTACTTACTAAGCTGTGTGTGTGAATATTGTGTGTGTTCAACACTATATTTCTCCCTACATTATGCTATCAGTGCCAAACCTGGATGCTGACATTAAATGACAGAAGAAAATTAGTCATTGGTCCCTGCACTCAGTGACCTACGCCACAAGTACCTACCTCCAGATGTTGAAAATCTCTATGCTAACACACCACAACTCAGACAGACCTGTAAATTCACTGCCATGGCCTCAAGTCGAAGGGCAAATGCCCAGATGACTGCTGGATCGGAAAAGTAAAGTAAAGTAGAGGTTCGCTCCAGGTACCTTATTTTTCGACCTGACGCTGAAAGGCAAAACAGGATTAGAGAATAGATAGACTTACTATGCTCAGTTTTAATGTATTCCTCAAAATCTGTTTTTCCTTTCGTTTTCATAATAACTTCACATGCACCAATGTCTGAAAATGAACAAATCAATTACAAACTTGGGATTACTATTGGAAATATAAACATATTTATTCTAAATGATTGAATTTAACATTGAAATGTTCTTTTTCTTCTTTTGTCATCACACTGTTACTGGGTTGTTGTTCAGTGTTTTGCTTTTAATGTTTTAATCTTGCGCTGTCCTAGTGGCTTGGGTGATAGCTATTTTTGCTTTTTGAGAGGATTCTACTATGCCATTTAACCATTTTTGTTTGGGGGGGTTGTTCTCTTGCCTTCTTTAAAAATAAGTTAATTGCATATCCTTCACAGGACTTTGCGAATCCACCCCAGTTTTTTTAACGCTGTTGGTGATTTTTCTAGGCATTATTACGTTCAGTAGTTTGCCAGTGCTTTCTGAACGGGTCGTGCCACCATCCTTTTGTAAAAATCCACACGAAACAATTTGCAACCAAACTGTTCGCAGCGTGATTCGAACTCAGAACGTCGGGGTTAATAGACCGAGTCACTAACCCCTAAGCCACAGACGCCACCTGCCTTCTTTACTGTTGTTATTTATATATATAATTGAAACATTAAAAATGCAAAACTTTGAACCTCTCATTAAACATGTAACATCTTGGTTAAGACATTTTGTGCTGCAGTATCCATGTAGTCGCATGTGTGTTGTCAATGGCCTACAAAGGCAGCAAAGAATAGTAACACTGCAATGTACAAGGCATGTTGCAAGAGGTGACTGATGTAGGGTTTGGCTTGGGATTGGCTACCATATTTGGTAGAAAAGTTACGCTACAAAAGTCAACTAACTATGAACAAGTCTCACTTGGCATGAGTTGGTTGAGGGTCTATGCCACAACCGGGATTAAAAAGGCACAAGAATGAGAGAGAGAGAGAGAGAGAGCGAGAAAAATAGAGTGAGAGAGGTTCATGTGGTCTTCTTTGTTGCACTCACAAATACATTGAATAAAAGCAACATATAACTAATATACTCACATGGAACAGTTTGAAACAATTTGTTGTTTGTTTGTTTTATATGGGATTAAAGTTTTTATTAGCACATTCTAGAACATTCTATTTCAAATAGTTCTCCATATATATATACATTTCTTCTTCTTCATTTTTCAACTCCCAATGGAGCACAGGTCTTCAACAAACTTCCAGCGCTTCCTCTCTCTTGCCATCCCTTCCAATTCTTTCCACGCCCTGTCTATCCTTTTAATATCAGGCTCCAGCTCTCTTCTGGTATTTTTATGACTTCCTCTTCTCTTTCCCTGAGGGTTCCCAAACAATGTCTGTCTTGCAATGCTTTCAGTTTGTCTTCTCAATGTGTGTCCTATCCATTGCCAGTATCTCTTCCTTAGCTCTTTTTCCACTGTTATCTGCTTGGTCCTTTCCCATGTTTATTGTTTATAATCTTATCTTACCATCTCAGCCTCTTTATTCTACATAAACATAAATATATACACTACCGCTGCATATTTCCATACTTTCGTGAATACTCTATTTCAAATATTTCATCATGAATACACTTACGTGTTGATAGCAGTTTCTGTTGATGCTTCAGCACACGCAGTTCATTTGCAACATATTCTTTCATGTCACCCACTGTTTTTAAACTGTTCTTTTTCTGAAAGTTAAATTTGTTGAAAAATCAATAAGCTGTTCCAAAAGCAATTTTTCTTTGGCTAAAGTGAAGTTTAATACTTTAAAACATAGATACTTAAATTGTGTGTATGTAATTTCCAAAGATGCATTAAAGAAACACACATAAATCACACTGTAAACAATGTTGTTTGTTTGCGAATGTTCTTTGCTGCCAATTTAATCACTCTGAGATTTGTTTGGCCTGAGCCAAGAACGACTATACATTGCACCTCTGTTCGTAGGTGCCTATACGTGTATGACAAATGTCTATTTACTAGAATCTGATAAATAAACTAAAGCACAGGCACAGAAAATAACCACAAGTGAAATGTCAGCAACAACACAAGAAGAGACATTCACAAATACCAGCATCAGAGAGATGTGGAACAAAACCTTGCTTATATTACATCAAAAACCTGAATTAAATGGTTTGACCATCTAGCAAGAATGCAGCTAAACCCCAGTGTTTGCCAAGCTTACTACCTCAGAACATCATGGCAAAAGGCGAGAACCAAGAAAAAGATGGGCAGATGGAGTGTCTAAATCATGCTAAAAGATGTATTATCGAATGCAGGAAAAATGTGTAGCAATGGCGAAACACGTAAAAAACAAAGTACTGTAGCTTTAAAAAGTACAAAAACGATATACAGTGATGTTTCAACCTAAAAGCCTTTATGAAGCAAATGATACATGAGAAATGAAGAAATTCAGACTTCTTATTTAGGGTCAATAGTGATTTATTGCCTGATTGTTATACGTCCGCTGTATAAGAATTCTGAATTTCTTTGCTTGTGGTATATCCTTTGCTTAATAAAGGCCTTCTGGTTGAAACATCCCTGTATTTTGTTTTTGTAATTTGTAAAACTACAGTACTTTGTTTTTAACATGTTTCGCCAAGAGATGTTGAAATCCATCCAAAAAAAGCCAAACAAATATAGAAGGATCACTGAGTTGCAACCTGGTATCAGTGTGCTGACACAAGAAGAAAAGAAGAAGATAAACAAATATTATAATAAATAGATTGTTGGCACTCATGCTGTCAAATCAGTCTGTATGTATAACTTGAAATAGAAGAACAATAACTACAACTAACAAATAGATACCGGCTTTCATAAATGGGTGCTTGCACAGAATAAAAAAGGCTAAAATTATACAAAAAGGTTACTAATAAGGAACTCATGGTTAGAATTTAAAAAAACTCAGAAAAACAAGAGCTTAAGAAGCAAAGCTAGCACTGTGTAGAACATGCATTAAAAAGACCAGTCTTCTTCTTCTTCTTCTTTGCGTTCGTTCTTTAAGACCAATTTTAATCACTTTTTGTGATATGTTTGATCTTTTCCAAGAACGTGTATACGTTGCACATTGGTTTGGTAGGCCCCTAAACGCATAGACTTCTACACGTTTAGGACACATGCATCTGATTTCAGTCAAACCTCCTTAGTCGCCTCTTACGACATGCATGACAGGTAACAGTGGTTCTATTCTTTACACCCCAAATTTGGCGCCCGGTAACCACTCTGGAAAAAGACCAGTAAATAGTATAAGAAGGCAGGTATTGTTCTTGAACCCACAGGGAAAGAGAGAAAAAACTCATGGTGAAGACAGCTGGAAATGAATATTTTGGTGGTTGGGAGGATATGAAAAGACTTTAAAGATAACACACATGACAGAAAGAATGGTGAACATTTGTAGAGAAAATGTTCTCCAGAGCAAATAACAGTTTATTATTGTAATATTACTCACACTGTAGATGACCTGAAGATCTTTAGCTTTCCCACTAAGATATGAAAAAACATGTGAGAAGTGGCGATCTCGAATTTGACTGTAGATCTGGAATATAAAGTTTTAAAAACAGTATATAATTTTTCACTTAACACCATCAAATTTTATTGCTACAAAATCTTTTTCATAGAATATACATGCTTGGATTTTTAAACTTTTTTCTGAGCTTTAACATCAAGTTGATCATTTAGAATCATAAACGCAACCTCAATGCTCAATATTTCTGTTTAGGGGTGCCGTCTGTCCTTAAGGTAACATTGTTTGACAATCTGTGTTGTGTTTCTTTGATACTATCTATCGACCTGGTGGAGTGTCTGGCCAAACGGATTAAAGCGCAGGTTCGCTGCAAATTCACTAACCATTAAATTCCACAGGCTCATATTCCCGTCCTACACCGTCTTAAAAAGCGGTATTACAGGCAGCAAATTCTTCTTCAGATTCTCAAACTGAGATGGTATGACAGAGTTGCAAACACAGACCTGTGTATAAGAACCGGACAGGAAACCATGATGACCCAGGTCAAGAGGAGAAAATGGTGATGGGTCGGGCATACCCTACGAAAGACACAATCGAGTGTCAGTAGACAAGCAATTGAGTGAAACCCACAGGGGAAACGAAGAAGAGGACGACTTAAACAGACCTGAGGAACTTGAAGGGCTGAGGAGTGCTTGAGGAACTGAACAGTGCTCGACTATCCTGAGAGGCCATAAAGAGAACAGCCAGAGACTGAGAAGAGTGGCGAACAACTGTTGAGGCCCTATGCTACATGAGGAGTAAGTCAAGTCTCCGGCAGTAAAGACAGTTTTTTTAATCCGCTTGTGATTGACATTCACAACCTATAAAGATAGTCACAGACTGAGCAAAGTAGAAAGAGTTTGCTGCTGTCTTACAAAACGTAACCAGACATGATGCCCACTGACAGCTTCATTGGTTGATGCCCAAGGACATAATAAAAGAAAAGTAACATTGCAATGCTATTTAATAATACATACCTCATCTTGGTTTGTTAAAAGCATCTTAAAATCTTTACTGTCTCCTGTGACGGATGAATCAAACGTAATCATAGCTGAAGACAAAAAAACACAATTTTAGATACAAACCTAAAGATAAAAGCACTGTATGACATATAAATATATCTGAAGACTAAACACAATTTTTGAAAATCTCATTCAGGACCCTCAAAGTATCTTATATACACGGTGTATGAGGAATATGTATAGCAAAGTCATTCATGAAATCCCATAGATACCAGCAGGTGTGGACATATAAGCTGCCATCTTTTCACCTGGTGGCTTAGCTGATGCCAGAAAGGTCAAAAGCATAAGTTGACCCCCATACCCAAAACTAGGCCATAGTTTCCTCTTATGATGGTAATTAGTACTCACTACGCCACAAAGCTCAATCTTCCCTGGTAGATCAAACTAAACTCTAATATCACTTTGAATTAAGCAGGAATATTTACTACAATACTATAAAGGACACAACAAATATAAAGAAGAAACAGTGATATAAAATCATAACAAAATAATTTTGTTTCTTGAACTCTAAACTATTGCTTCTGTTCGTTTCAAAATTATTCTACAGTTGTATTGCACCTACGCTATATGCACTTATTACTTTAATTTGATTTCTCTTCCTGTGAGTTGCATGCAGGTGAAAGTCTGCATATATTGAGAGGCTGATTTTCAATAGTTGAACTACATTTAAGATATTAGTCTTGTCAGTTGCCACAACATTCTCTAAATACTTCTTCCCATAGCATATTAAAAAAATAATTGGTTATTGGTGACAGAACTGACATCACAGCCCTCCAGACAGATCCATAGGTGCTGTAACCACCAGCAGATATCAAAGTGTATGCATACTGATGGTTTCTGTGACTTTCTGATTAAACACACTCCTCATTCTGTCCCTCATCTAGTTCTGTTTGTATAGTTGTACAACTTGTAATTTAAAACCCCTTAAATTGCTCATAAATTAAACATACCCACAAATTAGAAGCATTCCTGTCTTATTTTAATACAACTTTAAGTTAGAATGGAATACAAATTAAAAAACTACAGCTGCATTATCCCTAGTACATTTTAGGGGTTTTTTATGGCTAAGTGGTTAAGTCTTTGCCTTGCATTCCTGTCTTATTTTAATACAACTTTAAGTTAGAATGGAATACAAATTAAAAAACTACAGCTGCATTATCCCTAGTACATTTTAGGGGGTTTTTATGGCTATGTGGTTAAGTCTTTGCCTTGCATTCCGAAGGTTGTGGGTTAAAATCCGGACTGCGCTATTCTGTTTACGAGTGCATTTTTCCAGAGACACCAAGGATTGTTTTGGAGCTACAGAATTCATGCAATACTCTAGGCAGGTGGTGTGTCATTTCTGAGGAGAAGGATTGAACCATGTGGGGTCAAACCCAGTGCAATCAAGTCAATCCTTGGTTTAAAACCCTTTAGACATTCCTGGATTCAGTTTGACTCAGTAACATCATACTTATGTAAGCATAGAAAACATTAATAGTAATTTGAATAGAACCACATCTGTTAGTCATCATCAGGTGATACCCTACTGTTCTCAAATTCATACTTACAGCAATCAATTCCGAATGTTTCATTCAACAACGCTTCATAAGTCATCGGGGAACACAAAGGAGACACAAGATCAATGTCTGGAACATTCACACAAGAATTATTATTCAGGCATAACAAGGATTCACAACAAAATGCTATTTCCCATGGTTTACAAGCTACTTCTATAAGCTACAGTTTTTCCTACTGTGCTGTCATTATTCAATCACATATGTACTTTGAATATTTTGTTTCATAAAGATCTTTTGGTGAAAACATTGATTTAATCTGTTGTATTCTGTAAAACCACATAAATTTATGTTTTGATATTCTGCTATTTGGTATAAAATTTGACTGCATTCTTTCTCATTATCTGTTTCCTACTACATATATTACTCTGAGATGTTTGCCATGCAAGACAAGTTCCTAGACAACTGAATAATATTAGTCTGTTGGTGACCAGTGACAACCACAAATCTTCCCAATCTGAAAGGTGCCTACAATCAAGTCAATCACACTTTAACAAGTGGTTCAATTACTTGATCTTCTACTTCCTGTTTCTGATAACACAATTCTGGCAAATGGTAAGTAAAAAAAACCATACACATCTCCTCTCCAATCTACTGGGGTCACTTTAAACTATGGGAGAGGTAACCCTACAAAAACCTCTTGCAAGTATCCTTCACTAGTTGCAGCAGATGTTGGGTCCACAGGTGCATGGCAGCATCCTGATCCCCAGGTAAAGGTTCAGCAAACTTACCTGTAATCCAACTGTGTACCATGTACACAACAAGCATTTTTATGGCCAAAGCTGGCCTCAAACTCTGAAATTTCCATGATGTGTAGTAACTAGCACAGCCTGTTATCAACACCCAACTCTGTATATAAATCTAAATACCAATACAAAAGTACCATGTACAAACATATGCAACAATAAGTACCACATACCTCTGTCCATGATAAAAAGCTGACCAATATGGTACTTTGTGTCCTTTCTTTCTTTATGAGTCTCAAACATAGTCTGCATAAGGTCATAGACCATCTGCCTCAGGAACAAACAAAATGTCAACATCATACGCTACATTTTTGTATATGTATACATAAGTAATACTCAATTTTATGGAAGAGATTGAGCGATTTGCCCAGGACAGAGCTGGATGGAGAAATTAATGTAAAGTAGTATAACATTAGAAGAGGAATATATATATATATAAGTAATAAACTCTTTTATTGCATCTCTCAATATCTTCTGCAAAACAGATGTTGTATCCTACATGGAGACCATTGTTTGCTTATTTATTTACCACAATTAAGGGGTTCTTTGTGGTTAAGAGGATAAGCAGTGGCTACATGTTTCAAAGGTGTGCGTTTGAACCTGGACACAAGTTGTTCTGTTCACTAATGCATTTTTTAGAGATCCCCAAGATTATTGCCAGAGCTACAAAGTTTGTGCAATAATCCAGGCAGTTGCCATTTCTGGGACAGGAGCAAGCCATATGGGGTAAAACCTGATGCACTAAAGTAAATTAATTGCATTTAGAGCCTTTCATTTACTATAAATTGCAACAAATATTCACTGCTTGAAAATATTTAAAAACTATGCACAAATCAAATAAGTTACTATAACTAAAACACAACACAACTTAATTTAAAAAGGAGAAGACAAATTCTAAAATGAAGACTGGTACTACCTTAGAACCTCTGCCTATAGAATACACATTAGGTATCTTGCCAAACAGTCCTTGCAGACTGACTAATGAAGAAGCCACAGTTTGGAGCCAGGTTGTATCATTATCCTGTAGAGAAGATAAATGAAGTTAGATTATATTTCCATCTTGATCAATGTCTCATAAACTAACTCTTAGTGGACCAAGCGCCACGCTAAGTGGTGTTTGAAGTGGACGCGTTTACACATTCCGCCACGCTAAGTGGCGTTTGGTTATCAAACGTGAAAGCGCTTGTAAAAACGTGACTTTTGCCCTGGTCCACTAAGAGCTAATACATGTTTGTACAGAATGAATAAAGTGTGTTTGATTTTCCATCAACAACTGCTAACTTTAAAAATGGTATATGGAAGTATTTTATCATCATGTAGCATGTCCTTTGCAGAACATCGCTTTCATCACAGTCTGCCTGAAAAACTCTCTGTCTCAAGCAAGCTCTCCCACTTCTTCTAACATCATGTTCAAGGTTTCTTTGGTGTCCTGCTGCCCCCTTCATCTTGGTCTTCCCCTGCTTCTACCCCCAGGAAAAACAAATTATCTGTATTATATATTCTTCTTCTTTGAATGCTCCATAATAGCCCCTTGTTAAACCACTCTTTGCGAATTGAATGTAATCTGAGCCTAAGAGTGATTGTACGTTGCACAAGTTATGCATCTACAAGTACGCATATCAAATTTCTGTGATGCTTTTTATTTACTAGGTAGCCTCCTAGGCGCCTGCCTCATTATGGTATGAAATGCAGGTCGCAGCATTACTATTCTTTGCTCCCTTGTGGACTCCAGCAACACATAATGTATATATAAAATGAATTCAACATTTGAGATGATAGAAGGTAAGTCATAATATACTTAACCTGCTGTCTTGCAGGTCGGCTGGGGATAGCCAAAGGCTGACGGAGAGCAAACCCAGTAAACGCTGGCTGAAACCGGACACATCGCTGAAGGATAAGTACCAGAGCTCCAAATGGCGCTAAAGATGTGACGAAACACACGTTCTTGGTATAGGCTGGTTATATATCACAATAAGAATGATCAAAATGGTCCAAAAGAACGATCGAGAAGAAGACGATAATATACTTACCAGATAAAATGATGGTAAAAACTCTGGCAATTCCAATGACAATATATCAGAGTCAAGTGGAAATAACTCCAGAGGAAAGTCATCAATGTTTACATGTCCTAGCACACCTTCACTTTCTAAAATCATCTCACAGGCATTGAGCTGAAAAATTTAATAATATATTCATTGATAGAACTGAATCCATGAAACATTGGACAGAAGTATCATTGCTCAGTATATTTGTAATATCATCAAGTAGCTTGTCCTGAGCAGAACTTTGTCACCTTAACAGATTTTAGGAATTTCTCTGGACAGATCTCATTGGCCAGATGTTCCGTCTCTGCAGCCATCATGCTCAAGGCATCTGTTACATTGCTTCTCACCTTTTTTGTTCAGAACAAAGTGTAGCGCACACTTGATCGCGATCAAAGGTGGGAGCCTTCATAGAGCCAATAGGCAACTAAATTAATATAAATCCGAGCAGCTCTCATTCAATAGAATAGCGACACTCTGAGTTTTACACATTTCAAATGTACCTGGTTCCTCCCGCTGCAGCAATACAGGGTAAGGGCATAATAAAAGAGAAATTTTTTTGTTTAAAGTTATGTCCTGAATCTATCTTCTCTGTTCTGTTCCTCTTTGTTGAGATACCTCCTTCTATAACAGTCTTCTCCAACCCTTCCAAAATACTCAAATTTTCTCATTATTTGTAGCATCAGCAAGTTTTTTTGTTTTATACATATAAGAAAACTTCTCTACAACACAACGTGCAATAATAGAAACTTGGATATAATATGATCATATATTATTCTGAGTTTTATTTAATCAGTTCAGCATAATATTTCACTGTCTAATCATCATCAGGTGCCATATCTGAATCGAAGGATGATTACAATGAACCTCCAACATCCCTTTTCTCTTGCCTTTATATTGCACTGAACCAGGCTGTAATTTGTTCATTTCTTGATGTTTCCTCTCTCACTTGTGTTGCAGTCTTTCTCTTGTTCATCGCCTTTAAACTTCTTCCTTTAATATGGTTTTAATTAATGTGTCATGTCTCTTTATGTGTCAGAAATATTTTACTCATTTTATTTTTATTTCCTGTAGTAATTTGTTCTTTCTTACTAGTTTCTCTAAAAATTCTTTAGCTGTCTCCTTTTCTATCCATGAAATACAACCGATTCTTACCCTATAGTGCGGCAGTGGGAGGACAAAGGTACATTTGTAGCGTGTAAAAACTCAGAGCACCATCATTCTTTTCAATGAAAGCTTCTTTAAATTTTTTTAATTTAGTCGCCTATTGGCTCTATGAAGGTTTCCAACCTTTGACCCTGATCAAGTGGGAACTTTATTTTGAGTATAGCCAAAAGACCGAGAAGTGACAACCTATTCTTCTGTATATCATCCGCATCTAAAATGGATTAACTATGTCTTCTAAATGCTTGTTCATTGTCCATGTTTCTGAACCATACTATGTCTAATACTTAAGATCAAATAGTCTGTGAAAGTTCAATCTAATGTCAATTCCTGTTGTGCCTTTCAGCGATCAAGGTATGAGAAGAGTTCTGGCAGGTGCCCTCAAGTGTGACTCATATATGGTGTTTCCTACCATCTCTGATATTTCTGAGGTCTACCATTTGCGTGGGCAACCTTTGATCTTGAAACCATTGACCTGTTCTTATTTCTTCAATGAGCCCTATACAATCCACTGCCGACTGGCAGGGCTTGTTACATGATAATAACAACAAAAACATACTTGTAAAAAACAAAAAACAACACAGCTGAAAATGAGAGAAAGGAAAATGATTCATTCTTCTTCTTACACTCTGTATTACGCTTCTAACACTTGTTAAACCACTCTTTGTGATTTGTATGTGATCTGAGCCTAAGAACGATTGTACGTTATGCGCCCACAAGTAGGTCAGCACATCCGATTTCTGTGACGCTTTTCATTTACTAGGGTAGCTTCTCTAGACCCCAGCTCAGTCGTCTCAGTATTACTATTCTTTGCTCCCCTTGTGAGTCCCGGAAACACACAGGCGATTAATTATTCTAAATGGGTACATCTTTTACATGGTCACCTTCATATTTTCACAAGCAGTTTTTATGTCTATATCTTACACAAAGGAGTTATTTACCTTCCTTGGTACCATTACAATTTTATAGGAGCGCTTTCTCCCTTGCCAATTCATTGTTAATGTGATCTGCAATGTACTTCATGGTAACCAATCGTGGACGGACAAGATAAACACGTCTGGAATGTAATAGAATTGAATGAGTCTCACGAATCTAAGGTACACTGGGAGAGATAGCTAACAATATATTTATGATTAATTATAACTCAAACAGAGAACTTTATTTACAAAAGCATAACCACTTTTGAGGGCTCATTTAGAAATTAGCACAAGATTCTATTATTAGACACACACTTTCCACACCGTAAGATTCCATAATCGGTTCCACTTTCCACATCATAAGATTCCATAATCAGTTCCACTTTCCACATCATAAGATTCCATAATCAGTTCCACTTTCCACATCATAAGATTCCATAATCAGTTCCACTTTCCACATCATAAGATTCCATAATCAGTTCCACTTTCCACATCATAAGATTCTATATCAGTCCCTCTTTCCACATCAAAAGAGTCTATAATCATTCCCACTTTCCACAGTAAAAGATTATATAATCAGTCATACTTTCAAGTAAAGGATCAGGGTTTCCAGTGATCCAATAGTACACCATGTACACACAGAAACTGTTTTGCCCAAGTTGGCCTCAAACTCAGGAAATTCACGGCATATGGTCACTAGCACAGCAATTTATCAACTTCATTATCAACTTTGACTCTAAATGTACTAATAATTTTGACTTCTGGTTCAAGATTTGCCTGTGTGTTACCGGGACGACAAAGGGGGCAAAGAATAGTAACACTGCGGCCTACAAGGCATGTCATAAGAGGCGACAGGTAGGAGCCTAGGGAAGCTACTCTAGTAAATAAAAAGTGTTGCAGAAATCGGATGTGCTGACCTACTTATAGCTGCATAACTTGCACAACACACAATTGCTCTTAAACTCAGATCACATACAAATCCCAAAGAGTGGCTAACAAGTGGTTGATATGGAGCATTCGAAGAAGGTTCAAGATTAATCATACAAATTACTAAACAATTTCATAAGTAAAAAAAACTGATGAATAGTGCAGAAGTAAACATTCTACTCACTTGGCACATCCTGGTAAAGATTTTTGACCTGGTTCAAGTTTAAAGATTTTGTCAACTCCATGTTCCTGTTATACAAGAAATAGTAAATTCAATTAAAGAAATATAAAAATGCTCACATTCTCTATAAGTTTAAATATGAACACACAAAATTAGGTTGTTTTACATCATCATCAAATAATATGTCCTGAGCAGAACTTTGCCATAACAGCAAGAGAAGGAGGGGGCTGGCACCATCATCCTACTCCAAGATGGCACCACAATTAAAAAACTAAAGAAAAGCATGATATCAGATCTGATTGGTCATAGGAAGGCCATAAGAACTGGTTCATGCCAGTTACGCAAATGATGAAAAACTAATCCATTCATGTAAATAACAATCAAACTCCCCGCACCTCTCACTGACCAATGCCTGCACCTATGATGCTGCAGTCGCTGGGTTTTTCTTTCTACTTTCTCTGTCAAGTGTGTTAATGATGTGGAAAAAAAGTCAGAGTTTACTTACATCTTTATCAAATCTTTACCCAGCTCCCCTAGAGCGCACACAAGTTGAATGATATCCTCTGTCCAACCCAACATGAATTTCCCAGATTAATTCTGATAGCTCTTTTCTTCTCACTTCCTCATATAGTAGATGCACTTTGTCAGTGTTGATATATAGGTAGGCTCTGCAGATCTGCGTTCTAACCTCATTAGGTGAATAATCAAATCAAAATCTCATAGCCCTAGCTGCTGTATCTTTTGTGCATCCAACAATGATGTACAGAGTTTCAGTTTAGATATTTTCTAATCTTTCAGTTTGTGTCTGGCTGAGAGTTAGAATTGAAATAGCATACCTAATTATATATTCCTCTTGTACCGTTTTACATTACATAGGGCCTGCATGTAATGTCTCCATACCACTCTGTCTTGGGCAACTCGCTCAATCTCTTCCATGGAATTGAGTCTGAAATTCCTTGCATCTCTCAGCAAAGTTCATTCACGGGTTCCCTAGGGCATCCACACTTTCTTGAACTTTTTGCCTCCCAATTCAATTCCTGCTTTCGTATTCTTTGATCATTTCTTCTCAAGGTGTGTCCAACATATCTCCATCTTCTTCGTCTTATAACAGGTATTACTACTGGTTGACCAAACATTTCTGATCTCATTACTTCTTCTGAATTGATCCCATTTCATAAGTAATTAAGTAATGACCTGGTGATTCATGTTTAATTACAAAAACTGTTATCATAACAGAGACTTAGAGGATTGAATGCAGATTCAATAAACTTAAGAGATTTTATAAGAAACCACTGCAGTCAGTTAGTTTATTCTTGCATCTACAATTTGTCATTTGATTGAATTAATCTTTAAACTATATCAAAGTGGTACGGTTAGTTGATTGACACTGTTAGAGATATTGCTAAGGAGATCTCTATGGACATGTCCGGAGTGCAATGAAGATGAAACTGAAGTCAACTTTTCCATTTGATCTTTAAAAGAAATACTGACCTTAAGAAAAGAAATTCCAGCTACTCTGTCAAGTGGTTTAGTCAGATCAGAATCCAAAACAAGATCTTTGGACTCTGGAATCTGTTATGGCAAAATAAATGTATAATAAAACTATAGTAAAATTAATTTTAAATGGCAAAAGATAACAAAACATAAAACATAGCAGTTTTACAAAGTACAGCAACAGATACAAATTATTTAAACTAAAATGTATTTGTTTAGAGCAGGACACAAGAAGATGAATTATTCTACTAAACAAAACAATATTACAATTTGCAATGTCATAATATGACAATTGCTAACTAGAGGTATAAAATTAGACTGAATAACAACAAAACTATACAAAAATAACGCAAAACATGTAAAAACAAAGATTGTTTTACAAAGTACACATACAATATACAGCGACATTTCGACCAGAGACCTTTATCAAACAAAGGATACAAAAGAAGCAAAGAAATTCATAGTCCTATATGCCAGATATGACATATACCAGAGCCAACTATAAACTACTGGGCCGGACACCAGGTTTTCTCTCTTCCGTAAAGTGGTCTGACATTTTGTGTGTCGGTAAACGATAGAACGTCAGCGTGTTTTGTTATTTTACACGATTTTGATCCTTGTATATTTATCTACAACAAATATTTGGATTACTGATATTGCAGAGTGTTAAATTGAATTTGTGCATATTGTTTTAATCTTAAAATGGGCAAAAAGTGCTGTGTTTCTGGATATAAATTGAACTAAAGTGGTCTGACATTTTGTGTGTGTCGGTAAACGATAGAACGTCAGCGTGTCTTGTTCTTTTACTGGATTTTAAGTCCTTGTATATTTATCTACAACAATTATTTGGATTACTGATATTGCAGAGTGTTAAATTAAATTTGTGCATAATGTTTTCATCTTAAAATGGGCAAAAAGTGCTGTGTTCCTGGATGTAAATCGAACTACGACTCGACTAAAGAATATGTGAGTGTTTTTAAATTCCCATCAAATTCTGATAGGAGAGACAGATGGAAGAAATGCATTCCACGAAAAGACTGGTCACCAGCTAAATCAAGCGTTGTGTGTCGTAAACATTTTCATCCATGTGACATTATATTGTCTGATACATTTATAGATAAATGTGGAATTAAACATGAACTTCCTCGGAAGCATCCATCCTGGTTTAAAAAAAACTGCTTATCCATCTCTTTTCCATGAATTGCCATCTTATTTATCGAGTCAACAACCACAATCTCGTAAAGATCCAGAAATAAGAGTAGCAGAAATCGTCAGCAAACATGACAATAGAACAGCTGAGTGGTTGTCTGCAGATATTATACAAGATTTTCCAACTTTACAGTGTGAGATAACAGTAAAGTTAAAAGACTTGTTAGATAAAAACTGGAGAATGCATACAGTCACAGAGTATATATTTACTTGTCTTGTTTTGTATACTATGAATGTGAAAGCAAACAGTGCACCATCCATTTCTGTAAGTGTAAATGTTTTACCAGACATGAGTGTACAAGTTTATGTAGAAAATAAACAAGTGTCTGGTAAATATCTTGATTGGATTTTAATTAACAGTAAACTTGAGAGGTGGTCACAGCTGGAAAATTTACTGATCCACTACAAAGATACTGATCCTGCTACTTCTCCAAACATAAAGAGTATTAATGATTTATTAGAAGAAACATATAGTAATTTAGAAATTGTTAGAGAATTAATATTATCATCAGAAGATACTAATACACACATACATGAAAAACAACTAACATTTATCTTAGAGCAGGTACAACTTGTCAATAAGGACAAATACAGAAGACGCTACAGTAGTTGTACATTATGCTTTTCCTATATGGTTTTCTTGAAATCTCCTGCATGCTATAGATTTATCAGAAAATTCTCTTATTATGTCTCCACATCCACCTACATTAAAAATTTAACTTCTCCTTATTCATTGTCTAATGATGATGGCAACATTTCTACATACATGAAATTTAAAGAGTGCAGACTTTCTGAGTTGGAAAAGATTGTGGCAGTACAAATGGATGAAATTCATATCAAATCAGCTGTAACATACTCAGGTGATAGGTTACTTGGTAGGGCTGAAAACTCTATGCAATCAGCAACAACAGTACAGGCTTTTCTCATTTCCTCAGTGTTTGGAAGTTATCGAGAAGTTGTTGAGCTGTCGCCTATGTACAGGATGACATCAGAGGATCTTGGCACAAAATTGCTTCAGATCATCAACAGTGTACAAAAGTGCGGTTTCACAGTTCTGGCAGTACTTGCAGACAACAACTCAGTTAACCGTAAAGTTTATAATAACCTTCTAAAAACAACAGTACATATATAGAACATAGATTGAACTGGCTGAGTATTCCTTTTCTACTTTCAATGTAGAATTCATACTTTTGGGAAAATTACAAACTGATAACTTAGAAACCCGCTTTGGTGAATATCATCAATTGTCTGGTTCTAATTATCTAGTATCAGTGAAACAAATATTGGGAAAAAGAAAAGAAATTGAAGATTTACTCCCTATTGTGTCTCACATCATCTGTCTATGGTAATTTTTCAATTCGTAACTTTGCTGAAGCTATGGGTCATGAGGGTGATGAATGTGATAGTGTTTTTGAAGATGGTATCCAGTCTGATGTAGACAAAGTGCTTTTCCACATTGATCCTAATGATTATGAGTTGCTTTGTGTAGAAGGTACAGAGGAATCATTAGTATATATTGCTGGATATGTCTCCAGTAAGATCAGTAGGAAAACTCAGTGCATTTCATGTAAGGCCTTTGCTACAAATGGAGAAAACAATGACAGTTGATGTTCAGCCAGAGATTGCAACTGACTACATTCAATTACTGGATAGAGGAGGGCTTAAATACCCATCTAAACTGATTACACTGTTGACGTTTGTGTCATATGCTGCTATGCAGAGGCTCATATCACCAGAATTAGAAGCAAAATTTCTGGCTTGTAAACAGCATAAGAAGCTCCTTATCCATATTGTTACATGTAGTATTGTGAAACATTGTGCTGATGAATTTAGTGGTATGTGTGCTAATGGATGTCCAAAGGCAAGCATTATTTCAAAAGCATTATCCCCACTGTCTAATGTATTCTTAAACAATTACAGAAAAATGCATAATGATAAAACAGTCAGTTCTTCTAACAAGAGAAAATTGGCCAAATTTTCACATTAAGTTTCATCAATTAACACTTTGCAACAACCTTCAGTTTACACATCAAATATCTCAAGGCAAACGATAAGAAACAATGTGTATAAGCTAATTTGTAATGTTTGCATGACGGGCGTTTTTGTTTTCAGTTCATCTGATATAATTTGCTGTATGTGCTTCAAATGTCCATAAAATGTATAAACTTGGAAGAGTACTTCAAACTTCACTAGCAAGTAATTGTTTATAGTCAATTGTTTACAATATTTATCATTACATATCAATGATCTAAGTAAGATGGACATATATAAAAGAACAACAAAGTGTGCTACAGTTAAAGCAACTTCTGTGTCTGTTAGAAATGTATATTGTACCTTATTATACAGCTATGTATTACATTATAATGCAACTGTTGTTCTGCAATACTTTGTTAATCATTTTGAGCTTCTACATTGAATTTTCTTAAAGCTGTGTTAAATATGAATAAAACCAAATATGAATAAAACCATGATCATTTGATTAAAATAAAATTCATTTTATGACCATATCTCAAGTTTATTATTATCTATAATCCATTTACGATGTTTGTCATTAAATGTATGTCTGTACAGTAATGGATTTCGTAAAGAGATCTTAAGAATATAGTCAGCCCCTTTTCTTATCTAGGTCAGGGAATACCTGGCCAGTTGTACGGCCTGGGCTATAGCCTGGCTGTGCATATACAGTCAGACAATAAATTCCTAAAATTAAAATAATGTGTGACCAAAAAAGGTAAACAAAATAAATATGAAAAACTCGAAATGGAAAAAAATTTGATAAAACAATAATAATCAAATATATACATAGCATATATATACATTTTATATATACCTATGGAGCATGAGAAGAGACAGTATTAAGAAACATTTATAATAAATAAAACAAATATGAAAAGAACAATATTCTTCTTTTTCAGCGATCTCTGGTCATGCACTTAGTTTACTGTGGACCACAAACTGGGCAGTTAGCTTCAGTTCTGTCTGGTTTCCCCAAAGCTTAGTTTTTAGGTCAACTGGGTGTGGTCACATGTTGCTTTTCAGCTCACAAAGGAGAGAAAACAGTCTTGCAGGACATGTTCCGATGTCTGTTCCGCCTGCTGACACTGGCAGAGAGCTGACACTGGCAGAGAGATGGTAAATTTGATAAGAGTTAATATAAATATTTAGCTTTCTTTATCCCAAATTTGTCTCAAGCATTGGCACGCCTGGTACTCTTATTTTTCACCTTGTGCAATGGACCAGTGTATTTCCTCCATCTTCAATAGGACTAGATACTTTACTCCACTACCCTAAGGTCAGAGGCAGCTACAAATTTTGTTGAACTGCCTTGAAGTGGAAATAAACTCGAAAACTTTGGTGCAGAAGGTCAGGGTTTTACCTCTATGCTAAGGCAACCCATTATTATATATATTTTATTTTCATCATCATGTGAAATGAAGGAAATTAAGCAAATTATCAATCAAAGATTCAATCATGTTTTATTTAAACAATCATTTATGTGTTCAATTTTGAAATTATAATGGACAAAAGTAGTAACAATCAAGTAACTTACTGAAAGAAGGAGATGAGCCAGTCGAGTTTTCAGAAGCTTATTTAGTTCCAGAAGATCCATTCTGCAAGAAATAAATCAAACTTCTTGCAAGTTATGAAAGAAAATATGATGAGCTGTAAAGTTTGTTTAATTTTTTAAATAAAGAATTAGTGAGGATTATCATCACTCCACTCTGGACAAGCCCATACTTGCTCCAATCTCCTCTCCACTATCTTTACCAACATATAATGACTAATCACACCAGCTCTGTGCTGAATAATCAAATGTCTAATGTCTCTAACAAAGTCTTTGTGTCAGGCAGTTTCAATTTTCTCTTCCATCTCTGTCACTCTAGATAATAATAATAATTCCTCTCGACGTATACGCTACATAGGATCTGCAAGTAATTTCTCCATACCACTCCTCTATCCTGGGCAACTCGCTCAATCTCCTCCTTGGAACTGAGACCGATATTTCCTGCCTCTCTCAGCAAAGTTCGCTTTCAGGGTCTCTTTAGGTCGACTCTCTTTCTTGAACCCTTTGCATCCCACTTCAATGCCTGCTTTGATATTCTTTGATCATTTCTCCTCAAGGTGTGCCCAACATATCTCCATCTTCTCTTTCTTATAACAGTTGTCACTAGTGGTTGACCAGACATGTCTGATTTCATCACTCTAGATAAGGATGCAGATTTATTACTGTTTTCAAAGCCATCTATACAACCTACTTCCCATATGGCACTGGTCATATTTGCACCATTTAATGATTGTCCTTCCTCAACCACTACTGTATAATCTGTGTGCTCATTGCCCTGGCACAAAAATAGAAGTCAAAGGTGTAATTCGGGATGTGCTCAATGTGATAAGCCATTACTGACTTACACAGTCGGACTGAATTTTCTTGACATATTCATTGAGTCACTCCATACACATGCTTTAGGGAATTCCTGTGTATTCAAGCCATAATTACTACCTTGGTCTCTATTGTGAGGCTGCTCATAGTGACAGCAAACCACTATATTCTTTGCCTCTAAATATATTTCATGCATGGTGTATTTTCCATACTTGCTATGGTGTCATCATTTTGTCTCTCCTGTAACATCTATGACTCAAAACATCTAATTTCTCGTATACTATGTTTTTAACTCATGTGCTTTCAACATAGGCCATGTTTAACACTGGTAGCACAGTTAGTATAAAGATACTATTGCTTAGCTGTCACTTCACGTTCATTTTTGGATGCTCAAGTAATTTATCATTATTTAATGACAGTATTTGCTTTTAGAACCTTATTTTCATGTTCTATGTGAGCAAGTAAACGAATCCTTGGCTGTTGAAAATGTTCAGCATAAAAAGCAAAAATAACAAAGCTTTATGTGCGCAGATAGACTTGCACGTTTGGCATGAGTCAGCTCTGATGGCCTCCCTATAACCAATCAGATCCAATACCATGCTACAGTATCACTCCAGATGTGGTACTTTAGAGTGGGGTTTTTCTATTTGTAAAATTTTACAGTGAACCATCGGTAAAGATTTTTGTCCTGTTGGATAATATGGTATACACTTTAGCCGAATTTAAGATGTGTCTGTCCTAAATGCCATAGGAGTCTGAGAAGAATGTACAAGGCAGTTAATATAAAATGTATGCGAAAAATGATTTTAAATGTGTGAAATGAATGAACATATTGAAACAATCTGATTTGATGTATTGTACTTCAAATCATAAAGTCAAGATAATGAATAGTGGTTTAAGTGGTTAGTAATAGTAGTAACTCTCGGGAGCTATATATGGGATGAACCCTGGTTAATCCTTCGGCTTTAGACCCTTTAGTTAATATATTCTACTTTCTACATTTACAAGTGGCTGCACAGTTTCAGTTTGTCCTTCGAGGCTTTGAAACATCACAATAATTTGATAAATCAATAAAATAAATGTATTGAATTGTATGATACATGATGATGGCAACATGGATGGTGTTTTAGTACCACTATTTATGACCTAACGACATAGCAATTCAGAAAACCATAATTGTTATTGAATTTGTTTTTTATAGTTTCGCTCACTTGTCTGTACCGTTACCGTCTAGTGTCAGGAACGGTAGAACATAATTGAAGTACAGTGATGAGTGATGAAGTACAGTCTGAACAGCAGGAGGTATCTCACTAAATTGACTATCCCGGATCTGATTATTATTATTTAATTATACTATCCGCCGTATCCGGTACTTGAGAAAAATGTCACCAACCTGCAATACTCATTATACTGTACTTATTCAGTTACAAACAAATAAGTATGTCTGGCTAAACATATAAAATTGTCTGCTGAACGCACAAGTTGTACAGGGTATCAAGTCACTAAATTGAGCGAGCTATCTTTCAATAACATCCCAGTGTGAGTGTGTACTGTTTATTAGCACACGGGAAGGGTGGGTTTGTTGACACTCTTCATGGAAAGAAATAACAATTCAACAACGGTTGATAAATAATCTTTCGCAGTTCGCAATTTAATTAAATATATACATAACTTGGGAAAGCTAGTCACGACAGCCATAACGTGTCTTCACATAATGTTATGCGATCGACGTCACGGCACATTGGGCATTCCCATGCATGCTCTGTCCTCCGCTGCAGCAGCCATCCTAAAGTCCATTTGCTCACCGTACCCATGAGAAGTTGATTACTATATCTTCTCTCTCTACCATGAAGACGACACTGTCTGGCACGTCCACACTTAACGCCTAATTCTCGAACTCGTTCCAGTCTTCACATAATGCTGAGAGTATCAAGAAGAGACCGGTTTAGAAATGAAGACATCAAGCGAAAAGTGGGTAAATCAGTACTGAACTTCAACAAGAAGCAACAAATTAAATGGTTCGACCACAAACTTTGGAATCACAGAAAAAGAGTAAGTGAAAGACACTGATGGAGCGCACACAAGAGGCCGTTCTTAGAAATCTTTCCTGAAGCCGTGAGGCAAAACAAGATAAGAAAAAAAAAGAAGTACATAACTTCATCAACTGTGCATGCAGTTTGTGTCTGTGCGTCATATTGTTTTGTTGCAATTTTGTATATAAATAAAACAACGTCACAAATAGAATATATTTTTGCCCGTGTGTTGCCGATGCCCACGGGAGAAGCAAAGAATAATAACACCGTGTTACTGTGTATGTCAACTACAAGGGATGTCGTAAGAGGCAAGTATTGTAGGACCTAGGGAAACTAGCAGATGACATTCTCTCATATAGGACACGCTCGAATCCACAAGAACAAATAAACTATCTTATAGACAAATTATGAAGAATTTAACAGAGTTAAAAGAGATATTCTTAAAACAAAGGACGTCGTTTGATGATTTTATTCGAATTTAGATATTGAAAATGAATATTTCTTGAACAAGAACTTAATTAGACAGATACATCAAGGATGAAAAGACTTACACCAATAAACTATTAATACAATTTTTTTTTTCTAGTTTCTGCCTGATATTTCTTTGCCATGGTTCTTCTTGCGTTTGCCCACTTCTGATACTGACTCATTTTTGCGAGAAGGCCTGCTTATCTTTTTATCGGTGTCCCCCGCCTGCCCATCGTGTTCATAGCGCGTTGGACAAGCCCCCTGTGAGTGCAGTTCAATTCTGCGGGCTGCCAGAAAAGCCACAGGTACTCCAGATTTACAGTGTTTGTGGCACCAAACCGAAGGGTTGCGATACCCATGGCACAGAGCTGAAAGCTCAAGTGCTTCTGGATCGAAAAAAAACAGGCATGCCCTTCTTCGACTCCAGAGGTATGCCATGGTTCTGACACAGCTTGCTTCAATCTCAATTTTGTGCTTTTGTTTAGTATGGTTTGCACTTTGTGTTGAAGAAAATTGAAGTATTTTGGATATATGAAGATACACAAGGTTTGGAGAAGAGCATTTTGGAAGACATTCCGACAAAGATAAATTCTGGATGTAGCTTATGATTTTAGCATGACGACTGCAGAGGCATCTATGAGAGAGAAATTGAGAAGGACTGTTAGAGTGGCAAAAGTTCTGTTCAGGAAAAAGCTATTTTATGAACATGGTGTCTCTGTCAGATTCTTGCATGAAGACTTGCTTTCCTTACTATACTCCAGAGGTAACTCAGTTCCTTTATAAAGAGAGATATCTTTATTGCAGCAGTAGTTGGGAATGTAGATAGTGAATCCTACATTTTGTAGAATATTTTCTAGCTATATACACATTTATTGGTTCTTTTGTACTTCTCTGCTTTTTACGTCGAGATTTAACTGATGATCGGTTCCAAGATAGTGCATGCTTGGTCGTTTGATATGCTGTGGTATTGCTGAGTTTCAAGATGTCTGTAACTCCATCTTTTCTTGGTCTGCCCCTTCCTCTTGATGATTCCATGTTTAGGTTGTGCGCTTCCAACTGGTGTATTCGGGTGCATTCTCACCCGGTGGCCAAACCATTTGAGTCTGTTTTTCAATGAACAACGGGTGTTTTTCCGACTGTTCTAATTTCCTCATTTCTTATAAGATCTGTTGTTTTATTTACCGCTTTCCTATTTATTGGTTGATTTAAAAAAAAAAACTATAATTCCAATTGATATTTGTTGCTATCAACTGCTGCAGGACAGAAGTTTTTATAATATCTGGTCTACTGTTAATTAAAGAACAAAAGACAACAATAAAGACTAAAAACATTGATGTTTATTCCCATGACAAGATGCAAGCTTTATTACAAATGTGTTAATAATGCACAGAATATATGATTTGAAGGCAGCTCGATATTCAGCCACACATCTCACAGCATATGGTATTGGAGGAGATTGGTGAATACATATCTTATGCAGATAAATAACAGATATTGGGTAGCTTCATATCAGCACAATTATTATTCAGTCCGTTATGATAAAAGAAAGGTATTCATTACGTAAAATAAAGGATGGGTTGCTTCCATCAGAATAATGTTTGCCCCAAATATGTTGTCTTAGTTGTAATGTTGTCTCTTATGTACTCACTGTCCTTTGTAGTTCACAGAGAAGTACATATAGTTTGCCACCTCAGTATATCATATTTCTGATAGTCCTGAAGTATGTGCTTTACAGTATGGGGTGCAGGTCAACATGGCTGAATTGTAAATCTTGAATTTTGTATACATGATGAGTTGATTATGTCCTGTTCTGAGGTACACAATGACAACATGTTCTAATCTGTTGATAGTTTGGAAGTTAGCTATTGATAGATTTATGATTGATTTAATCATACTTTTTCTTCTGATGATTTCTGGTACATCTGGTTGCTCATATTTAGTATCTCCTTTAACCAGTCTAAAAGAAGATGTAGGCGGACAGAGGAAAAATCTGGATTGTCCGACCGACACGATAGATGGAAAAACTGAAATTTTATTGAATTGTTCTTTAATGCAACCAAGCCTGACACTAGCTATTTTTTAATTTTGTTTTCACTTTGCTTACTAATGAAGACCTCTAACTGCAATATGAACTGAGTGGTTATTTTGTCCAATGAAAGCTTTTCTGCACATATTCTCAGATAATTTACTTTTGCCATTTAGTTTGATTTATTTTCAATTCATATACCTTCGACATTCAGTTCTACTTTAATTTCTTACCAAGTAATGCTGGCAATTATAATCAGTCATACATCTCAACATGTTATCTTAAAAGTCGAAAGATTGACTATATTTCCCTGGGTTTCGCCATATGGCTCTGTCTCTCCCAGCAGTAATGGCATGCCCCTTGTAATAAGTGTTGCACAAACTTCGTAGCTTCAGCAACCTTAGGGATCTCCAGAAAAAAATTGCATGTGACTCCGGATTCAAACCTAATACCCTCAGAACACCAGGGAAAAGTTTAACAACTTCGCTATAGAGACCTCCCACAACAAGGTATATCTTACATTACAAAAGTCTCCTATCATAGCAACCAGAATTTATGAACAACTACACATATAGACCCATCTGTATCTGGCCACATTCAAACCAATGATAGCATTCAGTAAACATACACATGCAGACCACAACAACACGATTATTCACAGCACTCCAGCATTAGGCAACAAAATCCAGTGGTCGGTTGAATCCTCCTCTTCGATTCATGTACTGTCTGAGGAAATTAATGAACAAAAATGTCAATAAATAGGAATTAAATTTTTACAAAATACTAAATCTAATTATAGGATTTCTTTAAATATAGTACTAACCGCTCTCATTGACAAAGATGTTTACATTTTCCATATTGGTTAGCTACAATCTATAGATTTATTTCTTTGTAGTGCCCAGTAGTACCGGGTTTTTACCCCATATAGCTCAGTCACTCTTTGCAGAAATGGCACAACATCTGCCAAGAGTATTGCACAAAGCATGAACTCTGTACCCCCCACAACAAACCTAAGGGTTTCTGGCTAAAATGTATCTGTGAACAGAATGATGTGGTCTGGATTCAAACCCATGACTTTCAGAGCGCACGGCAAGGACGTAACCATAGAAACACCCTAATTAATTTTGATGTTTGAATTCAGTACACTAACCACAACTGATCTATAAGAACTCTCTCCTATTATTATAGAGTAACACACAACTAACAATGTAGACAAATAAAAGGAAAAAAGACAAAAAGGCGACACTAATCAGTAAATATAAAGTTAATTGCATATCCTTTACCTTCGCGTGGATTTTTACAAAAAGGACGATGGCAACCCGTTCAGAGAAGTACATAATTTTAAAAACCTCCACAAAGCTAGATGATACCGATTTGTTAATTGTAAAAATTATAAAGAAGACACACAGGAGAAGATAGAAAATACACCAGCAATAATCATATTTATTAGCTGATTGTGAAACTAAATAAGAAATATTACCTGTATCTTCGTTTTCTCTGTAAGTTTACGGCAGATACATCATTTCCTTCAACTTTCTTTCCCTGATTGAAAATACAAAAATAACATTATAGAATATGTTCTTGTCACCTTCAAGAATCTGCCGAGAAACATTTGGTAAAAGTCTTCTTTACAATTTGTTTAAATCACCAATAATTACCAGCACCATGAATTCGACAGCTACGGCTCACTGAACGCAGAGCTAAAAATTGCATATACAAAAATAAAAGCGAAAAGACCACGATTTATTCTTTTTTCGAATCCTGTTTTGCTTCACATCATCAGGGTAAGAAGAGATAGGACCTTTGTGTACGCTTCATAAAGTGTTATCTCTGAGATCCACCTTTTGCTTTGTATCCACTGTATCGGAGTAACACTGCTCTTTGAATCTGCTTATATGGTCGAATCATTTAATTTGTTGGTTTCTGATGAAGTTTAGTGTTAATGGTGTACCCACATTTTTCTTGATGTTTTTATTTCTAAAAAGATATAGAAAGCAAGTTGAATGCATTTGAAAATAATGAACATAAAATATAACAAATTCAGAAAAAGTGATGAAATCAGAGAAATGTCTGGTCAACCACTAATAACAACTGTTATAAGAAGGAGAAGATGGAGATATGTTGGACACACTGTGAGACGAAATGATCAAAGCAGACATTGAAGTGGGATGCAAAGGATTCAATAAAGAGAAAATGGCCTAAGGTGACCCCGAAACGAACTTTACTGAGAGAGGCAAGAAATATAGGTCTCAGTTCTATGGAGGAGATTGAATTGCTTGCAGGCATTATGTAACATATAACATTATAAATGGAATTGTTATTATTATTTTCAAAATAGTTGAGTCTGCAGTAAAACTATTTGATTGGCAAAACACGTAATCACAAAGTACTGTAGTTTTACAAATTACAAAAACAATGACAAAATACAGCAACGTTTGACCAACAAGGCCTTTATCAAGCAAAACGAACAACAGGAGTGACAAATTTAAAACTGGAAATAAAAACGAATATAACTACTAAAACTTACCTAATACGTCACAACAAAGAGTTGCAGAGAAATGTCAAAATATTCACAAAATAGATGAGACTGCAGTAAAACTATTTGATTGGCAAAACACGTTATCACAAAGAACTGTAGTTTTTTCATTGTTTCTCTTCCGTTCTATTTCCAGTTTTTATGTGTGTTTTTGTGTTACATTTATTTCGTTATTCATTTTTATTCCCAGACTTTCAGTAGAAACGTTTGTATTTGGTCGTCCATTTGTTTTTTAAATTTGTCACTCCTGTTGTTCGTTTGCTTGATAAAGGCCTTGTTGGTCGAAACGTTGCTGTATTTTGTCACTGATTTTGTAATTTGTAAAACTACAGTACTTTGTGATTACGTGTTTTATTATTATTTTGTATCTAAGATTTATTCACAATTGTTAAATACTACTCACCTTAGTGGTGTTAAAACCTGCAAAACCCATTAGCTTCATCATGTTCATTTGCTCTTCATCAAGTCCATCCAATTTGGTTTCTGTTATAATAAATATATTTTGAGCTGATCAGAGAAAATCTTAACAAATAATTGAACTCTTAATCAATGTTTGTAAGTAAGCAATGAAGGAACGATATAATTTTGTCTTTGGGAAAATAAGATGGTCAGTTATTTTATGTGCATATTTCAATTACTTTATCCTGGTATATCTTACAAGATCAAGTTAAGGTAATATTCTTCTTCTTTGAACGCTTCATTTCGACCACTTCTTAACCACTCTTTCTGATTTGAACATGATCCGAGCCTAAGAGCGATTGTACACTGTGCCAGTTATGCGCCTACAAGTATCCCAAAACAACTGATTTCTGTGACACTTTTTATTTAGTAGGGTAGCTTCCCTAGGCCCCTACCCCAGTCGCCTCTTACAACATGCCTTGTAGGTTGCTGAGTTACTATTCTTTGCTCTCCTTGCAGGCACCGGCAACACACAGGCATTAAGGTCATATAAACTTAGGTAATATGTTCTGAAGTGACAAGTTTCTGCTGCTTAACATTGTGAAATGTTTGAGTGAAATGATAAAGGTTATATGTCATGGCAACATTCAACGTAACCTAATTTGAAGAGTTAAAAAAAAATCATCAACCAAACACACAAAAATTTATAAAATATTTGAAAAAATGAAACAGGACCTTAAAAATTTGTAGTCTGTCATGAATGGTTGTTCTGTTAAAAAGAAAACTGCTATTCATCATCATCAAGTAGCTTGTCCTATGAAGAACTTTGCCACCATGACAGTCCTTCCAAATTTCTCTGTATCATAAGATTGCCTGCATCTGTTATTGTCATATTCAAGATATCTATAAATCTATAACATCTTGTATCCATCTTCGCCTTGCTCTTTCTTCTCTATGCTTCCCTCCGTGGTTGTCGTTTACAAAACTTTAGGACTCTTATGTATCTAAAATACTTCACTTTCCTCGATCTGACTTTTTTCATCAACCGATATTATTCCTCAAATCTGAGTTCTTGTTAGATATATCTATTTGCTTTGTCCATGTCATTTTGAAAACTCTTCTATAGTATTTCTATTCGAAAGCACTAATGTGTTTTTCAGTGGATTTCCTAAATATCAAGTCTCACAAATGTATGTTGTCACTTGGAACATAAATGCTCTTGGTGCTTTGATTTTTGTTTACTGTTCAAATTATAATAAGAAACTTACCATCAATCTCACCGCCCTCTGCAATAGACAGTCTCTTCTCTACCTTGTTTGGTTCCTTCTCTCTACATAAAGAAAATATATTAACATTACAGATTTATATAATTATGAATGGACATAACACACAGATCATTCAATGAACAAACAGGGATATATTATAACTTGTATATTGACACAATGAAGAAAGTAACGAATTTGTACACCTTGGAACGTAGAAGTAGGATTTCAACAAAGGGAGAATTTTAAAAATGGAGAATGACTTTCTGAATATACATAAGTAACATTCTTAGAATATAGCTATAAAACAGTGCATTCTGGAAAATGGCAACAGGCCACAAGCAATAATCAGAGACTTTTCAAAATAGCTGTCTTAAGAGAATAATGAAAATTGGTCAGAAAAAAATCACAAATGAGGAGCTGCAGAAGAACTAATTGCACATCACTAACAAGTAAAATCAAAAGTAAAATATGAAAATAGTTTGGGCATATGTATAGAATGACACTGAGCACTTTGACAAAGACAGCTCTTTGATGAATAGCAGATGGAAAGAGACGGGCAGACCAAAGAAAGTGTGTGTACTGACATGGGATACTATGGGTAGAAAGGCAGCAAATCTGTAGCAGCTGTGAATGTCTTATGTGTCAACCATGACAAGAGGATACAGACATATACATTAAAAGTAAAAAAAAAACCTCAACTTAATTACAAAATACAGATCGAAATAAAAATTGATGAATACAAACCAACAGCATCATGCAAAACTTCCTAGGTTATAGAGTTACTAGACTTAATTTTTATTTAGATAGATATGCTTTAATCAATGTGTCTTATTTGTGGATTACATATTTTTATTCATAGAACCTACCAGATTTGTGTCAGCTAAATAGTTTTAGATGGAACATAACATTTCATACATTTGTAGAGTTCATAAAAATACCTCAAGTAATGTTGACAACTTGTGAGTTATGCAACATAATTATACATTACTAATTATTGATCAACTGGGTTGGAGGTGCAATAAAATAAAGTGACAACTATTCGTCAGGGTCAGTGAGCTTACCCCACCTCCATGTTGAGGCCCTGGAAACAGACTGCAGCTTGGCCAGCGGAAAGGGGATCAAGGAAGAGCTACCATGCAGTACGGTAGTAGTTTGGGCCCACACTACAAGTACCTCTAAAAGGAGTACTGTAGATTTTCAGAAGGAGGTTAATGACGCTAATGAAAAAATCAAGCCTTTTGTCAAACATCCAAATGAAGCAGTCATTGTTTATTATGTATGTAATGTGAAAGCAGAGATTAGAACACACTGCAACAACAGGAAAAATTACTGCAAATGAAAGACAGAGGACGACAGAGAAAAAGAAGATAGTGAATACCCTAACATCATGGTATGGAAGTGCATCAATAATACATTTGATAGCCAAAGCTGTGGACAGAGAGTAGTTGAGACCAATGATCACCAATACCAGATGGAATTTCACCTGATGATGATAAAAATGAACAAAGAGAAAAAAATCTAGAGACTACAGTAGTTCAGTAAGAAGTTACAGTATTTTAAAATAAGTGTTCAGATATTATAAAACTACAAGAGGTGATTTAATAAAATACTAACCTCTCCTTGGACCGCTTGCGTGGAGACAGAGACCTAACACAAGAAAGATAAAGTAGAAATATAAAATCAAGACTCAATACTGTAAATGACATTTATTACATATTACATTAAAAAAGTAGTGTGTTTGTATGTGTCAGTACTAAACATTCTGATTCACTAGAAAATAGTTTTGCAGCTTCAAAAAATGTTGTAAATGTAACTTAATAGAAAATATTATACCAAATTGTAAGTCAATTTAAAGAAGAATAGATGGGACTTTATAAACATGTTGAGATCATTAGCATATGTTATCTTGTGTTAACTATGAAAGCAGAAATATTAGCACACATTTCTCAGAAATGTGAAATCACGGGACAATAAATTTTTAACAAAACAGCTTAGCTGACAGCTTTATAACCCATGTGTGAATACATAACAATGAATGCATCAATAAATTAACAAATAAAATAATCGTGATTGGTAACAGGCTTGTACTTTGTACACAAACTAGAAACATCAGTATTCATGAAGACATTACAAATAAGAATTGTAAGAACAAGATGTATGTGTAATTTGTTGATACTGTTCAAATGAAAACTACATTTTTTAAAGTAAGAAATTATAGTTACAGGCTGACAGAAGATGAATACAATGCATCAATTTTTTTTAGTCAGTCTATACTGACCTTCTCCGGGGAGATATAGACCTTGATCTGTGCCTTGGAGGTGATCTGTGTCTTGGAGGAGATCTGGATCTGCTTCTCTTCTTGCGATCTGGGTGTTATGTAAGAGATATACAAAATGTGATGTTCAACAAGTGAGCAGTTTGTGGTAGTGGGGTGTGGTCACAATCCACCCCAGAGTTACTGAAGTGTAGCAGTAGTTTATCTGAGTGTAACAGTAGTATATCAAAGTGAATCAGTAGTTTATCTGAGTGTAGCAGTAGTATATGAAAGTGTAGCTGTAGTCTATCCGAGTGTAACAGTAGTATATCAAAGTGTAGCAGTAGTTTATCTGAGTGTAGCAGTAGTATATCAAAGTGTAGCAGTAGTTTATCTGAGTGTAACAGTAGTATATCAAAGTGTAGCAGTAGTTTATCTGAGTGTAGCAGTAGTATATCAAAGTGTAACAGTAGTCTATCAAAGTGCAGCAGTAACCTTCTTGGTGTATATTTCTGTCTAAGAAAATGCAGTCTATTATGATATAGGTTTATATTGGTGCTGCTGCCACCATCAAATGACTATAAAACTCTATTTACTAAGGCAGTTATTATATAGAACTTCCCTCAATGCTTTAGAAAGTTCATGATTATCAGTTTTAATATGAGTGGGGGAACACTACCTCCAGATTCTTAAGAACTAGTGTGTATATCTGTGTTTTTAAGATCTCTCTGGATATATACACTATGCATGTCAGAGATATTTCACAAATAAATGTCATACATTTCAAACTACCTCATTTTAACTAACTTAAGTTCAAACTACCATATTTAATAAAATGACTTACAGCCCTATATGATAGAAAATAAATTCTTTGACAAGATATACTTACGTCTACGCTCTCTTGAACGAGATCTTGACCTCCGTCGATCTGTATAGATACAATTTTTTTTAAAATATTCAAATACTATTAATCTCAGCTCTACCTGGAGCACATATTCACAACAAGCATACACAACTCTTTCTATCTTGTGCTATCCTTTTCACATCAACAAAATGTTTTGCTCTCTTCCCAAATTTTGGTATTTCTGCTGCTTTTCTTTGTAGGTTCCAGAATAAACCCTCCTTGTTTTAACATCCTCCATTGGTAAACAGAGGACTTCTCAAGATTATTGTCCACTTTGGAGCCACAGGGAGGCATTTCTAAGATCTAGGGTAAAAGGCTACAGATTAAATTAGTGTCACAAAGCAGACTTTACTATATAGTATTATAGGGATAGGATGGAAGATGTTAAGAAAGCAATCTAACTACAGTTACAGTTGTCTAGCTTATATATGTGTAAGGAAAGAATATGAAATAGACTCTTGAGAATAAATTAAATTTGTTGAATTACAATAAGGTCTTGATCTACTTCATAAAGATCTCATGTTTCGTATGTGGAGAGAGTAACATAATTTATGCTAAATAAGGTTGACAATAGACAATGTTAACTATGTCTGTTTCTCATGGTGGCAAGTTGGTGAACCTGCAAGTATTTTCAGCTCATGTTTAATCAGCATTAAAACTTTATTTAAAGTAACTTCATGATATTCACGAAGACCCGGTTCTGATTGAAGAAAAGGCTATAGAAGATTTTTGTCTACATTGGCATCAAGATAAGCCAATCATGAAGTGTAGATGAGGACATTAACACCAGGATGAGAAAAGCCTGACAAGCTTTAGCTCCCAGAAATGAACAGACAATAGACCAGGATGATGTTCTGAATGCCCTAAGGGATATAGGAAGTGTAAACAAGGTGAATCTATAACCCTAACCAGACTGCAAGAAATTAAATCAAATGAGGTGTAGCTAAACAAGAACACTATGATGGAAACATTAGAAGAATATTAAACCAGCGTTAAACTTGTGTCGTTAGTCACCACACTCCTAGGGACACACCGAGGAAGAGATCAGATCATTTATGAACTAACTGGTTCAATGTGTGGTAATGATGAACTGTTGACTAAAGTAATCACTAAGCCAAGCTCTGACTTTACAGTTTTCTTGTCTCAAGTTTAATTTATATTTCAGTATAGATTTCAAATTATTTAATATACTGTAATGTCAATAATAATATATTGAATTATAACATTATAACACACTATTATTAGTATCTCGCTTCCCTAAATGCATAATCAAAATGATATTGATAACAACTACAATTGAAAGCAGCTGATATTGAATGAATTATTGATGATAATTAATGACTATAGTTTAATCGAAAGATCATTTTCCCTGCATATGGAATAAGTTACTGATTTCTTCCTCCTCAGTATGTTGCAACTAATGACACCAGTCCTATGTTGGTTTACTGCTATGGCTTCCAGTAGGGCGAGTAATAGAGTTAATCAGTTATGAATACACTGACCTGTTTAGTGTTTTATTTGATATTATTGCAGTTGAGTATATATATTATCATGATACTGAGTCAGTATTGTTAGGGTTGTCGGAATATTAGCCTGGCCTATTGCAGCTCAAGTCATTGCTTGCCCGCTTTCTATAGAAGCAATGACATTCTTCACGATATGAGGTCTTTCTGAACAGAGGAGTTTCAGGGCTGTGAATCCCACTCGCTGACCAGATTGAGAGAGATGGGTGTCAATATTGGTGCAGCCCAAAAAGAACGACATACTAAATATATGAAATGAGATTGATTAATCAACACCGAACTGGTGTCAACAACTGTGAAGTTGTTGGGCCGCTGGATTTGCGGAGATCGGAGCACCTATGGACATGTCCGGAGTGCTATGATGACAGTCCTCATATAACTGATATAAGAAGCCTGAGTAGCTATATATATATATATATATGCATGCAACAAATTAATATATATCAATATTCCCCCTATTTAACTTTTACACGCTGCGTATTGTTGGCACAAAAAATAAAATATTTGTTTGACTAAACCTCTTCAGAGACTCTAGCCTTAGCCTAGACATGAAACAAATTTAAAGAGTAAGTGATAAGAAAGTGACTCAGTGATGAGGAATCATCATTTATCTATCACTGACAGATATTATGTTCACCGAGTGACTTCTCAATTTCATTATTATTACTTAAATTACTACTTACTGAACTGATTCTAAATGACTTAAATTTGAGAAATCACTTCTTACACACGAACTCTGAATATTAGACAAGAAAATATTATATTTATTTAATCAAATTTAAACTACAGTACGATACACCTATTGTTTACCTCGTTTTAAAGGTGGTGTTCTACTTCTACTTCTAGGCATGGTAAATATCTGTGGTATTTCCTTTCAAAATGTTAAGTTGCATTTAACATTTGCCTTTTATTTATAATTCACATTCGTGAATCAAACGATGAGCAGAAGGGGCAGCTACTACCAAGACAAACATGCAATTTAACTTCCGGCCTCATAATTTCTTTCTTCACAAAAATGTTAATAGTATACTTTGTCGTTTAGCAATCTAAAGAAATAAAATTAAAAGTAGAATAAAATATGAAAAAAATATATCTGTACAAAATTATATTTGCTTGCAATTTATGCTAGCAAATCTGGCAAATGTGTATATATAAGTAATGCTATCCTTGATGTACGTAAGCCTCCGTGGCCTAATGGATAAGGCATCGGCCTCCTAGCATTGCCAGCTTGGCACTACAAGCTAGCCGGGGATTGCGGGTTCGAGTCCCGTCGGAGGTGATTTTTTTCCTTCATTTACCTTTTTTTGTTTTCAATAAGTAATGACCGTCGAAAAATTAATCTTTATAAAATATAAATATTTACGTCATAATTTTAGTATTGCGATAATGTCAAATGTAAGAGAACGTGTGTTATAATCCTGAATAGCGAAACACGTTCAAACAAAGTACTATAGTTTTACAAAATACAGAAACAGTGACAATAAACAGCAACGTTTCGACCAAAAGGCCTTTATCAAGCAAACGACACAACAGGAGTGACGAATTATAGAGAACACTTACAAATGGACGATAACGGAAAAATGCAAATGTATCTAATGAACTGGGAATAAAAACTAATAACGAAATGAGTGCAACACAAAACTAGAAGTGGAAAAGAAGAGAAACAATATACAATCAAGTGAAAATACAAATGATATATATGAAGCAAATACACATATAGATTACAAGGCATGAGATGAGAAAGTACTAAGAATCATAGGAATGTAATGCGTTGAGTCCAAGAGGCCGCAAGGTACCATATAACGAAATAAAACGGTTCTCCAGAGCAAATCGACTACGATCATCAGAGGAACATGATCGGATGGCTGTGACCTGGACATCGCAAGCTCCTGAATGGCCATTCAGTGATACTGGCTTGTAATCTATATGTGTATTTGCTTCATATATATCATTTGTATTTTCACTTGATTGTATATTGTTTCTCTTCTTTTCCACTTCTAGTTTTGTGTTGCACTCATTTCGTTATTCGTTTTATTCCCAGTTCATTAGATACATTTGCATTTTTCCGTTATCGTCCATTTGTAAGTGTTCTCTATAATTCGTCACTCCTGTTGTGTCGTTTGCTTGATAAAGGCCTTTGGTCGAAACGTTGCTGTTTATTGTCACTGTTTCTGTATTTTGTAAAACTATAGTACTTTGTTTGTACGTGTTTCGCTATTTACCAAGTTTTACTGCAGTCTTTCCCCTATTTTGTTATAATCCTGACACTCGTAGAAATGCTGAGTCACCAAAGACAGTGTTTTGAGCATATTATATTTAAAAAAAACATTGTTAGGAAGAGAGATAGCAACAGGATGAGAACACACAGAACTGCTATCAGAGTTTACTCCCACAATGAGAAAGTCCATAATCGTCAATGGTAGCATACACGTCGGCAGGTGAGGATGACACCCGTTTCTCTGTCAAAAGACTGCACAGATTATACATACTACCGACAGTAGCCAACGAACTAAAGACAGGAAGTGTAGCTTCTTTCGTTTGCTTGAACTATTGTACATATATTATCGATATAAGGAAAGACTTGAATATAAGTGTTACAGAAGAGTCCTTCGTATATCTTGAACAGAGAAGAGAACAAATAGATCTTTCCAGAAAGAACTCAAAATCAAAGAAAACTGGTTGATGCTACACATAAGAAAGAGAAAATTGAGATATTTTGGACATATAAAAAGACATGAAGGGCTGGAGAAGACCATCATGGAAGGAGGCATACCGGCAAATAGAAGAAGAGGAAAACCACGGAGAAGATGGATTCAGGATGTAACTAATGGTTTGAACATGACTGCTGCAGAAGCAGGACATCTGGCCTATGAGAGAGAAATTCCGGAGGACTGTTGGGGTGGCAGAGTTTTGCTCAGGACAAGCTATTTGAAGATGATGATATTATCGATATAAGAAAAGACTGCAGTAAAACTATGTAGTAATGACGAAACACGTAAAAACAAAGTACTGTAGTTTTACAAACAACAATAACTATACACAGCATATACATTCTGTGTTGTCTGTTGTGTACTGTCCTTTCTAGCTCACTCAGAGGTCCACGCAATTTTCTGTCCAAGGTTGTTTCACTAGACATGACAGGTCATTACCTTTTTTTTGTGGTACAGAATACATGCATATCAGTGTTTCCAAATCTATTCCATATTTGTCTGTTGTCTTTCACCAGGTGGATGATGGAATTGGTTGTACACTCTTGCCGTTAAGTGTAGGGGTGGGAGCTTTAATCTCATTCCAGTGCCAGAGGAGTCGCCCTTGTTGTGTTAATCCGTGTTTATGTAGTGAAGTCTTGATATTGTCTATCCATCTTTTTCTTGGTCTTTCCTTGACTCTAGTCACAAATGTATATATATATATATATATATATATATATATATATATATATATAGCCTTTTTCATCTTTACAGACGGTCAATTGACAAGTGTTTTACTGTAACTATATATATAAATATAAATAGAAAGTGTGAATTGTTGTGAATATCCCGGTTCACTGCTAACAGGAGATGAAAATGGGATGATGGAAATTAAAACATGACGTTACAAAAAAGTAAACAACTAAATACAGTATGGAATGGAACTGATAATAAAACAAACATTAGAATACTAAGAGCATGTATATTACCAGTGGCAATGTATGGGTGTGAAGCAGGGACATTTAATAAGGCAATGGAAAAAACATATATGTGCTTCTGAATACAAGTGTTACAGAAGAGTCCTTCGTATATCATTTACAGAAAAGAGAACAAATATATCTATTTAGAAAGAATACTGGCTGATGCTACAAATAAGAAAATTGAAGTATTTTGGAAATATAAAGAGAAACGTAGGGTTGGTGAAAACCATCATATAAGGAGGCATCACAACAAACAGGAGAAGAGGAAGACCACAGAGAAGATGGATTCGTGCTATAAATGATAGTTTAAGCATGACGAACCAGAATAATGTAGTCAATTTTTCGCCTTTGCATTTCTGAAATCTATCGTAGAAACAACTCCCATCGAAATATATATTACTCTAACGAAACCGGTTGATCAAGATGTAATAATTACCGAACGCCATGCAAATAGGCTTTAAATGTCAAATAAATTTGGATATCGCATCTCTTTTACGCATCCGTGAAGCCTTCATAGGCAAAACTGGCATTGGGTTCAATAATACATTAGAATCGCATCTAAAATTGTTTTGGTTTGTCAGCAATTTGCGGTCAACGTTATTTCAAAGTTCTACAAATGTCGGTGTTAAGTAAAAAAAAAAGCGAACAGGAAATTAACGGAATAAGAAGTCTGAGAACCATAATTTTAATGCTATAACATTTGATCCTTTTCCTTGCAAACGTGTTTACGTGATTTTCATGAATGCTTTAACAAGTACGTTTGCAGCAGCAAGATTAGATCTCGAGCCATTCAGCTTCAAATGAAACGAGTTCTGCAGCGAATAATGGTCCAACGCAAAATAGGCATTTTTAAAGAAGATATTTTGTCTTGGACTGGCTTTGACTTCAGAACGAATGAATGAAAAACTGTGACGGGGTATGAAGAGAACAAGAGCGTGCAATTTATTTCTCATCTTGAAGTGCGCTGCACACATCAATTAATTTCGCATTCACACACTTCTTTCGATCTGTATATGGATATATATGTCTAATATGTGTATATGTGTGTATATACGTATACATATTCATATACCAATTTTCCCACCTCTATCTAAATTTCTGAGCCCAGCGACGCCCTTGTCACAAAAAATACCTTTCCATCCTATTCAACAGGTATCCACCACTAAAAATACGCACCGTTTATTTTCCCCAAAAATTATGGCCTTTGTACAGTTTATTTTGACAGTGAAATGAGTGATGGCGTTGAGCGATATTTTCCTACAAAGCTCCTTTAACCATTTTCTTCTTGTGGGTGGAGTAGAGATTATTTGTGTGTATTTATCTATCGCAGTGATAAGAAGGCATCAGTTTTAGTCATCACTTTATTTTCAACATCTTCTTTAGCAACTCTTTACATTATTATTTCTTTATCATAGTTTATAATGTTTTGGGAGTGCCTGACCTATATGGAGCCGCTGAACCGATGCGCAAAATATTCACGTTCTCAGCGCAAACTATACAGATTATAAAGAAAGATCAACTTGATTGATAAGAGCGAACACAAAGAAGAAGAAAAAGAACAATCTAGAAGTTTAATGTGTCTGTATCGTGTAGAACAATGACTAGTCTGTAGTGTGTATAATATGTTTACATCACGTAGATTCATGTGTAATCTGTATGTATTATGTTGATTAATGTATAATCTCTATGAGCTGTGTGGATTAATGTCTAATCTCTATGAGCTGTGTAGATTAATGTGTAGTCTGTATGTATAGATCGGCGTTTGTCAATCATGATAGCAGCAACACCCACTGTCGTTACTGACTGTAGTACCGCTTTTCTGTAGGGCGGTGTAGGGCAGGTGGGACGTGAGTCTGAGAAATGTAATAGCCGCATGGCTAGTGCAGTCGCCGCGAAGCTGTTCAGCTTAGGATTATTCATTTATGCTCACAACAGAAACAATCATTGGCCTTACCGTGAATTAAACACGGGTCTCCTGCATGGCAGCCGCGCTCTAATCCATTTGACCAGAACGCCCACTATAGGGTATACACTAACATTTTACAACATACCCCCTCACTCTTTTAATACAACTTTCTCTTTATCGTGTACCTGCGAGCATATAGATCAATTCTATTCAATTTCTAGAATTTTCTGTTTTCCCGCAATGAATGTGGCACAGAAGAAAGTCAAAAACATAACTGAAACAATTCACCAACAACCGGATGCTATTATAAGATATAATATGCGATGTTGCTGGATTTGTTGAGAAGGCGATCTCATATACATTTACGCCCGAGTGATTATCGGGGTCCAAATTTGGGGTGTAAAGAATAGAGCCACTGTTTCCTGCCGCGCATGTCGTAAGAGGCGATTAAGGAGATTTGGCTGAAATCGGATGCATGTGCCCTAAACGTGTAGAAGTCTATGCGTTTAGGGGCCTACCAAACCAATGTGCAACGTATACACGTTCTTGGCAAAGATCAAACATATCACAAAGAGTGATTAAAATTGGTTGTAAAGAACGAACGCAAAGAAGAAGAAGATATACATATACACGCACACATATGTATTATGTGTGTTTGGATGTGTGTATGCACGCAGTAAAATGTGCTTAATTCGAAAATTCACCCATAATACACCAGTTCTTTCTAATTCGTTCCTATTTTACAGCACACCGTGTCAATGTGTGTATATCTGCTTGAGTACGCCTATATAACACATACAAAAGCTCATGCATATACATGCGCATATACAGAGACGCACGCAGACTTTCACATGCACTTACGATCACATCCTCGCATGCACCCAAATACACACAAGCGAGAAGAGGAGGTATTTTTAATCTCATCAGGAAGAAGAGCTAGTGTTGACATTGACGGTTTTGGATTTTCGATCATCGCAGATGGTGGTTGGCTTGGTTTGCTTTCGCAATCCACGGACTCAACCTTCGATCCGGGTCCAGACCAGATCGGATAAGGGTCTCAATTTACTATCAGAAAGGGGAAGTAAACATACTCAATGATACTGATTTAAATAGAGTTTGGCTGTTTAAGCCGTTTTATGTGAACTGGATATTTTGCGACTGGTCAGGTCATATGAATAATCAATGTTGACTGTATATGATTGTTTACTCTGTATAAAACAATCATCATCAGCCAGTATTGAAGGGAGGGGCTGGGTGCGCCAGAATTACACGAACACTAAGACTAAACGCTTGGACTGAGGAGAAGAAATCTGTAAGCTGATATTAGAAGAACAAGAACTGAAGAATGAAGTGGTTTAGCCACTTAATAAGAATGCTTCCAAACTCCACAGTATACATAGTCTTCTACAACAGAACAGGGAAGAATGCTTCCAAACTCCACAGTATACATAGTCTTCTATAACAGAACAGGGAAGAATGCTTCCAAACTCCACAGTATACATAGTCTTCTACAACAGAACAGGGAAGAATGCTTCCAAACTCCACAGTATACATAGTCTTCTACAACAGAACAGGGAAGAATGCTTCCAAACTCCACAGTATACATAGTCTTCTACAACAGAACAGGGAAGAATGCTTTCAAACTCCACAGTATACATAGTCTTCTACAACAGAACAGGGAAGAATGCTTTCAAACTCCACAGTATACATAGTCTTCTACAACAGAACAGGGAAGAATGCTTCCAAACTCCACAGTATACATAGTCTTCTACAACAGAACAGGGAAGAATGCTTCCAAACTCCACAGTATACATAGTCTTCTACAACAGAACAGGGAAGAATGCTTCCAAACTCCACAGTATACATAGTCTTCTATAACAGAACAGGGAAGAATGCTTCCAAACTCCACAGTATACATAGTCTTCTACAACAGAACAGGGAAGAATGCTTCCAAACTCCACAGTATACATAGTCTTCTATAAAGGAACATCATGAAAGAAGGCGAGAGGAGGGCCATGAAAAAGATGGACAGATGGCATAGCATAATCTTGCCAAAAAAGCAAAAATAACTATCACCCGAACAGCGCAAGACAAAAACAGAAAACCACGACACTGGGCAAAACCCGGTAGCAGTGTGAAGACAATAGAAGAAAGAGGAAAAAGAAAGACAAACTTAACTCTTTAGCTACTAGGTGTAACAATTTGCGCCCATTTGCCTGTTCCGTTTGGCCATGAGCCGCAAACTAAGCCATGATTATTTTCATAGTCAAATTAGCTCTAAATTTGCTATAAAGAATTTTCTTCTTTACCGGTTCTTAATTTATTTTTTCACATTCAGTTGATTTTTGATAAATGTTCATTCTTCATATTTATCTACACACACATTATAAAACTAATTGTCCGTTTGCGTGTCAGAGGTAAAACTTGAGAACGCCAAATTCTGGAATTAGGAAATTTAGACAGTATTTCTGCATACGTTTGTAGGTCAACGCGACCATGTTCTTTATTTCTAAACCGGTCTCTTTTTGATACTCCCAGCATTCTGTGTAGACACTTCGTCTCTGTCGTGACTAGTTTTCTATTATCGTTTGATGTCAGGGTCCAGGTTTGGCACTGATAGCATAATGTTGAGAGAAAGATTATGTTGAACGTTGCCCTTTTAGTGTTTATATTGACATGTTTACCTTTCAAAATTAGTTCCGTTTGTTCTATGATTTGATCTGCTTTATTGCATCTATGTTGGATTTCGTTAGTAATTCTTACATTAGCTTAAACAATGCCCCATATAAATATATATATATATTCAGATATATCATACTAAGGGTTGGTAAAGATCATTATGGAAGGAGGCATCTCTGAGAAGGGAAAAAGAGGAAAACCATAGAGAGGATGGATTCAGATTAACTGATGATTTGAAAATAATGGCTGCAGAGGCGGGACATCTAGCCTATGACAGAGAGAAATTTCAGAAGGACTGTTAATTAAATTGGCAACGCTCTGTTCAGGACAAGCTTCTTGATGATGATGATATGATGATGATAATATATATATATATATATATATATATATATGATATATGTATGGATATGAATTCTAATTGTGCTGCTTGAAAAAAAACTGTTTTAAAATGTGTGTCTCTGGTAATGAAATTATCAATGCGTTGTATCAATGCGCTTGTTTGAGTTCAGCAAGTCAGTAAAAAAAACAAAAATAGCAAGAAAAACTATGTAACGATCAAATAAGCGAATCAATTAACGTAATCTCTGATCAAGAATCAATCCAACAAACAAACACCCTGAGCAATCAAGGATTCTGTCTTTCAATCCTTTCATTCAACTTATAGCTCAGCTAACCAAACAAGCTCACATATCATAATGCTATAGACTGGTGCTGTAAAATCTATAAATTTAATACTTCTGAATCCGGAAGCGGAGTTTACAAACTTGCACACAGATTCTGTTCTCATCTGAACAACACTTGAGAAATGGACAAATAGAGTATATCTAAAAACTGTCAATGGTATTGATTATGAAAGGAAATTGAACATATATTTCAGCTCACTGTGACGTAATAGGAAAGGAGAAAGCAGATGAGCTGACTAAGTAGAAAAGAAAATTGATACACAACAAACACGAAGTGTCGCTACCAGAGATCCGCCCTTGTGGTGCCGGGGCCCGTAAAGGGAAGCAAAGAATAGTGCAATTGTGACCTACAAGGCATGTCGTAAGAGGCGATTGGTGTAGGACCTAGGGAAACTACCCTAGTAAATAAAAAGCATCGCAAAAATTGGATGTGCTGGCCTACTTGTAGACGCATAACTGCAGAACGTACAATCGCTCTTAGGCTCAGATCACAAATAAATCACACAGTGGTTAACAAGTGATCGATATGGAGCGATCGAAGAAGAAGACTATCAGAGATCAAGTCATATATCAAGTAGAAAGAGTTGTGGAAAACACCCACATGATCCCATCAACAGACTCAACAGAAAACAGCATACTTCTCAGAACACGACACTGCAGGTCTCAACCACCACATGCACAGAATAAAGCCTGCTCAGATTGCACTTTGTGCATTTCAGACTGAAACACAGACTGGAGAGCTCACTCTGCAGTCATGTACACAAACGAAATGAAACATAACGTCATGAACTAAACTTACAGAACAACTTGTGGTACTCAGTTTAGACTGAGCATATGAAACCGATCATAAAGAAGGACACGTTTTCTGGCCAAAACGTTTGATATTAATCTCCTTGACTGCAACAGTTTTATTTGTTTCTGCTTTTCTGTTGTAGGTACAGCTAATTATCAGACCAACTTGGTTAAAGTAAATATTAGAATAGTATACATTAAACATAATTTCATTATTTTGGCTTGCACAAGAGGACAAAAGACATTGCTCAATATTATAAAGGAAGAATTGAAGGTAGACGGGCAGAAGAAAATATTGCAACAAGTTAGAGAAAAAAATCGAAAGTTGGACAAACATCGTATTGTCAGAGTGAACGATTAGGATGACGGACAGATGCTATTGGAGATATATTTGACTCAACTTTCGTTGCAGAAGCGGCGTATGGTCGGATATGCTGTTACCTTTAATATGTTGTAATATTTTGGTATGACCATCATCATCATTATTATCATCATTATCATCATCATTATCATTACCCAATAGCTTATCATGAGTATAACTTTGCAATCCTAATAGTTCTTGTGAATTTCTCTCTTTCTCATAGACCAAATGTCATGTCTTTACTGTCGTAATACTTAGTATACTGCAGTATTATAATTTATTGTAACAGTTTAATCTATTATAACAATTTAATCTATTATAACAGTTTAATCTATTATACCAGTTTAATCTATTATAACAGTTTAATCTATTATAACAGTTTAATCTATTGTAACAGTTTGATCTATTGTAACAGTTTAATCTATTGTAACAGTTTAATCTATTTAACAGTTTAATCTATTATAACAGTTTAATCTATTACAACAGTTTAATCTATTATAACAGTTTAATCTATTGTAACAGTTTAATATCTGAAACATTTTTGTGATATTGCAACATTTTAACATATTGAAATTTTAAAAAATAAATTGTATTCGTGTAATATATTAATAGTTGGTAGTATTATAAGAGTACTTAGAATATCATGGTCAGAGAAAAGAACAAATGTTTCTGTTCTGCAACATCTTGATATTATAGAGAGTTGGTTATTAAAGAACATAAAAACATTGGAAATTAAATATTTCGAACACATCGAACGACATGAGTGCCTAGAGAAAATAATTTTGGAGGGAATGATGCCTGGAAGAAGAATGAGAGGAAGGCCTGGAAGACGATGGGTGCAAGATGTCATTGACGATCTGAGAAGGACTGTTGCTAACACCGATCAACTTGCACAGAATAGAGAGTTTTTCAGAACTGCTGTCATGGGAGCCAAGTTCCGGAAGGATCAAGCTACTTGATGATGATGAGTATGTTAGTAACACTAATAGTAGTAGTATCAGTAATAGTAATAGTAGTAGTAGTAGTAGTAGTAGTAGTAGTAGTGGTAGTAGTAGTAGTAGTATCAGTAATAGTAGTAGAAGTAGAAAATTGAGATATTTTGGACATATAAAAAGACATGAAGGGCTGGAGAAGACCATCATGGAAGGAGGCATACCGGCAAAGAGAAGAAGAGGAAGACCACGGAGAAGATGGATTCAGGATGTAACCGATGGTCTGAAAATGAGGGCTGCAGAGGCGGGACATCTGGCCTATGAGAGAGAGAAGTTCCGGAGGAGTGTTGGAGTGGCAAAGTTCTGCTCAGGACAAGCTATTTGATGAGTAGTACACCCAAGTGGTCACCGGGGTCCAAATGTGGGGTGTCAAGAATAGAACCACTGTTACCTGCCACGCATGTCGTAAGAGGCGACTAAGGAGGTTTGGCTGAAATCGGATGCACATGTCCTAAACGTGTAGAAATATATGCGTTTAGGGCCTACCAAACCAATGTGCAATGTATACACGTTCTTGACAAAGATCAAACATATAACAAAGAGTGATTAAAATTGGTCGTAAAGAACGAACGCGAAGAAGAAGAAGATGAGTAGTAGTAGTAGTAGTAGTAGCAGTAATCGTAGTAATAGTAGTAGTAGTATCCACCCTGGAAGACTTAGATTTTGCTAATGACATCGCATTTCTATTTCAAACACATAAAGATATCCAGGAAAAAGACTTTCCATCTTAACAAGCACAGTGAGATTATTGGACTGTAAATCAATCTGAAGAAAACAGAAATAATGACACCGAACATAGCCATTCCAGAATCAGTCAAACTAGAAGATAAAATCCTTTCAAATACACCTTTTTTTTTTTACATATCTTGGAAATGTTATCAGCCACGAAGGAGGAGCTGCATCTGACATTATGAGTAGATTAAGTAAAGCACAAAATGCACTCATAACCAATCAGATGGTCTGGAAATCAACCCAATACAGCATCAGGACCAAGATTATATGCATCGCAGTTGTGTGCTATCAACTTTACTATACGGATCAGAAGATCAGAATGATGAAGACTGACAGAAAAAGATATTTCCAATAGCATCACCTTTAATAAAACTTGTCTGTGAAAGATCTTACCCGTGTTCTGGTCAAATACTATCTCTAACCAAGAACTGCTTACACAGTATCAGAAAGATAATATCAACACCATCATCCCAAAAAAAAACCGATTATGGAGTTGGATTGGACATGTGTTGCACATAGAGACTAATTTTGTCCACACCAGAACTGCAATAAGATGAACACCAAAAGGTAAACTAAAACATGGAAGTCACAAAATCACATAGAAGAGAACAGTAGAAAGGGAACTGCAAGAAATGAATGACAGCTGGAACACAATAAAGAGGACAACCAAGAGCAGAATTGCGTGTAATTGTTGATACCCTATGCACCAAGGGGGCTACAGAATATATATATATATATATAGAGAGATATATCTAATGAAAGCTACAACATAAGCTCTAATAATTAATCTCAATTTCTGTCGGTTTCGTATAATGGTCGACGACTTTGCTACATACGGTCCCGTTTCTCCCATGATATTATCAGATCATCTTTGATCTTAGACAAGGAAATGCTAATACGTGTAAGTAATCCTTAGTCGCTCTACAGGGTTAGAAAACATACTGGCAAAGACGATGTTTCAGATCTTCTTGTGGTTTCCTGTAACAGACTTACCTGGTTAACGTAGAAAGAATCAGCATGATCTATGATGTAGGAAGTCTCTTATTGACTTTGTCTGATGTCAAGAAATAAGTTTTCTTCACTTTTAGCTCATTCTTTCGCCCGAGTGGTTACCAGGGCCCAATTTGGGGTGTAAAGAATAGAACCACTGTTACCTGCCACGCATGTCGTAAGAAGCGACTAAGGAGGTTTGACTGAAATCGGATGCACATGTCCAAAACGTGTAGAAGTCTATGCGTTTAGGGGCCTACCAAACCAATGTGCAACGTATACACGTTCTTGGCAAAGATCAAACATATCACAAAGAGTGATTAAAATTGGTCGTAAAGAACGAACGCAAAGAAGAAGAAGAAGAAGCTCCTTCTTTTTCGACGATATCTGGTCGGGTGCTTAGTTTACTGTGGAATACAAACTGAGCGGTCAGGTTAAAGTCTGTCAGGTTTCACAAAGCTTAGTATTTAGGTCGACTGGGTAGGGCTACATGTGGCTTCTCAGCTCACACAGGAAAGGACAGTCTTGCAGGACATGCCCCGGCGTATGTTCCGCCTGCTGACACTAGCAGAGAGAAGTTTGACGTATTCATAGTCTATGTAAATGTATGCTGAGTCTTCAATGTCTATTACAATGACTACGTTTAGCATGACTTCGATAATTTCAGAAATTTACAGGCAAGTCTCACCTAGGGTAACTGTGGTGCCTGTAGTGCTGCTATCGAAGCTGATAACACAATGCGTTTGTGGACACGCACAGTAGGGATTTTAGAGTTTGTGGTCAGTTTGGGCCAAAAATGATCAATACGCCGATTGACTACAGACAAGCCTTTTTCTTTACTTGGGAATCTAAATTACAAGTTTCCCTGAAGTCAAGTTAGGTTCGCCAGATAGGCGAGAGGCAAGGCTGAAAAGCAAGCCTTTATACAGAAATTTTAAATGTCATATTAGGCGCCATCAACTCATAGCGAGTGAAAGGACACCCCCTCCGACCAGCCCCAACCAAAAAAAAAGAACAAAACTATATTTTTAGACTGAACGTATAGCGGGTAATTTACAGCTTCCCTTCGACACGGAGATGGTACTTGATCTGCTCATAATATTTGTTTAACTAAAAAGTTAGCTGAATTATTTCCTATTGTTGACATTGAATCTGGTTGAAGAGAATGTCTATTTTATTCAAAACGTCGACTTTATCTTTAATATGAATATGTAACATTGTTTTGTAACTCGCCAGTGTGGTGCTGGGGCCCGCATGGGAAGCAAAGAATATTACCACTGCAACCTACAAGGCATATGCGACTGATGTAGGACCTAGGGCAGCTACCTTAGTAAATAAAAAGCATCGCTGAAATCGGATGTACTTGTAGGCGCATAAATGGCACAACGTACAATCGCTCTAGGCTCAGATCACAAACAAATCACACAGAGTGGTTAACATAGTGGTTGGTATGGAGCGTTCGTCGAAGAATAAGTTTTGTAACTTATACATTTGTAGTCAATTGTTCGTATTCATTTGCACTTCAGTCTCTCTCCCATTTATATTGAATTAAACCTCAAAGCACGATATAACATTCTACTGTAAATTTCGTACTGCTATCATTAAGTTTAGAAGAAACGCATGAACTAGCAAGGTAAGTCATCCGTTGTAATTGAATCCAGGCTCGATTCCCATTTTCCAATCAATTACTTCATCCTCCATCTGGCAATTTCCTTTACTGGTCAAGATCAGCAACAAACATGTTCTAGACGTACACCAGACTTTTAAATGGGAGTTGTACAATTTTATCGCACGTCTCCTAATCTTGTTCTATCGAACATTGATCTTAATGATTTACGTCAAGTTCAAGTACAACAGTCACTAGAAGTGTCTGGTGTGTGTCTTTAATAGTGTTGCCTTTAAGTTTAAGGTCTTATTTTAACTTTGTACTATTGGTAAGCGTGAGCTTCTGTAGCTTAAGCGGTAGTGAGCTTGATCCCAACCCAAGCGCACCTGGTTCAAACACCGAGGCGGGCACGTTTGAAAGCAAATTAGTTCACTTGGATTTTTACGAACTGTAAAAATAGACCTCACCGCTCAGAAAGCAATGACAAACAACTAAACGTATAAGTGATACCTTAGAAAATCGACGATACGTCCTGTAAATAGGATATGTCACAATTTTTCACTAATGGTAAAGAGGTGAAAACCAAGGCGAAGATGTGACAAAAGATTTCATTGATTGATTGATAGGACAATCATCTATGTACTTCAGTGAGTAAAAATGTGTGGTCCGATCTATCACTTACACAGAAAGATCTCAGCAGCAGTGCACGTACCCCGTATCTCGGGCGAGTGTCCCTGAAATAATTTTGAATATGATGACAATTTTTTGTAGACATTTTATTTTAATAATTTATTTTTAAAGTTTGCCTGGTCAGCGGCTTTGCAGCATAATCCTATCAATGTATGCGAGATCGAGTTCCTACACCTGTCGGAGATGGACGATACAAATTTGGTCCTGTGTTAAAGTTGAGCATGTAAAAGAACATTTGGCAGTAGAACATTGGTAACTTAAAAATGATCAACTCAGAGTTAAAAAAACAAAGACAATGGAAACTTGTTTCAGTACTATTTCAGATTGACATGTTCCAATTGGTGTCACGTTGGTAGTTTTCGCATGCTTTTTTTACTCTAGAAAAAAAATTAATTTCATCTACAGGGTGTTCAAGATAAAAGTAGCCTATCAATGGAGCTTATCTGGCATACATTTATGAAAATGAGAAGGTTCAGTTATGACGTAGTATAGGTCAAGGTTGTATGACGGTGTGTAATTGTAGTGCGGGAAGGGGCGATGAACAAATGTGACGTAGGCGAGCTAGTCAGAACAGGTTTAAATAGTAAGTAGACACAACGCAATAAGTAACTGGCAAATTTTGATTTATCAATCGGGCCGCTTTTATCTTGAACACACTGTATAATATTAACATGAAGTGAACAAAATATGTAAAATCTGGAATGAACTTTTACTAAATTTGAATAGTACACTTGTAATATTTTGTTCCAACTTAAATTATGGTTCATTCTAAACAATTTTATGAGTTCTTATATTGTAATTCATCTGTATTGAACTTGTTAGAAGATTTGTACATGTCATCAACGAGACGAGACATTTGGTCTATGAGATATTACGAAACACTGTAAAGGTGTCAACGTTCTGATCAGTACAAGATATTGGAAGATGATGATGAATATTGGTTACCCTGACTAAAGCATTTAGATTGAACAAATCGCCAAAATTCCGATCCTAACAAAACAAGATGTAGGCTATATCTCGTTTAATGAAAACATGGCAAGCTACCAAATCGCTATCGTTACTCTTGGAAGAGAATGTAGAGAATGTAACAATGAAAAAGTGGGTATAGAAACTAAGCAACTAATAGCAGATATCACAAGGGATTATGGTTTTCTGCATATGAGACGTCTGTCAAGTGTAGTGAGAAAACAGATGAATTGTTTATATCAGCGTAAAGAAAAGTGATTTCCAAGGGGATTGTGTCTAATTATCAAAGCACGACGAAAGATTAGAAACTGCTGGCTGCGATATGAATACATGTTGCGAATAGCTTTATCGTTTAGCAACTTAACATTAATTTTGTCCATCATTAATTAGCTCCTTTATACAGTTGCACGATTATTCATTGATTTTTCAATTTTTCAAACCATCTGTCATTCAATTATTCTATTCTATTTAAACTACCAAATTATAAAAAGCAAGGGGAAACTGTATTGCATTGAGTAAGATATGAACGTCAAATGAGATCAAAACAAACAGAAAGTTGAGAATCTTTCAATCCAAAGTGAAGTCAGTGCTGTTATATGGCTCGGAAACATGGAGGACAACAAAAGCAACCACCAGAAAACTACAGACCTTCATAAATGGATGGTTACGTAGAATAGAGGACTTAGATGGTATGATACGATTACGAAAGAGGAACTAAGAGAAAGAACTAAGCAGGTGCCAGTGAGAAAGAGTTTTTTTTTTCTTTTCTTTTTTCGATCCAGAAGCACTTGAGCTGAAAGCTCTTCGGCTCGGTGTCATGGACATCGTAACCTTTCGGTTCGTTGCTACGAACACCGTAAATCTGAGGAACCTGTGGATTTTCTGCCAGTCCGCGGAGTTTAACCCGCACTCACAGAGGACTTGTCACCCGTAGCCCAACGCGCTACGAACACGCTGGGCAGGCGGGCGTGAGAAAGAGTTAGGGAAGAGACGCTCGCGTTGGATAGGATACACATTGAAAAGACCGACCGGTAGCATAGCAAGACAGACACTGTTTTGGAACCCGCAGGGAAAGTGGAGTAGAGGAAGGCCTAAACATACCTGGAGACGAGAGCTGGAGACTGATATTAAAATGAAAGGTAAATCATGGAAAGAATTGGAAGGGATGGCAGGAGAAAGGAAGAGCTGGAAGAAGATTGTTGAATACCTGTGCTCCGTTGGGAGTTGAAAGGTGAAGAAGATTGCACAAAGCATGAACTCTTTAGCTCCAGCAACAATACTAGTGGTCTCTGACAAAAAAAAACTCTTTCATGAACAGAAATTTGTAGTCGGATTCAACCACGACTTTCGAAACACAAGGCAAAGGCTTAACCACTTAGGCCTCTCCATTACAATTATCCAACTGAAACATTTATTTTGTGCCGGCAGTTGCAATCCAAATACGGACAAGTCCCATTACTTTCACGAATCATACTTGTCCTTATTACATTTGCTCCAAGCGTAAACAAACAATTTAATGACAAATTATACAAGTGACAAAACATATTACTAGACCTGAACTCATCACACATTGGCATCCATTCTATGACCTGACGGTTCTGCCGAATTAATCTGCCTCACAGCACAATGTCTCGTGCATACACGTCAACGCTTTCGAGCAACACAAACTATTGACACAGAACTGACGGAAAGAAAAATAATTGAAAACAAACTTCAATTAAATGGTGTTGTTGTTGAAGAGATATTTTATTCCGACGTGAAATGCAACATATACTAGCTTCCGCTTTTCTTTGCTGTCAAGCAACGTTATCTCTCTGTCTTTATTGACGTTAGTGACTTCAAATTTGTTAGTGCCAATAATTGTGCAATAATTTATTATAACAATACTTTCATCTTTATTTGCAATATTGAATGAAGTAGACGATCATGCATGCTCACAAAATTTGTCTCGAGTCCTGACTATCAGTTCGGATTTTGACATTTTTCCATGTCATTAAATTGTTCTGTCTATAATTTATTTTCTTTCTGTCGTTTTGGGGTCTCGTTCTCCATCGATTACGAGTGGCTAGAGTAGTTGCTTTGCAAGTAAAAGGAAAGTAATATTTCTCTCGGAGTAGACAAGTGATTGTCGATCCATTTGTAATATGATTCATGTTTTGATGAATCTTGGAAGGGGCAGACAGTGAGGAAATATACTGATGTTGCTCTGTTACCTTTCATTATATCACCAGCGTCTTCAAAGATAGAAAAATCTCTTAGGGCCAGATAGATGTGGTTTTACAGAAGAATGATGAGAATCCCATTGACTGTTAAACTGACTAATGTGGAGGTGCTGAATAAGGTAAAGACACAGAGAAAGCTTGTCATCAATATAAGTAAGAGGCAGTCATCATTGTTTCGGGTATGTGATGAGAAAGGGAAGTTTAGAACAAATTATAACAACTGGTAAAATCGAGAGGAGACGAGACAGAGGAAGACAGAAAGAGAACATTTTGGATAGCCCGACTTGATGGCATGAAAGAGCTTCAACATTTGCGATGATAGCAAAACCAGAGACAGAGATTTGTGGAGATTTTGTGTCACATTAACCAGTACAACCAGATGGTTGTGTTGAAAATCAATAAGAAGAAAACAGAAATGATTATGAACATCGCCACCTCAGTACCAGTCAAAGTAACTGATAAATCCTTCCAAATACAACTGCCTTTACATATCTTGGAAGTGTTATCGTCCGCAAAGGATGAGTTGGATCTGACATTAAAATCAGACTGAGTAAGGCACGAAGTGCATTGATGCTCCTTCAGACTCTGGAAATCAGTCCAATGCATCATCAGAACCAAGATTAATATATCCAGCAGCTGTGTGCTATTAACTTTACAATACGGATCTGAATTATGGAGAGTGACAGAAGAAGACATGTCTAAACTCTCCAACTTTCTCCCAATGTTGCCTGCTAAAGGTCTTAAGCGTGTTCTGGCCAAATACTATCTCTAACCACAAACTGCTCATACAGTGTCAACAAGAGAATAGCCATTATGTAACCATTGTCCAAAAGAGACGCTGAATATAAAAACGGGGATGTGAGACTAACTCTGTCGGGAAACTGCTCTTAGATGGACCAAGAGAGTAAATGTAAACGCCAAAGCTAAAAAAACGACCAGGAGGAGAACCGTAGAACAAGAACTGAAAGAAAGGAATCACAGCTCAAACACAATACAGAGGACAGCCAATAATAGAGAAGAACGGCCTGTGTTTGTTGCTGCTCTAAGTGCCAAGGGCGTCACATGCGAAACAGAGGACGAGAGAAGAGATAGCTTAGTCACACGAGAAAGAGAGGAAGAGAGAGAGAGAAGATAGCTTATAGTTATACATGGAGCCAACCCTCCTATTTTACGTTTGGAATCGAAGCAGTATTGGTCTTCGCCTGCGATGTCGTCGAGGGTTTCCATGCGAGTATCGAAACATGGGTAGTGGTGGTGGACTTGGAAGACGCATACAACTGAGCCTCTAAGATTATCTCATACACCAGCTTATCAAACCCCAGGTGCACACTTTATTCATAAAATGGATAGCTGTTTCATTGTTGAAAAAGAAGGTGGTACAACGATATGGTGGCTCCAAATCTGAGCCTGTGACAGTATATTAAAATTTCCCACGAGACTCTCCTTTTTTACCAGCCTTATTTAACATATACACGATGACAATCACATAATAATAGCTTAATGAAAGAGGTAAAACATTATCATTTGCTGATGGCATTCTGCTTTATAGACATGGGAAATACAGGAATGAGATTACCGGTAGGATACAGAAGGAATTTGACCACATCACTGCCTAATTTGAAATCTCTGGAGTACTAGTCAATACTACAAAAGCAGCAGCAACATGATTCTCCCTTATTAATCACACGGTTAGCGCACATATGCATATTATGAGACTGTGCAGTGTTGGTATATCAGGGGAGCTAGATCGATGAAATGTGTGTGTGTGTGTGTGTGCATGTGTGTGAAGCTTGTGTTTCAGGGAACATGTTGAGCATGTCATTGTCAAGGCACGTAAAAGTCTGGCGGCATTGAGCTAATATCGAGAAACGACTGCTTGTCATCCTGTGTCGTTTCAACCATCGAATATGCAGTAGCCATCCTTACAGTTTGTAAGATGCAAATTGAACGATTAGAGAGAATACAGAATGAAGCTATACGTATCATTATGGATTGCATTAGGGATACACTCCACATAGTGATGAGGTTACTTCTATCATTCTGGATTGCATTAGGATACTCCCCACATAGTGTTGAGGTTACTTCTATCATTCTGGATTGCACTAGGGAAACACTCCACATAGTGATGAGGTTACTCCTTTTTCCCGACCATGGAGTATAGAATGAAGATAACAAGAGCACCTGCGTATCTAAAAACGTGCTAAAAGGATTATCCACTGCACAAGGTGCTCAGTATTAGAAGTGGGAGTCAGTTAAAGCTAGGCAAATCATGCGTTGGTTGGTACGCAGATACTGTTAAGCTGGTAAATGAAACTCATCAATATTGACCCTGGGAAGGAATGGATACCGGTACCCTCAATATTCGGGAACACATTTGCGACCCGTATCAAATTCGACAAAGTGTGCAGAGAGAGGATTCCCATGGCGGTGAATGCAGACTTCCACGCCATCATTAATGCAAACTGTAGTGAGAGGGAAATTGTGATATATATGGATGGGTAGGTAATTTGCCAACACAAATCTACATGGATGGGTATGTAGTTTACCAACACAAATCTACATGAACCTTCTCTGCAAGTTCATACAGCAGAAAGATCAAGGAAGTCAGGGGTACATTAGGTAAAGCAGCAAGTAGCTCGAAAATGGAGGAGACTGACGGTGACTAAGAAACTACTATAGTTGAAGTCACAAAACTACACTCATGAGTGTATTTTGTGTGATTAATTCGCCAGTGTGGTGCCAAGGGAAACCAAAGAATAGCACCACTGCGACATTAAAAGCATGTCGTAAGAGTAAGAGGCGAGTGATGAAGGACATAGGAAACTACCTAGTAAATAAAAGCATCGCAGAAATCGGATGTGCTGGCCTACTTGTAGGCGTGTAACTAGCACAATGTAAATCACTGTTATGCTCAGATCACATACAAATCACACAGAGAGTTTAACACGTAGTCGATATGGAACGCTCGAAGAAGAAGAAAGAAGAAGAGCGGTGATTAACTAAGTATGATCCGGAAAGTGGAGACTGGTTAGGTACTAAGACAATGAAATGAATCTCTACAAGTGTCAACAATGGAGAGAATTACATTCGTATTTGTTCCGGTGCACATGGGTGTGTCGATGGCAATGTGAGAGCGGACAGGCTGGCCTGGCTCTGCCACCAAATCTAGGAGTCAACCAATGAATAGAGCTGATATTCTGAACGCCCTCAAAGAATGTGACCGCAAAGAGAACTTTATCTACAACAATCCATGTCAACTACTAGATTGCAAGAGCTTGGATTGAGGTTTGGAGTAGTCATAAAATAGCAGCACAACAGACAAACGTATGAGTAGGATCGTTAATCAAAATCGAACTGGTTCGATTAGTCGCTAGATGATGTTGGAGATATTGCGAAGGAGAACGGAGCACCTATGGAGATATCCGGAGTGCAATCAAGATTTTCAAAACTGAAACTAAAACTGAAAAAGACAGGAAGAGTTGGAGAAGATCATCACGGAAGGAGACATCCCGGTAAAGGAGAGAATAGGAAGTACATGGAGAATATGGATTCAGAATGTGACTGATGATTTGAACATGACGACTGCAAAGGCGGGACATCTGGTATATGAGAAGGAGATTTTAAAAAAAGCCGATAGGGTGCCAAAATTGTACTCAGGACAAGTTATTTGATGATGATAATAATTAAGTAATATAAGGTGATGGATTAGCGAATGGTGTAGATAATTTGCTTGTTGAATCGGACACAAAAGTGTTGTTCGTTTCCGCACTCGACGTTCGGCAAGTGTGTACAGGAATTGGTCTTCCTACCTTCTGCATACTGGGATTTAGAAATGTGAAGTGACAGTCACATAGTACCCTACTGTTTACAAAGGACACGGGACTCTTTCATTTCAGTAGTTAATTATAACTTTCCCTTCACAAGGGAGATAATCGTTCTTAGAATAGTACTGTTCAATATTTGTTCCAGCCCTTGTGATTTCTCTCGTTGTATAGCCTTGGAATGCGGCCTGTCTGTCAGCGACATAGGACTGCTTTGAAAAGTCATCAATTAAAATTAGAAACGTGAGGGATTTTATGTGTCCAGACATTCAAATCTCTCTTTGAGTCTCCGTAATGCAGGCCAGAGAATGGACTTCACATTCCTGTCCTTTCTTGATTGAGATGGCGAAGTGAATGTCTAGGAATTCTGGTGACAATTTCACAATCGCGAGTCCCCCCTCTCTCTCTTTACCGCCCCCTCTCCATCTTGGCAATCGAAACAAGACAATATATGTGAGATTCATTAAATTCAACGAGTTTCAGAAAGACTGTTTCTTCGAAGTAAATTAATTGACGATTCTGAACCCAGAGCGTCCCTGTAGTCGCCAAGACTCTTTGAACTATCTGATAGTGTCAGCGGTAAACAACTTGCACAGTAGGAGCTACCGGAGCTGTAAAGGTTACGAGTGTTTCAAAAGATGTGGAAATCTGATACCTATTTTACATTGAGGGCCCGGATAAAACGCTTACAGAAATTGGACCCCCGTTCACTATTGAGTTCTTTCTTTTCTACAGACGCAACAAAGCAGTTCAAATGATTGGACCACCCGTATGGTCCCGGGGCCCGCAAGGAAGCAAAGAATAGTACCACTGCAACCTACAATGCATGTCGTAAGAGGCGACCGGTGTAGGCCCTAGGGATGCTAAACCTAGTAAATAAAAAGCAGCTCAGAAATCGGATGTGCTAGCCTACTTATAGACGCATAACTGGCACAACGTACAATCGTTCTTAGGTTCAGATCACATACAAATCACACCGAGTGTTTGACAAGTGGTCGATATGGAACGTTAGAAGAAGAAGAAAGAAAAAAGAAATGATAGGACAAATGGCGCCAATTTAGTGCAAACATGTCACTATGAACACAAACAGAGCAATATTCAACACAATCTTTCTCCCCACATTATGCTATCAGTGCCAAACCTGAACGCTGATATCAAATGATAGAAGAAAACTAGTCACGAAAGAGATGAAGTGTCTGCGCAGAATACGCGGGGAGGGGAGGTTGGGGGTAACAAGAAGAGACAGGTTGAGAAGTGAAGACATCAATGAAAAAGGTCTTTTGTTTTCTGTACTGAAAATGTAAATAATTTAGTTTATGACATACTTCCATGGTCCAGAACTTTCACGGGGCAATTAATGTGTTAGTGACATTAATTTCATGTGTTTTCTTGTCTATACTAGTCAATAGTCTTCTCTTTAGCTGTTGTTCGATTGCTTCACAATGAGTCTGGATCTTTGGACGTATGTTGTTGTGTTTGTTAGTTCACCAAGACTCCCAACCAGCTTTGTGTGGATGCTCGTCTCTGTTGTTTAGTATTCTTTCTGAAGTTAATTCATCATGTGACAATCTTGCAAGATGTGTTCGGGTGTCTCTGCTGTCTGTCCATACTCACATGTGGGTGACGGAACCAGTCTTAGATTGTGTCCAGTTCTGAGTGGAAACAATAACACCAGAAAGAAGATGAATTCAGGATAATGAAAGTTGTTATCTAATTAAATCCCACAGACATATATCTTCTCAAACTGACGTATCAATCATCTGTCTTGATGTATCAATCATCTGTCTTGATGTATCAATCATCTGTCTTAATGTATCAATCATCTGTCTTGATGTATCAATCATCTGTATTGATGTATCAATCATCTGTCTTGATGTATCAATTATCTGTCTTGATGTATCAATTATCTGTCTTGATGTATCAATCATTTGTCTTTCTCTTTAACGCAATTAACAAAAGATTGGTATTTCAATTTATTTAGATTTAATATCATTGATTAACATTATTTTTTACTAGGTGTGCCAGCGCAGATCACCTGCGTGAAAACATTCTCTGCTTTTTGTGCTATAATGAACTCTTTTGTTTCGCTTTATTTCTAATTAGATTTCACTCTGTTTGATTTCTTGCAATTGCTATTTTTAATAATAGATTTGTGTTTTTTTATGCTAACAAAATCGACAACAATTTACACAAGACAATGCTGGAATTTTCTGAAGATTTTCTTCAACCAGTGGTGCGCTAAATGGAAGTGTCTTCATCTGAAAGCATTTACACTATAGTATAGACCATGGGTTCCCAAAGTGGGCGGTACCGCCCCCACCCCCTGTTGGCCCTGATGCCTTCCAGGGGGCGATAGTGGTTACAGCCACATTTTGGGGAGTTTTTTCGTGATTTTGCGATTGAATAATCATTAAAAATTTGAATTCTGCATTTTAATTCAACATATGCCCATCTTACACGATCCATTTTTTCCTCAATTTTCTATTTCATGTATATAATCATTTGAAAATTGACCATGCATGACAAAAATATACATCAATTTTCTATGTCAGAGTGAACGTAGAGCATGTATATATATATGTTGGGGAGCGTTGGTAAACTGTTATAATCGGAAGGAAGGGGCGCTGGAAAGTTTGTGTCGCGCAAAGTGGGCAATGGGCCGAAAAAGTTTGGGAATCTATGGTATAGACAATAACTCAGAGCAAATATAATCTACCGTGATTCGAGCCACTATTCACTAATGCACAATTCAAACCATCTGGCAATGAACCACGCAGATTGCACACACATAGTACCAATTATAATACGTTATTGATTATTGGTTACTAAACTGACGTCATTACACTCAGGGCAGACCCATAGGTGCTCAGTCTCCCCAACAGATATCGAAGAATATGCATACTGATGGTTCCTGTGGCTCGCTGATTAAACACACCTCTCACTCTGCCTCTCAGGCATCCAGTTCGACTTGAACAACGGGTAACTCCAAACTGCCTAAATCGCTTGATCGATTCAACATCGATTTTAGTGTCCTCATCCAACAGAGAGTCGCGAAGAGACCGAAGGATATCCCCTTATCCATCTTCAACTCCCCAACAATCGATGCTGTTGATGCAAGCCTGTCAGCTCTCTCATTACCGTAAACACCCGCATGCCCAGGACAGTATATCCACGTAAGCCTCTGGAGATAAAGGAAAGTACCAGAGACCGGGGGAAGTGGAGAACGACTGTTGGGGCACTATGTTTCACGATGTGCGGATAATAATAACAAATGTATCCAACAACAACATGGAGGAGAACAATAGAACAAGAACTGAATGAAATGAATTACAGCTGGAACACAATACAAATGAATACCAAGAATAGAGAAGAATGGTGTGATTTGTGGCTGCTCTAAGCGTCGTCGGTGGCGTCTATGGCTTACGGGATAGTGAATCGGTCTATTAACCCCGACGTTCTGAGTTCGAATCACGCTGCGGACAGTTTGGTTGCAAATAATTTTGTGTCGATTTTTACAAAAGGACGATGATACCACCCGTTCAGAAAGCAATGGCAAACTACAGAACGTAATAATGCCTAGAAAAATCACAAACAACGTTTAAAAGCTGGGGTTGATTCACAAAGCCCTGTAAAGGATATAGTTAGTTAGTCTTTCCTCTTGGGCCTGTGGGCGGCGCATATGGCAGAGGTCATAGCTCTCCATGTCTCGCGGTTCATTGCTATCTGTTTTAGGTCTTTAATGTTTACTAGGCCCATCGTTGAGCCTTCTCTGGTGATGGTTCTACGCAGAGTCTCTCTTGGTCTTCCTCGTTTTTTTTAAAGGATATGCAATTAACGCTTTAACTAAGCGCCGTCACAGACTATATGTATATATATATATGTGTCTGTGTGTGTGTGTGTGCAGCTTGGCCCATTCCAAATATCTTTAAGAGTTTGCTCACCGTTTAGTTTCGTTTGGTTTATTCGTCAGATCATCATCACTGCATATCGAACCAGTTAGTCCATAAGTGATCCGATCTTCTCAACATGTCTATCAACGTGTAGCAACTAACGACACCAGTTCTTTGTTGGTTTACTATTCTTCCTTGACTACCAGCGATGTGCGCTTGTCTATCTGCATCACATTTGACTTGGTATTCTTGCAGTCTACTCATTGCGTCAAAGAACTAAGTTATAGAGAGGTTATATATAAGTTATATATAAGTTAATTATAAGTTATATAAGTAACATTTAGTGTTAGCTTGGACGCAATTAGTGAATGTTTCAGTTAATAAGCTAGCTATTGATTGATTGCTTGACTGATTGATTGATTGATAGGACCATCATCATTGCACTTCGGTGAGTAACCATGTGTGCTCCGATCTCTTGACACATGAAGATCTCAGCCGCAGTGCACGAACTCCGTAGCACCGGCGAGGGTTCCCGATGTAATTTTGAAGATGGTGAAGATATTGTTTAGTATTTTTATTTATAATCTTTTCTAATGAATTGTGCCAGTACAGTGGCTTTCCAGCTTGATCTTCTCGATTTTGAACTGTCAGCGGCTTCCTAGCCTGCTCTTCTCGATTTGGAACTGTCAAAGGTTCTTTTACGTGCTCAAATTGAACACGGGACCTACGTTTTATCGCCCGTTTCCTATAGGACTAGGAACTAGATCTTACCTACATTGAGATCAGGTATTTCTGGAAAAATATCCAGATGGTTTCACAAGGAAGCAAATCTGGTACCTTTCACACAAGAGACGATCACATAACCTCTACAAAACTAGCTATCTAACCACAAAACCTCTACAAAACCTAGCTATTTAACCACATAACCTCTACAAAACTAGCTATATAACCACATAACCTCTACAAAACCTAGCTATTTAACCACATAACCTGTACAAAACTAGCTATTTAACCACATAACCTCTACAAAACTAGTTATCTAACCATATAACCTCTACAGAACTAGCTATCTAACCACATAACCTCTATAAAACTAGCTATCTAACCACATAACCTCTAGAAAACTAGCTATCTAACCACATAACCTCTACAAAACTAACTATATAACCACATAACCTGTACAAAACTAGTTATCTAACCACATAACCTCTACAAAACTAACTATATAACCACATAACCTGTACAAAACTAGTTATCTAACCACATAACCTCTACAAAACTAGTTATCTAACCACATAACCTCTACAAAACTAACTATATAACCACATAACCTGTACAAAACTAGTTATCTAACCACATAACCTCTACAAAACTAGTTATCTAACCACATAACCTCTACAAAACTAACTATCTAACCACATAACCTCTACAAAACTAGCTATCTAACCACATAACCTCTACAAAACTAGCTATCTAACCACATAACCTCTACAAAACTAACTATCTAACTACATAACCTGTCGACGACATGATGTGTTGATAGAATCAATAACGTAAATAAATAAACAGACCACTCAGACACGTGATTAACAGAGTAAAAAGAACATGAACATGTGAAAAACATGACTAGCAGTTGATAGATAATGGTATTGACCAGTGACGGCTCGTCGTTAAGGGCCAGAGGGCCGGGCCCCACCAAAAATAATGTGTAACGTGTATTTATTATGTAATGGATTAAAATATAACCTAACCCAAAACCATGATTTTCCCGAAAATGTGTGTCTGGCTCCATCAACAAAAACGATCACGAGCCGCCACTGGTATCGACGATACAAGTGCAGGAGACATTTCAAAAACATTAATAATTTAGAGTGAACCTAGATTTGCTTTATGCAATTTTTCATCTACATAAAGCAACGCAGTACTACTGCCTCCATGATGCCATCACTTGATCTATTATCCCAGAACCCACAAGGGAAACCCGCAAATACAATCTAGATGGTCATGAAATATAAATCCCAGGTCTCTTCGACCAACCAGTGCGACCAAATTAATCTTGCATTGTGTCTCATTAAATACTCGACATAATCTCACAGTGCCAGCCTAGAGGAAAACATAGCATGCGGTCTGAAATGGAAATACATACGTCACACTTTCTTTCTGTTTTGTTTAGTTTTGTTATTTAGACTGAGTGCTCACATTGTGTAGTTTTTCGTGGTTGCCAGATAATATAATACAAGTGAGGTTTCAGACCTGTCATGGTCTCCTTCAGAGACGACTAATACATATTTCAGCAAACGCATTTGCACTTTACATATTTCAATAAAAGTATGTATGCTTTACATTTTTAACAAATATATGAACACTTTGAATATTTCATAATTTTCAGTATATGGGTGTGAAACATGGACATTTAACAAGACAATGGGAAAATATATATTTACTTTTAAATATATGTGTTACAGAAGGGTTCTCACTGTAACATAGACAGAGAAGAGAACAGATGGATCTATTCAGAAAGAATTCAAAATCAAAGAAAACTGCTTGATACAACAAATTAAAATGAGAAACTGGCTCATACCACAAATTAAAAGGAGAAAGTTAAAGTATTCTGGACATATAAAAAGGCAGAAAGGGTTAGAGAAGACCATCACGGAAAAATGCATCCTGGTAAAGAGGAGAAGAGGAAAATCAGGGAGAAGAAGGATTTAGGTTGTAACTTAAGATTTAAGCACGACGGTTGCAGAGGCGGGATATTTGGCCTATGATAGAGAGAAAATCAGAAACACTGTTAGTGTGGCAGGTTTGTGCTCAAGACAATCTATTTAATTAGGTTATAGGGACTTGGATTATTGAGAAGCCCATTAGGTCATACATGTTGAATCTCTCTCTCTCTCGATCACCGCCCAGACCGATGTACCAGACCAGAATGGAAATAAATTCTATTCACGTGGAAATCTGATTCATGCAGCCCTAACATAGGTGTGTTTTACATCACATCTTCAGAAACCATTTGGAGCCCTGGTGCTTATCCTTCGGCGATGTATCCGGTTTCAGCCAGGGTTTACTCGGTTCGCTCTCCGTTCTGTAGCCATCTAGTGTTTTTACCGTGTAGGGTAGCTAGCCCCACTTCCAACCTCCTTAGTCGCCTCTTACGACATGCGTGGCAGGTAACAGTGGCTCTATTCTTTACACCCCAATTTGGGCCAGGGTAACCACTCGGGCAATGTTGAATCTAACAAGTTTGTTCAGTCATATCTAGAAAAAGTACATTTTCTTCGTAATATGAACATTTCAACTTTATTATCCATGCATTCTTTTATTGACACTCAAATTTATATTGGCCAGTTTTAATCAGTTTAAAATATTGAATGTGTTGAACTGTCGACAGTTACAATAAACAGGAGATGGATAAAAAAATGTTTCCGCATTTGTGTCTTATAATTTTATATTCCTGCATAACAATTAAAGAAGAAAATCGAATCTTTTGCAATTAAGCGCGATAGAAGCAATCGTAGAAAGCTTTGGACAAAAAAGAAAATGGAAAATACAGATATTGTTCAAAAATGTGAACATTGAGAAAGATTGCTTCCTAAACAACATCTTGTCTCAACAAAAAATATTGCCGACACATTTTTGGGTGCTGTAATAATTACTTCCTAAATAATATGTAGACGAAGGATTAACTTTATTGTATCTGGTTTTATCCCATATGGCTCAGTCCCTCTAAGCAGAAATGACCCGCAGAGAGTATTGCATAAATCACGAAATCCGTAGCTCCGCCAACAATCCTATGAATCTCTGGAAAATATTACACTCCTGAAAAGAACGGTTCGGTTCAGATTTAAACCCACGACCTATGGCTCAACACAATACAATGGTTTCTTCTTCTGCGTTCTCACTAGATTGGGATTTCAGATTCTCTAATAAAGGCAGCCGTCTGCCTCAGATTATCAGCCACGCCATACAGTTTGTCTTCTGTGTTCTCACTAGATTGGGATTTTGGATTCTCTAATAAAGGCAGCCGTCTGCCTCAGATTATCAGCCACGCCATACAGTTTGTCTTCTGTGTTCTCACTAGATTGGGATTTCGGATTCTCTAATAAAGGCAGCCGTCTGCCTCAGATTATCAGCCACGTAATACAGTTTGTCTTGGACGCTAGTGTAAGTGGGCCAAATCTTTCTTCTCAAGTCTGCATACTGGGAGCAGTTTTGTAGGATATAATTCCTATGATTTCTGCTTCCCCGTTTGTGTCGACCTCTTCCAGCAATACGTTTTGGCCACCCTCGTGATGGTAGGTCTGACATTCTTACTGCGTGGCTAAATCTCTGAGGCAGATTGGCGACCGTATAATCCGTTATCCTATTCCTCATTGTGAGGGTCGTTGCACCATGTTATGCGCCTTACGTCCTGGTGCATCCGTTTTCTGCAAGCATTTGTTTCGGGTAAGCATTTCCTAGCGGACACAATCATCCGACTTCAACCAAACCTCCTTAGTCGCCTCTTTCGACATGCGTGGCAGGTAACAGTGGTTCTATTCTTTACACCTCAAATTTAGACCCCGGTAACCACTGCGGGCGAAACAATGGTTTAATCACGTAGCAGTCCTTCCGTAAGTAAGTAATTTAAAGTGTGGTTCGGGCATGTGATGAGACATGGCTCACTCTCCAAGATTATCCTACAGGGAACAGTTGAGGGTGGAAGAAGGAAAGGAGAACAGAGAAAATCCTGGTTTGACAACATCAAGAGCTGGTCAGGACAGAGTTTCTCCACACTCGCTCGAGTAGTTGAAGACAGAGACTCATGGCGTACTTTTTGTGCTGATGTCTCCACAGTGACACCGCTACGACCCTAACGGGTTATGGGTTTTATTATTATTATTATTTAAAGTAATTAAAAATAAAATTCCTACAAATACATCTTCACCATTTCCAAAAAATTACATCAGGGACCCACGCCGGTGCTACGGAGTTTGTGCACTGCAGCTGAGATCTTCCTGGGTAAGAAAGAGATAGGAGAAGACATGGTTACTCACCGAAGTGCAATGATAATGATCCTATCAATCAATCAAGTAATTTATAAGAACCAGCTTCAATACTATGTGGTGTATTGGGAGAAAGGTGTCTGGCTAGCGTTTTTTAGTCTTATTACACAATGATTAGCTGGTAGCTCAAAGATTGTACGGTTCTCTCAATGTTGTTCTTGATTTATAAATGTCTTCGTTTAAATATTTTAATCCCCTGTATTATATACAGCATGGCAGAGTGCAACGTCAAGGCAAGAGTAGTGCAGGTCCACCTTAGCCAAGCCCTCGACGCAGAGACGCCACTGGATGATGGTGAATATGATGAATCACTGTATCGAAACTTGACGAAGAAACGTAAGTGGATTATGGTGATGATACTGTATCACTGCAATTATCTTTCAAACATAAACCACATATATTCTTGAATAAAAACACAACATTTTATTTTATACTTTTTTGTATTGGAAACACATTGTCATTATATCTAATGATAACAATTAAAATTATGATTAATGCAAAGATATTTGATAAATGGATACAACAAAACCAGGTACAGGGGTTAACAGTGACAACATTAGTTTAGTAGAAATCATAAATATATTACCACGCATACTCAGTATGTCATGGAAACAGAGAGAATGAAACAATAAAAGACACATTCGGAATCCGGGAAATAAATTAATGAAGAAAAAATAGTGAAAATGATAAAAAAAATGATTAGAAGGAGGGTAGAAGATACTCTTCTCTCTCTCTTTAGCCTGTTACGCCCTTGGCGTTTAGGGCAACAACAAACGTACACCATTCTTCCCTGTTCATGGCCTTCCTCTGTATTGTGTTCCAGTTATGATTCATTTCCTTCAGTTCTTGCTCTATCGTTCTCCTCCAGGTCGTCTTGGGTCTTCCACGCTTTCGCCTACCCTCTGGAGTCCATCTCAGTGCAGTTTTCGTGTCGGAGCCAGTCTCCATGCGCATCACATGTCCAATCCATCTCCAGCGTCGTCTTCGGATGATAGTGCCCATACTCTCTTGTTGGCATCGTGCAAGCAATTCTTGATTCGAGATAGTAGTCGGCCAGTACACGCGTAAGATTTTTCGCAGACAAGTTGTATGAAAGGTGCAGAGTCTGGACATATCCTGTTCTGTCGTTCTCCAGCATTCCGATTCGTACAGCAATGTTGACAGCACACAGCTGTTATAGATACTAGTCTTGGTTCTGATGCTGTATTGGGCAGATTTCTAGGCGGTCTGAAGGGTCATGAATGCACTTTGTGCCTTACTCAGTCTGTTTTTAATGTCAGATCCAGCGCCTCCTTCATTGCTAATAACACTTCCAAGGTATGGTAGAAGATACAGGGGATACAAAGTGAGATAAGAACAAGTAGAAGGAGAGGAGGAGGAATGTGGACAAGAGTTAGAAATACACGCAAATAAAGGAAACATATTGAGAAAGAAAAGAAAGAGAAAACAGAAAAGATTTAAGAGGGAATACAGACGATGGAGAAGAGGAGGCTGAGGAAAAAGAAGGACTAGAAAAGGCAGAGAATGGAGAAAAGACGCAAAGGGATAAGCAAGAAGAGGAGGTAATACAGATGATGAAAATGAGAAAGTAGAGAAAGTAGCTGAAGAAGAAGAAGACGATGTAGAAGAGAAATTAGAAAGCGAAGAACAAGAAGTGCAGACTTTGAAGAAATAAGTTTAAACTAAAATACAAAATAGTATATTTTTTGTTGACAATAAAAGTACATAACAATGAACCAATCTCTTGCATATTTCATAGAGTAGGATTAAACATGACTTGGTAACGTCAAAGAAAAATCTTTCATAGGCCACAGCAAAGTCGTTAAGTGTTCGGTACGTCGCCAGTTGACTTCCAACTTTCAATAAAATATAGTTTTCAATAAAATAATGTTCAATAATCATTTTCAAGTAGCTTGTCTTTTCTGGAACTTGGTTTCAATGACAGCAACCCTTAAACTGTCTTTTGTGTGCAAGATACAGCGTCAGCAGCAGTCATTCTCAGCTCGTTAATGACAGCAGCCCTTAAATTGTCTTTTGTGTGCAAGATGCGGCGTCAGCAGCAGTCATTCTCAGCTCGTTAATGACATCCTGCACCCATCATCTTCTAGGTCTTCCTCTCATTCTTCTTCCAGGCACCGTTCCTTCTAGAATTATTTTCCAATCAACGTGATATTTGTAAGATATATTGCAACACTTGTTAGAACTGTGTTGTCACGCTTGCTGCGCCGCATCATTTCTTCAATGGGATAGTTGTAAGATATAATGCAACACTTGTTAGAGCTGCGAAATCGCGCTTGCTACGCTGTATCATTTCTATCTATCTATTTTCTAATCCTGTTTTGCCTTTCAGCGTCCGGTCAAAAAAATGACCCTCGGAAAGCCTCTCTATGCGCCTTTTCTTTCTTTCTCTTCTCCAGTCCTCATTTGTCTCACAACTTCAGGGTAAGCAGATCATTTCTTCAACTGTATATTTGTAAGATATACTGCAATCAAAGTTGTTCCAAGATAGCACAGCCTGTTACGATGATCCTCTAGCCTTTAATCAAAGCTGATACCGGGTAGGTCAGTCTTGACCCTGAAGACGTCCAAAAACAGAACAACATGCACGCCTTCGTAGAAATGATACCAGAGCATAAGGTCGTACAGCAACGGAAGATAACGGGTTACGAATCTTGAATTTGACGTTATCTATGAGAGGTGGCGTCTGTAGCTTAAGGGTTAGTGACACGGTCTATTAACGGTAATTAACCCCGACGTTTTGAGTTCGAATCACGCTACGGACAGTTTGGTTGCAAATTGTTTGCGTGGATTTTTACAAAAGGATGATGGCACCACCCGTTCAGAAAGCAATGACAAACTACTGAACGTAATAATGCCTAGAAAAATCACAAACAGCGTTAAAAGCTGAGGTTGATTCGCAAAGTCCTGTAAAAGATATGCAATTAACTTATCTATGGGACCTTGTCCTGCATATTAGTTTGTAACAACCTATATACAATAACCGAGGAGCGTCTGGCAGAATAGATTAGAGCGCGGCTCCCATGCAGGAGATCCGTGTTCAATTCACGCTAAGGACAATGCTTTTTTCTGTCTGGGACATAACAGAAGAACCTGACCTGAACAGTTTGACGGCGACTGTATTAGCCATGCGGCCATTACATTCCCCAGGGACTTATGTCACTCATGCCACAGAAGGGGTCTCTGTGGCTAAGTGGTTACGCCCTTTGCCTTGTGAGTCGAAGGTCGTGGGTTCGAGTCCGGACCGCGCCGTTCTGTTCACGAGTGCAGTTTTCCAGAGACCCCTAGGATTGTTGCTGGAGCTACGGAGTTTGTGCTTTGTGCAATACTCTCGGCAGGTGACGTGCCATTTCTGCGGAGAGGGACCGAGTCATATGGGGTAAACCCGGTGCAATGAAGTCAATCCTTCGGCTTTAAAACCCTTTAAACTTAATTCCCCAGGCTCTCGTCTACCCTGTTCTACAGTGCCATTAAAAAAGCCGTACCACAGTTAGTAAAGACAGTTGTATTAAAAGATACAATGATTGAAAAACTGACGTCTAAAGCAATATTATATCATGAATGAAATAAATGATATAAGTGGATAATTTTACTTCTCAACACAAAGTAAATTTAAACACAGATCAGCCCTCCATGTTTGTATTTTTCTTCATGTTTAGTCACTCATACCATAAAACGGGGTGAAAGTTGAAGGTCTCGTTGTCGAGTTTAATGTGTTGCAGTGATGTGTAATACCTAAAACATTGTGATATGTCACAAAATATCACCGTCTTAAGTTGAAGTGTGCGTCTCATCACACAAATATTGGATATAACAACAACGCAACATTAAATTAGCGATGAAAACACAATAAAATATTTCGTAATTTATACATTGTTTTGTTGGTAAAATTAATTAACAGTACTTATTCCAAGTTTACAATTCTTGTTTGGAAATCAACGTCGTGTCTGACGCCTACCAAAGATAATTTTTTGGAAAGCTCTTCTGAAGTCTCTATTGAACACTGTGTAGATGATCGGATTAAGTGCCGAGTTACAGTAGCCAATCCAGAAGAATACAGTAAAGACCATATCAGGAAAACAGCCTGCACAAAACGCAGACGCCAGATACAAGGCAAAAAATGGAAGCCAGCATAAGATAAAAGCCGCCATGACAAGGCCCAGAACGACAGTAGCACGTCGTTCACGAGCTTTAGCCAACTTCCGTTTCTGTCGTTCTGTGCTCTGAAAGTCAACAATTCTGCCTGCGTCAGAACGAGGGGCAGCTTGCTTCCGTTTTCGGTTTGTTTTTGTTTTCATTAAAAGATGTCTTCTGAGCGATTCTATAACTGTATTCCTTGGAATGTTTTGAGAGTTATCTGTAACTGCAGAACAGCCATTTGCACGGATCTCTACAATTTTGAACCGCCGTAGAGATCCGTTGTTGTGATCGTCGTGGGAGGCAAGTGTATTTGTAGAAGTTGTAATCGTTGGTGGTTTGTTACTAGGTAACTCTGTGTCACTTGTCGGCAATGGTTCAAATCCCTGTTTATCTTGAAGTGTTCTGTTAACGCATCTTACTGTTGGTTCAGTCGAGTCGGAGTCTGTCGAGAGAAGCCGTGAGTATTCTTCTCGGATCTCATTCACGATAAGTTCCCTACCTTTTGCTACTTGCAGACAAGCCTCATCATCTGACGTTGTAGGGGCAACACTTTCTCGAGCAGTGTCACATGCTGTCTCCTCGTTCATATTTTCCGCTACATCACCATCCTCTGGTGCAGCAATCGTATCTTCTATATCATGAAACTCATCTTTAATTCCACCATGTTCGGTTATGCTGGACTCTGTAGAATGTTTATGATCAGCTCTAGAATCAGAAGTGCAAGTTGGAGCTTTCACATTTTTTCTAGCTCGTTCTTTTGCTGCCTGATAAATTTTATAGTACACAAATACCATAATAAAAGCTGGTATGAAAAATGAGCCAAAAGCTGAATACACAACATATCCTATATCTTCACTGATGTTACACAAAGGCCACTGGGACTCACGAGGCGGCTGTTTCCAACCAATTAGTGGTGGGATACTTACTACAGCCGATATAAACCACACTGTGAATATCATGATTGCAGCCCTTTTTCGTGTCCTCTGTCGTGCGTAGTGAACAGCCCTGGTGATTGACCAATATCTGTCCAGAGAGATGAGACATAGAGACATAATTGATGCAGTGCAGAGAAGTACATCAATCGCTTTGTATAGTTCACACCAGATTACACCAAAGAGCCAAAATCCCATCAGCTCATTAGTCAGTGAGAATGGTATAACAATTAAGCCTAGAAAGAAGTCTGCAAAGGCTAAGGAAGATATAAATAAGTTCTGTGTAGTTTTCAGAGTACGGTCGTGAATGATCGCCCAAATGACTAGAAAATTTCCAATAACTATCATTAGAATAATAACTGTGATGATACTTGCTCCACATATTATATGTGGCCAAGAGTAACCGCTGGGATAGTGGGACCACCACCAAGATGAACTCGATGTTGTCGGTGATGAAGACGTGTCGTTCATCCATGAAACCAAAGAGTTGTTGTAGTCGAAGTAGTAGGATTCGTTAGTGTAAGTAAGGATGATCCGATCAGGCTTGGAGTGATCCGCATACGTTACAACAGGAGCAGATTGTGTTGATGTCATATCCAATCCTTGCAAGTTCTGATCTTCCATAAGAGTATCATGAGATTTGTGCGCATCTGTAAGACTGCGAATTATTTATGCCACGAGCAATGTAACAGGGAGATAGTGTAGACTAAATATAATATAATACAATGTATATCTCACGTGCGATACTATTTAAGGGATGTCTTTGGCTTAGCAATAGGGAGCTCGATAACAACACATACGTACCTAGTTCAAACTCAGCGGCGGGCATATTAGAAGCAAATTTGTTCTCGTGGATTTTTACGGTTTACGGTTGGTAAAAATAGACCTCACCGTTCAGATATCAATGGCAAATTATTGAAATAAGCGGTGCCTAGAAAATCAACGAATCGTTTACTGTTATTGATAGTGAAGACCTGTAAAGGATAGGCCACGATTTTCATTTTCAGTGTTCCTTAGAATAATTATAGATGTCACAACTATTTGGGAAAGAAATGTGTACCTGTGTTTCACTGTTTTATAGATGTCACAACTATCTGGGAGAGAAATGTGTACCGGTGTTTCACTGTTTTATAGATGTCACAACTATCTGGGAAAGAAATGTGTACCGGTGTTTCACTGTTTTATAGATGTCACAACTATCTGGGAAAGAAATGTGTACCGGTGTTTCACTGTTTTATAGATGTCACAACTATCTGGGAAAGAAATGTGTACCGGTGTTTCACTGTTTTAATCAAAATCTACTATACAGTATTATATTCTACGGTAACCTTTTGTTCACATGCTTCGTTACAATCTGTAATACCATTTTTGTAGTTCTAGACTACAACCAAAGCAATCATTTTCTTCTAATTTCTGAATGGGTTCTTGTGTGTTATTCAAGAAGCTGTTTGATTACATGACTACAATCATATGTTACTAGTTTTGTATCGAGTTATTGTGTTGAATTGTTTTCTTATTTGAGGTCCCCCAAAATTAGGACTTATCTACGTAATTTATTTAACTATACAGTCACTTGATATAATTCTGTGAGAACGACATTAAGTACCTATAGTCTTTGTTCGTACCGCCAGATTTCATCTGTAATGTATGTATTTGTACTGTTAACCTATGTTTTATTGTGTCAATATGTGCGTGTATTGTGAGTTGTATTTGCACTGTCGGTATGTATGTATATTCTCAGTCCTTTTTTTTCTGTCAGCTCGTGAATGCACTATCTGTATGTGAATGTACTATCTGTATGTGAATGTACTATCTGTATGTGAATGTACTGTCAATCTGTGTTTGCATTATCTGTTTTTGTCTGTCTATCTGCTTATGACAGGGGTCTGTGTGACTTGGAGGTACGATGCTCTCCTCTCTCGACAAGAGTACGCAGTTCGTATAGAAATAGTGCTATTTTTCCAGCGATCTCTGATATCAACGTAATTGAGATCGACTCCCTAGTCCTATCGGAGATGGATGATTAAACGTAGGTTAAGCACGTAAAAGAACTATTGACAGTTGAAACAGCTTGTTAAGAGCAAACTGAAAAGCCACAGTCGGATATTAATTAATTAAAAATTAAAAACAAAAACTTCCTAAACATTTTCACCATTCTTAAAATGTCAACAGGGACCGTTCATAGTACTAAATAGTTTGTGTTTCACCGCTGAGATCTTCTTGTGCAAGAAACAGATCTAAGTACACATTAGTATTAACCGAAGTGTAATTATGACGGTAAAATCAATAAATCAATCAATCATTCAATATAGCGCTCAATAAATCATCTTACAGCGATAACCTTTGACAGTTAAATTATTTCTATCTGCCAATTAATTACAGTATTCCCTTGTCATCTGTATTTACAACTAGAAAATGTTTATTCAGTTTAAAAAAAAAAAAGTATACTCCTGAGCCCACTCAAATAAAAAGCCTCGTTCCATTATTGATTTTCTTTTCATGATTGCACAAATGTATACGAAAACATTTTCAATTTGCATATTTTTTCCACGTTGACATTATAGATGATCTGAAGCTCTGGGGACTTGTATAATGATGTCTTCATCGGTCTCATGTAGTAATTTGTTGGATTGTATGTTATGTCAAATACTGGCAGCGTATGTGGGTGCCTGTATCTGACGTTGTGATATCGAAGGTATGTAGACGTGGTAAATACGTGCACCCAATTTAGTTTGACTAGTGGGGAACTGGTTGACAAGATGAAGGAAGATTTGTTTTGGAAGAATCAATGGTGTCAATGGCTCAATGACACCTCAATTTACTGACGACTCAGTGGTGTTGGTTACTAAAAGACTAAATTTGCTGTATGACTCAATGTTGTCAATGATACAGTGACTCAATTTGCTGGACGACTCAGTGGTGTTCGTTACTAAAATAATCAGTAGTGTCAATGACTCAGTTTACTTGATGACTCTGTAGTTTGAACCAGTATTTATAAATGTCCATTCCTATGAGAAATAAATAAAAACAAGAAATTAGATTAGACTAATTTAAAACATAGTAAGACTTGGTGTACATGTGAATAAAAATGAGATACATATAGAAACATGGAAATAGTCTCACAAACAATACTAATGCGGCAAGGGAGTCTCTGTGACTAAGCCATTTGCCTTGTGAGTCGAAGGTCGTGGGTTCGAGTCCGGATCGCGCCATTCTGTTCACGAGTGCAGTTTTTTCCAGAGACCCTTAGGATTGTTGCTAGAGCTACGGAGTTCGTGCTTTGTACTATACTCTCAGCAGGTGGCGTATGTCTTCTGTGGAGAGGGACCGAGCCGTATGGCTGTAGTATTAAACTAATGCAGCAAGTACATATAAATATTAACAGTTTCAACGAAAATGTTGTCATCGTGTTAGCATGACACAGTTGAAAGGTGAATCTAAACGATGAATTAGTTTAAACAACAAAAGTTAACCGTACAACAGTGTCAAATTTTAGAATGTTCATTCAAGAAATTGATATCCTTGAAGAAATGCAAATATTTATTTGTGTACTAGTACTAGTATTTGTGGTAGTTGGGTAGAGGTAAACATCTACTGAAGAAGATGTAGGCGTCTCCGTTCATCTGCTTTATATAAATGTGATCAGTTTTGAATATCTCGGGTCACTGATAACAAAAGATCGAAATGTGATAAAGAAAATAAAACCATAGGGGTACAAAAACAATTCAAAACATGGAATGAAACTGATAGGAAAACAAAGATCAGAATCAGAATCTTGAATCTGTTTAATATTTACTTCATCTGTCATTGATGTATAATTGAACATTGCAACCCTTCGGTTCGGTGCCACGAACACCGTAAATCTGGAGAACATGTGGCTTTTCTGCCAGCCCGCAGAATTGAACCGCAATCACAGGGGGTGGGGGACTTGCAACCCGTCGTCCAACGCGCTACGAACACGCTGGGCAGGCGGGCACTAAGTCATAATAAAACAGTGTTGTCGATTTGTGAGCATTCTCTTTCCCTTGACTTCTCAACCTCAAGGCATCGGTATTACACAAAACGACTAAACACTGTTTTTTAGTATTTTCTGTTTATGAGTCCGTATCGTCGATAGTAAAGTTGATCACATGTTGCGCTACTGACCACGTGCGGTGAAAATTCTGAGAAATATTAGTTTGGTTACAAATTTTTGTTGTTCACAGCGTAGCAGTTGGATTACATGAAACCCTGATCCCTTACACGAGGGATCTAAATCACAATTACATGTGAAGTCGATGTAAGGTTCTCTTTAAACACGATACGGTGATAAGGAAAGCAAACATTCACGCAGAAATAGTTTAGAGGCGCAATATTAATCGCCATGACTATGCATGAACTTATAGAGGGCTCATGATTTAAAAAAAAAAAACAACAGAAAGAAACACACAGACACAAAAAAACGTCATCCCAAATAAAACCGCAACCGTATATTATTTGTATACATTAAACAAACTGTTGTTTATCTTCAAATCGATGGAGGTCAAGTTATCAACAGCCAATTTTATATATCTCTTGTAATAAAACAAACCCGCTCGACATAATTTGTCAAATTAGTTTGGGAAGATAAACTGTATGTACATTTACTGCTACAATATTTAAGATTGTTCTTAATTTATTATTATTTTCAAATATTTTTATTGGTAATAATGGTTATGTGCCAATAACGAAGCAATCATTTGTCTATACAATTGTTATTAAAGAATAAAACTCAGAGACAGTATTAAAAAGGGTAAATTAGTTTTCTAGACAATATATAAAGGTTAGAAGTGACTTGAATTGGGTTTTTTGAGAAATGAAAAGTCATGCATAGTTTAAAATGTCTAAAAGCAAAGGATTGGGCTCATTGCTCCGGGTTCTACCACATATTTTCTCGATCTTTCTCTGCAAAAAATGACATGCCATCTGCCGAGAGTATTGCACAAAGCACGAACTTCGTAGCTCCAGTAAAAAATCCTAGTGGTTTCTGGAAAAAATGCACTCGTAAACAGAACGGGGCGATCTGGATTCGAACCAACGACCTTTCGGAAAGCAAAGCAAGGCTTAGCTAGAATAAGTCATATCTAATGTGAAGATAAAGTAGATAAATAAGAGATGAATGCAAGGATGATGATGATATTATGTTAAACTCGAGAGAATAAGGATGTTGTACCCATAGAGTAATGTTTTTCTGCTTTCTCTTGGCATGTTTTATGACAGAACGTTATCTTAATCTGGTTTTACCATGCTCTTAAACCCGTTCTAGAGCCTATCTTCAGCTGAATCTGTCCCTGATGAGCTCCTCCAAGCAAATGTTGTATGACGAGGGCACTATATAAGCATGCTAATATGAGAATTTATGTTGCCCATTCAGTAGATCTCCGTCTCCATGTAGCTAACAAATTTTTAAAAATGGCAATACCGATACAGCTTGACGCCAGCAACGTTGCAGGTATTGTCAGAACTAATTAATATAATATGATGAAAACAATAATAAGGAAATAAGTTAAACAATAAGGACGAACATAATGTACACAGTATCACATAATTTATAAAAAAATAAGTGGTAATATTTATACTTAGGGCTAGTCACTTGTGAGAACTACAACATGCGCACTACATTAAACAGGGTAGTTTTACATGCGCCTATGTAGGGGAAAAAATCAAATTAAAAGTTGTACAAATCGTTCAAGACATTCCGCTCCGTGAGAGAAGCAAGGTGTCGATGTAGTCTGTCTCATCCATTCTAAGAGAGATGTAGAGCAAATATGCAATATGTCCTGTCTCATCTATTCTAAGAGAAATGTAGAGCAAATCATCAATATGTCCTGTCTCATCTATTCTAACAGAGATGTAGAGCAAATCATCAATATGTCCTGTCTCATCCATTCTAAGAGAGATGTAGAGCATATCATCAATATGTCCTGTCTCATCCATTCTAAGAGAAATGTAGAGCAAATCATCAATATGTTCTGTCTCATCCATTCTAACAGAGATGTAGAGCAAATCATCAATATGTCCTGTCTCATCCATTCTAAGAGAGATGTAGAGCATATCATCAATATGTCCTGTCTCATCCATTCTAAGAGAAATGTAGAGCAAATCATCAATATGTTCTGTCTCATCCATTCTAACAGAGATGTAGAGCAAATCATCAATATGTTCTGTCTCATCCATTCTAACAGAGATGTAGAGCAAATCATCAATATGTCCTGTCTCATCCATTCTAAGAGAAATGTAGAGCAAATCATCAATATGTTCTGTCTCATCCATTCTAACAGAGATGTAGAGCAAATCATCAATATGTCCTGTCTCATCTATTCTAAGAGAGATGTAGAGCATATCATCAATATGTCCTGTCTCATCCATTCTAAGAGAGATGTTATATGGCAAGAATGATAGGAAGAAAGAGACAGACAAAAAAATACAAGAAATCGACGTGGCTATACGGGTGCGAACATAGACATGTTCTTATAAACACAAAAAGAGCAATGCTCAACACAATATTTCTCCCCACATTATGCTACCAGTGCCAAACCTGGACGCTGACATCAAATGATAAAAGAAAACTATTCACAACAGAGATGAAGTGTCCACACAGAATGCTATGAGTAACAAGAAGAGACCGGTTGACAAATGAAAACACAGGAAAAAAGTTGGTACAACATCAGTACTGAACTTCTTCAAGAAATAACAAATTAATTGGTTCGGCCACATAAGTAGATTACCAACGGACAGTGCACCGCAAAGTACAATGTTGCTCCGATACAGTAGATACAAAGCAAAAGGTCGGCCACGCAAATGGTGGACATCAGAGATAACAGAAGCGACGAAAGACACTATTTATGAAGTGCACACAAGTGCTCGTTCTAGAAATATCTTCTTATCCTGACGATGTGAGACACAACAGGGTTGGAGAAAAGAAAGATCATAGACAAAGAAAGAGAAGCTGCGTGTCTGTGTGTGTATATTCATATATATAAAAAGTAAAACTTGTGAGGACATGTAATTTTGCATTGGCAACATATTGATGTTTGTAAAATCTTACAATTACCCGTCTGTACAAATGTGTGTCCTGTTGAAAGATAGGCATACAATTTGGCAAAAATCCTACATGTCGTAGGGGTCAAACGGGGGTGCAACATACTTACGTTCTCGGTGCAAACCATATAAATTACAAAAAGTCGTTAAATTAGTTGATAAGAATATGAGCAAACATATAACCATCTCAATTCTTTCAATTCAAATGTTGTATCAATGCCAGCGAGAGTTGGAAAATGACTAAAGATATAGAAAGCAAGTTGAATGCATTTGAAAATAGATGTCTGCGAAAAATAATGAATAAAAATGGAACGAATTCAGGAGAAGTGATGAAATCAGAGACATGTCTGGTCAACCACTAGTGACAACTGTTATAAGAAAGAGAATATGGAGATATGTTGGACACACCTTGAGGAGAAATGATCAACGAATATCAAAGCAAGCATTGAAGTGGGATGCAAAGGGTTCAAGAAAGAAAGGTCGACCGAAGGAGACCCTGAAACGAAGTTTGCTGAGAGAGGCAAGAGGTATCGGTTTCAGTTCCATGAATGAGATTGAGCGAGTTGCCCTGGATAGAGGGTTTGGAGAAGCTACTTGCAGGCCCTATGTAACGTATAACGGTACGAGAGGAATTATTATTATTATTATATAACCATCTCTATATAACCACATCTAATTAGTTGTACTGTTTATTTATGCCCAATCGACTTGGTTATAAGGGCTGGCTTCATCATTACGTCATGCTAAAACCATCAGTTACTTCATGAATCTATCTACATGGACTTTATCTTCTCCTCTGTGTCAGGATGTGTCATTTCCTAACGGTCTTATTAAACCTTTCGTGTCTCTTCTTTATCTGTCCAAGATACATCAATTTTATCCTTCTTATTTGTAGCATCAACCAGTTTCCTTTGATTTTGAGTTCTTTCTGGATAGATGTAATACTTCTTTTCTCTGTCAATTGCATATGAAGGACTCTTTTGTTACACGTATATTCTCTCTCTTTCGTTCATACTTCACGGCCAATTTCATCATTCTTTTTGTGATGTATAATTGGTCCACTGGCAAGAACGGAGTGATCTACGTCGGGACGATTGTGCGCCCATGGTGACTAGGCCCGCCCGTCCAATTTCAGCCATTTGATTTACTAGGGTGAACTTTCCCTAGGAACACGTATATTCAAAAGCATATACGTTAGGTTTTTCCACTGCCTTGTTCAATGTCCATACTTCACACCAATATTTTGACACTGGGAATATGCAGGGTATCCTGATCTTTGTTTTCCTACCAGTTTCATTCCATACTTTTTTATTTAATTTTGTTGCAAGGCTATGTTTAATAAGGAGACACTATTTTTCTCCCGTGTTAAATTTTTAATTATATTAACATCCCGCACAACAAACTTCAAGTATATTGTCAAAATCCAATATACGCTCAAGGAAACAAAGACACAACCTCTGTTTGTAATTAATGTTATTCTGATTTTATTTCATTACTTTATCTCAATCTCTTTCAATGTATATATATATTTTCTTCCAACATTACAGCATCCACGTTTATGATCTTCTAACTCCGTTTCGTCATCCCGACATATATAAGATCGTAAAAATTAGATTTAAACGAGTTGTGGCTTTTTTGTCCGCCTAAAAACTGCAAGAAATTGCGTGGAACCACTACTTTCCTTTTCACATCCGAGCAATTACAGCAAATTGAGTTTCGATTCCCGTTCGTGGTGAGTTGCGCGATAAACCAGCGTCTCCACCCTATTAATGACTTTTTATGTTCCCATAAAACATATTTTTAAAATAGAAAAATAAATTCAATTTCAAATCTGATTATGTACCTATTTATCTGTCTTCAAAAAATGGTTTCTATATTATTAGACATGTATGTCAACCAGTAATCATGACATTTTAACTTATTTATCATATTGTCTGGAATTCAAGCATCTAACCAGGCATCCACCAAGCATCCACCAGGTATTGATAAACACAATGGAGCAAATTGCGCTGCTTGGCTGTTCAAGTAGCATAGTTAAAGTTACAATGTACTAAAACTAGTTGTTATTGAAATATGAAATTAATAGCAACATCAGAGTGTTTTATTTATAGTTTCTTTACTTTCGTGAAGTCAAATGGGAACTAAAGAGAAGATAGGACGAGACAGAGGACAGGACGAGACAGAGGACAGGACGAGACAGAGGACAGGACGAGACAGACGACAGGACGATAAGACAGAGATAGAGATAGAATGTATATGTATCAGTGGGACGAGACGGAAGACAAGACGAGACAGAGGACGAACGATGCAGATAGAGAGAAAGATAGATAGATAGATATATATAGATAGATAGATAGATAGATAGATAGATAGATAGATAGATAGATAGATAGATAGATAGATAGATAGATAGATAGAGAGATAGATAGAATTATATATATCAGTGGGACGAGACAGAAGACAAGACGAGACAGAGAACGGACGATACAGATAGAAAGATAGAGAGAAAGATAGAGATAAAAATTGGTGATGTCAGTGGGACAAGAATGGAGAATATTAGTAGTGAGTGAGACATACAGATGTTAATGGAGGATAGTTGGGGAGGGAGAGGGGTGAGACAGAGATATAAAAGAGAGAGAGAGAGAGAGAGAGAGAGAGAGAAAGAAATCAGTGATTGGTGAGATAGAAGACCACAGAGGAAGAGAGAAATTAGAAAATTAGATACGTTTTAGGCAGAAGACGCTAGATAGATATATAGATATATACATATATTTCGATATATAGGTAGATATAGATATATATTTATATATACAAAGGCTGATAACACCAGATAGAAAGAAATATATATATATAAGAGAACAGAGAAACCATTGTCGGGCAAGGTATAGAATAAAGCCACCATAGAAACTGAAAGTGTTACTCCAATACAGTGGATACAAAGCAAAAGACCGGTCAGCAAACGGTAGACCTCAGAGATTTACGAAAGACACTGTTTTAAGGCGCACACAAAAAGTCCGTTCTAGAAATATCTTCTTATCCTGAAGCTGTGAGGCAAATCAGGACTGGAGAAAAGAAAGAAAGACAAAGCGCATAGGGAGGCTCGCTCCATGTGTCTCCTTTTCGACCTGACGGCCAAAAGGTCAAACATGATTAGAGAATAGAATAGATACAATAGAAACTGAAAGTCTATATTAGCATTTGATCTCAAAGGCTTACATTATTAAAGGTTATAAATGATTCCCCACCCGCGTACACGCACTGTACCCTATTATTGTAAGCGTTTGATGATTGACAGTTTCAATATAAAGACAGATACAGCAGTGCGGTAGTTAGTAGACTGGCTTCCAACACTGATGGTCTTGGTTCGATCTCTTGCTGTATTGACATTTATGAAGTAAAAATATGGTCTAAAGATTGAGGATTAACTTCACGCCACGGGGTTTTACCCACATGGCGCCCGGTCTATCTCCACAGGGTTTTACCCATATGGCGCCCGGTCTATCTCCACAGGGTTTTACCCACATGGCGCTCGGTCTATCTCCACAGGGTTTTACCCATATGGCACCCGGTCTATCTCCACAGGGTTTTACCCATATGGCGCCCGGTCTATCTCCACGGGGTTTTTACCCACATGGCGCCTGGTCTATCTCTACAGGGTTTTACCCACATGGCTCGGTCTCTCTCCATAGAAATGGCACGTCGTCTGCAGAGAATATTGCATAAAGCACGAACTTCGAAGTTCCGGCAAGAATTCTAGGGGTCTTTGGAAAGACCCGTGAACAGAACAGGGCAGTCTGAATTTGAACCCACGAACTTCGGAAGGTCAGACAAAGGCTTAAGCACTTAACTACAGCATACCAAAGTGAGCAGCATACCTACATTGTTTAACTAGATAGTCCCACATTCATAAAGTGAGCAGCATACCAAAGTGAGCAGCATACCTACATTGTTTAACTAGATAGTCCCACATTCATAAAGTGAGCAGCATACCAAAGTGAGCAGCATACCTACATTGTTTAACTAGATAGTCCCACATTCATAAAGTGAACAGCATACCAAAGTGAGCAGCATACCTACATTGTTTAACTAGATAGTCCCACATTCATAAAGTGAGCAGCATACCAAAGTGAGCAGCATACCTACATTGTTTAACTAGATAGTCCCACATTCATAAAGTGAGCAGCATACCAAAGTGAGCAGCATACCTACATTGTTTAACTAGATAGTCCCACATTCATAAAGTGAGCAGCATACCAAAGTGAGCAGCATACCTACATTGTTTAACTAGATAGACCCACATTCATAAAGTGAGCAGCATACCTACATTGTTTAACTAGATAGACCCACATTCATAAAGTGAGCAGCATACCTACATTGTTTAACTAGATAGGCCCACATTCATAAAGTGAGCAGCATACCTACATTGTTTAACTAGATAGACCCACATTCATAAAGTGAGCAGCATACCTACACTGGGAACTATAGGCAACCAGCATAATGTTGATTATATATTTCATATTGTGCCGTTAGTCAACAAATTACGGGCCAAGTATCGTAATTCCCATTTTATTTTATTATTTTTCTGCTACAATCATTTTCCCATGCTGATATATCTAAACATAGAGGGATGTCGCCTCCTTGAAATTAGACATCTGTAGGTCTTTGCGAGGGCATCCCCCTAAATCCTCCTGTAAATTCTCAAATGTGGATATTTGAGATCTCAAGTTATTGAAGAAAGGAAACTTTTACATCTGTTTTGAAATCTGTTAGCCATTTTAACACATGAACTGGTCAGTTTTGGTAACTTTTGTGAAGAATATAACTGGAGCTTCAATTTTTTGTTCTGTTTTCTTTGTCTTTATTTTAACACTTTTAATGCATGAAACTCAAATAATGTAACTTATAAATACTTGTAGTAAGTTTTCATTTTTTTAGTGTCATCAAATGATTTTTTATTTAACTAAATGCAGTCTAGTGATCAACTCAATGAATCCATCTTGATCCCTGCCCTTCAGCATTTAGACAAAAGTGTTTTTTTGGGCTATTCAGGAAAATGAAGACAAAGTTAACTCCAACAGCACGAACTTAGTTTATAGTTTTATAATTTTTAAATAAGTATATTAGTATCTAAGAACAGTAACTAGTCGTGGCTTTTTCCGAAAGCAGCCGACGTACTGTTCGTAATAGTTGACTTTGACATAGTTGGTAATTGTTGTTCGTTAATTATTTTTCATACATTAACGGTTGCGTTGAACATTTTAGAATATGTGCATACAATTCTTCAAAACTGCAATAATGTTTCACAAATTTAAAATTGGCACAATTAGCCTGTGCCCCTGCAAAAAGACGGACATGACGGCAGAGCATACTCTGCAAGATTGTCAACTGATAGCAGGCATAAGAAAAGAAACCTGACCTCAAAACACAGAGCTTCGCGAGAAGCTGTACTGAGGAACTGAGTCCTTTAAAAACACGGTAACATTCATGATAAAAGTTGGTCCATCAGTCTAGGCCGGGATTGCAAGAGAGAGAGAGAGAGAGTATGAGCATACAATTCTTCAAAACTGCAAAAATACTCGTGACTACATAATAAAATGAAGCTAAGTTAATCTCGAAACAAAATAATAAATGTAAATAAAAAAATTCCACTTTCATAATTATTATTTTTTTTTTTTACACAATCTTAAGGTGAATCTTTTATTTCAATGAATATACAAATGCAATCTATGATATTTCAGAAATCCTTCTCATCACTTCTTGTATGTTTAAGCCAAGGGATATTGGGTAAACATGCCGGAAACAGATCATTCACACTGCGTATCTTCTAGACAAAAAAAAGAAACTGCATGTGATTTAATCCATAAGAAGGAATGAAATGCACATTCATCAAGCACAAGATCAATGTTGTGTTAGATTTTTGAGAAATGATAGATATGCATTTTCTATTCCAGCTGGTTCAGTGTGGTAACACAGCTGCCTAGCTATTTTTTACCCTTTTTAAATCTTGTCTCTAATCCTGTTTTGTTTCACAACGTCAGGGAGAGAAGAGTTAGCCCTGTCACTCCGTAATTTATTTTATGCATTTATATTTAAATGTATACAATATTAGCCAATATAACTGCTTTGTGTTATCTTAACAAATACTGCAAGTCAATAGATCGGATTAAAAGGGCAAAAGGATTAATCTAGAACGGGTTCTTGTGTTTTCTTCGTACATAGTATCATTGAACTGTCTCTGTTATTTCGAAGGTCCTCATCTAGCAGGGACGACTTTTTTATTTTATTGATCGGAATATCACTGCTGTTTGAGGTGCACTTTCTGCTTATGTGGCCGATCCTTTTAATTTGTTTTTTCATGATGAAGCTCAGTACTGATGTTGCATTCGCTTCTTCTACGATGTCTTTATTTCTAAATCGATCTCTTCATGATACTATGACACTCGGAAAAATAGTTCAGACTACGAGAGAGAACTCGTATACATGAAGCCTAACGTATGCGTTTATCAGCATTGCACACTAAACGATATCTAAAACTGAGAGAGAGAAACTCTTACAACTCCAAGGAGGATAACGATGAAACTAGTAAACACACAACCACACTTGCAACTTCGAATCACAATAACAAAAACTGTTTAATCTACTTCTATTTCTATGCGTTCGTTCTTTACGACCAATTTTAATCACTTTGTGATATGCTTGATCTTTGCCAAGAACGTGTATACGTTGCACATTGGTTTGGTAGGCCCCTAAACGCAGAGACTTTTACACGTTTAGGACATGTGAAATGTTTAATAAATCATTATTTCTTTAAAATGTTTACAAAAATACGCAAGATCCAAACACACGAAAAAATATTGTTACGAAAGAGTTGTATTATGGCTTAAGAAACATAACAACGAGATTTCCATGATGTTGAAAACACCATAACATTATTAGTTGTAGAATTACAACTCAAACTCAATAACAACAAAGTGTCATTTAGATTGTCTGTCCTTATATTATACAGATATGAAACTATTGCTTTCATAGTGGCAGTTAAACGAGTTTTAGAGGCCATGTAGTATCACTTTACTATTAATTGGGAATTTTGTTGAATATTAAATTCAGAAATACAAGTTTTGCATACAGTGTGAGTTTCATGTTTTGTCGAAGAATCTTCCACTTCGATGGGAATCGAAGAATCAAATTAAGAAAATGATATTTGTCTTCACAAGTAATCGAATAATAAGGATTCTTGAGTACGAACAGGCACGACTGTTTGCTGATGACACGCACGAGAAGTGGGCGTTTTCACGTGACTATTCTTAACCATCAGCACTCCCCCGTTCAACTTTAAAATATAATAATATTAGTTTCTCTAGCAACAGAAGGAAGATATTGTATGATAGAAGGAAGACAATGTATGATAGAAGGAAGATAATGAATGCTAGAAGGAAGATAGTGTATGATAGAAGGAAGATAATGTATGATAGAAGGAAGATTGTGTATGATAGAAGGAAGACAATGTATGATAGAAGAAAGATAGTGTATGATAGAAGGAAGATAATGTATGATAGAAGGAAGATAGTGTATGATAGAAGGAAGATAATGTATGATAGAAGGAAGATAGTGTATGATAGAAGGAAGATAATGAATGCTAGAAGAAAGATAGTGTATGATAGAATGAAGATAATGTATGATAGAAGGAAGATAATGTATGATAGAAGGAAGATAGTGTATGATAGAAGGAACATAGTGTATGATAGAAGGAAGATAATGTAAGTTAGAAGGAAGACAGCTTACGACAGAAGGAAGACAGCTCGTGACAGAACAAAGACTGCCCATGACAGAAGGAAGACAGCTCGTGACAGAACAAAGACAGCCCATGACAGAAGGAAGACAGCTCGTGACAGAACAAAGACAGCCCATGACAGAAGGAAGACAGCTTATGACAGAAGGAATATAATGTATGATAGAAGAAAGACAACGAATAATAGAAGGAAGATAACGTTGATAGAAGGAAGACAGCTCACGACAGAAGGAAGACAGCTCGTGACAGAACAAAGACAGCCCATGACAGAAGGAAGACAGCTTATGACAGAAGGAAGACAATGTATGATTGAAGGAAGACAGCTCATGACAGAAGGAATATAATGTATGATAGAAGAAAGACAACGAATAATAGAAGGAAGATAACGTTGATAGAAGGAAGACAGCTCACGACAGAAGGAAGACAGCTCATGACAGAAGGAAGACAGCTCATGACAGAAGGAAGACAGATCGTGATAGAAAGGAAGACAGATCGTGACAGAATAAAGACAGCCCATGACAATAAAAACAGCCCATGACAGAAGGAAGACAGCTTATGACAGAAGGAAGACAATGTATGATTGAAGGAAAACAACGATTAGAAGAAGGAAGATAACGTTGATAGAAGGAAGATAACGTTGATAGAAGGAAGATATCTTGTTACAGAATAAAGACAACCCATGACAGAAGTAAGACAGCTCATGACAAAATAACTATGAATGTCAATAAAAGAATGTATGAATGTCTTTTATCTCATACGATCCTGTGAGTCTGTCTGTTGTACTTACAACACGTTCGATACCAAGCTCTTTTATATTTAATAAATCGATTAATTGATTGATTAAAAGTATCATCAAACAATATTGTACTTTGATGAATAATTATATCTCCTCCAACTTCTTTCTTAAACATGAACATCTCAGTTGCAGTGCACGAATTCCGTAGCACTGACAAGTTTTCACGATGTAACTTTCAGAATCGTGAACATTTGTTTGAATTTTATTTTATAATGTTATTAATTGATTTCTTTGTCCGTGCATGATTCCAAAAATACTATTATTGATTTTACACCACCCCATGTTCTTTTATATGCTTAACTAGAACATAGTGCCTATATTTAATCTTTTACCTCTGATAGGACTAGAAACTCGATCTCACATACATATAGTGCAATGATTGTTAGAAAAAATAGTTTGATCGCTCTAAGTAAGAAACGAACCAGGTACTGTGAATTATGAGGCGATAATTGTTTCACAATATCACATAGATCTCCAAGTTTTGTAATATGCAGTGGCGGCGAGTGATCGTTTTTGTTGGTAGGGCCAGACACAAATTTTCGGGAAAATCATGGCTTTGGGTTAGGTTATATTTTAATTTATTAAATAATAAAGACGCGTTACACATTATTTTTGGTTGGGCCCTTCTGGCCCTTAATGACGAGCCGCCACTGGTAATATGTGTCCCTAAACTCCGTACACGTTAAGTATGAACAATAGTTTGTGTCGGCTAAACTGTATTGTTAGACTAATTAGTTATTATGTAGTAATAGCCGTCCATCGCAAGCGATGATGACAACAATCTCAGACGTGCACTGATGCACCTCTCTGGTGTGTGCGGAGGTGACTGTAGAGTCCAATCCTAGAACACAATTCCCTACCACAGGAGGGGCATACATGATCAAGGTTAGACATGTGCGTGTTGTGTGCTCTGTCTTTCGCGCTGCTCGTTTTCTCTGTGCCTCAACAACACGATGATTCTCAGCTATGCGGGTTCCTCTGTTGTTGTTACAGCGCCACATTTGGCGATCTTACGCAAGGGATGTCTATAACGAAGCATTTCAGAGACACTTTAAGAGTGTCTTTAAAGTGTTTTTCCTGTCCACCAGCTGAACGTCTGCCCCTTCAAGTTCGCCATACATCAACTGTTTTGGGATGCGTTTATCAGGCATTCGAGCAACGTGACCGACCCATCTTATTTGGGCCTTCTGCAACAGGGTGTTGACGCTTGGGATCTTTGCTCAGTTATTATGTAGAATCATACTCATTAACAAACTTGGCTCCCGAAAGTGGTGTAGTACGTATCTGTGTCACATAAGAACATGTTGCACATCGTCACCGCCGTAGCGGATGATGCTGCTATAATTTTTCCAGATATCGATTGTGATGCAACCGTGAAACAGTACTTTCTTCTGATTATTGTCTCGACTGTTGGCCACACACAACAAATTTTGAAGAACTAAATTTCTAAGACAGGGTCAACGTGAAAAAAAAGTTAATTTCTAAACAATATTTTTATTAAAAAATGGATGGAAAGTTAAGTAAGTTTTTTACACTCTCATCTGTGAAACAAGTAAAACCGAAGTAATGTAGTTTTATCACATATAACAACTAGATACAACGACATTTCGAACAAAATGTCTTTATCAAGCAATAGATTCAATTTTCATTTTAGGGAAGTTAAGGACTTATCATCTGACTTTGTGATATCTGATCTAAAGGAGACTCTCATTGTCTTCTTTCGTCATGTGTCCTATGCTTGATAAAGGCATTTTGGTCAAAACGTTGTTGCATCTTGGCATTGTATTTTGTTATATTATATTACTTTGTTTTTAGGTGTTTCGCATGTGCTTCATAGTTTTACTGCAGTCTTCCTTTGTATCTATAATAATATACACTTTCATGAAGGAATTTGCTCGGTTACTGTCAAGGACACACAGATTAACTAAGAGAGAATCTCTCCCTTTCTCTCTTGAGCCTTTTTATCCTGGTTTATAGGATTGGACCCTCAACCACCTCATGCCAAGTCTTTCTATCTTTAGCTTACTTTTGTAGTTCCTTCTAAGTCTTCTGTGTATCTTAATCTTTGCCTTCAAATCTCTTCTCAGTGTACCTGTAGGCTTCTTTCTCGTTCGCTTTCTCTGCGGGTTCTAATGAAAGGTCATTCTTGTTATATTCATCTCAGCTTTTCTCTAGGTGCGCCCTTTTCGGCGCCTTCTTTTCTTCACCTGTTGGCTCACTGGGATCTGTATCTTTCTCTCCATAATTTTGTAGCGGAAATTACTGATAAATTAATCAATTATTGGTTATTGGTTACTAAACTGACGTCTATGCACTCCGGGCAGACCCATAGGTGTTTAGTCTCCTCCAACAGATGTCGAAGAGTATGCATACTGATGGTTCCTGTGGCTCGGTGATTAAACACACCTCTCACTCTGCCTCTCAGGCATCCAGTTCGACTTGAACAACGGGTAACTCCAAACTGCCTAAATCGCTTGATCGATTCAACATCGATTTTAGTGTCATCCAATGGACAGTCGCGAAGAGACCGAAGAATATCCCCTTATCCATCTTCAACTCCCCAACAATCGATGCTGTTGATGCAAGCCTGTCCGCTCTCTCATTACCGTAAGCACCCGCATGCCCAGGTCAGTATATCCCCGTAAGCCGCTGGAGGTTAGAAACTTCTATAGACGACATCCCCTCTTACCGAAATCTGCCCTTCTGGATCTTGTGAAGCATCGACTGAGAGTCAGATACAACAACTGCACTAATAAATAAAGTCCCAGCTATCCAATGAAGTGCAGCAGTAACAGCCTCAACCTCCATCCTCATACTAGAAGTAGTTGTCATGTATGTCCCACTTCGCTCTGCAACAACCCTACCATGCGCATTAGCCAAGAAACCCCAGCCAGACTTCTCACCACGTTGAACCGACCCATCAGTATATACAACAACATCATCATCCCTTGCATTATCTTCTATCAGCTGCTTAACTGCGAGATCAGCCTTCATGTTACCTCAATCTCTACATTCTCTTCCAAGAGAAATGATAACGTTGAGATAGTTGGTCATGCTACCATCTGTTGGGATCCATTCTTCTCCTGTTGGTAGGGTTGCAACCGCAATCAATTAATCGTTTTAAAAATCAATGACAATTATATTTAACTATAAATCATACAAGACAAAACGTTTACTTACCTACTTAACGTGATAACATATTTTTGTTTTGCAGTAAAATCAAGTAAAACATTATGTCCACGAAGAGAACTGACAGCAATTGTAATGGTAAATACAAGACCATTCTAGACCAGTAAAGTAAATATTCTAGCTTTTAGATAAAGGTCAGACACAGTTTAAACTATTGAGAAAACGTTTACTATGTGATCTACTATACATCTTTGTGTATCATGGATCAAACATTCTCATTCATTTACCATTTGCAACATGTATACGTATATATGATCTAGTATTACACATGTGTAGGAGACAGAATCATTCAGTAAAACAATGGACAGAGTTAATACAAGCGTTAACAATGTGCTTAATTACAGTCATCTTCGCTCCGGAGCACATGGGTGTCGATGGCACTGAGAGAGAAGACAGACTGGTTAGTTCTACACACAATATCGAAATGTCAGTCAATGGATTGAGTTGAGATATTGTACGCTCTCATAGCGTGTGGACGCAACGAGGATTTTCATCTACACCAGCGTTTCCCAAAGTGGGCGGTACTGCCCCCAGTGGGCGCTGAAGCTATCTAGGGGCGCGATAGTGGGTTCAGAAGAATTTGGGGGTGTTCAGGCGATCAGCGGTCGGTGGCTCCTTAAAGAAGAAATTAATAATAAATATTTTAAAATAAATTATTTTCATGATTTTTCTATTGAATAATCATTTAAACTTTGAATTCTGCATATACATTCGTGTTACACGATCCATTTTTTTCATCAATTTTCTATTTCATGCACATAGTTATTTGAAAATTGACCACGTATTACAGAAATATGTATCAATTTCTATGTCACAGAGAAAATAGACCATGTATAAATGGGGAGGGGGCGTTGGCACACCATTATAATGTGGAGTGGGGCATTACAAAGTTAGTTTATGTTGTGCAAAGTGGGCGGTGGGCCGAAAAAGTTTGTCAGTCTATGATCTAAACTAATCCTTGTCAAACTGCTAGATTACAAGAACGGATTGAAGATTGGAGTGATTAGGAAAAACCCAACAGAACATGTATATAATATATGAGTATTCTCATCAATCAAGATTGAACTGGTACGGTTAGTCGCTGGACGCAGTTGAACATATTGCAAGGGAGATCGGAGAGCTCTTGGACATGTCTGGAGGGCAATGAAAATGTTTCAATCTGTAACTAAAATACATCTACCAACTATTTATTGTTTTTCTTCTAACTTATATATTGTAGATACAAGTATTTTATGCAAACTATGTAATTTTTCTCTTTGTTTGTACTTATCAACCAAGTTAACCACTCTTTGTGATCTGTGTGGTTTGTTCTAATTAACCAAGTTAACCACTCTTTGTGATCTGTGTGGTTTGTTCTAATTAACCAAGTTAACCACTCTTTGTGATCTGTGTGGTTTGTTCTAATTAACCAAGTTAACCACTCTTTGTGATCTGTGTGGTTTGTTCTAATTAACCAAGTTAACCACTCTTTGTGATCTGTGTGGTTTGTTCTAATTAACCAAGTTAACCACTCTTTGTGATCTGTGTGGTTTGTTCTAATTAACCAAGTTAACCACTCTTTGTGATCTGTGTCTCTCTTTAGCCTGTTACGCCCTGGCGTTTAGGGCAGCAACAAACGTACACCATTCTTCCCTGTTCATGGCCTTCCTCTGTATTGTGTTCCAGCTATGATTCATTTCCTTCAGCTCTTGCTCTATCGTTCTCCTCCAGGTTGTCTTGGGTCTTCCACGCTTTCGCCTACCCTCTGGAGTCCATCTCAGTGCAGTTTTAGTGTCGGAGCCAGTCTCCATGCGCATCACATGTCCAATCCATCTCCAGCGTCGTCTTCGGATGATAGTGCCCATATTCTCTTGTTGGCATCGTGCAAGCAATTCTTGATTCGAGATAGTAGTCGGCCAGTACACGCGTAAGATTTTTCGCAGACAAGTTGTATGAAAGGCGGAGAGTCTGGACATATCCTGTTCTGTCATTCTCCAGCATTCCGATCCGTACAGCAAAGTTGACAGCACACAGCTGTTATAGATACTAGTCTTGGTTCTGATGCTGTATTGGGCAGATTTCCAGGCGGTCTGAAGGGTCATGAATGCACTGCGTGCTTTACTCAGTCTGTTTTTAATGTCAGATCCAGCGCCTCCTTCATTGCTAATAACACTTCCAAGGTATGTGAAAGCGGTTGTATCTCGGAGGGTTTTACCTTCTAGTTTGACTGGTGCTGGGGTTGCTATGTTCAGAGTCATTACTTCAGTTTTCTTCTGATTTATTTTCAGCCCAACCATCTCACTATATTGGTTAAGGCGGCAGGTCTTTTCCTGGATATCTCTATGTGTATGAGATAGGAGTGCGATGTCATCTGCAAAATCTAGGTCTTCCAGAGTGGTTGTGAGCGTCCATCTAATACCTCTTGCCTTATCTTCCGTTGTTTTACGCATCACCCAATCTATGACAGTGTTGAATAATAAGGCTGACATAACACATCCTTGTCGCACGCCTGTTTTTACTTCAAACTTTAGTTCTGAAGTTTCAACACTGCATGCAAACTTGCTGTAGCAGCTTTTTATAATATTTATAAAACACAGTGGGATTCCATACCATCTTAAGATACGCCATAGACTTTCGCGGTGTATGCTGTCAAAAGCCTTTTCAAAATCTACAAAGTTGATATAGAGTTTGCTTTGCCATTCTGTGCATTGTTCTATGATATTTCTAAGAGCAAATATTTGGCCTATACAGCTCCGTCCTCTGCGAAATCCTGCTTGTTCCTTTCTCAGTTTCTTATCCACAGCGTCAGTAATACGTTGTACGATGATTTTGTGATCTGTGTGGTTTGTTCTAATTAACCAAGTTAACCACTCTTTGTGATCTGTGTGGTTTGTTCTAATTAACCAAGTTAACCACTCTTTGTGATCTGTGTGGTTTGTTCTAATTAACCAAGTTAACCACTCTTTGTGATCTGTGTGGTTTGTTCTAATTAACCAAGTTAACCACTCTTTGTGATCTGTGTGGTTTGTTCTAATTAACCAAGTTAACCACTCTTTGTGATCTGTGTGGTTTGTTCTAATTAACCAAGTTAACCACTCTTTGTGATCTGTGTGGTTTGTTCTAATTAACCAAGTTAACCACTCTTTGTGATCTGTGTGGTTTGTTCTAATTAACCAAGTTAACCACTCTTTGTGATCTGTGTGGTTTGTTCTAATTAACCAAGTTAACCACTCTTTGTGATCTATGTGGTTTGTTCTAATTAACCAAGTTAACCACTCTTTGTGATCTATGTGGTTTGCGCAAAGAACATTGTACCTTGTTCTTACGCATGTACTCCATGAAGGCTATGCGCATCTAAATAATTTTAGTCTATTTCATGTTCTTATGTGATGACATTGTTATTAAGAACTTTGTTGTTCTTACTATCCTTCAGGCAAAATAGCCCCTGAACGTGAAACTCAGTAAAACGTCCTCGGTATCGCACCGGTTTGTATCTTTGATAAAGTTTGTTTTTTTGTACACCAGCAACTTCATTGCCATATGAACTGGCTGTTCAGTTCAGCCAGCTACATTAATAAGTAAAACGATTAAGTCATGTCAACTACACAATGTAAAATTCTCGATTGTCTACTAGACTGGATGAAAGATATAATAACGGTTTAATTTAATTGTAATCATTGCTGCTTGAAATTCTGATTTTAAAAAAAACATTTCTACAAAATTTGTAAACAAAATGGCGGGATAGATTTCGAAAGGAGAACATTAGAAATGTCGTTCGACTCACGCCATGCATCCAACATACTAGATAGAGGACCAGAAAAAAATGGTTCTGTCGTCTAATAACAATGAAACCAGACCTGCTATCATTTCGCGTCTACAACAACCGGCAACTCGGACGCAGAGCCAGCGGAAGACCAAGAACCAGACGGATAGATAATATCACAGATATCCTGCGTCATCAAATGCTAACAACTACAAATGCAACACAATTGTCACAGGATAGAAAACCGATTCTCCACAAGCCACTTCACGGCATATGTGGCAATAAAAGACAGAATTTGAAAATTAGATCAAATTTATTGCATGTTAATTAAAAAAAATTTAACCGTTAAAAAATGCAATAGTCACAAACCTTACTTATTCGCAATAATAAATATATTATCACGGGTAAATTAAAATAAGTAACTACATGTATTAACTGAAAATAACTGAATGGATTTAGAAACTCTGAAGTAAGTTACTGTTTTAATCAAATTTTGGGTAAATTGAAGTCAAGGACTCACGTGCGAATTAATGTCAAATTGGTGTGACGCAATCATAAAACGAATATAGTTCGAATATTTCTCCCAGCAAAAATGAGTTTCGTGTTCGACGTGAGACGGAAATTGATTCACGCTGACATCTTTAATGGCGTCTGACAAATCTGTGAATCGACCAATAAATATGATATATATATATATAGAGAGAGAGAGAGAGAGATACGCACACACACAGACATAAATAAATATATATATATATAGAGAGAGAGAGAAAGAGAGAGACATACGCACACCCACAAAATATATATATAGATATATGTAGACACACACAAAACACAGATACATACATATATACAGGGGCGGCTCGTCATTAAGGGCCAGTGGGTCCTGGCCCCACCAATAATCGAAAAGGGGAATAGATTCCCCGAATAGACGAATAATAGTAGATAGTTCAAAACCCATGATTTTTCCGAAAATTTGTGTCTGGCCCCACCAAGAAAAATGACCACGAGCCGCCACTGCATATATATATATATATCTATATATCTAGCAACAATTATTGTGCATGTTTTCTGTAATTGATATGTTCCTGAAGTACGTTTCAGTCAATGAAATAGTATTTAACCAGATTTGACAAATATTATATTTTTCTTATTCTCAAATTCATATTGAACAAGAACCAATAAGAAATGTTAGTATCTGGTTGTTCTATGTTTCCCACTTTATTCCTTATTGTAAGATTTCTGTTTGCTCGTTCTTTGCTGATATTTTATTATACACATATTGTATTATTTACATTTTCTATTGTTTTCGATACTGCTAGTTTATATTTACAGAACTGGAAGGGGTGTGGATATTCGTCCTGGCAAAGTTGCCAAACCGCTTACCTTCGATTCCGGATCACGTTCTTCAGTTTGTGAGTATATTTTTTCAAGATATTTCTAGAATTGGTGCCAGAATTGGTTATTGTTTATTGAACTGACGTCATTGCATTCCGGGTAGACCTTGAGAGGCTCAGTCTCTTCAAAATATATTGAAGGGTACGTATACTTATGGTTCCCTTGGCTCGCTGGTTAAACACACTCCTCACTCTGCCTCTCAGGCATCCAGTTTTACTTGCACAACGGGTTCTACGTAATTCTCTTTCTTTCTCTCTGCCCTGTAAACCCAGATTGGAGCATAGGCCCTCAATCAACTCATGCCAAGTCTCCCTATTTCTTGCTATCTCCTGCAGCAGCTCGCTCCAGCTTTTCTTTATATTGTTGATCTCTGGCTCAAAATCTCGTCTCCATGTATTTCTCGGCCTCTCCTTCTTTCGCTGTCCCTGCGGATTCCAGGAAAGGACCCTTCTTGTTATATCCCCTCAGGTTTTTGCAAAATGTGTCCTATCCAGCGACAGCGTCTTTTTAAAAAAAACAGCTTTGAGTAATACTCTCAGTATGTGACGTACCATTTCTGTCGAGAGAGACCAAACCATATGTGGGCAGCCCGGTGCAATCAAATCAATTAGTGTTCTTTAAACATCTTTTTGTGTGTATAGAGCCGCGTTAGCTCATTCTCTAGTCCACTTGCAACGTGGACAAGAGGTCCTACGATCAAATTCCACTAAAATAATGTGATTTCTCCCCTAACATAACGGCTCTTAGAGTGGACCAGTTCTAATTGAGCTTCAGACAAGAATTATTAAGTTATGCTTGAGCAAAATTATACCGAATGTGTGTCGTCCATGCAACACGATTCATCTACTAATATAATTTGCCTAAAAATGAAAACTAATATCAAATACATGAGAAATAAGGAAAGGGGCACAACTGTCAAATCAGGAGAGCATTGCTCAATCTGTTCGCCTGTATATAACTTCTATTTATGTTGATCAACTGCTGTCAAATCAGAAAAACATTGTTCTATCTGTTCCCCTGTATATAACTTCTATTTATGTTGATCAACTGCTGTCAACAAATATCGAGGACCTGGTCTGGGCTGCTGCAACTATATAGTCCTTAGGGAGCATTTTCTCGTTGCAAGTTAATGCTTGCATTCTCCCAAATGCATTGCTCCGCCTGAAACGGTTAACACAATACAAATTTTCAGATTTGGCAGACTATCAATATATATATACTGGATAGTAAATAGTAAATTTGTAATAAACAAAATTTTCTGCATGAAATATTAGACGTGAGTCATTTCCAGGACATACAGTCCCAGGAAAATTAAATAATATATATATCTATTTTTTTCGATCCAGAAGCACTTGAGCTTTCAGCTCTTCGGCTCGGTGCCATGGACTTCGTAACCCTTCGGTTCGGTGCCACGAACACCGTAAATCTGGGGAATCTGAGGCTTTTCTGTCAGCCCGCGGAATTGAACCCGCACTCACAGAGTCACCCGTAGTCCAACGCGCTACGAACACGCTGTGCACGCGGGCAAATAATAGATATAAGTACATATGCCAGATTAGCGTAATGCATAACCGTTCGTATATTGACTCGGACACTAGAGGGTTGGAAGTTCAATTCCACACTCAACGTCACACACGGGAGGAGAGAAATTTGCCCTACTAGCTCCTGCACTCTAGAGTCCAGACATGTGAAGTGACAGTCATTTCATACCCTAAGATCTGAAAAGTCTACGGGATTTAAAAAATGATTATATATGACTTAGAAAACATAATGCATTTGTGTTAATTAATAAGACTGAATTAATGTGTGTTAATTGACAAGACTGAATTAATGTGTGTTAATTCAAATGACTGAATTAATGTGTGTTAATTGACAAGACTGATTTAATGTGTGTTAATTCACAAGACATCATGATTGTGTGTGATTTACTGTGTACTTCAGGAACAAAATGGTTGACTTACGTCACACTTATGCGATAAATCTTACTAACACTCGGCGATAAAGAAAATCGTTAATTCAGAATTCTTATTCTGTAAAACGATTTCAATTTATAATAATTGTAATAAAAAATGATACAATTTGTCTTGAATTTAGATGCAGCTTACGTCGATCTTAAAAATAATTGTGAATCTTGGCGAGCGTCGCAGAAAAAACACAGAAAGAATGAACACAACTATTCACGATTCACGAAACCAATGATTGTAAGTTTGTATGGTTGAACAGAACATGTGCAGCCAGAAAGGAAACGGGTTTCAGAATGAACTTGCTTCGTACCTGACTGTTATCAAGTTGGTTTTGTTACATTTTAAAAAGCGTATATGCGCGCTTGCAGTTTGAAAAGTAGACTTTCAGAAAATCGAAAATGCGTATGTTAGGTTGCAAAGAAATAAAGACAAGCCAAAGAATAAAAGTTCATTCAATTGTGCAAGTGTTGAAAGCGTAACTATTGCGTTAAATTTTGAAAGCATGTTTAATGAATAAATCATTCCGAGCGGAAAATGTTGAATCAAATAATTAATCACTGATTTAGTTTAATTATTTGTTAGTAGATAAACAATGTCACTGATTTATATATTGTGTCGATCGTTTCAAGTGTTTGTTTACTAGCTTTTGAAAGACACACACATACAAGCACATATACATACATATACAGTCTGAAACATATAAACCAGAGCCAACTATAAACTTATGGGCCTTCGGACTCAGGTAAGAATTATGGGAAATCAGACCACAACTACACCACGTAACCTCGCATTCCAGTATTGGTGTATATAGACAAATTCATTTAAAATCAACACAAAATGCTAACTCGAAGTTATATTATGCAACAAGTTAAGTTTAACAAGAAGAAATATCAATATTATGTATATTTTTCACCAATAAATAACCATAGACTCACATAATTGAGTAAAATTGCAAAAAGCGTGCAGTGTTCTATCAAACATCTATATTTTCCGGCCCCTTTTCTGATCTAGGTCAGGGAATCTCCGATCAGTTGTCTGGCCTAGTTATCTAGAGTTGACTGTGTATAAACTCACAAATAAAGCATGCTATAGTCTGTCCATTAATTCGTGAGCACGTTTGAAATTGATTTTCTCGAAAACTACCAGTTGGATCTCAGTGATTTTTTGCAAGCAGCCTTAGAATATCCATGACGCTAGAGAAATATTTTTTTCCAAGAAAATTTGATGTAGTTTGAAATATTTCTTCTTCAGGTTATATTAAAATCAACCTCACCGGATTGTACACAATAGTAACAGATCTACGATACACATACGCGTTGTTCTAAAAATACATTATGGTAACATAGAAATATCGTGAGTATACAACAATTTCACGAAATCCCGTGCACCTAACCCAGTCGACTTTGAAAGCGGAAAGCATATGACGTTATAATTGGGATACCGTTGTATAGTTATAGGCGTATCTCGCTATTTGTATGAAGCTATTGTATCATATTTGTTGGCTTATCAAAACTGACATTGATATCACATTCATAATGAGTCTGAAGTGCACATTTATAACAATGCAGAAGGTTACAGTTTTACTATACCAACACTTCCGTAGGGAATCTAAGAGAGGTCATCTATATTGCGATATTCATAACCCTGAGAAACGAACGCAACTGGCGCTTGGTCTGAATAGAGAATCCTTTTCCCGATGGATTAAACAGGATACAAAGTGCACTAATGTCAAGCAAGGAAGGAAAAGAACAATTGACGACTTTGACATAGATGTCATAAGACGGAGCTCTTGAAAATGTTTGCGACAAATCAACTTGTTACTCTCAGGAAACTGAAATTAAAACTGCAATCAGATTGCAGCATAGACATTTCTTAAAGTACTCTATGGAAAATTGTAAGAGCCGCCGGCTTCACCTTCAGAAAACTATAGGCGGCAGGAATATTATTTGTGAAAAGCCACATTTAATTGCTGCCCGAAATAAATACCTGAGGCAGATCCGTGAGCGGCGGAGGCAAGGCTATGATATTGTATATTTGGACGAATCCTGGGTCAATGCTCACCACACCAATGCTAAAGAATGGCAATCAGTAGACGGTGAACAGAAAAGAAAAATACCAAGCAGCAAAGGCCAGCGTATTATACTAACACATGCAGGAAGTAGTGAAGAAGGTCTTGTCCATGACGCTGGACTTATTTTCCAATCAAAAAGTACCGACGGTAGGGACTACCACACAGAAATGAATGGACATATTTTCAGGCACTGGATGGAGAAAGATCTACTTCCAATTCTAAACAGACCATCATGCTTGGTAATGGATAATGCATCCTATCACAACGCAGTATCAGCGGAAGACAAAGTACCAACTGCATCAAATACAAAAGATCAAATTAGGACTTGGCTTGCTAAGGAAAATGTCAGCTTCGATGATACATATTTGAAACCCGAGTTGTTGCACCTGGTGAGGATGACAAATAAGACAAAGGTGTTTCATATTGACAAAATCATTGCGGAATACGGCCACACGTCTTTGCGACTACCTCCATATCATGCTCACCTCAATCCGATAGAGCTTGTCTGGGCTAAAGTAAAAGGGCAAGTTGCCGAACAGAACAGGACGTTTAAAATGTGAGATGTTGAAGTTCTGATACGTGAGTCCTTCTCAATGATAGACATGCAGTTCTGGAAGAAGTGTGTTGAACATGTGCTCCTAGAGGAAGACGAGTACTGGCACCGAGATGGATTACAATTTGTCCAGCCAGTAACAATTATCAACCTCATGGAATCGTCAGATTCGGGATGATACAAATCATATTTTGATTACAGACTGAGAAATAGCAACGTATACATTTCCATATCCAAATGCGTCTACCATCATACAATTTGTGGTGAAGTTAAGACACCCTGGGGTCTAATGGTGACCGAAGGGAGGACTAACTGTTGCATATTGTATCCAAGTTCACGATTGCACATAAAGGGCAACACACTTAATTACTTGACCTATCAAGTTAATATGGAGATACACCTATGAATAGAATTGACATGGACAAATTCTGGGGATACTGTAAAATCTAAAATTTGAGCCCCCGTATTTGCAATTGTCATAAAAGATCAAAGGAATTCGCCGATGTGCAAAATCCGTAGCATCTATGGACTACTGGTTAGCTTTATTTTAGCGTCATGGATATTCTAAGGCTGCATGAAAAAAATCACTGAGATCCAACAGGTAGTTTTCGAGAAAATCAATTTCAAACGTGCTCACGAATTAATGGACAGACTATAGCACATATGCCCATGTCTAAAGTAGAACTGGTCACGTGATACATTGTGACCAACACTACTGTCTGAATTAATTTGTTTATTAGCCAAACATCCATTTCACTTCTCATCCACCATTTACTTCTTGACAGAAGTGTTTTATATAGTGATCTTGTAGCTGCTTGTTCTAAAGCAGTTTGCAAGCTGTTATTCATTTTCTTAAGGCTGTTGACTTATCCTTATTATAGTAAACCTGCCCGCCTGCCCAGCGTGTTTGAAGCGCGTTGGAAGACGGGTGATAATCCCCCTGTGAGTGCGGTTCAATTTGGTGGGCTGGCAGAAAAGCCACAGGTTCTCTAGATTTATGGTGTTCGTTGCACCGAACCGAAGGGTTATGATGTCTATCGCACCGAGCCGGAGAGCTTTCAGCCCAAGTGCCTCTGGATAAAAAAAAAGAAAAAAATTGTAATGAACCACCAGTTGACTAAGAACCAGAATAGTGGAAACTTCATACTAATCCAACAAATAAAAAGCTAGTTTGGAAACAAATTCGTTTCCGTGGGATTTTTACAAAAGATAAAATAGACCTCACCGTTCAGAAAGCAATGGCAAACTACTGAACGTATAAGTGGTGAATAGAAAATTAACGACTTGTTTACTGTGGTTGATGGCTACGTCCTTTTGGATATGCCACGATTTTCATTTTTTCAGTGATGTTTTCAAGGGTCACATTTTTCAATGCGTGCGCAAGTGCTTAGCGTCAAGTGTCTGACCTAGCGAAAGTGATAATTTCGACCCCAATAGTTATCGGATCAACACAGTATAAATTTTGATACCAAAAACAATACTAGGAAGTAAAGAAGACAGGTGGCGTCTGTGGCCTAGAGAATAGTGACTCGGTCTATTAACCCCGAAGTTCTGAGTTAGAATCATGTTGTGGACAATTTGGTTGCAAATTGTTTGGCGTCAATTTTTACAAAAGGCACTACCCGTTCAGAAAGCAATGGCAAACTACTGAACGTAATAATACCTAGAAAATCACAAACAGCGTTAAAAGCTGGGGTTGATTCGCAAAGTCCTGCAAAGGATATGCAATTAACTTAAGTAGACCGACATAATATTAACCACATCGCTGTGTCGCTGGCAAATAAAACAAAGTTCCAAACACTGTATTCTCCAATATACCCCATGGAATGAAAACTGTTTTGTACAACTACGTTTACATATTCAAATGAATATACAACCTGCTGCCTTGCAGGTCGGCTGGGGAAGCCAAAGGCTGACGAAGAGCGAACCCAGTAAACGCTAGATGAAATCAGACACATCAAAGCACCAGAGCTCCAAATGGTACTGATGTTTGTGAACGTATCAAACCCGTTCTTGGTGTTACGCTGTTTATATATCACAATAAGAATGATAAAAATGGCCGTAAAAGAACAATCGCGCGCGCGAGAGAGAGAGAAATGAATATACTTAAGATTTATACATATTCCTAGTATCGTACTTTAATGTTATATACATTCACTGTTTAAAACGAATGTAAAGAAATAAAAACATTTATTTTACGCAACTATCAAATCTTCCTGGACTTTTACTTGCCATTACAATGTTAAATAGACGATTGACAAGTCTAACATTAAACATCCCAGCACTGAAATAGATTAGTGGAATTTTCCTGTGACTGAACAAGACACTGGTTTATGAGCAGACAAGACTATCACATTTGTCTGTTGTTAGTACCACAATTCCCAGAATGCCAGACAAGATATACGACAAGCATACTGATCAACTAGAAAGTTTGGTCATGATGACTTTAGATGCATGCAGACTAACTTGGGGGCTGGTTTGTGTGATTTTGTTATCATCATCTTCAGCATCATCTTCATCGTCGTCACCGTCACCATCCTCATCGACATCAACATCACCATCATCGACATCACCATCATCGACATCACCATCATTATCGACATCATCATTCCCATCATTATCACCATCATTATCATCATCATCATTATCACAATCACAATCCTCATCATCCTCATCATCACCATCATCATCCTCATCTTTTCCCCCATCATCGTCATTGAGATCAGTATCATTACAGTCATTATCCCAACCATAGTCATTGGCAACATCATCATTCTTATCATCACCACCATCATCATCATCATCATTGACAGTATCATCTTTATCATTATCACCAGCATCATCACTGACACCATCATCATTATAATCATCATTACCATCATCGTCATTGGCATCATCATCATCATCAACATCATGATGATCGTCAACATAAGGTTCATTGCTTGATTGCGTTGACAATTATCGAACTTTCCAACATTTTGTTCCCAGATATGACGTTTATCTGTGATGTATACACTTCTCCATCCATTTCCTGATATCAAACTGTTTGAGAACATCATCTTTACTGTCACTTGACAACAACATCTTTACTGTCCCTTGACTACAACATCTTTACTGTCACTTGACTACAACATCTTTACTGTCACTTGACTACAACATCTTTACTGTCACTTGACTACAACATCTTTACTGTCACTTGACTACAACATCTTTACTGTCCCTTGACTACAACATCTTTACTGTCCCTTGACTACAACATCTTTACTGTCACTTGACTACAACATCTTTACTGTCACTTGACTAAAACATCTTTACTGTCACTTGACTACAACATCTTTACTGTCACTTGACTACAACATCTTTACTGTCACTTGACTAAGACATCTTAACTGTCACTTGACTAAGACATCTTAACTGTCACCTAAGTACGTGTTACATTCTTCTACGGAACCTCATCTTCGTGTCTTCCATATTTTAATCTTGCCTATGTTTTTATTTCCAAGATTCCCCTTCACATGTCATTATTGAACCAGCAGGGCTATCTCTCTCACACAACTCTGTTCCAATCCTTTAATCAAACCTTGTAGTTCCTCTCAATTGGCCGAAGCGTAAGGTGTATACCATGTTAAGACACTTGTGAGACTGCAATCTCTGCGAGTCTGGACATGTTCAAAATGGCTTATTTCTATCGCAATATCCGGTCAGCATTCTCCACTCAAGAACCTCAACATAGTCTCCATATTCAACGGACAGTATTGTATAAAACTAATTTGTCCCTAAAAATGTATTTTTCAAAAGCTTTAGTTAAGTTAATGACCTCATTATGAAGCCAAAATATCGATGTCCATGCAATATTGCTTTCAAATTGCAAGTTATACGATTGTTTTCGAAGTCATGAATTATTTATTCACTTCATGCACTAAAAACTTACATCACCATTGACATACAACACCATTGTATCACGTATCGTTGATTAATATAACAACAGCTATAGCATCACTGACTTATATTACCATTGGTTTATAGCACAATTGACTTATATTACCATTGATTTATATTACCATTGACTTATATTACCATTGACTTATATTACCATTGACTTATATTACCATTGACTTATATTACCATGGACTTATATTACCATTGACTTATATTACCAGTGACTTATATTACCAGTTACTTATAGTACCAGTGACTTATATTACCAGTTACTTATATTACCAGTTACTTATAGTACCAGTTACTTATATTACCAGTTACTTATACTACCAGTTACTTATATTACCATTGACTTATATTACCGTTGACTTATATTACCGTTGACTTATATTACCGTTGACTTATATTAATAATAATAATAATAATTCCTCTCGTACCGTTATAAGTTACATAGGGCCTTCAAGTAATTTCTCCATACCGCTCTATCCTGGGCAACTCGCTCAATCTCCTCCATGGAACTGAGACCGATATTTCCTGCCTCTCTCAGCAAAGTTCGCTTCAGGGTCTCCTTAGGTCGACCTCTCTTTCTTGAACCCTTTGCATCCCACTTCAATGCCTGTTTTGATATTCTTTGATCATTTCTCCTCAAGGTGTGCCCAACATATCTCCATCTTCTCTTTCTTATAACAGTTGTCACTAGTGGTTGACCAGACATGTCCCTGATTACATCACTTCTCCTGAATTCGTTCCATTTTATATTCATTATTTTTCGCAGACATCTATTTTCAAATGCATTCAACTTGCTTTCTATATCTTTAGTCATTTTCCAACTCTCGCTGGCATATATTAGAATTGATACAACATTTGAATTGAAAATTCGTAATTTAGTTTTAATACTATATAACTTGCAGTTCCATATTTTATTTAGACTTTTAAAAGCTGATGTTGCTTTGCCAATTCGTATCATAATTTCTTTTTAACATTTCCTATGCAATCAAAATTGCTACCTAAATGGGTGAACTGCTCTGTTATTTTTATCATTTTAGATTCCAGTGTGATATCTGCATTACTTGCCATAGGTGTCTTCATTATATTTGTTTTTCATAGCACAATTGTTTTTCAATGGTAGAGATTTTATTTGACTTATATTACCAGTTACTTATATTACCAGTTACTTATATTACCAGTTACTTATATTACCATTGACTTATATTACCATTGACTTTTTGACTTATGTTATCATTGACTTATATTACCAGTTACTTATATTACCAGTTACTTATATTACAGTTATTATATTACTAGTTACTTATATTACCAGTTACTTATATTACCAGTTACTTATATTACCAGTTACTTATATTACCAGTTACTTATATTACCAGTTACTTATATTACCATTGACTTATATCACCTTTGACTTAAATTTCTTTTGTCTTATATTACCATTAACTTATATCACATATGTCTGATAACCACATTGACTCACTGCACAATTGAAAAATAACGCCATTGGTTAAATCATCATTGATTTATAGCACCATTAATTTATATCACCCCTTAGTTATAGTCACTGACACATTGTACCGATGACTTTGTGCATCATTAATTTATAACATCAATGTTATATAACATTTTATGGTCAAATACAAGTTGATTGACATCAACGTTTACAGTGTTAAAATATGACAAAGTTCAAGCCATCGTGAAGATCGACTCGCAATTATACGAATAACTTTCCATTCATTTCGAAAAAAATATTCTTATTTGTATATGTCATAAACGCTCGTCTCGCATACCCTCTCAACATGTATGTTTATAAGTTCTGTGATTATATTATGTTTCAGTTCATTTTATTAACATTTACATGGAATCACGGAGCTTTGAAATGTGACTACACAACTTTGCGCTCACTTGTCAATCAAGGTTGTGTTAGTGCAAATATCTTTTCCCATCAGTCGTCATTGTGTGTGAGATCATGGTAAGAGATTTTATTTGTGACATACACATTCAAGTGGACGTGAGTCAGTTTGATAAGTCTTAACAATTCTTAGAACAAAGCTCATGTGACAGACAAGAACATAGGTCAAGAATGTGACAAACAGTCATGAACAAGTGGTTCAAAGGAGAATATGTGTTCATTTAAATGTAGTGAATATGTAAGTTTTATTTGAAATCTTAACGATATAGTCAGGAAATCTTAACGTTGCTCAGAAATCTTAACGTAATATAGGTCAGAAATCTTAACGTAATATAGGCTGGAAATCTTAACGTAATATTACAGGAAATCTTAACGTATATAGGCTGAAATCTTAACGTAATATAGGCTACGAAATCTTAACGTAATATAGGCTACAGGAAATCTTAACGTAATATAGGCTACAGGAAATCTTAACGTAATATAGGCTACAGGAAATCTTAGTATAGCTAGAAATCTTAACGTAATATGGGAAAATCTTACGAATAGGCTACAGGAAATCTTAACGTAATATAGGCTACAGGAAATCTTAACGTTATATAGGCTACAGGAAATCTTAACGTAATATAGGCTACATGAAATCTTAACGTAATATAGGCTACAGGAAATCTTAACGTAATATAGGCTACAGGAAATCTTAACGTAATATAGGCTACAGGAAATCTTACAATTAGGCTAGAAATCTTAACGTAATATAGGCTACAGGAAATCTTAACGTAATATAGGCTACAGGAAATCTTAACGTAATATAGGCTACAGGAAATCTTAACGTAATATAGGCTACAGGAAATCTTAACGTAATATAGGCTACAGGAAATCTTAAGTAATAAGCTACGGAAATCTTAACGTAATATAGGCTACAGGAAATCTTAACGTAATATAGGCTACAGGAAATCTTAACGTAATATAGGCTACAGGAAATCTTAACGTAATATAGGCTACAGGAAATCTTAACGTAATATAGGCTACAGGAAATCTTAACGTAATATAGGCTACAGGAAATCTTAACGTAATATAGGCTACAGGAAATCTTAACGTAATATAGGCTACAGGAAATCTTAACGTAATATAGGCTACAGGAAATCTTAACGTAATATAGGCTACAGGAAATCTTAACGTAATATAGGCTACAGGAAATCTTAACGTAATATAGGCTACAGGAAATCTTAACGTAATATAGGCTACAGGAAATCTTAACGTAATATAGGCTACAGGAAATCTTAACGTAATATAGGCTACAGGAAATCTTAACGTAATATAGGCTACAGGAAATCTTAACGTAATATAGGCTACAGGAAATCTTAACGTAATATAGGCTACAGGAAATCTTAACGTAATATAGGCTACAGGAAATCTTAACGTAATATAGGCTACAGGAAATCTTAACGTAATATAGGCTACAGGAAATCTTAACGTAATATAGGCTACAGGAAATCTTAACGTAATATAGGCTACAGGAAATCTTAACGTAATATAGGCTACAGGAAATCTTAACGTAATATAGGCTACAGGAAATCTTAACGTAATATAGGCTACAGGAAATCTTAACGTAATATAGGCTACAGGAAATCTTAACGTAATATAGGCTACAGGAAATCTTAACGTAATATAGGCTACAGGAAATCTTAACGTAATATAGGCTACATGAAATCTTAACGTAATATAGGCTACAGGAAATCTTAACGTAATATAGGCTACAGGAAATCTTAACGTAATATAGGCTACAGGAAATCTTAACGTAATATAGGCTACAGGAAATCTTAACGTAATATAGGCTACAGGAAATCTTAACGTAATATAGGCTAAAGGAAATCTTAACGTAATATAGGCTACAGGAAATCTTAACGTAATATAGGCTACAGGAAATCTTAACGTAATATAGGCTACAGGAAATCTTAACGTAATATAGGCTACAGGAAATCTTAACGTAATATAGGCTACAGGAAATCTTAACGTAATATAGGCTAAATCTTAACGATATGAAGAAATCTTAACGTAATATAGGCTACAGGAAATCTTAACGTAATATAGGCTACAGGAAATCTTAACGTAATATAGGCTACAGGAAATCTTAACGTGATATAGGCTACAGGAAATCTTAACGTAATATAGGCTACATGAAATCTTAACGTAATATAGGCTACAGGAAATCTTAACGTAATATAGGCTACAGGAAATCTTAACGTGATATAGGCTACAGGAAATCTTAACGTAATATAGGCTACAGGAAATCTTAACGTAATATAGGCTACATGAAATCTTAACGTAATATAGGCTACAGGAAATCTTAACGTAATATAGGCTACAGGAAATCTTAACGTAATATAGGCTACAGGAAATCTTAACGTAATATAGGCTACAGGAAATCTTAACGTAATATAGGCTACAGGAAATCTTAACGTAATATAGGCTACAGGAAATCTTAACGTAATATAGGCTACAGGAAATCTTAACGTAATATAGGCTACATGAAATCTTAACGTAATATAGGCTACAGGAAATCTTAACGTAATATAGGCTACAGGAAATCTTAACGTTATATAGGCTACAGGAAATCTTAACGTAATATAGGCTACATGAAATCTTAACGTAATATAGGCTACAGGAAATCTTAACGTAATATAGGCTACAGGAAATCTTAACGTAATATAGGCTACAGGAAATCTTAACGTTATATAGGCTACAGGAAATCTTAACGTAATATAGGCTACAGGAAATCTTAACGTAATATAGGCTACAGGAAATCTTAACGTAATATAGGCTACAGGAAATCTTAACGTTATATAGGCTACAGGAAATCTTAACGTAATATAGGCTACATGAAATCTTAACGTAATATAGGCTACAGGAAATCTTAACGTAATATAGGCTACAGGAAATCTTAACGTAATATAGGCTACAGGAAATCTTAACGTAATATAGGCTACAGGAAATCTTAACGTAATATAGGCTACAGGAAATCTTAACGTAATATAGGCTACAGGAAATCTTAACGTAATATAGGCTACATGAAATCTTAACGTAATATAGGCTACAGGAAATCTTAACGTAATATAGGCTACAGGAAATCTTAACGTAATATAGGCTACAGGAAATCTTAACGTAATATAGGCTACAGGAAATCTTAACGTTATATAGGCTACAGGAAATCTTAACGTAATATAGGCTACAGGAAATCTTAACGTAATATAGGCTACAGGAAATCTTAACGTAATATAGGCTACAGGAAATCTTACTAACGAAATCTTAAGTAATAGGCTACAGAAATCTTAACGTATATAGGCTACAGGAAATCTTAACGTAATATAGGCTACAGGAAATCTTAACGTAATATAGGCTACAGGAAATCTTAACGTAATATAGGCTACAGGAAATCTTAACGTGATATAGGCTACAGGAAATCTTAACGTAATATAGGCTACAGGAAATCTTAACGTAATATAGGCTACAGGAAATCTTAACTTAATATAGGCTACAGGAAATCTTAACGTAATATAGGCTACAGGAAATCTTAACGTAATATAGGCTACAGGAAATCTTAACGTAATATAGGCTACATGAAATCTTAACGTAATATAGGCTACAGGAAATCTTAACGTAATATAGGCTACAGGAAATCTTAACGTAATATAGGCTACAGGAAATCTTAACGTAATATAGGCTACAGGAAATCTTAACGTAATATAGGCTACATGAAATCTTAACGTAATATAGGCTACAGGAAATCTTAACGTAATATAGGCTACAGGAAATCTTAACGTGATATAGGCTACAGGAAATCTTAACGTAATATAGGCTACAGGAAATCTTAACGTAATATAGGCTACAGGAAATCTTAACGTAATATAGGCTACAGGAAATCTTAACGTAATATAGGCTACAGGAAATCTTAACGTAATATAGGCTACAGGAAATCTTAACGTAATATAGGCTACAGGAAATCTTAACGTAATATAGGCTACAGGAAATCTTAACGTAATATAGGCTACAGGAAATCTTAACGTAATATAGGCTACAGGAAATCTTAACGTAATATAGGCTACAGGAAATCTTAACGTAATATAGGCTACAGGAAATCTTAACGTAATATAGGCTACAGGAAATCTTAACGTAATATAGGCTACAGGAAATTTATACACCAAAAAAGAAACCGGAAAAATTAGACTTGGTATTTTGTAACATTTCCCTCGGGTTGTTTCAAGCTGCATTTGATTAGTTGCTTGCTTTCATGAAATCTATTCGTGATATCGAACTTTTCTTATGAACGTTGATTGTATCTCATTTACTTGACAAAAGCCTCCGAATTATTGAGAAAAAACAATATGAATAACTTTCCATTCATTTCGAAAAAAATATTCTTATTTGTGTATGCCATAAACGCTCGTCTCGCAACCTTCTCCTAAGGGTCTATAGTACGATTTGTATCTTGTTGATTGTATCTCATTTACTTGACAAAAGCCTCCGAATTATTGAGAAAAAACAAAGTTACATAAACTCTCTTCTTCAGCGCTACATTGGAAGCGATTGAAAAATTGTTCCTCTTTGATGCTATTCCCAAACAAACAAACAAACAAAGAAACAAATAAACAATACATAGAAATAGTCGCTATCAGTATTTCGTGTCATTCTTCGTTCGCTCTACAGCAACCACTTGTTATATCACTCTTTGTGGTCGATATGCGATTTGCGACTTAAAGTGTGAGTTCATTGTGCCAGTTAGGCGCCTATAGACCCTTAGGCCAACACATTCGGTTTCGGCATGCATTTGTATTCTGGTTTGCCCCCCTACGTAGGAAACAAACTGAGCTAGAAGATTCCATACCGCTAGACAAACCAGAGCCCCGTTTTCCATTGATCCAGGAGTTAAAATTTCCCAGTCAACATCACTGGGAGATGGAGTTGGCTTGTGTGTTCAACGGGGCTTCAGCAGGATACTGATTTTCGCTTTTCGCCCTACATAAGAAAACGTATTCTTCTTCTCCCAACCCCCCTTGAAGCATAAGTCATCAACACATTTCCTTCATCCAGATCTGTTCTAAGTAAACCAACTGAGTACATTTCCTTCATCCACATCTGTTCTGAGTAAACCAACTGAGTACATTTCCTTCATCCAGATCTGTTCTAAGTAAACCAACTGAGTACATTTCCTTCATCCAGATCTGTTCTAAGTAAACCAACTGAGTACATTTCCTTCATCCAGATCTGTTCTAAGTAAACCAACTGAGTACATTTCCTTCATCCAGATCTGTTCTAAGTAAACCAACTGAGTACATTTCCTTCATCCACATCTGTTCTGAGTAAACCAACTGAGTACATTTCCTTCATCCAGATCTGTTCTAAGTAAACCAACTGAGTACATTTCCTTCATCCAGATCTGTTCTAAGTAAACCAACTGAGTACATTTCCTTCATCCAGATCTGTTCTAAGTAAACCAACTGAGTACATTTCCTTCATCCAGATCTGTTCTAAGTAAACCAACTGAGTACATTTCCTTCATCCAGATCTGTTCTAAGTAAACCAACTGAGTACATTTCCTTCATCCAGATCTGTTCTAAGTAAACCAACTGAGTACATTTCCTTCATCCAGATCTGTTCTAAGTAAACCAACTGAGTACATTTCCTTCATCCAGATCTGTTCTAAGTAAACCAACTGAGTACATTTCCTTCACCCAGATCTGTTCTAAGTAAACCAACTGAGTACATTTCCTTCATCCAGATCTGTTCTAAGTAAACCAACTGAGTACATTTCCTTCATCCATATCTGTTCTAAGTAAACCAACTGAGTACATTTCCTTCATCCAGATCTGTTCTAAGTAAACCAACTGAGTACATTTCCTTCATCCAGATCTGTTCTAAGTAAACCAACTGAGTACATTTCCTTCATCCAGATCTGTTCTAAGTAAACCAACTGAGTACATTTCCTTCATCCAGATCTGTTCTAAGTAAACCAACTGAGTACATTTCCTTCATCCAGATCTGTTCTAAGTAAACCAACTGAGTACATTTCCTTCATCCAGATCTGTTCTAAGTAAACCAACTGAGTACATTTCCTTCATCCAGATCTGTTCTAAGTAAACCAACTGAGTACATTTCCTTCATCCAGATCTGTTCTAAGTAAACCAACTGAGTACATTTCCTTCATCCAGATCTGTTCTAAGTAAACCAACTGAGTACATTTCCTTCATCCAGATCTGTTCTAAGTAAACCAACTGAGTACATTTCCTTCATCCAGATCTGTTCTAAGTAAACCAACTGAGTACATTTCCTTCATCCAGATCTGTTCTAAGTAAACCAACTGAGTACATTTCCTTCATCCAGATCTGTTCTAAGTAAACCAACTGAGTACATTTCCTTCATCCAGATCTGTTCTAAGTAAACCAACTGAGTACATTTCCTTCATCCAGATCTGTTCTAAGTAAACCAACTGAGTACATTTCCTTCATCCAGATCTGTTCTAAGTAAACCAACTGAGTACATTTCCTTCATCCAGATCTGTTCTAAGTAAACCAACTGAGTACATTTCCTTCATCCAGATCTGTTCTAAGTAAACCAACTGAGTACATTTCCTTCATCCAGATCTGTTCTAAGTAAACCAACTGAGTACATTTCCTTCATCCATATCTGTTCTAAGTAAACCAACTGAGTACATTTCCTTCATCCAGATCTGTTCTAAGTAAACCAACTGAGTACATTTCCTTCATCCAGATCTGTTCTAAGTAAACCAACTGAGTACATTTCCTTCATCCGGATCTGTTCTGAGTAAACCAACTGAGTACATTTCCTTCATCCAGATCTGTTCTAAGTAAACCAACTGAGTACATTTCCTTCATCCAGATCTGTTCTAAGTAAACCAACTGAGTACATTTCCTTCATCCAGATCTGTTCTAAGTAAACCAACTGAGTACATTTCCTTCATCCAGATCTGTTCTAAGTAAACCAACTGAGTACATTTCCTTCATCCGGATCTGTTCTGAGTAAACCAACTGAGTACATTTCAGTACTTTCCCAGCATTTCCTTGTCTCTGTCGACAGTTCATCTCCATGTTTCTCTAGGTTGTCCCCTACCTCTCTTGCCACTCGGATTCCATTTCAAAGCAACGTGTGAGTGAGTCCTAAGAAAGATTAGTCGATCACAACTCTGCTGGATGCAGAGTCGGGGGCAGAAGACACCTTGTAGATCGCTATCAATATTTTATTTCATATCATTTTCCACAATATGTTTGATATTCTAGACTAGAAAATAATGATGTAAATATGTAAATATTGACGTGAGCTTTTATTGACAGAAAATTGAAAATAAATTCAATTGGGATCGTGTGACAGTGGGAATTACTAAAGTTAATGGAGTGTCATGTAAGCCAGACAAGTATTGAAATATGTCCCGGAAAAGAAACACAGTTTCAAATTAAGTTGTTTAAAGAACACACTATAAGCTAGGTCTAGACTTGTAACTGAATTACTCAACCATTCAGAAATATGTAGATTAAGCAATGAAATATGATAGTTCAGAAAGAATAATTTTAATCAAAATGTCTGTTTATTTCTATACCTATATTTCAAAGCTGTTTTCAGAGAATTATCAAATAGATTAGCCAGAGTTCTATTCCAGTTTAATCGGCGTAGCAAATAGACCTTTGCCAACATATGTCTTCGGCGTATTCTCAGACTGAAATTGTATAACAGAGTTGCAAACACAGACCTGTGGATAATAACAGGACAGGAACCCATGGTGACCCAGGTTAAGATGAAAAAAAGAGATGGATAGGACATACCCTACGAAAGACACAGTCGAGTGTCACTATACAAACACTTAAGTGGAACCCGCAAGGAAAACGGGAAGTGGGACTCATAAACAGACCTAGAGACGAAGTATTTTTGAGGAACTGAAGGGAGCTGGACTATCCTGGGAGACAGTAAAGAAAATAGCCAGAATCCCGGAACAGTGGCGAACAACTGGTGAAGTCCTATCCTCTATGAGCCGCGGAGAGGAATAAGTCGAGAAAATCATGTCAAGAAATATTGAATTTTAAAGGAATACAAAAAATATGCACGGGTTGAGAAGAAAACAAGTCAAGACATTCTTTACGCATAATAAATAAAAATATAAATACCGAAATAAAACAATAAAAGTTCAATCAGCATACGTCATTTGTCATTTATATTTGTTTGTAAAAACTAAGGTACACTAGAATTAATATAACATCAACGTCATTTCTGAGTGGTGTACTTCTGTGAAATTATTGGGAAGTTCTGAAGTGAAAATTTTCAGGAAAGAATCTAAAACATTGAGAACTGAGAACTGAGAGCAAAGACTTGGACAGTTCTGTCTATATTCCGCTTTTCTCAAACATTATTTTCTATTTCAACTACGTCGGCGTCCAATATGAAACTGCCCTGCCAGCAGTATTCCCCCGAGGTAGGTCTAAACATTGCATCTTTTCACTGATATTCCTAGTGAGTCCATAAATCTTGTTTTTCGTCCCCCAACTGGCAGATCAACCTCCCTGTACTGGTCGTAAAGCAGTTACTCCAGATGTTATCTGTTGAATATACAGACGACATGCCTTCACTATCTGTTATAACAGGATCGACCTTTCAGTCAATCACCAGTATATAGAACCTGGAAAGTCTAGACAAAAAGGAAAGAAATGAAAGAAGAGAACAACTTAAAATAGTCAACTGTCCAATACGTGGAACAAAGAATAGACTTAACCTATCGAATGATATTTTTAAAGTTCTACATGTTGAGGCAACATCTATCTCACAACATACAACATTTAATGGGATAAGCATCAACAATTAACAATCCAATGAACAATTGGCTACGCTACAAGTAGACCTTGTATTATATTACAACATACGATTTTTTAACGTAAGACTCAATAGCCACAATTCATAGAAAAGGATGTACACAAATTGCAATCTGCACATCTTATGACAACATGAAAATCCCTCAGTTATAATTATACCCTTACCCCTCACTAAGTAGCTGACATTTCCGTAACGTATAATTCAATAACAAAAATAGTATATAGTAAAATGTTCGTTTCATTATCTCATCTGCAGGAAAAATAACAAATACATCAACTCTCGTCTGTACACTATCAGTCTACACACACACACACACACACACACACCGTTGTAATTCTTCAGTAGAAAGACATCACAGAGGAACATCACTTCTTACAATGTTCTGGTAGCAAGCTACTAGTCCTTTAATTAACAATGTCTTTGGTACTTGCTTGTTACAGAATAGTCTGGAGTCGTTAAGAGAATCAAATATTTGATGATTGATAAAAAAAATGTTCTGGAAAATTTAAGGTAATAATGAAACAATTGTGTATAAACTTCGTTCTGCAACAACCCTACCATCCGCGCTAGTCAAGTAACCAAAGCCTGACGTCTCACCACGATGAACAGACTAAACGATATAAACTTCATCACTTGCATTATCTGCTATTCACTGTTTAATTGAGACTTCAGCCTTCATGGTGCCTCAATCTCTACATTACCTTCAAAGAGAAGACTAATAAGAACGTTGCGATAGTTGGCCATGCTATTGGGATCAATTCTTCCCATGTTGCAGTAGTTGGCCATGCTACTGGGATCAATTCTTCCCATGTTGTGGTAGTTGGCCATGCTATTGGGATCAATTCTTCCCATGTTGTGGTAGTTGGCCATGCTATTGGGATCAATTCTTCCCATGTTGCGTAGTTGGCCATGCTATTGGGATCAATTCTTCCCATGTTGCAGTAGTTGGCCATGCTATTGGGATCAATTCTTCCCATGTTGCAGTAGTTGGCCATGCTATTGGGATCAATTCTTCCCATGTTGCAGTAGTTGGCCATGCTATTGGGATCAATTCTTCCCATGTTGCAGTAGTTGGCCATGCTATTGGGATCAATTCTTCCCATGTTGCAGTAGTTGGCCATGCTATTGGGATCAATTCTTTCCCATGTTGTGGTAGTTGGCCATGCTATTGGGATCAATTCTTTCCCATGTTGCAGTAGTTGGCCATGCTATTGGGATCAATTCTTCCCATGTTGCAGTAGTTGGCCATGCTATTGGGATCAATTCTTTCCCATGTTGCAGTAGTTGGCCATGCTATTGGGATCAATTCTTCCCATGTTGCAGTAGTTGGCCATGCTATTGGGATCAATTCTTCCCATGTTGCAGTAGTTGGCCATGCTATTGGGATCAATTCTTCCCATGTTGCAGTAGTTGGCCATGCTATTGGGATAAAATCTTCCCATGTTGCAGTAGTTGGCCATGCTATTGGGATCAATTCTTTCCATGTTGCGGTAGTTGGCCATGCTATTGGGATCAATTCTTTCCCATGTTGCAGTAGTTGGCCATGCTATTGGGATCAATTCTTTCCCATGTTGCAGTAGTTGGCCATGCTATTGGGATCAATTCTTCCCATGTTGCAGTAGTTGGCCATGCTATTGGGATAAAATCTTCCCATGTTGCAGTAGTTGGCCATGCTATTGGGATCAATTCTTCCCATGTTGCAGTAGTTGGCCATGCTATTGGGATCAATTCTTCCCATGTTGTGGTAGTTGGCCATGCTATTGGGATCAATTCTTCCCATGTTGTGGTAGTTGGCCATGCTATTGGGATCAATTCTTCCCATGTTGCAGTAGTTGGCCATGCTATTGGGATTAATTCTTCCCATGTTGCAGTAGTTGGCCATGCTATTGGGATCAATTCTTCCCATGTTGCAGTAGTTGGCCATGCTATTGGGATTAATTCTTCCCATGTTGCAGTAGTTGGCCATGCTATTGGGATCAATTCTTCTCATGTTGCAGTAGTTGGCCATGCTATTGGGATTAATTCTTCCCATGTTGCAGTAGTTGGCCATGCTATTGGGATTAATTCTTCCCATGTTGCAGTAGTTGGCCATGCTATTGGGATCAATTCTTCCCATGTTGTGGTAGTTGGCCATGCTATTGGGATTAATTCTTCCCATGTTGCAGTAGTTGGCCATGCTATTGGGATTAATTCTTCCACATGTTATGGTAGTTGGCCATGCTATTGGGATCAATTCTTCCCATGTTGCAATAGTTGGCCATGCTATTGGGATCAATTCTTCTCATGTTGTGGTAGTTGGCCATGCTATTGGGATCAATTCTTCCCATGTTGTGGTAGTTGGCCATGCTATTGGGATCAATTCTTCCCATGTTGTGGTAGTTGGCCATGCTATTGGGATCAATTCTTCCCATGTTGCAGTAGTTGGCCATGCTATTGGGATCAATTCTTCCCATGTTGCAGTAGTTGGCCATGCTATTGGGATCAATTCTTCCCATGTTGTGGTAGTTGGCCATGCTATTGGGATCAATTCTTCCCATGTTGTGGTAGTTGTCCATGCTATTGGGATCAATTCTTCCCATGTTGCAGTAGTTGGCCATGCTATTGGGATCAATTCTTCTCATGTTGCAGTAGTTGGCCATGCTATTGGGATTAATTCTTCCCATGTTGCAGTAGTTGGCCATGCTATTGGGATTAATTCTTCCCATGTTGCAGTAGTTGGCCATGCTATTGGGATCAATTCTTCCCATGTTGTGGTAGTTGGCCATGCTATTGGGATTAATTCTTCCCATGTTGCAGTAGTTGGCCATGCTATTGGGATTAATTCTTCCACATGTTATGGTAGTTGGCCATGCTATTGGGATCAATTCTTCCCATGTTGCAATAGTTGGCCATGCTATTGGGATCAATTCTTCTCATGTTGTGGTAGTTGGCCATGCTATTGGGATCAATTCTTCCCATGTTGTGGTAGTTGGCCATGCTATTGGGATCAATTCTTCCCATGTTGTGGTAGTTGGCCATGCTATTGGGATCAATTCTTCCCATGTTGCAGTAGTTGGCCATGCTATTGGGATCAATTCTTCCCATGTTGCAGTAGTTGGCCATGCTATTGGGATCAATTCTTCCCATGTTGTGGTAGTTGGCCATGCTATTGGGATCAATTCTTCCCATGTTGTGGTAGTTGGCCATGCTATTGGGATCAATTCTTCTCATGTTGCAGTAGTTGGCCATGCTATTGGGATCAATTCTTCCACATGTTGTGGTAGTTGGCCATGCTATTGGGATCAATTCTTCCCATGTTGCAGTAGTTGGCCATGCTATTGGGATCAATTCTTCCCATGTTGTGGTAGTTGGCCATGCTATTGGGATCAATTCTTCCCATGTTGCAGTAGTTGGCCATGCTATTGCGATCAATTCTTCCCATGTTGTGGTAGTTGGCCATGCTATTGGGATCAATTCTTCCCATGTTGCAGTAGTTGGCCATGCTATTGGGATCAATTCTTCCCATGTTGCAGTAGTTGGCCATGCTATTGGGATCAATTCTTCCCATGTTGCAGTAGTTGGCCATGCTATTGGGATCAATTCTTCCCATGTTGTGGTAGTTGGCCATGCTATTGGGATCAATTCTTCCCATGTTGCAGTAGTTGGCCATGCTATTGAGATCAATTCTTCCCATGTTGCAGTAGTTGGCCATGCTATTGAGATCAATTCTTCCCATGTTGTGGTAGTTGGCCATGCTATTGGGATCAATTCTTCCCATGTTGCAGTAGTTGGCCATGCTATTGAGATCAATTCTTCCCATGTTGCAGTAGTTGGCCATGCTATTGGGATCAATTCTTCCCATGTTGCAGTAGTTGGCCATGCTATTGGGATCAATTCTTCCCATGTTGCAGTAGTTGGCCATGCTATTGGGATCAATTCTTCCCATGTTGCAGTAGTTGGCCATGCTATTGGGATCAATTCTTCCCATGTTGCAATAGTTGGCCATGCTATTGGGATCAATTCTTCCCATGTTGCAGTAGTTGGCCATGCTATTGGGATCAATTCTTCCCATGTTCGTAGAGTTGCAACATAAATAATTGATCCTGAAGTTATGGGAACAGAAAATAATTTATCTTCAAGATATGGGAACATACATAATTTATCATTATTTAAATATGTTATTTGCACTTTGGAGCGCGAGGGCTCTGTGTCAATTTGACGTTTACAGATTTGTTGACCAGTACATCTGGTTTCTGCATGTTAGAGAAAAAAACTGTTTGGAGACACATAACCATCTTATTACATTTAGGAGACAATACTTAATTAATAAGAATATTTAATGACAATCGAAACACTTTATTTGATTGATTGTTTGATTGATACTCATTAACAATCATCTTTCCTGAACAGTCATGTATGCTCCAATCTATTTCTAAAACAGTAAAACCTCATCGACTGTACATGAACCCTGTAGCACCGACGAGTTTCCAATCTAACATCAAGAACGGTGACAATGTTTTTAAAATAAGTATTATTAAACTGATGTCGATTATTTTTACTACAACAGAGGCTGTTGGTATCGACTACCAGAGCACCACACATAAAAAGTATAATAAGTACAGAGCACGAGGAAGACCAAGCAAAAAAGGGAGTTACTTCATCAAGAACAGCCTAATGAGAATGAATAACAGCTTACAAAGTGCCTTAAACTAAGCACACGAAAGATCATTACACCCCCACCCCCACACTTCTATAAATGGTGGAAGAGAGGAAAGAAGGAGAAGCTTTTCAACATACTCTGAAATATTTCCAGCTTTCAAACCATCTTTATGTGCTTAACTACGTGGCCGTGACCTAAATGTTATCGCCTGTCTGCCACTGGATTAGGAACCTGTTTTACACATACATTAAGATAAGGGAAAATGGAGAATAGCCTGATCGATTAATACGGGACGCGAACAGAATACACTTAGATCATGAGACGAGCATACTACCTGAAGGCCACCGTGCATTCTGTTTGTATGTCATAGATCAAATAAAAGAAATATCAACGGACTTTCATGAAGTAATAAATAACCAAACAATTTTCTTCTTCTTCTACTTACATAAACTAGAAATAAGTCAAACAGCACGCTGCCAGTGTCAGCAGAAGGAACAGACACTGGAGCATGTCCTGCAAGACGGTCTTCTTTTAGGTGAACTGAGAAGAAACATGGGACCCCACCCAGTCAACCTAAAAACATAACTTTGAGGAAACCTGACAGACTTGAAGCTGACTGCCCAGTTTGTAATCCCCAGTAAACTAAGCGTATGACCATAGATCGCAGAATAATAAATGTTCGTCTTCGTTGAGATAACGTTGTTTCCTACACAAATACTGTAAATACTATTATAACTAAGCAAAGACTTAAACGTGGCCAGTCGTGGCTGGGCCGCGCAGAGGAGGGCACACAACGCATATGTGCCATTCAGGACATCGACCACGGAGAAGAGTGGATACCAATACCCACTGAACATAAACAATCTTTTGTAGTAGTCACCACGATAAACAAACCAAGTCGAGATTCGCTACCCACAATAATCAACGCAGAAGTCGAAGCATTAATAAATGACTACACATCGAAGGAAGATGCTGTTGTCTTCACTGATGGTTCTGTTATTTGGCACAGTCGGAGTGCATGGGCACAGTCTGAGTGCATGGGCATTTACGGATAAAGCGAAAGGAAAAGTCATCAAAGAGGGAGGTGGCGCATGTACAACAGCTACAAGCAGCAGCATGACTATGGAGGTTATGGAGGTGACAAAATCCTTGGAATGGCTACAGACGCATACATTCACTCACGCATGCAAGCTCAGTGACTCTATGAACATGATACAGAAGATCAAGGCTGGTTATATACGAAGACAGTGGATGCAATTAATACAAAACTCGACAATCCAGATACTTACCTTCATCTTTGTCCCGGGTCATGATGGGGTGAAGGGTAATGAGAGAGCAGACGCACTGGCGGGCAATGCTATGATTGAGAATGAGTCTTCTATAGACAAAAGCGACATCATCAACGCTCTCAGACAAAACATACGCTCTGAAGATTTCAACGACGAAGATAAAGGTATTCTCTATCTCGGTTGCGCAAGTTGTGCATACAATGTTAATACATGTACAGTAGTAGATTTGATGTGATGGTTGGGTATTAACAGACTAATGACAGATTAAATGTTAAACAAGGATACCTGCATTGTTAGACTGTGATCAGATTAAATGTTAAACAGGGATACCCGCATAGTTAGACTGTGATCAGATTAAATGTTAAACAAGGATACCTGCATAGTTAGACTGTAATCAGATTAAATGTTAAACAAGGATACCTGCATAGTTAGACTGTAATCAGATTTTAAACAAGGATACCCGCATAGTTAGACTGTAATCAGATTTTAAACAAGGATACCCGCATAGTTAGACTGTAATCAGATTTTAAACAAGGATACCCGCATAGTTAGACTGTAATCAGATTTTAAACAAGGATACCCGCATAGTTAGACTGTAATCAGATTTTAAACAAGGATACCTGCATAGTTAGACTGTAATCAGATTTTAAACAAGGATACCCGCATAGTTAGACTGTAATCAGATTTTAAACAAGGATACCCGCATAGTTAGACTGTGATCAGATTAAATGTTAAACAGGGATACCCGCATAGTTAGACTGTGATCAGATTAAATGTTAAACAAGGATACCTGCATAGTTAGACTGTAATCAGATTAAATGTTAAACAAGGATACCTGCATAGTTAGACTGTAATCAGATTTTAAACAAGGATACCCGCATAGTTAGACTGTAATCAGATTTTAAACAAGGATACCCGCATAGTTAGACTGTAATCAGATTTTAAACAAGGATACCCGCATAGTTAGACTGTAATCAGATTTTAAACAAGGATACCCGCATAGTTAGACTGTAATCAGATTTTAAACAAGGATACCTGCATAGTTAGACTGTAATCAGATTTTAAACAAGGATACCTGCATAGTTAGGCTGTAATCAGATTTTAAACAAGGATACCTGCATAGTTAGACTGTAATCAGATTTTAAACAAGGATACCCGCATAGTTAGACTGTAATCAGATGTTAAACAAGGATACCTGCATAGTTAGACTGTGATCAGATTAAATGTTAAACAGGGATACCCGCATAGTTAGACTGTGATCAGATTAAATGTTAAACAGGGATACCTGCATAGTTAGACTGTAATCAGATTAAATGTTAAACAGGGATACCCGCATAGTTAGACTGTGATCAGATTAAATGTTAAACAGGGATACCTGCATATTTAGACTGTAATCAGATTAAATGTTAAACAGGGATACCCGCATAGTTAGACTGTGATCAGATTAAATGTTAAACAGGGATACCTGCATAGTTAGACTGTAATCAGATTAAATGTTAAACAGGGATACCTGCATAGTTAGACTGTGATCAGATTAAATGTTAAACAGGGATACCTGCATAGTTAGACTGTAATCAGATTAAATGTTAAACAGGGATACCTGCATAGTTAGACTGTGATCAGATTAAATGTTAAACAGGGATACCTGCATAGTTAGACTGTGATCAGATTTTAAACAAGGATACCCGCATAGTTAGACTGTGATCAGATTAAATGTTAAAAATCAGATTTTAAACAAGGATACCTGCATAGTTTTACTGTAATCAGATTTTAAACAAGGATACCTGCATAGTTAGACTGTGATCAGATTAAATGTTAAACAGGGATACCCGCATAGTTAGACTGTGATCAGATTAAATGTTAAACAGGGATACCTGCATAGTTAGACTGTAATCAGATTAAATGTTAAACAGGGATACCTGCATAGTTAGACTGTGATCAGATTTTAAACAAGGATACCCGCATAGTTAGACTGTGATCAGATTAAATGTTAAACAGGGATACCCGCATAGTTAGACTGTGATCAGATTAAATGTTAAACAGGGATACCTGCATAGTTAGACTGTAATCAGATTTTAAACAAGGATACCTGCATAGTTAAATTGTGGTTCAAATTGGAAGCTCGATGAAGATACTATAAATTTTAGTGTTAATTTAGATTAGTGGATATGTAAACAAAGATACTCTACTTGTTATATATTACTGTGAAAAACAATTTATGAAGGAATCTTATATGAAGATTGGCAAAGAACTTGTGATATGATGAATATTTTATTGTAAGTTAATATACATTCAGTAGTAATAATATTTGTCATGATATTTCTGCATTGATTAACCCGCTCCCTCCGTAATTTGTTTTATTGTTGGGGGGATTTATATTGCAATGCGTACTAAATAGCCAGCATGGGGTGTCTGTGGCGTAGAGGTTAAATACTCGTCTCTCGTGCCAAACGTACAAGGTTCGCTTCCTCGTGGAGCCATCTAGATATTTTTCCAGAGATCACTGATCTCAGTGTAGGTGAGATCGAGTTTCTAGTCCTATCGGAAAAGAACGATACAACGTAGTTCCTATGTTCAATTTGAACAAGTAAAAGAACCATCGACAGTTCAAAAAATAGCCAGTATAATAGCTTTACGTTATCTTAAAAAATATAGTGAGCCGGTATATTGGCTAATAAGGGTGAAGGAGTTAAAGTAGCCTTCAAGGAACTGTGATCGAGAAATGAACAAGCAGACAGAAAAAGAAATGGAATCACAACATATAAAAAGTAGACAGACTTGCACGTAAAGGAAATTTAGAAAAAAGTTCACAACTCAGAGAGCTGTCAGAAACTGACAAGAAGATCATCCTCATCAGTGGCCTCGTAACATCCGTGTTAAGTGAACAAAAATATAGAAGATACATAACTTTTCATTTCTTATCGCTTCTTGCTTTTTTTATCGCTAACAAATAAACAAATATCAGGTGAAGACACATTTGTTAATACATTCATGTCGTTGCTATTTCCGTGCAGATAGTTTTAATCACATGAACAAAACAAAACACATGTACGCCCTTATAACTCATTCAAGGACAAAATGTCTAGAGCACGTGGAGTTTTCATCTTTCTTCCGGTCATCTGCGCAGTGATGGAGACCATTTGAAGGATGACGTTTTCCGGTGTCTTCTGGTCGATAATCATCTCGTGAATGAATCTCTACTGAATCGATGTAAATGTCTATAATTTCTCTCTCAATGTCCCGACCCTAGGTCCGCTTTCATCAAATACTCAATGGATTCGTTTCTTTATGCATGCCGTTGATAAAATATGGAGAGAAAATACAGATGCTCTACTTAGGTTTAGTAGTAAAGGACTGTTAATATTTGGACAGTGTTTTTATTTTAAAGATGGAAAAACACAACAAATTCTTGGAAATTGTTATCAATATTTTCAATGAATATCATCAAGACAAAAGACGTGTAATAGGTGAATAGTTAATGGATAATTTTCATTAGTAAATACAGATAGACAAGGCGGACACTTAATGGAAAACACAATTAGTTGCAGCGGAAAGAAAAGATACAGAGATACAGAATAATAGACACTGATGTTTTGCAATTGTTATGATTATTTGCAAGAGAAGGACTAGGTTGACATTAAGTACTTTTGAGTTTTGTAAAGATGTCTGAATTATTTATATGTAATTAATATAAGTGTATTAAAATAGTGATGAACTGTTGTCATACCATCTGGTATGTTGGGAACTATGATGTTAGGCCAATAGACCAATTTTTATCATCGAGTAGAGTGCCTGACCCAATGGATTTGTGTTCGAGCTCCCATTCGGGAGACCCAAGTTCAATTCTCAGTACGGCAAATGAGGTTTTTCTGTATGGGGCATAAAGAAAAAAATCTTCTTTCTTCTTGTTTGCGTTCGTTCTTTACGACCAATTTTAATCACACTTTGTGATGTGCGTGATCTTTGCCAAGAACGTATACGCTGCACATCGGTTTGGTAGGCCCCTAAACGCATATACTTCTACACGTTTAGAACATGTGCATCCGATTTCAGCCAAACCTCATTTGTCGCCTCTTACGACATGCATGGCAGGTAACAGTGGTTCTATTCTTTGCACCACAAATTAGGGCCCCGGTAACCACTCGGGCGAAGAAAATATTATAACCTGAGCAGTTTCGCGGCGACTGTACTAGCTATGTTGTCATTAAATCCCACTGGATCATGGCCCCCACCCTCTGCGATAAACCGCCCGAATAAACGATATTACAGTCAACAACGACAGCTTTATTTCCCCAACGGGACACGATGAATGATGTGATCAACAACATGTCTGCAGGCTTTACTTCCAAGTGATTTTCTGGTAGAGTCTTGGTCTACGTGAAAGCATTTCTCGCACGATAAATTCCTACTACAAAGGAGGTTTGAACTGAGACCACTCATCTACCACAATATTACACTGATCACTGCTCTAGTGCGGTTCAATATAGGGTATACACATATAACAATACAATTGAAATGCAGAAAACAATTTTCAACAACGCAAATGTACTATTTCAGTGAAAGTTATTTGGTTTATCGACTTTGAAGATAAACATTTTAAAAGAACATTCTAAAAATATTGATAGGTATTCTTGTAGGTGGAGCACAACTGTAACAGGGGCACTGAAAGACAACAAATACAAAGCTTATATAAATCCAGTTCTAAAAATCTCTTCTTATCGTGGCGCTTCGAGGCAAAACAGGATTACAGAAAATAAACTAAAGACGTATGGGTATATATCTCTCTCTTTCTTCTCTCTCTCTCTCTCTCTCTCTCTCTCTCGCTCTCTCTCTCTGGCGATCACCGCCTAGACTGATGTACCAGATTTCCTCATAAATTCTGCTGTTGTTTTTATTGACTCCGTCCCTCCGTACAGCTTCTCATTTAGCTCGCTATTATCCGGCCAGGTTTCGTTTCTCAGGCCTGCTGGCAGGGGGCAGTCTTGCAGTAAGTGCTCTGCCTTTCCGCAGTGGCACAGGCTAGTTGTGCCAATTTTAAATTTGTTGTACAGGTGGGACAGGAGTCTGTTATGGCCAGTACGGAGGCGGAATATCACAATTTGTTTGCTACGGGACAGACCATAGTACCCATCTTTAGCCCAGTGTTGAGGATGGTCTTGCTACCACTTCTCTCTATATCGCCATCCGATGGTTGTTTTAGCACGTATGGGTATAACTCATATGCTTTAGCACGTATGGGTATAACTCATATGCTTTAGCACGTATGGGTATAACTCATATGCTTTAGCACGTATGGGTATAACTCATGTTTTAGCACGTATGGGTATAACTCATATGCTTTAGCACGTATGGGTATAACTCATGTTTTAGCACGTATGGGTATAACTCATATGCTTTAGCACGTATGGGTATAACTCATATGTTTTAGCACGTATGGGTATAACTCATATGCTTTAGCACGTATGGGTATAACTCATATGTTTTAGCACGTATGGGTATAACTCATATGCTTTAGCACGTATGGGTATAACTCATATGCTTTAGCACGTATGGGTATAACTCATATGCTTTAGCACGTATGGGTATAACTCATATGCTTTAGCACGTATGGGTATAACTCATATGCTTTAGCACGTATGGGTATAACTCATATGCTTTAGCACGTATGGGTATAACTCATATGTTTTAGCACGTATGGGTATAACTCATATGCTTTAGCACGTATGGGTATAACTCATATGCTTTAGCACGTATGGGTATAACTCATATGCTTTAGCACGTATGGGTATAACTCATATGCTTTAGCACGTATGGGTATAACTCATATGCTTTAGCACGTATGGGTATAACTCATATGTTTTAGCACGTATGGGTATAACTCATATGCTTTAGCACGTATGGGTATAACTCATATGCTTTAGCACGTATTGGTATAACTCATATGCTTTAAAAAATACTTTTAACAAATTCATTTATTTATATATATATATATATATATATATATATATATATATATATAATCAAAATAGTTGTACATTTATGTTTAACTGCACCCATTGCTTGCTCATTCTTCTTCTTTTTTTTCTTTTTCTTTGAACGCTCCATACCGACCACTTGTTAACCACTCTTGTGATTTGTATGTGATCTGAACCTAAGAGCGATAGTACGTTGCGCTAGTAATGCGTCTACAAGTAGTTCAGCACATTCGATTTTTGCTACACTTTTTATTTACTAGGTAGCTTTCCTAGGTCCTACATCAGTCGCCTCTTACGACATGCCTTGTAGGTCGCAGTGGTACTATTCTTTGCTCCCCTTGCGAGCCCCAGCACCACAAGAGCGCTTTGCTTACTCAATTACAAGAATATAATATTATAAACAAATTATAATGTTGATATTGTTTTCAATCTCGACGACCTTATACTCTCCATGTAGTCGGTTTTTGTTTTATAAAGCTTGCATTTTGTTTAGAAGAGTTCTGTAACTAACTAAATCTCACGAGTGTGGAAGTTTTATAAAGCTTGCATTTTGTTTAGAAGAGTTCTGTAACTAACTAAATCTCACGAGTGTGGAAGTTTTATATATTATTTTCTAGTTGTGTGTTCTGTATTCAATATTCTTTATATCTTGTGAACACAATCTTTCTCCAGCTATGATGTTATCAGTGCCAATCCTGGACGTTGACATCAAACATCAGAAAAAAATAGTCACTACATGGATGAAGTGTCTAAGCAGACTACTAGGAGTATCAAGAAAAGACCGATTAGAAGTCAAAGCGTCTGTAGAAAAAGTGAGTTCAACATCAGTATAACATTTTTTCAAGAAATAACAAATTAAATGGATAGGACACATAAGCAGATTACATACAGACAGTGCGCATCGAAGGGCAATGTTACTCCGATACAGTGCGCATCGAAGGGCAATTTTACTCCGAGACAGTGCGCATCGAAGGGCAATGTTACTCCGATACAGTGCGCATCGAAGGGCAATGTTACTCTGATACAGTGGATACAAAGAAAAAGGTCACCCAAACAAAAGGTGGACCACAGAAATAACTTGTACGAATAGTTTTTTTTTTTTGGTTTCTTTTTCCAAACCGGAAGCACTTGAGCTTTCAGCACTTCGGCTCTGTGCTGAAATCCGTAAATCTGGAGAACCTGTGGCTTTTCTGCCAGTCCACGGAATTGAAGCGCACTCACAGGGGACTTACATATCGTCCAACGCGCTACGAACACGCTTGGTAGGCAGGCAATACGAGTAGTTTAAAATAACATGTACGAAGAACACTCATGAGCCCATTTTTATAAATCTTGTCTAGCACTGACGCTATAAGGTAACATAGGGTTTGAGAAGTTTTCTGAATGAATCATTTCTCTCCGTAATTTATTTTACTTTCTGGCGCAGTTATTTTGAAATGTGTAACGAATTAGCGAAACACGTACAAACAAAGTACTATAGTTTTACAAAATACAGACAGTGACGATAAACAGCAACGTTTCGACCAAAAGGCCTTTCTTTATCAAGCAAACAGGAGTGACGAATTTCAAAAAACACTACAAATGAACGATTACAGAAACATTCAAACGTATCTAATGAAAATCTGGGAATAAAAACGAATAACGAAATGAGTGCAACACAAAACTAGAAGTGGGAAAGAAGAGAAATATTATACAATCAAGTGAAAATATAAATTATATATATGAAGCAAATACACATATAGATTACAAGGCATCATATGAGAAAGTACTAAGAAGCATAGGAATGTAAAGCGTTGTCCAAGAGTCGCAAGGTACCATATAGCGAAATAAAACGGTTCTCCAGAGCAAATCGACTACGATCATCAGAGGAACATGATCGGATGGCTGTGACCTGGACATCGCAAGCTCATGAATGGCCAGTATCATTGAAATGAGTAGCTAGAGGGTCACAGAGCATTGGTGTATATCGCGCAAGTGTTGGGCGAATCGGTCACTGAGTCTCCTGCCGGTTTCCCCAATATAGGCCTTGTTGCACCGCTTGCAGATAATGGCATAGATAATATTCCGGGACTCGCACGTGAAACTGTCTTCAATAACAAACGTGGCTTTTGGAAAAGACACAGTGCGGGTTGTATTACATAAGCACACGTGTTGCAGCGCCGACGGCCAGACTGGATGGTACCAAAATGACTCTGGATATTAGGCTTGATGCGACTGTGAACCAACATATCCTTAAGACTTCTGTCCCGTCTGTACGCCACCAAATGATAGTGTTGGAAGATTGATTGTGTCTCAGGATCAGACTGAAGAATGAAGAGATGACGGAATAAGACTTTCTTCACACGGGAACTATGAGGGTGGAAAGTTAAGATAAGTTTCACCCTGTCAGAATATTGGAAGTTCTATGCTGGTTGGAGAGGGCCTCCTGGCGAGAAATTTTCTGAACGCGCTGCATAGCAGATGCAAGCACATTCTCCGGGTATAGGCGCTTGCGGAAGAAATCAAGCATCTCCTGAGATCTATCGAGGTAATCATCGTCCTCGCTACAGAGGCGACGAAGGCGCAAGAGTTGAGAGAATGGTAAAGAGTCTCGACAAGTCTGGGGATGAGAAGAAGTATAAAGAAGAAACTATGTGCATCAGTAGGCTTGTAGTATACTGATGTAGTGATGGTGGATAGGCTGATAGTGATAGTGATGTCAAGAAAGTTGACACAAGAGGTAGAGATGTGAGATGTAAACCGAATAGCAGGAAAGACATTAATGAAATTAATGAAGCGTGACAAATCGGCTTCAGGCATATAGGTAATGCCAATACAATCATCAATGTATCTATGATACACGGACGGAAGTAATTCATCATAGGAATTCCATACTAGGTGCTCAAGATGACCCATGAATAGACAAGAATAACTGGGTCCCATTTTAGTACCCATGGCGACCCCACTGATCTGATCAAAGAACTGGTCATTGAACTGAAATAATAAGTTTTATCGTCACTGTCTCTATATTTTGTAAACTATAGCACTTTGTTTGTACGTGTTTCGCTATTTTACCACGTTTTACTACAGTCTTCCCCCTTTTTTGTAACGAATTAGCAAGTTTACCGGCTTTGCGTCACCTTAAAAAGTACGGCGAGCCAGTATAACCGCTTAGAAGACGAAAGAGTTAAATCCTATCACATTATTGAGTTATAAACCATATTAATATCGGTACTATTAAGCTGTTTGATCATGTTTAGTCAGTCTATAGATAATAGACTAAGCTTAGTAAAGTAGGATAACAGCAACGGAAAATCTATTAGTATACGAGGAGCTGCACTGACAACGATTCTTCAACGGCTTTCAGATTTCTTTAGACACTCAGAACATACCACACATGTAGTACACATGTACATGTAGTACACATGTAGTACACATGTAGTACACATGTAGTACACATGTAGTACGCAGAAAATAGTTCTTGAAAGCGAAACGCAAGTGTGGTAAAAAAAAATAAAATCATGAAAGAGAGAACAGTGTTTCCCAAAGTGTGTTACTTGAAAGGGTTAATGATTGTATTCAAGACTTCACGCCATGATAATACATGTACAGTAGTTGATTTGATGTGATGATTGGGTATTAACAGAGTAATGACGAAAACAATTATGTTTAATCTGATTTGTTATAAAATAATATAATACTACTGGACGGAAGTGGATACAGACTTGAGAAGAGAATATAACAGAAATCAATACAGATACTCGTTATATAGAGACAATCAGTGACGGCTCGTGTTTATTTTTGTTGGTGGGGCCAGACACACATTTTTGGTATAATCATGGTTTTGGGTTATGTTTAGTTTTAATTTATTAAATAATAAATACCTGTTATACATTATTTTTGGTGGGCCCCACTGGCCCTTAATGATGAGCCGCCACTGGAGACAGTTGAAATAAATTAGACGTACTCTCAGGAAACTACCGCATAATATAATCAGATATGTTCGCAATTAGAACCAATAGTAGAAGAGTGGAGTGGCGAGACAAAACAATGCATCAAAACTATAAGAAATCAGATATAAATTAGACGTAAAAGCAGAACTGGTGAAATTGGCACATAATAGTGTTTGATGGAGAGTGATTAATTACAATTTTTTTTAAAGTTATACAGAAAACTGCTTAGAACGTCATGGACAAGCAAGAGGAAAAATATAAACACTATATAGATATGAAAAGTTATGAACATTGTCCCATACACAGTATTACGTCGCATAAAGGAAACTATTATGATAACATTAAAAGTCACAGTGGTTTGGAGAGAGCTATGGACTTGGAAGACGAGACAGTGGAAGACAAAAAGACGGTGGCAACAGGAGTTTATGAAATATTGAACGCAATGATAAAAGTGATAAAAGACAATGTTACCAGTGTCAAACATGGCCAATAACAGCAGCTAATGAGCGGAAAATCATAACGACAGAGATGAGGTGTCTTAGAAGAGCTGTAGGTGTAATAATAAGAGACACAATTAGAAATGAAGAAATCAGAAGGAGACTGGATGTGAAATCAGTTATGCAATTCATAAAAGAACAACAGTTTAAATGGTTTGGACACCTGACAAGAATGTCCTGGTATCGCCTACCACAGAGAGCCACACAGAAAAAAGTGTAACGAGTACAGAGCAAGAGGAAGACCACGCAAAATATGGAGCGATGGCATCAAGAACAGCCTTACAAAAATGAATATCAGCTTACAAAGTGTCTTAAGGAAAGCACACATAAGATCACTACGCTCCCCTCCTGCCCTCCCAACACTTCTATAAAGAAGTAAATGGTGGAAGAGAAAAAGAAGAGAATGATAAAAGATGGTAGGTGGCGGTGTTTTTCTAGAGAATGATAAAAGATGGTGGGTGGCGGTGTTTTGCTAGAGAATGATAAAAGTTGGCAGGTGGTGGTGTTTTGCTAGAGAATGAAATTCTTTCAAGCGATCTGTGACAAGAACGATGTTCTGTTAAGGGCATGCTACACGAATAAGCAAGATGAACATTTGCAGCCCTAAGTGGCACTGCAAAAAGTGGATGGTTTAGCATTTAGACGAAGTTTAATAAAATATTACAGCTTTAAGAAACTAAACTGTTTCTTTGAATTTTCACACATCAACAAAGATAGTGAAAACCAAATTGCTAAACCAAGATGTCAACATTGTATCTCAGATGTGTCTTGCTGATAATATTCGTCATATTTCTCATTATTCTACTTTCTAACTTACACTGTATGTTGACAGATGCAAATTCCAGATCTAAACATTTAACAATAATTGACATTGTCATATGCTCAAATGGATTCTCCCTAAGCAAGTATTTCTTATTTTTCTCATGTTTTTGTACGTCAAGCCCTCTCTGATTCAAAGACATTACGACTAGCTTTCAGATTCGGTAGAAACCACCATAGACGACTCACACTCGAGACCACTTGCAGAAGTCTTGCAGAAGACCTGAACAGATGAAAGACATAACATTAGAAGATGAAACGAAAGATAAGAAAGAAAGAACTCGTTCTTAGGCTGCAAAAAGCAGTGCTTCAACTTCAGGGGATTTAAATTCTTTATAAATCAAACAATCAATCCGACGACAATCTTAAGATTGATCGTTGCTAAGATTCACTAAGGGGCCACAGGCGCAATAATGTAAGGATATACAGTGGCGCCAGGGTAAGTGAGCTGGCACTGATCAACATCCTTCCCTACCTCTAAGTGGTGGCCCTGGTAACAGACTAATGTCTGGTTAAGTGGGTAGAGATCGAAGGAGAGCTACTTGGAATTAGTAGAAGGTTAGATGCATACATGTCTGATATGAGATCTGATCGGAATATAGACGACGAGAATCTCAGCACATGCGCCTACACGTCTCTTCTGTCCAATAAGAAGTCAAAGATGATTCAGCAAACAAATCGGATGTCTGTGTGGTTACCTGGGCCGAAATTCGGGGTAAATAATAGAACCATTAATACCTACCACATGCCGTATACGGCGAAAGTGGAGGCTTGGCGTGGGATTAGCTACACCATCCAGTAAAAATACTCAGCTATAAAACAGCAGCGAAGCACACGAGAGCTGCAAGGCTTTAGTTTGGGACGAACGGTACAAGAAGAAGAAGATTAACTAAAACACAATTTGAAACGATTATAAATGTAAGTTAAAACTATTTACAAAAGTATGAAAACAAAATACAAATATATTTGCAAGTTTTTTGTGTGGCCCGTTTTTAATTCAGGCGTATTCAAGAGGACTAATAAGGTATCTCTGACTGATTTTTGCAAGATGGCTTGCTTTCATAATCATCAGTGTCCTTCATCATTCAGGCAAGCTTTACTCTGACTTCTAAGGTAGTTGTAATTTAGATCCCCAAGTAAGGATCGGAAGCAAGTAGTCGAACCACGTACGGTTACTATTGAAACGTGATATCTACTTCGCTATCGGCACCACCTATAAGTATAGTAAAAAAAAGGCAACATAAACAATTAGCCCTCAAATATAGTTGTTGAAAACAGGACAAAGTTCGCAAAACAAAACGAATCGAATAAATACTAATTGTTCTTGTTTTTCGGTCACTGATTAGTTTTGATTCGTTCGTTTGTCTGTATGTCATCTATGTATGTGTTTGGTCGAATCGTTTATGTTTGTATGTCATCTATGTATGTGTTTGGTCGAATCGTTCATGTCTGTATGTCATCTATGTATGTGTTTGGTCGAATCCTTCATGTCTGTATGTCATCTATGTATGTGTTTGGTCGAATCGTTCATGTTTGTCTGTATGTCATCTATGTATGTGTTTGGTCGAATCGTTCATGTTTGTCTGTATGTCATCTATGTATGTGTTTGATCGAATCGTTCATGTCTGTATGTCATCTATGTATGTGTTTGATCGAATCGTTCATGTCTGTATGTCATCTATGTATGTGTTTGGTCGAATCGTTCATGTTTGTCTGTATGTCATCTATGTATGTGTTTGGTCGAATCGTTCACGTTTGTCTGTATGTCATCTATGTATGTGTTTGGTCGAATCGTTTATGTCTGTATGTCATCTATGTATGTGTTTGGTCGAATCGTTCATGTTTGTCTGTATGTCATCTATGTATGTGTTTGGTCGAATCGTTCATGTTTGTATGTCATCTATGTATGTGTTTGATCGAATCGTTCATGTCTGTATGTCATCTATGTATGTGTTTGGTCGAATCGTTCACGTTTGTCTGTATGTCATCTATGTATGTGTTTGGTCGAATCGTTTATGTCTGTATGTCATCTATGTATGTGTTTGATCGAATCGTTCACGTTTGTCTGTATGTCATCTATGTATGTGTTTGGTCGAATCGTTCATGTTTGTCTGTATGTCATCTATGTATGTGTTTGATCGAATCGTTCACGTTTGTCTGTATGTCATCTATGTATGTGTTTGATCGAATCGTTCATGTTTGTCTGTATGTCATCTATGTATGTGTTTGATCGAATCGTTCATGTCTGTATGTCATCTATGTATGTGTTTGATCGAATCGTTCATGTTTGTCTGTATGTCATCTATGTATGTGTTTGATCGAATCGTTCATGTCTGAATGTCATCTATGTATGTGTTTGATCGAATCGTTCATGTCTATATGTCATCTATGTATGTGTTTGGTCGAATCGTTCACGTTTGTCTGTATGTCATCTATGTATGTGTTTGGTCGAATCGTTCATGTTTGTCTGTATGTCATCTATGTATGTGTTTGATCGAATCGTTCATGTTTGTCTGTATGTCATCTATGTATGTGTTTGGTCGAATCGTTCATGTTTGTCTGTAACTGTACATCATCAAACTTGTTTGTTTAATCTTGTCGCCCGAGTGGTTACCGGGGCCCAAATTTCGGTGCAAGAAAAGAGCCACTGTTACCTGCCACGCATGTCGTAAGAGGCGTCTAAGGAGGTGTGGCTGAAATCGGATGCACGTGTCCGCTAGGGAATGCTAATCCGAAACAAATGCTTTCAGAAAACGGATGCACCAGGCCGTAACATGGTGCAACGACCCGTCACAATGAGGAATGGGATAACGGATTCTACGGTCGTCAATCTGCCTCTGAGATTTATCCACGCAGTAAGAATGTTAGACCTACCATCACGAGGGTGGCCAAAACTTACTGCGGGAAGAGGTCGACACAAACGGGGAAGCAGAAATCATAGGAAATATATCATACAGAACTGCCCCCAGTATGCAGACATGAGAAGAAAGAGGTGGCCCACTTACACTAGCGTCCAAGACAAACTGTATGGCGTGGCTGATAATCTGAGGCAGACGACTGCCTGTATTAGAGAATCCGAAATCCCAATCTAGTGAGAACGCGGAAGAAGTTTAATCACATAAAATTCAAATATATATACCCATTTCGAGCCTACAGTTATTTGATTCATTCTTCTGTCTGTAAGTTTAAGATGTCTCTGTGGCACAGAGGTTATGTGCTCGCCTCTCGTTTCAAAGGTATACGGTTTGCTCCCTCGTAAGCCATCGGAATATTTATCCAGAGATCCCCGATCTCAGTGTAGGTCCTGTTCCAGGAAAACGATAAAACACAGGTCCCGTGTTAACGTTGAGAACATAAAAGAAAGTACCATTGACAGTTCAAAATCAAGAAGAGCAGGCTGAAAAGCTGCTGCCTTGGCACAATTCATTAGAAAGATTACAAAAATAAAATTCTTACAAACTACTTTAACAATCTTCTAAATTACACCAGGGATGTTCGCCAGTGCTACGGAGTTTGTGCACTTCCCCCTGAAATCTTCCAGTGTAAGAAAGAGATTGGAGCACAAATGGTTAATCACCGAAGTGAAATGATGATGGTCCTATCAATCAATCAATCAATATATAAGTTTAACGACAGACCGCTTAAAAAGTAGTTCTGGTCTCAATTCTGAGTTTTCACCGAAACAGAAAGTTCGCGTACTTATTTTCATACAATGGACAGAAGAATCAAATGTAGTGGGATGTGAACACAATTTGTTGTAAAACTATCTGACCTTCTATTTGTTTAGTTTGATGCCCACGTCTTTCAGGGGCTCAGAAAGGGAGCAGAGAATAGCAGCACTTCGATCTACAAGGCATGTCGTAAGAGGCGACTGAGGTAGGGACTTAGGAATACTACCCTAGTAAATAAAAAGCGTCGAAGAAATCGAATGTGCTGGCCTACTTGTAGGCGTATAAATATGGCGCAGCGTACAATCGCTCTTAGTCTCGGATCACATACAAATCACAAAGTATGGTTAACTAGTGGTCGATATGGAACGTTCGAAGAAGCAGAAGTTTAGTTGGAGAAAGTTAACAGAAACAAGACATAAGAAATAGAAGCAGAAGCGATAAATCGAAAATATAAAGCATCATTTGAGAGTGACGTTGATAACTTGAACATCAACCGAATTGAGTTAAAGGCCATGAGCTATTATTAATACCCAGCACGTTTCCAACTACCGGAATGTATTAGTCTACGCTGTTGGAGAGACGTGCATCTCTTCATAAATATGGAACACAAGCAGGCTTTCGATCTCTTGAGCGCGATTATAGTTTAGAGGAGAGCTCTTGTCAAGGCTGCTATGTGAAAATTTGGAGTATTTATGAAGAATTTTGTCACAGCATGAAATCTGACTTTACAAATTGCCATTTACTTTATAATAATAGTTACGTGCATGTTTTTATAGAAACTCGGCCAATTTGGTATTGTTTTTATAGAAACTCGGTGTTGGCCTACTTGTAGGCGCATAAATGGCACACCGTACAATCGCTCTTAGACTCAGATCACATACAAACCACACAGAGTGGTTAACAAGTGGTTAATATGGAGCGTTCGAAGAAGAAGACAATCGCTCTTAGACTCAGATCACATACAAACCACACAGAGTGGTTAACAAGTGATTAATATGGAGCGTTCGAAGAAAAAGAAGTATTGTTTATGTCATTTTCTTAATTTATATTTTAAATATTGATTAATTGATTAATTGATTAATTGATCATCATAATTGTACTCTGGTAGATAATTTTCATAATTTATATTTTGAATATTGATTAATTGATTAATTGATTAATTGATTAATTGATTAATTGATTAATTGATTAATTGATCATCATAATTGTATTCTGGTAGATAATTTTCATAATTTATATTTTGAATATTGATTAATTGATTAATTGATTAATTGATTAATTGATTAATTGATCATCATAATTGTATTCTGGTAGATAATTTTCATAATTTATATTTTGAATATTGATTAATTGATTAATTGATTAATTGATTAATTGATTAATTGATTAATTGATCATCATAATTGTATTCTGGAAGATAATTTTCATAATTTATATTTTGAATATTGATTAATTGATTAATTGATTAATTGATCATCATAATTGTATTCTGGTAGATAATTTTCATAGTGAATATTTTGAATATTGATTAATTGATAAGAGACCATCATAATTGTACTCTGGTAGTATATTTTCATAATTTATATTTTGAATATTGATTAATTGATAAGAGACCATCATAATTGTACTCTGGTAGATAATTTTCATAATTTATATTTTGAATATTGATTAATTGATAAGAGACCATCATAATTGTACTCTGGTAGATAATTTTCATAGTGAATATTTTGAATATTGATTAATTGATAAGAAACCATCATAATTGTACTCTGGTAGATAATTTTCTTAGTGAATATTTTGAATATTGATTAATTGATAAGAGACCATCATAATTGAACTCTGGTAGATAATTTTCTTAGTGAATATTTTGAATATTGATTAATTGATAAGAGACCATCATAATTGAACTCTGGTAGATAATTTTCTTAGTGAATATTTTGAATATTGATTAATTGATAAGAGACCATCATAATTGTACTCTGGTAGATAATTTTCATAGTGAATATTTTGAATATTGATTAATTGATAAGAGACCATCATAATTGTACTCTGGTAGATAATTTTCTTAGTGAATATTTTGAATATTGATTAATTGATAAGAGACCATCATAATTGTACTCTGGTAGATAATTTTCATAGTGAATATTTTGAATATTGATTAATTGATAAGAGACTATCATAATTGTAATCTGGTAGATAATTTTCATAGTGAATATTTTGAATATTGATTAATTGATAAGAGACCATCATAATTGTACTCTGGTAGATAATTTTCATAGTGAATATTTTGAATATTGATTAATTGATAAGAGACCATCATAATTGTACTCTGGTAGATAATTTTCATAGTGAATATTTTGAATATTGATTAATTGATAAGAGACCATCATAATTGTACTCTGGTAGATAATTTTCATAATTTATATTTTAAATATTGATTAATTGATTAATTGATTAATTGATTAATTGATTAATTGATCATCATAATTGTATTCTGGTAGATAATTTTCATAATTTATATTTTGAATATTGATTAATTGATTAATTGATCATCATAATTGTATTATGGTAGATAATTTTCATAATTTATATTTTGAATATTGATTAATTGATAAGAGACTATCATAATTGTAATCTGGTAGATAATTTTCATAGTGAATATTTTGAATATTGATTAATTGATAAGAGACCATCATAATTGTACTCTGGTAGATAATTTTCATAGTGAATATTTTGAATATTGATTAATTGATAAGAGACCATCATAATTGTACTCTGGTAGATAATTTTCTTAGTGAATATTTTAAATATTGATTAATTGATAAGAGACCATCATAATTGTACTCTGGTAGATAATTTTCATAATTTATATTTTGAATATTGATTAATTGATAAGAGACCATCATAATTGTACTCTGGTAGATAATTTTCATAGTGAATATTTTGAATATTGATTAATTGATAAGAGACTATCATAATTGTAATCTGGTAGATAATTTTCATAGTGAATATTTTGAATATTGATTAATTGATAAGAGACCATCATAATTGTACTCTGGTAGATAATTTTCATAGTGAATATTTTGAATATTGATTAATTGATAAGAGACCATCATAATTGTACTCTGGTAGATAATTTTCTTAGTGAATATTTTGAATATTGATTAATTGATAAGAGACCATCATAATTGTACTCTGGTAGATAATTTTCTTATTGAATATTTTGAATATTGATTAATTGATGAGACCATCATAATTGTACTCTGGTAGATAATTTTCTTAGTGAATATTTTGAATATTGATTAATTGATAAGAGACCATCATAATTGAACTCTGGTAGATAATTTTCTTAGTGAATATTTTGAATATTGATTAATTGATAAGAGACCATCATAATTGAACTCTGGTAGATAATTTTCTTAGTGAATATTTTGAATATTGATTAATTGATAAGAGACCATCATAATTGTACTCTGGTAGATAATTTTCTTAGTGAATATTTTGAATATTGATTAATTGATAAGAGACCATCATAATCGTACTCTGGTAGATAATTTTCATAGTGAATATTTTGAATATTGATTAATTGATAAGAGACCATCATAATTGTACTCTGGTAGATAATTTTCTTAGTGAATATTTTGAATATTGATTAATTGATAAGAGACCATCATAATTGTACTCTGGTAGATAATTTTCTTAGTGAATATTTTGAATATTGATTAATCGATAAGACTGTCATAATTGTACTCTGGTAGATAATTTTCTTAGTGAATATTTTGAATATTGATTAATTGATAAGAGACCATCATAATTGTACTCTGGTAGATAATTTTCTTAGTGAATATTTTGAATATTGATTAATTGATAAGACTATCATAATTGTACTCTGGTAGATAATTTTCATAGTGAATATTTTGAATATTGATTAATTGATAAGAGACCATCATAATTGTACTCTGGTAGATAATTTTCATAGTGAATATTTTGAATATTGATTAATTGATAAGACTATCATAATTGTACTCTGGTAGATAATTTTATGTGGTGTAGAGGTTAGGTACTCGCCTTTCGTAGCAAAGGTACTGGGTTCACTCCATCGTGGAGCCATCAGGATATTTTTCAAGAGATCTCTGATCTCATTGTAGGTGAGATCGAGTTCCTAGTCATATGGGAGATTAGTGAAAAATCACAAGACCGTGTTCAAGTTGAGCACGTAAAAGAATCATTAGCAATTCAAAATCGAGAAGAACAGGCTGGAAAATTGCTGCTCTGGAAAAATTAATAAGAAAAATAAAATGTAATTCCTACAAAATATTTTCCCCATCTTCTAAAGTACAACAGGGACCCTCGCCGGTACTACGGAGCACGTGCACTGCGCTGCAATCTTCTTGTGTAAAACATAGCTCGGAGTACGCATAGTTACGCACCGAAGTGAAATGAGGATGGTCCTATCAATCAATCAATCAAACAATCAATAAATCAGATAATATTGTGGACATATGTCTTACATAGAAAGATCTCAGCCGCAGTACACAAACTCCGTTGCATTGACAAGTCCTATATGTAATTTTGAGGGTGGTAAACATTTTATTATGTTTTATTTTAATGTTTAATTAACGTTGTCCGAGCAGCTGTTATCTAGTTTATTTTTGTCGACTTCTCAACTGCCATGGGTTATTTTACGTGTTCCACTAGAACACGATACCTACGTTTTTATCCGTCTCTGATAGGACTAGAAATTTGATCTCACGTACATTAAGATCATGGATCACTGGAATATAACCAAATCCATGCTGGAGGCGAGCCGTGAACGTTTTGAACAAAACACATGCACCACACATGCATGCATGCAGGCCACATCTATCGTTATTTCGATGATCTATTTATGTGATCTATTTGGGGATCTTTTGGGATGATCTATTTAGGTGTTCTATTTGGATGATCTATTTGGAGGAAGTTTTTGTGACGTTAGAGTACGATCCTCAAATCGTGCTCCAAAAGTTGTCCACTCGTATCCAATATGCGGCAATTTCTTAGAGATCATCATCAAGGTGCGTATCCTTTATAGGACGTTGCTCTCTTTACAGCGCATCTGAAATTCACTCTGTGTCTAGCCAGTTCACCCACTTCGTCGATGGTCATATTCATGGTTTCTTTAATATCTTGTAGCCATCTTCTTCTTGGTTTGCCTCTGCGTCCTGGGACCCTGCCCTCTAGTATTGTTCTTTCCAGGCCATTATGACGCTTAATGTGACCAAAGTATCTTATTTCTCTATATAGTTTGTTGTTTATCAGCCAATTCTCTTTAACATTTAGTTATTTCAGGAAATCAGTGTTCTTTCTTTTTTCAGTCTATGGTATTCGTAGGATCTTTCTGCAGCATTTAGTTTCGAAGGACTGGACTTTCGTTCTTGTTTTTTGTGTAATGGTCCATGATTTACAACCATAAGTAGCCACTGGAAAATGCATGTTTTCAATATTTTTAATTTTAATATTGTACTGGTGCTTTGCCACCTGTTCTTCATTGTGTTTAACTTCTTGATTGCTATTGCCAATCTTTTTGAGATCTCTTTGGAGCAGTCGCCATTATTGTTAATTATTGAGCCAAGGTATTCGTAGCTCTCTACACATTGAAGTTCTTCGTTGTTTATTTGGATGTTAAGTGAGCCTTTTGTTTTGTCAGTTGACATGATTTTTGTTTTTGTGTATTCAAATATAGATGTTGGTCTTCACTATGTTTTTTGGTCGTCATGATTAGGTTTTCTAAACCCTCTTTGCTGGTGGATAATAATACTGTATCGTCTGCGTATCTAAGCTCTGGAATGGATTTGCCGCCTATACTGAAAGGGTCGTAATTCACATAGTTGGCATCGTCTTTTACATTCCTCATGATGTTCTCCGCATATATGTTGAATAAGTATGGGTGTCAAAATACATCGCTGTCGTATCCGCTTTTGAATCTCGAACCATTCAGCTATTTCACCTCCTGTTTTAATGGTTGCCTGGTGTTCGTGGTATAGAGATTCTATGAGTTGTATTATGTGTGTTGGAAAGTGCATGTCTTTCATGATGTTCCACATTTTCTGATGTTATATATGGTCGAAAGCCTTGCTATAGTCTATGAAACATGCATGCAGGTCTATGTTGTATTCTCTGCATGTATCGATAATGAGTCTCATGCTACAAACATGGTCTCTAGTGCCTCTACCTCTTCTGAAACCTGCTTGTGTTTCGTGGATTTCATCTTCTAATTTTTGTTTCATCCTCTTCATTATGATTTTTAGTAGGATTTTGTTGGATATCTATTTCTTAGAGATAACTGATCTCAATGTAGGTGATATCAAGTATGTGGCATTCAAAGAACGACGATAAATGTACGTCATTTATTCAAGCTGCACGTGAAAACATTTTTGGAAACTTTCGCTGAGCTTTTAAAGTGCACGAATACAATGCAAATAGAAATCGTTATTCATCAAAGAGAAATAATTATGATAATGGATCAATCAGTCAGTCAGTCAATCAATGAATCAGTGTTATAGTTATCACACATTTACTGGTTATTCCGCTAATCTGAATCGATTTGGGCTCAACACAAAGATCTGTAGGGCTATAAGTCTACCCGACAAAAGAACATCTCAAAAATAATTTATAATAGTTATCTGAGCGTAAAACTGGATGTTAGTTCTTTATGATCCACATGCCTGTAATTAAGCACCAGCAAGAAGGAACTTTGATGAATTCGCTACCCACATGCTTTCTCTTCATGGTGCATGTCCTTTACTGAATTTTGTTCTAGTCCCATTCTGACCGACCGACTCTCAATCTGCAGCCTATTCCATTATAATTTTTAATGTGCTCTAACGTCCTGTTACAACAGTCATTTTGAGCATTCTATGCTTTATCTTCCAGAAAAGATGCCCTTCATTACTACCTTCTTTAAATGGACTGCCATTGTTATTGTAACTAAAATATTTCAGCTACCGAGACATTGCTTTGTTTATGAAATCATGTTCCTTGATGTTCAGGCCTTATAATCTCCTATTTATTGACCTCCACCTCTTCTCTCTCTCTCTCTCTCTCTCTCTCTCTCTCTCGCTCTCTTTCACCTGTGATGTCCTTGACGCTTATGCAGAAACAAATGCACGCTGTTCCTCTCTCATCTTGACCGTCCTTTGTATTATGTTCCAGCTGCGTGTCATTTCTTTTAGTTCATGTACTACTGTTATTATTCAGATGGTGTTGTGTATTTGACGTTTTTATTTACCTTCTGGTGTCTACCCAAGTGCAGTCTTCTTTTCTCATGACGTTCTAATATCCTTGTTTTATGTAGTAGCACTTTGTTTCAAAATATTTGTTTTTACTTCTTTAATTCTTGTGTAACTGTCCATGTTTGACATCTATGAAAGATATGTTTTTCGGCTCGGTGCCATGGACATCGTAACCCTTCGGTTCGGTATCACGAACATCGTAAATCTTGGGAATCTGTGGCTTTTTCTGCCAGCCCGCGGAATTGAACCCGCCCTCACAGAGGTCTTGTTACCCGCAGTCCAACGCGCAACGAATATGCTGGGCAGGCGGTTAAAAGATATGTTAAAAATTATAAATAGTTTTCTTTTAAGTTTCAGTTCAGTTTCAGTTTGGAATATCTTCAATGCACTCCGGACATGTCCATAGGTGCTCCGATCTCCTACGCAATATCTCCAACAACTTCCAGCGACTGACCATATCAGTTCGATTATGATTGATGAGCCTACTCATGTATCTGTTATGCTGTTCTTTTCTTGCTACTCCGATCTTCAAACCCAGCTCCTGCAATCTAGTAGTTGACGTGGATTGGTTTAAATGAAAAGCTTCTTTGCGGCCACACTCTGTGAGGGCGTTCAAAATATCAGCTCTATCCATTGTCTGCCCTCTGATATGGTGGTAGAGCCAGCCAGCCTGTCTGCTCTCTCATTGCCAACGACACCCATGTGTCCCCGGAACGAAGATAAGTGTGATTCTGCAAATTGTTGACGCTTGTAGTGATTCAGTCCATTGCCTGTGCACCGAACCAGCCTCAACCTTGCGGATCATACTCAATGAATCACTCAGAATGCATGCATGAGTATAGTTTTGTGACTCCAGCCAACGTAAAGCATTAGTCACCGCCAGTACCTCCATTGTCAAGCTGCTTGTTGTCATACGAAATGCACCACTGGCCTCATGGACTATTCTGCAACATGAGCTTGCAGAGAAGTATACAACATAGGGTAATCGATCAGACATTCGTAATGAATAAAAACACATAAAATCAATTATAGGGAATCAACTTGGTTTCTTTTCTTCGCAGAAGGATATGGATTATACAGACAAGTCGTCATATTGAAAAGTGGTACAAGAGAACACCATTTCAATATCAATCCTTATAAAAAAAATATGGATAAGAAAATCTGTGACGGACACAGTCAGGAGTAATGAAGCAAGTGCTGCTGTTTTTGTTGTTGGTGTTATCCTCCTATGGAAGTAGGCGTTTCCACTCTGCTCACCCTATCTCATTTTCTGGGTTTCAGTGAAGTGCTCTTCGGCCCAGCAGTATAATACGTACAAATCTTACCTTTACTCATGGTGGGATGTGCAATACTAGGACATGGAGTTAACTACTCAGAAATGGGATAAACCCGTTTTCAAGCCATACAACAAGACAGATTTCACATTTGAGCTGAATATCTTTTGTTTAAGTGAAAATGGAAGAAGATGTCCACATTGTGTGCATGATAGCAAATGCTTGTCGTGCTTTCCTAATCCTGGCCTAATGTTCTCATCTGTATCTCCTGATTGACTAATCTCACTCACTTACTGTCTACAAGCAGTGGTAATATGGAAATCTTAGCAGTAACTAACGTGATGGTCTTGCTGGAATCACAGACTTTTATCCATACATGTTTTCTCAGTGACTCAATGAGTATACTTAAGAAGAATGAAATAGACTGGACGCAGAGACAATGGCTGAAGTCCCTTAAGAGTTCTAAGCTTATAAAAAATCAGCTTTATTTTTGTGCCATGACATGCAGGTGTAAGGGGAAGAGAAGCCTCTGATAGGCTTGCAGGTGTGGCTGCTGTATGAACGTGCGGATAGGCTTGCAGGTATGGCTGCTGTATGAACGTGCGGATAGGCTTGCAGGTATGGCTGCTGTATGAACGTGCGGATAGGCTTGCAGGTATGGCTGCTGTAAAAAGAGGGCGAGCAATTGAACTGCTTGTGCCTTTGGAAGAACCGGATTTGTTTTTCATCCCAGGATTCTTAATATTTCTTTGGTCATGTATGCTGATTTTCCCTAGGAAGAGATGACGTGTAAAGGATTCAAGTAATAATAGTCAATTTACATCTATAATTAGATTGCAAGAGTAACAAATCAAATACGTTGTAGCTAGACAAGAGCACTATACTGGTAGACAAGAGCACTATACTGGTAGACAAGAGCACTATACTGGTAGACAAGAGCACTATACTGGTAGACAAGAGCACTATACTGGTAGACAAGAGCACTATACTGGTAGACAAGAGCACTATACTGGTAGACAAGAGAACTATACTGGTAGACAAAGAAGAATAGTAAACCAACAAAGAATCGGTGACGTTAGTTGTCACACGCTAAGAGACATGATGATGAGATCGGAGCACTTATGGACTACTGGTTTGATGTGCAGTGATGATGATACGACGATTAAACTAAACTTCCTTACTGCTAATGTAGACAAATTATATGCTACAACATCTTCAACATAGTTCAGAATTCAGGAAAAAATTAAATACCTGTCTTAATATTTAGAATTGTACAATTAAAACTAAAACAAAAGAGATCAGAGTGGCAACTATTTCAGGGAAATTTAGCAAATATGACATTGAGATGAGACAAATCACCACAATTCTAATAATTAGTAAACACTGCTTCTACCAAATTACTCACACATGTTAAAATAAAAATCTATCACAATTTAAACTTAATAGAACCACTTTCTAAGATTCCCTGTCGAATCATTTAACATTTAAGAAAAGCCGCTAGGTACCAGTTAGGTCGATTTATTTCAAGGCGATTGGTATCACAAATAATATTGATTCGAAACTCCAGCATCGACTCGAGTATTTGATGTTTTGCCATTGGCGCAATTTTGTCAGACTTTGAACAGTGAAATCTCATTTTGAAGCTAATCCCCCTACATCGAACCACTGCAAACGGGCAGACGAACCAATTTATATGACTTCTAAGAAGTTTTTAGAATCCTGATATGAAAAACAAATTTAGTTCTTCCTCCAGTTCAATATTTCCACTTAAACAATGCCTTCATTGTTGATACTGTAAACTTCTGTTAGTTGTGAGACACGTTGGAAACTATTCATTGAAGTGAGAGTGTCAGTTTTTCTACAATAAACAAGTGATACTATTTTTATCGTGTTTAGTTATTAAACAATGTCTGGTGGTGTCTGTCTGTCTCACTATTTATCTGTCCGTCTGTTTATCGGTGTGTCTGTCTATGTGTCTGACTCTCTATCTGTCTGTCTGTATCTCCGTCTGTTTATTTGTCTGTCTCTGTTTGTCTATTTATCTATCTATCGGTCTGTTTATCTGTTATCTGTCTGTCTGTCTCACTGTCTATATGTTTGTGTCTCCGTCTGTCTGACTATTTGTCTATTTAGCTATCAATTTGACTGACTATCTATCTGTCTTTTTTGTCTAAATGTCTGTCTGTCTGTCCGTCTTTTTGTCTGTCTGATTTATCTATCTATTCTCTGATCCTGTTTTGAAAATATCCCAATTGCTTCATACAGGAAGCTAACCGATTACCGTAACACTTTCAAAATGTCAATTTAGCTTGTATTGTTTAGTCTTGCACACACAAACATCATAATAGTATCTCTATTAGTTTGTAATACGACAAGTGAAAATTGGTATAAGTCTTGCACCCACAAACATCATAATAGTATCTCTATTAGTTTGTAATACGACAAGTGAAAATTGGTATCTATCTTATTTGTGTGTGTGTGTGTGTGTTAAATATCTTGGTTTGACATATATAAATATGAAATACAATTTCCCGTAGCCTTTTCAGACATTATTCTATGAAATGACTATTGCATCACATTTCTAGACTCTGGTGTACAGGAGGTAGAAGTGCTAGTACCTTTACTTGCGTGTGAAACGTCGAGTAAGAATTGAACTCACAACCCTCTTATGTCCGAGTCGATAAACGACCACTTATGCATTATACTAATCCGTCGTTTGACATACCTGGTTTAATATTCAATCGATTTCAACAAACCACTTTCTGATATTGCTGTGTTCTGTTACTAAATTTAATAAATTGTTTGCCATATTGATCAGTGTGAAAGTACCCAGGATTGCTTGACGTTGTTGGGTGGTCAAAAGATTATTTTTATCTCCAGCCAAACTATCTATACACAAAAAAAGACGTATTGCCTCTAGCGAAGCTGCAAACAGCATAATTTGCCATAAAAACTATCCCTTTAGCACCGCTAGACTGCTCCTTCGAGAGGATAATTGGGCTGTGTATATTCTCCACAAATTTCCACCAGCCATTTATAACGATTACCCGTTCAGCGTGAAGTCCGTTACAAGCGACGTCCTCGGCCACACTTGTGGTGTTGGACGATCTTTTATGAGATCTTTATTTTCGATATGTCGCTGCTGGTGTTTGGTATGGGTATCTGATGTTTGCTTTTATAGCATCTCATGTATGCAGAAGACATATATGTCAATTCGGTATGTTTTATAAAAAATAACTATCAAACATTGCTATAAATTGTGTACGCAATTACGGAGTTTCTGTGGCGTAGAGGTTAGGTGCTGGCCTCTCGTTCCAAACGTAATAGGTTCGGGATATTTTGTTCAGAGGCAATGATCTCAGAGTAGGTGAGATCGAGTTCATAGTCCTATCAGAAAAGGACGTTGAAACGCATATCCATGTTCAAGTTGAGCACATAAAATAACCTCTTGGCAGTTCAAAATCAATACGAGCAGGCTGGAATGCTCGCTACCGATCAAAATTCATTTGAAAGATCACAAATAATTTTGTTATTTTTAAAATAAAAGGAAGAACATCCTCTTATCTGTCCTCAACTCCTGACTACCAATACCAAGACAATTGGCAATTCGAATTTTCAAAGTTTACTATGTCTGTAAACTCTGTGACATGGCTTTATTTTGAAACTGTTAACATCTATATTGAGTGGGCTTGATGACTTGTTGATTTTTATAGTTGTGTTTTCGAGGTGTTTATCTTTGATATGTAGCATATGATAAGTCAAGTGTAGTGGTTCTCAAACGGTTTCAATTGGAACACCCCTTGAAGATGAGGCAAGTCTCTCAAGTCCCTCCCACCATTTAAACAAATTCTAATTTCAGCCGATTTAATTGTAATTTCATAAGAGCAACAACAAAAACTGTTTCTTGCTTTGAGCTTTCTAACATCACTTTCCATTAAACATAATACGAATTTCAGTGACAAATGTAAACTACTTTTGATAAGAAATTTGAAAAATGAAAAAAGTGAACTTACAGTTTTAAGGAGGAAAAAACGTATTTTAAGTGACAACACAAGTTAGTTTTAAAAAACTTATTAAAACTGAAAATCCACATTTTCATAAAGGTTCACGCTTTCTCAAATACTACCGCACACACCTCCCTGGGGTGGCGCGCCTCCCAGGTTGAGAACTACAAGTCTAGTGAGTTTGTGTAGTACCTAACTTTGCTTTCAGCTTTATATTGACAAATTTTGGTCGTTTGAAGAAAAGTAACGCATTCAATAGATTATGGGCAGACATCTGTCGTGCTTACTTAATCTACTTAGTTAATCAGTCGGTTCCCTACTGACGTTATTATACACATGAGTATATATATATATATATATATATATATATACTTTAATATTCCTATTTTTAATATATTAATATACTCTAATATTCCTTGCCCACATTGCAAAGGAACATTTCAAGCCCGCATCGGGCTCACAGGTATTCAACGTATACACAGACAAACATGATGCAACTACATTCTCTTGGACGAATAATGGTGGTCATCATCATCCGTGATGGTCGAGCATCATAATAAATATATATACATATAGATAGATAGATGGAATTTAACAAATTAGTCTTAAAAACTGTGTACTTTTGAATATATGTTAAATAACAATCTTCCGTATATCATGGACAGAGAAAAGAACAAATAGACTAAAACCAAAGAAAACTGGTCTATGTTACAAATAAGAATGATAAAAGTCAAGTATTTTGGATACACGAAAAGATTGGAACAAATAATTGGAAGGAGGCATGACGGCAAAGTGGAGAAGAGGAAGACCACCGTTTGAGAATGTAACTGATGATTTGAGCATAACGAGAGCTGAAGCGGGACATGTGAACTATCAGAGAGAGAGAGAGAGAGAGAGAGAGAGAGAGAGAGAAACATTCAGGATTGTTAGGGTGGCAAACAATCTGCTCATGACAAGCTATTGGGTAATGATGATTGTGATGGCATCCTGTTTTCATACCAAGAAGATATTGGGAAATACGGTCCCGTATTTATCATTACAACCGTCACACTATGAGTGATGTGTGCTGTGGTCAACAACACGCCCACTGCTCTTATTTCCCAGTGCTTTTCTGATACGCAATTGATGCTAGTCGACCTGAGAGCCATTACGGTTTAAACGGGATAAAGAAAATTCCAATTCACTATAGAATTGAACTGGGACCATTTGCCAACAATTAGAGAGCACTAGCCATAGTATAATCGCGGCTATGAAGTTCAATAAAGAGAATAATTAAAAGAAAAAAGATAAACTTGTAAGAACACATCAAGAAGACATGTAGATAACACATCCTGAAAAGAATAACAATGAGAGGTGGTACTGGTTGAAGGAAAAAGAATAACATAAAGCGTTAACTAGACCGATACAAGTACTATTCATCAAAAATTGTTGTATTAAAACGCCCGAGTGGTTACAGTGGCCCAAATTTGAGGTGTAAAGAATAAAACCACTGTTACCTGCCACGCATGTCGTAAGAGGCGACTAAGGAGGTTTGGATGAAATCGGATGCATGTGTCATAAACGTGTAGAAGTCTATGCGTTTAAGGTGCCTACCAAACCAATGTGCAACGTATACACGTTCTTGACAATGATCACACATATCACAAAGAGTGATTAAAATTGGTCGTAAAGAACGAACGTAAAGAAGAAGAAGATGTATTAAAAGTGTCTCCTAAAATTTGATTTTGTACCGAATTTCAGCTCTTTCGAATGTGTGAAACAAATAAAAAATCTGACTGAAACAACATTAAAAGTGCACGCAAACATAGTTGACGTCAAATTCAGTTTGTGAGCTTTAAAAAGTAAAAAGAAAGTTGGCGTGAAACATGGACATTTAACAAGATAGTGGAAAAGCATGTAAATGCTCTTGAATGTACGTGTCATAGAAGAGTTGTCATTATACCCAGTGCCGGATTAGGCTAGCGCGGGGCCCGTAGCAAATTTTAGCGCGGGGCCCTAGGTTTTGTATGCTAATAAAATAAAACACAACTTTTACAAACAAACTTTTCTTGATTTAATGTGAGCAAATTTAGAGATAATACTAGACAAATCAATTTCTCTAAGTAAATTACTTTCAATGTTCATTAAGGTGAGGTTATTTAGACGATCTTGTCCCATCATGTTCCTTAACTCACTTTTTATACACTTTAATGTTGAAAAAGAACGTTCTCCGCTGCAGTTAGTAATCATTAAAAACTAGTAAATTCGTAAGACTATTTCTACATTTGGGAAACACGACTCTAATAAATTTTCCATTATAAGTTTATAAAATTGCAGTTCTAGAGCCTCATGCTTTTCGTTGCAAATAGCAGCAGCTACATTAGTTTTTAAGAAGTTCAGTGAACTGCACAAGTTCGTCGCCTAGGCTTTCTTCCAAATCCTCTTGGTAAGAGCTGACAATATTTGGAGTTCTTTTCAAGATCTCTTCCTCTGTAATAGATTTTAACTGCCGGAGTATTCCAAATACACCAGTCACTCTATGGTACAGCCTAAATCAATAACTTTTCAAACAAAACAGAACAGTTGTCCTTTAGTTTCTGTATAACACAACCAATCTTTCACGTGAGTTTTGTTTGTTGGTGTATGTGTGTATGTGAAAAACGACTTTCGACAAAATCGTGGATTGTTTGAAGTTGTTTGGCCATTCACCAATATCGTTGGAGTACATTTTACTTTCGTTGTGTTTTTGGCTTGTAGATGATGTTGCTACATTAGAAGCATGTGCTGTGCTTTCTGCCTCTCTTTGGCTTGAAGATGATATGGCTAAATTGGGAGGACTTGTTGTACATTCGATTTCAGTTTGTCTTGTGAAAAATGTGGCTAAATCGTGAAGAGTTGCTGATCTTAATGGTAATATTGGTAATGATGATTCTTCTATAGCACTGCTTTCATCTACTACACAGTAGGACACGTCTTCTGTATTTTCTGCTTCGATTTCGTTGGATTCAGCACCATCACACGACATTTAAAAATTCAGACAGCTTGCGTGTTTTGATATAACATCTGGTTATTTTTTCCATTTTCATCTTTCATATAGGCGCGGGGCCCCCTAGAAGCGCGGGGCCCGTAGCATTTGTTACTTCTGCTACTAGGCTAATCCGGCTCTGATTATACCGTGAATAGAGAAGAGATCAAATAGATCTGTGCAGAAAGAACTTAAAATCAAAGAAAACAAGCTGATGCTACCCAAAAAAAAGAATGTGAAAATTGAATTAATTTGAACATATCAAAAAATAAAGATTTGGGAGAAGACCATTATTAAAAGAGAAATCCATGCAAAGAAGTGAAGAGGAAGACCACGGAGAAGATGCATTCAGGATGTACCTAATGAGTTAAGCAGAGCCTGAGACATCTGGTATATGAGAAATTGAAATTCCGAAGGACTGTTAGAGTGGCAAAGTTTCGCTCAGGAAAACTATTTGATGATAATGAATAAGAAAATTACATTATAGCATATGTAGATGCGGAACTGCTAAATTAGGACACAGTCTTTATCGCCATCACTTGTAATTTGAGTAAAATAATGAATTAAGTGAAATGGTGACAAATTGACAATCTTCAGTCTCCATCAATTCTGCAGATTATTTTTTTGCGATATTGCTCTGAAACTCTTCATTCTTTTCTCTTAAAATCACAAATTTTGAACTTGAATCCTCCCCAGCTCATTCAAAGATGACATTGCAGCACTTTTTACTTGCGACATCAACACACATTGAAGACGTTGAGCTAATGGTTCACCTTTCAACACGCTCGAGCTATTTTTCAATACAAATGATTGAAACTCAAGTTAAGTGATGATAGAAAGTGAAAAACTGCCAAGTTATTCGTTGGATTATCAGAACACCAAAAATGAATTCAGAGAAACAAGGTAATTCGGTGTAAAACAAATCAATAATTAGAAAAAATATATAACAAATTGAAAAATTGAAAAAAATATTTTCCCAAAGATCTGGATATCCACGTCGTATATAATAAAAATTAGAAGTCTAAAGAAAACATGAACAGAAATGCTGTATGAGGAAACTTATGAAAAATAAAGTCAATGATATAGTTTACACTAGAAGTCGTTGACAAGGTTCAGTTCAATGTTGCAAAGGGAAAATGTAATCAATATTTCATAGTATCTTGATATCAAAATTGAAAGGCAAATTGGTGATGCATGTAAGACTGGTTGGTTGTCAACCTGTGGGCGTGTATCAACTCTGACAACCTGCTCTATGACAGGTCAGGGCCGTGCTCTGATACAGAAAGGCGACCAAATCATGTGGCACCGTAAGGAGCGGGGGAGGGCGTCATAAGCAGCGAAATCAAAATCACAATTGAAAATTATTTTAAAGAAAAAATATTTAAGTGGCGGCATTTCAGACTTGCATCATACTGAGAAAATATACAGCACAGTCCTGGGTCAGGTTGCCAATTAACTCTGAAAATATCCTATATGAACAGTGAGAACTGACATCCTGATGTCATAAGTCAACTTTGACAACCTTTTCTATGATCCATCAGATCTGACATCATGATAAGATAAATCAACTCTGAAACTATCCTATATGAACACACATATCTAACGAATTCCTCTATGAACATCCAGATCTAACGCACTTCTCTATGAACATCCAGATCTAACGCACTTCTATGAACACCCAGATCTAACGCACTTCTCTATGAACACCCAGATCTAACGCACTTCTCTATGAACACCCAGATCTAACGCACTTCTCTATGAACATCCAAATCTAACGCACTTCTCTATGAACACCCAGATCTAACGCACTCCTCTATGAACACACATATCTAACGAATTCCTCTATGAACACCCATATCTAACGCACTCCTCTATGAACACCCAGATCTAACGCACTTCTCTATGAACACCCATATCTAGCGAACACCTCTATGAACATCCAGATCTAACGCACTTCTCTATCCAGATCTAACGAACTTCTCTATGAACATCCAGATCTAACGAACACCTCTATGAACACCCAGATCTAATGAACTTCTCTATGAACATCCAGATCTAACGCACTTCTCTATCCAGATCTAACGAACTTCTCTATGAACATCCAGATCTAACGAACACCTCTATGAACACCCAGATCTAATGAACTTCTCTATGAACATCCAGATCTAACGCACTTCTCTATCCAGATCTAACGCACTTCTCTATGAACACCCAGATCTAACGCACTTCTCTATGAACACCCATATCTAGCGAACACCTCTATGAACATCCAGATCTAACGCACTTCTCTATGAACATCCAAATCTAACGCACTTCTCTATGAACACCCAGATCTAACGCACTTCTCTATGAACACCCAGATCTAACGCACTCCTCTATGAACACCCAGATCTAACGCACTTCTCTATGAACATCCAGATCTAACGCACTTCTCTATCCAGATCTAACGAACTTCTCTATGAACATCCAGATCTAACGAACACCTCTATGAACACCCAGATCTAACGAACTCTTCTATGAACACCCAGATCTAATGAACTTCTCTATGAACATCCAGATCTAACGAACACCTCTATGAACACCCAGATCTAACGAACTTCTCTATGAACATCCAGATCTAACGAACTTCTCTATGAACATCCAGATCTAACGAACACCTCTATGAACACCCAGATCTAACGAACTCCTCTATGAACACCCAGATCTAACGAACACCTCTATGAACATCCAGATCTAACGCACTTCTCTATGAACACGCAGATCTAACGCACTTCTCTATGAACACGCAGATCTAACGCACTTCTCATGAACACCCAGATCTAACGCACTTCTATGAACACCCAGATCTAACGCACTTCTCTATGAACACGCAGATCTAACGCACTTCTCTATGAACACGCAGATCTAACGCACTTCTCTATGAACACGCAGATCTAACGCACTTCTCTATGAACATCCAGATCTAACGCACTTCTCTATCCAGATGTAACGCACTTCTCTATGAACACCCACATCTAACGAACTCTTCTATGAACACCCAGATCTAACGCACTTCTCTATGAACACCCATATCTAACGCACTTATCTATGAACACCCATATCTAACGCACTTCTCTATGAACACCCATATCTAACGCACTTCTCTATGAACACCCATATCTAACGCACTTATCTATGAACACCCATATCTAACGCACTTCTCTATGAACACCCAGATCTAACGCACTTCTCTATGAACACCCATATCTAACGCACTTCTCTATGAACACCCATATCTAACGCACTTCTCTATGAACACCCATATCTAACGCACTTCTCTATGAACACCCATATCTAACGCACTTATCTATGAACACCCATATCTAACGCACTTCTCTATGAACACCCATATCTAACGCACTTATCTATGAACACCCATATCTAACGCACTTCTCTATGAACACCCATATCTAACGAACTCTTCTATGAACAATCAAATCTGACAACCTGATATCATAAAATATACTACAATCAAGCTTGGTTTTATTTTCTTAAAAATTGCATTGTTACCACATATGTACAGCTGCATGTTCTGCAATATTGAACAATATTTCTCCATTTTAACATGTGTATTATGTTAGGGATAACATACTCCACCAATGTCCCTTATCAATTTGGCGAGCCTAACTCCGACTACAGAGGTACATGTAACTTAGATCCTCAAGTAAAATCAGGATATCATGTAGTCCAATCACGTACCAGTGCACACTGATAATTGTGTTCTGCGAGGAGGGGGTGGGTGGTAGGTAAGATGACCATGATCCCCAAAATGTCCGTCACACAGAGTGTAATGAACTATTCCCTCGGCGACCCAATAATATTCTTATTAATATTGCTGACAATCATCAAATCTACAAGTCTAGAATCACATGACATCCCTCGCTATAAAAAATCATCGCATCTCTTAGAGTAACTATAAATGGTTGTGGTGGTTACGCAAGTATACGAACAAACTACTCAAAGTTTTCGACTTTAAGTTTCTATAGAATTTTCATGATTATTGTGCAAGTCTGGAAATGTTTGCGTAGATGTTGTAAATTCCACTTTGCAAAATTAACTAAACTGGCCCAATGTAACACGAGAGAGAGAGAACGCTTAGAATTAAGTAATTTGAGTTTAGTAATTTAATATACATTGAACACAAGGATAATGAGCTGAGGTGGAATAACATCAGTAGATTACCACACAAGGATAATGAGCTGAGGTGGAATAACATCAGTAGATTACCACACAAGGATAATGAGCTGAGGTGGAATAACATCAGTAGATTACCACACAAGGATAATGAGCTGAGATGGAATAACATCAGTAGATTACCACACAAGGATAATGAGCTGAGGTGGAATAACATCAGTAGATTACCACACAAGGATAATGAGCTGAGATGGAATAACATCAGTAGATTACCACACAAGGATAATGAGCTGAGGTGGAATAACATAAGCAGATTACCACACAAGGATAATGAGCTGAGGTGGAATAACATCAGTAGATTACCAAATAATAATGGTTTGCAAGATGTCGAGAATATAACATCAGTTAGGTTTACTGTCTATAGAATCTGCAGACAAAACATCGTTGTTGACAAGCTCTGTAGAGCATAGCTGCTGAAAAGCTTTGTAGAGCATAGTTGCTGACAAGCTCTGTAGTGCATAGTTGCTGAAAGCTTTGTAGAGCATAGTTGCTGACAAGCTCTGTAGAGTATTGTTGCTGACAAGCTCTGTAGAACATAGCTGCTGACATATTGTAAAATATAGTTGCTGACATGTTGTAAAATATAGTTGCTGACATGTTGTAAAATATAGTTGCTGACATATTGTAAAACACAATATAGTTGTTGACATGTTGTAAAATATAGTTGCGGACATGTTGTAAAATATAGTTGTTGACATATTGTAAAATATAGTTGCTGACATATTGTAAAATATAGTTGCTGACATGTTGTAAAATATAGTTGCTGACATGTTGTAAAATATATTTGTTGACATATTGTAAAATATAGTTGCTGACATATTGTAAAATATAGTTGTTGACATGTTGTAAAATATATTTGTTGACATATTGTAAAATTTAGTTGCTGACATATTGTAAAATATAGTTGTTGACATGTTGTAAAATATAGTTGCTGACATGTTGTAAAATATAGTTGCTGACATGTTGTAAAATATAGTTGTTGACATATTGTAAAATATAGTTGCTGACATGTTGTAAAATATAGTTGGTGACATATTGTAAAATATAGTTGCTGACATATTGTAAAATATAGTTGCTGACATGTTGTAAAATATAGTTGCTGACATGTTGTAAAATATAGTTGTTGACATGTTGTAAAATATAGTTGTTGACATATTGTAAAATATAGTTGCTGACATATTGTAAAATATAGCTGCTGACATATTGTAAAATATAGTTGCTGATATATTGTAAAATATAGTTGCTGACATGTTTTAAAATATAGTTGCTGACATGTTGTAAAATATAGTTGTTGACATCTTGTGAAATATAGTTGCTGACATATTGTAAAATATAGTTGCTGACATATTGTAAAATATAGTTGCTGACATGTTGTAAAATAAAGTTGCTAACATGATGTAGAGCAGTGAGTGATGTTCAACATTTTTGTTTACTTGGGGAGGTTTTGACTGATGATTAAGGATGCGCGGGCGCGATGTGACAATTATAATAATAATACAAACAATAATATTAGTAATAAAATAACAGTAATGGTATTATTAATAACATGTAATAACAGATGAATATTTTATCCTGACTTATAATTATAACATTTAATACCAAAAAATAATTGTACTTACATTTGGTATAATTTGTGGGAAATGCGGCACTGTATATCCGCTGCACGTTGAAAACATTCTGGTGTGTAGTTAGTACATGCTGCTCTTAGTGCATCATTTCTAAGTGTAAGTCTGTCAAGCAGGATCGGGTTTTATCTTTGATAATGTTCATAAATGAAGACTAGGCCTAACATAGATATGTTGAACCACATCACGAATATAATAATTTCAGAGCAACGCTACTAATCATTGGATATTTTTTGTTGTTCACCAAAGTCAATAAATTATCATAAGTGCCATGGGAGGATTTCAAACATATGTTTTCTTGCAGTGACAACTTCTGAGTTTGCGCTTGTCTCTCTTGCCTTTCAGCTCATCCCTAAGTCTCGTTTCAAAACATTCTACACCTTGAGTAATGTTGTTCTCTACATAACTCGGCTATCAGCTTTTTTTTTCCTATTTGCTGGGACCGATAAAAAAAGTGTTCATTGTTTTCTTGCAGACATATATCTGAGTAGTGGTCTGCTTTGGTCCCCCTTCCTTCCAAAAGTTCACAGAATAAAACCTGTTGTGGTATGCGACCATTGTCCATTCTATTCAATGTATTAAACGAGATAGTACTTATGGATCAATATATATATATATATATATATATGTATGTCCTTTTATACATAGGACCTACTAGTAATTTCTCCATATTGCTCTACTCTGGGAAACCCGTTCAATCCCTACCATGGAATTGAGTCTGATAATTCTTGCCTCCCTGAATAAAATTCGTTTCAGGATTTCTGTAGGGCGTCATTTTTTCTGGAACCATTTACTCCCAACTTCAATGTCTGCTTTGTGATTCTTTAATCAATTATTCTCAGAGTATGTCTAACTTATCTATTTATTATCTTTCTTATAACCGATGTTACTAATGGAACTATTTACCCCCAACTTCGATGTCTGCTTTGTGATTCTTTGATCAATTATTCTCAGAGTATGTCTAACTTATCTATTTATTATCTTCCTTATAACCAATATTACTAATGGTTGACAAGAAATGTTTCTCATTTCATCATCCCTCTTGAAGTTATCCCAATTTGTGATCATTATTTTGTGCAGATATTTATTTTTAAATGTATTCAACTTACTTTCTACAGGGTGTTCAAGATAAAAGCGGCCTATCAATGGAGCTAATCTGGCATATGTTTATGAAAATGAGAAGGTTCAGTTATGACGTAGTATAGGTCAAGGTTGTGTAATGGTGTGTAATTGTAGTGCGGGAAGGGGTGATGAACAAATGTAACATAGGACGAGTTAGTCAGAACCGGTTTAAATAGTAAATACGCCCGAGTGGTTACCGGGGCTCAAGAGTGGGGTGTAAAGAATAGAACCACTGTTACCTACCACGCATGTCGTAAGAGGCGATTAAGGAGGTTTGGAAGAAATCGGATGCATGTGTCCTAAGCGTGTAGAAGTCTATGCGTTTAGGGGCCTACCAAAACCAATGTGCAACGTATACACGTTCTTGGCAAAGATCAAGCATATCACAAGGAGTGATTAAAATTGGTCGTAAAGAACGAAGGCAAAGAAGAAGAAGAAATAGTAAATAGACACAACGCAATAGGTAACTGGCAACTTTTGATTTGTCAATGGCGCCGCTTTTATCTTGAACACCCTGTATATCTCTAGTTATTTTTTAACACCCTAAGGAATATGTTAGGATTGATACAACATTAGAATTGAAAATTTGAAATTTAATTTAAAAACCATATAACTAGGAGTTCCAGATTTTATTTAGGCCTTGAATGCTTATATGGATTTAAATGATCGTAGTAACATTTCTATTAGTATACAGAGTCTTCTACAACAGAACATCGGGAAAGAAGGCAAGAGGAAGACCACAGAAAAGATGGTTAGATGGCGTGGCAGCATCCTGTGAAAGAGCAAAGATAACAATCACACAAGCCACCAGAACAGCGCAAGATAAAAACAGAAAACCACGACACTGGGCAACAACCCGGTAGCAGTGTGACGACAAAAGAAGAAGAAGTAACATTTCTATTTTTTGCTACCCCCAATGCAGTTTGCAGTCAAAATTATTACCCTTATATGTGAGCTGGTTTGTTTTAAAAATGTGATCTATACGTATGCAATAAAGGAGATGGATATTTATGTATCAAAAAGTTAGATTTATAGATCAATATATTTCATGCTATCAGTACTTGGGACTTTACATATCGCTGTCTCAATCAACACTTCTTTTCAGATGTACAAAGTAAGAATATCAACAAAATGAAAGTACAAATGAAAGAAATCTGAGCAAATTATTCTTAAATTTAGAAGACAGACGATTAGGTAACGTTTAGACTGAGATCACAATGTTAAAATGTAGGAGAAATTGCTAGGCTTTTGTCAGCTCACTCCATCCAATCGATTATGATATGATTTGTTCCTAAACTACTCAATCTGTAACTTAACACGTATGTCTGTGAAAGTAACAACACAGCCCCACGATGTAAGTTTCATGACCTTCAAATAGACCTCAGATGTAATGATTAACAACTAGAACAGGGATGTCTATTGTTATCAGATCCAGATTTGGCTTCCCAAATATCCTCCAGAACATAAGACACAAAGCGAGATTTAACAAGGGTTGTTTCCACAGTTACATTTCTCCAACTTTAATGCACTTTTAAAAAGCTTTCTCAAGAATATTCTAATAAGTGTCTCTTAATAAAATCCCTTTCAAGATGTCCTTGCATTTAAGCTTCGTTGGTTAGTATTATACAGCACATAACATGGCTGGCAATATCCGTTAAAGACGGGGAAATCTAGCTCTCATTGATGAAAGCACCATCTTTGACTATACATAATCTGGAAGTTTGTTTTCATGACAAAGTTGGCTTGATTCAGCTCTGACGATCTTCATACAACCAATCAGATATAATACCATACTACAGTATAACTCCAGATGTGGTACTTTCAAGTGGGTGTTTTCTTTCTGTAAAATTTTAGTTACACGTCTGTGAAAATTAGTGTTCTGTTCCAAAGTTAGATAAATGTAACAAATAACTGTGAGATATCATTGTAAGAAGGGATTATAAATTTAGATAAATGTAACAAATAACTGTGAGATATCATTGAAAGAAGGGATTAGAGAGTTAGATAAATATAACAAATAACTGTGAGATATCATTGAAAGAAGGGATTAGAGATTTAGATAAATGTAACAAATAACTGTGAGATATCATTGAAAGATGGGATTATAGATTTAGATAAATGTAACAAATAACTGTGAGATATCATTGAAAGATGGGATTAGAGAGTTAGATAAATATAACAAATAATTGTGAGATATCATTGAAAGATGGGATTAGAGATTTAGATAAATATAACAAATAACTGTGAGATATCATTGAAAGATGGGATTAGAGATTTAGATAAATGTAACAAATAACTGTGAGATATCATTGAAAGGTGGGATTAGAGTTAGATAAATGTAACAAATAACTGTGAGATATCATTGAAAGATGGGATTAGAGAGTTAGATAAATATAACAAATAACTGTGAGATATCATTGAAAGATGGGATTAGAGATTTAGATAAATGTAACAAATAACTGTGAGATATCATTGAAAGATGGGATTAGAGATTTAGATAAATGTAACAAATAACTGTGAGATATCATTGAAAGAAGGGATTAGAGATTTAGATAAATGTAACAAATAACTGTGAGATATCATTGAAAGAAGGGATTAGAGAGTTAGATAAATATAACAAATAACTGTGAGATATCATTGAAAGATGGGATTAGAGTTAGATAAATGTAACAAATAACTGTGAGATATCATTGAAAGATGGGATTAGAGATTTAGATAAATATAACAAATAACTGTGAGATATCATTGAAAGATGGGATTAGAGATTTAGATAAATGTAACAAATAACTGTGAGATATCATTGAAAGATGGGATTAGAGATTTAGATAAATGTAACAAATAACTGTGAGATATCATTGAAAGAAGGGATTAGCGATTTAGATAAATGTAACAAATAACTGTGAGATATCATTGAAAGATGGGATTAGAGATTTAGATAAATGTAACAAATAACTGTGAGATATCATTGAAAGATGGGATTAGAGTTAGATAAATGTAACAAATAACTGTGAGATATCATTGAAAGATGGGATTAGAGATTTAGATAAATGTAACAAATAACTGTGAGATATCATTGAAAGAACTGATTAGAGTTAGATAAATATAACAAATAACTGTGAGATATCATTGAAAGAAGGGATTAGAGATTTAGATAAATATAACAAATAACTGTGAGATATCATTGAAAGATGGGATTAGAGATTTAGATAAATGTAACAAATAACTGTGAGATATCATTGAAAGAACTGATTAGAGTTAGATAAATATAATAAATAACTGTGAGATATCATTGAAAGATGGGATTAGAGATTTAGATAAATGTAACAAATAACTGTGAGATATCATTGAAAGAACTGATTAGAGTTAGATAAATATAACAAATAACTGTGAGATATCATTGAAAGATGGGATTTGAGATTAAGATAAATGTAACAAATAACTGTGAGATATCATTGAAAGATGGGATTAGAGATTTAGATAAATGTAACAAATAACTGTGAGATATCATTGAAAGAAGGGATTAGAGATTTAGATAAATGTAACAAATAACTGTGAGATATCATTGAAAGATGAGATTAGAGATTTAGATAAATGTAACAAATAACTGTGAGATATCATTGAAAGATGAGATTAGAGATTTAGATAAATGTAACAAATAACTGTGAGATATCATTGAAAAATGGGATTAAATATGGGGGTCTCGGTGGCGTAGAGGTTAGATGCTCATCTCTCGTGCCAAAGATAATAGATTCGCTCCTCGTGGAGCCATCTGGATATTTTTACAGAGATCCCTGATATTAGTGTAGGTGAGAACGAGTTCCTAGTCCCATTGGAGACGGACAATAAAACGTAGGTTCCGTGTTCAATTTGAGCACGTAAATAAGCCCATGGCAGTTCGAAATCGAGAAGAACAGGTTGGAAAGCCGCAGCCCGGACAAAATTAATTAGTAAAGATTACAAATAAAATTCCTACAAAAATATTTTCACTATCTTCAAAATTACATCAGGGACCCTCGCCGGTGCTACGGAGTTCTTGTACTGCAGCTGGTGCACATAGATCTCATAGATCTTCCTGTCTAAGAAAGAGTTCGGAAAACCCATGGTTACTCACTGAAGTACAATGATGATGGTCCTATGTGGTGTCCACGGCGCCAGAACGCCCTGTGATACATCCCTGACGTCCTATTTTATTCCTTCGGCGTTAACGTTAATCAGAATTTCCCCAAAAAAATGTGTTTCTGAATAACAGTATGATCCTGGGTTTTTTTTTAAAATTTTATAACAATATTAAAAAAAATTGAACTTGTCAAGATTAAGTTTTCATCAATTTTTATTTTGATCCATGTTGCTATTAATATTACTTTGTGTTAATGTTAGTAGTAGTATTATTACTGCTATTGTCACATGGTGCCGGTGTCTTCACAGTTATTAGTTAGATGCTGTCCTCTATAGAGAAACGTTGGCTAGCACTGGTCTAAAGTAATTGTGAGGTCAACAGTAGACTTGATTTCATATTCTCTTATATGTGCTTGACAGTACAGATATTTTAATTGTCTATTAGCTTTTCATTTATTCATGCTTAACCGCATTAGTCGTTGACAAAATCAATTTTTAAACATTTATTCACATTTGTTCTACTATTTTTTAAACATTTATTCACATTTGTTCTACTATTTTTTAAACATTTATTCACATTTGTTCTACTATTTTTTAAACATTTATTCACATTTGTTCTAGTAAGTAGTTTGAACACTTTTACTAAAATAACGGCACTCTTCTTCTAAAACTTTTCTGTTCAAATATCTAAATCTCTAAGGTAATCACAAAGATAAATCTAAAGAATAGTTAGAATAATAATCTAACTGGTTATGCGTATTATTGTTATTATTATTATTATATACAGTTAAATGTCAGCTACATCGGCTTTTAGTTGTTACTTTGTACTTAAAGTAATCATCTTGGAAGTAATATTTACATCGTTTTTAACACGGATATCTATTCTCCATTGCTGTCACAGTGGCGTCTGTGGCGTAGGCGAAAGTGACTCGGTCTATTAATCCCGATGTTCTAAGTACGAATCACGCTGCAGACAATTTGGTTGCAAATTGTTTCACGTGGATTTTTACAAAATGACGATGGCTTCACCCGTTCAGAAAGCAATGGCAAACTACTGAACGTAATAATGTCTTGAAACAAATCACAAATAGCGTTAAAAGCTGGGGTTGATTCGCAAGTCCTGTAAAGGATATGCAATTAACTAACTTGTATTTCTGTCACTTGACTTCAAATTGTCAAAGTATATTGCTCACTTGAATATGACTTCTAGTTATAATACAAACTGACTGATGCTACAAATAAGAAAAGAAAATTGAGATATTTTGGACATATAAAAAGACATGAAGGGCTGGAGAAGACCATAATGGAATGAGGCATACCGACAAAGAGAAGAAGAGGAAGTCTAAGGAGAAGATGGATTCAGGATGTAACTGATAGTTTGAACATGACGGCTGCAGAGGGAGGACATCTGGCATATGAGAGAGATATATTCTTGAGGACTGTTGGGGTGGCGAAGTTCTGCTCAGGACAAGTTATTTGATAATGATGAGTTATAATACTCAAATCAAATTAAGACGGCCAAAATTTGTAAACACCTTATTTTGAAAAGACAATAAACCTTTTACACAAACGTAATTACACACATACGTATAACCACAGCAATGCACGCATGAATACACACTAACATATAAATACATACACGTATATACACTCGTAGACACACACATAAATGAATACTCAGTGGCGGCTCGTCATTAAGGGCCAGTGGGACCGGGCCCGTCAAAAATAATGTGTAACGTGTATTTATTATCTAATAAATTAAAGTATACCCTAACCCAAAACCATGATTTTTCTGAAAATGTGTGTCTGGCCCCACCAACAAAGAGGATCACGCCCGCCCCTGTGAGCACTAATACATAAACATCATGACACACACACACACCCAGAAAGATGAGAACTATTACAAATACATCAACACACACGTAGAAAGATGAGCACTAATGCAGGGACATCAATACACCGACCACACACACAGACGAACAGTAATATAGAAATAACAACACACACACATACGAATACACATAGACATGGGTACATACACACACGCGCGCGCACATTCACGTGTGCGAGGTAATTTCCCGTATATTAAATCACAATTACTCGTTTTTCGGCAAAGGAAATTAACGAACGCCTGGACACTCATAGACGGGTCAACACACAGGTGCATACATACAAACACATGCACACAAAACAAAATTGAAATCGATACGGGTTTCGAAGGGCGTACTCGGAAACCACCCTTGCAACCCCATAAAAATAATTCTTCAATCTTCATGCTGCATATCCGAAAATAGCCACACAGGAAAATAATGAAACCTGTTAGAAAAGCTAGAAACAAAAATTAATTGTCTTTCAAATGTCTTAGCCAAGCTTCGATAAATTATGTTTTTCTTCAAGCGGTAATGGAGGTGAATTATGAACGTGTAGAAGGAACTACTGAAAGTCTTGGATAATATCTTTCTATTAGATAGTTCCTGTAACCAATAAAACAGTTCCAATGCAAGGAAAATTACCACATGTGAAATGAGATGCTTAAAGAAAGCAGTAAATAAAACAAGAAGAGACCATATAAGAAATGAGGAAATTAGAAGAGAAGTTGGAACAACACCTGCTATTAGATTTATTGAAAAACAGAGAGTCAAATGGTTTGGTCACTTGGTCAGAATGAACCCGCTGATACCGTCGCTCCATTTTTTTGGGTGGTCTTTCTCTTGCTATGTACTCGTTATTCTTTTTCTGTGTTGCTCTCTGTGACAGTCGATACCAAGGCATTCTTGTTAGGTGTCCAAAACATTTAATCTGTTATTCTTTTATGAATTGCTTGACTGGTTTCACATTCAGTCTAGTTCTGATTTCTTCATTTCTAATTTTGTCTCTTATTGTCACACCTGCAGCTCTTCTAAGACACCTCATCTCCGTCGTTATGTTTTTCCGCTCATTAGCTGCTGTTATTGGCCATGTTTGACACTGGTAACATAGTGTTGGGTGGCGTCTGTGGCTTAGGTGATAGTGACCAGGTCTATTAACCCCGACGTTCTGAGTACGATTCACGCTGCGGACAGTTTGGTTTGCAAAGTATTTCACTGGATTTTTACAAAAGGACAATGGAACCACCCGTTCAGAAAGCAATGGCAAACTACTAAACGTAACAATGTCTAGAAAAATCACAAACAGCGTTAAAAAGCTGGGGTTGATTCGCAAAGTCCTGTAAAGGATAAGCAATTAACTTTTTTAAACATAATCTTGACCAGAAAATTGTTCCTATAAGATTTGCTTTAGATTTTAGCGGTAATGAAGGTGAACTATTAACGTACAGAGTGAACCACTAAAAGTCTTGGAAAATATCTTTCTTCTTCTTCTTCTTTGCGTTCGTTCTTTACGACCAATTTTAATCACTCTTTGTTATACGTTTGATCTTTGCCAAGAACGTGTATACGTTGCACATTGGTTTGGTAGGCCCCTAAATGCATAGACTTCTACACATTTAGGACATGTGCATCCGATTTCAGCCAAACCTCCTTAGTCGTCTCGTACGACATGCGTGGCTGGTAACAGTGGTTCTATTCTTTACACCCCACATTTGGGCCCCGGTAACCACTCGGACGAATATCTTTCTATTAGATAGTTCCTGTAGCCATTCAACCAGACACAACGATTGATAGAAATAGATTGAAACAACCTTGAATTTATCCAAATTGTATATCATTTATTTATAACTTAAGATTTTATTAGATTAATACTCGTAGTTAGAAAATCTTCACATGCATCTATCTACTCCTGGCTTCTTTAACAAAATAATGAATATTGATTTTAGTAGATTGTTCTAACAGCGCATTAGATCAATAGTTAGATAATCTTCACATGCATCTATTCCTGGTCCTGGCTTCTTTAACACAATAATGAATATTGATTTTAGTAGATTGTTCTAACAGCGCATTAGATTAATAGTTAGATAATCTTCACATGCATCTATTCCTGGTCCTTGCTTCTTTAACACAATAATGAATATTGATTTTAGTAGATTGTTTAAATTTATCTACTGTCGTATGTCATTTTAGAAGTTTATTTATCCCATTTTTCAAGATTTCTCAAAGTTTCAATTTTTTCCACAGTTATGATATGTTGACCTAGAGCTTCTTCACAAGAAATGTGCATGATGTTATCATCAATTTTGTCTGAAACTATTGGAGACCTTTTGCATGTATCTTGTATGTTTAGGTCAATCCCTATCGTTAAGCTCCGGATATATTTTCTTATCTTTCTTTTATGTTCCACTTCCCCGCTAATACTGCTCGTTCTTTTCAATTTCAGCCCTGGTCTCTGTATTTCTCCCTGTGATTTCATATATTTGTCTGTGCAAAAATTACGTAACTTTTTAATGCTTGTTCTCAAGCTCACCAAAATTCAGATTGAACCAGATCTCTTTCTCTGTCCTGCACTTATATCTTTTTTCCCTTCATTTAGTCTGTCACATTCTTCCGTCTTCTGCTTCTGTTTTTTTCTTGCATCCATTAACTACACAATTTCATGTCACCCATTTCTTCTTTGTATTGCGTTATTTTACTAAATATTTCAAATCATTTTTGTTTTAATGATTTCTTTAGCATTTCTTGTTAATTATCATTATTTAATATTGTCAGCACTTAGTATCGTATCTAGTTGGAACTACCATGCTCTCTCTCTCTTTTTTCATTGTCTGATTTCAGTACGGTTAAATCTATTCGAAATAGATTTTAAAATTTCAATTTGATTAAAAATGTTTCAAATACTGGTAGGTGGCCACTGTGGCAGTCTACAATGCTCTTTTTTCAAACAAATTACAAACCCTTCCTAAACCATCCAGGGAATAATATAAAGTCTATTTTATTGTACGAGTAAGTTATGAACGCAAAATCCTTCTCAGGACTACACCTAGATAAAAAATAAAGTAATTCACAGGGCTATACAGACTACAACACAATAAGCACAGTACTCAACAATCAGTCATTTTTATGACTAGTTTCAGGGCACGTGGTCACACCAAGAAAGAATGTCAATACACTCCAATAGAACCCCAAAAGACACCTGTCAGATTGAAAAGAGCATACCTTGACCAAATGGAGACTTAATAATCTACTACCTAACAAATAAACAAACAAGCAGTGTTTGCCTAGGATGTTGCCTGTACTATATCTTTTTTATGATCATATCAAGTGCTCTTGCCCAATAGGAAGTCCCTTCTGTTGTTTATATCGTTCGGTTCGTATCCTTCAGTAACAAACTTTCACTTATTAACTACTTACTTTAACATTAAAAGCTTTAAAGAGCACATTCATCTCTTGTCGTTTGCACTGCTCCACAACCATCTCATGCTCTTTGCAAAATTAATCAATGTCTTTCTCTGAACTGCATGTTGTTGATACATAAAAATGAATAACATTAATATCCACAAGTCTTCTATTCAATGTCATTAATATGACTCTATCTGATATTGTCCAGAATCCATTCAACGTTTTTTTATATTTCTGAATCTACAGTTATTACTACCCCCTGCCATGTATGTTCTCTCCTGAGTAAATGATATTATAATTATCTGTTTGCCAACTCTGCAACACCTGGCCATCTCATCTCATATACTACAAAAATGTTGGCATTCATTTTTTACATTTCTTTCGTGATGCTTTTTAGTTTTCCTGCTTGAGTAAGTTTTTTTGCATTCCATGTATCTATGTTTATGTTGCTTTTTTAGTCTTGATGCTGTTAACAGCAGTCGGATGACGTTCGAATGTCATATTAAGAACATTATCATCCATTCTGGATGAGCCAGTTAATATTGCCACCATGTAGCGTTTTTCGTGTCATTCGTGTTGTTTTGAACAATACATTTCTTGAGAAATTAATTTGGTATTTTATTTTTACTTTTCACATTCCCATAATGAAATATAGCGAGCTTAAGTGAGCGTCCATCTGTTACCGACAGCAGAGATGGCGAGGGTAAGTGAGTGTTCATCTGTTACCGACAGCAGAGATGGCGAGGGTAAGTGAGTGTCCATCTGTTACCGACAGCAGAGATGGCGAGGGTAAGTGAGTGTCCATCTGTTACCGACAGCAGAGATGGCGAGGGTAAGTGAGTGTTCATCTGTTACCGACAGCAGAGATGACGAGGGTAAGTGAGTGTCCATCTGTTACCGACAGAAGAGATGGCGAGGGTAAGTGAGTGTTCATCTGTTACCGACAGCAGAGATGACGAGGGTAAGTGAGTGTTCATCTGTTACCGACAGCAGAGATGGCGAGGGTAAGTGAGTGTTCATCTGTTACCGACAGCAGAGATGACGAGGGTAAGTGAATGTACATCTGTTACCGACAGCAGAGATGGATACTCGGTTCCCAGAGCTGTGTTTGCCGCATAGAGGTGTCTACCACGCTAAGTAGTTGGGTGTTCTTCATTGAGATGAGATTGTAGAGTATCTATAAAGCTAGACGTAAGGAAACAGCGACATGAATAGAAAGCAGAGGCTCAAAATAGTCCGTGGTAAATATCACCAACTGCATCAGACAATAGTTGGTCAGTTGGTTGGTTAGTTAATTAGATAGATAGTTAAGTAGTGCGTTGGGTGGTTGAATAGATAGTTAAGTAGTGTGGTGGTGTGTTGGATAGTTGAATAGAGATGGAAATATATATAAATATAATGAATTTGTAGATAAGACAAGGGATATTGGTTGATAAATGAGCTACAAAAATAGCAAAATTTGCAAAACAAATACAAGACATTTGAAGTAAATTAAATACAGAAGATACTAAAAGCAATTATGGTATTATAGCAAGAAGAAGTCAATAACTTTATGTACTATGAAAATACAACTTTAAATATCAGACACGGAATAAAACAATATCTGAACAAACAAAGTAGTCACCATATTAATTATATTTCTATATAATCTTTCATTATGCTGCTAACGGCGTACCGAATTTTTAAAGTTCGCTTTGCCCTGTGTATTTATCCTTACTCGTTCCCATCTTAACAATTAAAATGTCTGAGAATGAAGTGTTTCCCGATTCTCTTCTCATTTTTTTTTTTTACATTCTCATGTGTCACTTTGAATATACTCGTGTGATACGTTGATGAGACAGGCTGTTACGTTGTCGTCTCCAAATATTTTGTGAGCTGGTTAAATTTAGATTTAGTGTAACCAAATTCTTTGTGAGCTGAACTGGTAAGACTCGGAGTGTCTCCAAATAATTTATCAACTGGTAAGATGGAGTCATCGTCTTCAAATACTTTATCAACTGGTAAGATGGACTCATCGTCTTCAAATACTTTATCAACTGGTTAGATGGACTCATCGTCTTCAAATACTTTATCAACTGGTTAGATGGACTCATCGTCTTCAAATACTTTATCAACTGGTTAGATGGACTCATCGTCTTCAAATACTTTATCAACTGGTTAGATGGAGTCATCGTCTTCAAATACTTTATCAACCGGTAAGATGGAGTCATCGTCTCCAAATACTTTATCAACCGGTAAGATGGAGTCATCGTCTTCAAATACGTTATCAACCGGTAAGATGGAGTCATCGTCTTCAAATACTTTATCAACCGGTAAGATGGAGTCATCGTCTCCAAATACTTTATCAACTGGTTAGATGGACTCATCGTCTCCAAATACTTTATCAACTGGTTAGACTTGGAGTCGCAATAACGTAATTTAATCTTATGATTTTTACTGTGGTTAAGTCCTCGTGCTGTTCTTCTTTGGTTATTGGATACTGAACTGAAATTACAGCACCCCGGACAGATCCATAAGTGTTCAATCTCCCCTTGACAGATATCGATTGGTATGTATACTGATGGATCCTCTGGCTTGCTGGTTAAACACACTCCTATCTCAGTCCCTCAAGCATCCAGCTCTACTTGTACACAGTCTTCTTTAGGACACTCTTTATCGTTTCAAAAAGGCGCTTGTTTACTAACAGAAAAAGAGTATGTGCAGTGAATGTAACTTTCGTTTTACAAATTCCTACATCATTATCGAGAACTTCCTAACATTTGCTCTAACCGATTTTGTTGAGGTACGTTGAATATTATCCGTACCAAACGTCGCTCATTCCCTGGTACATTGTATGGTATTTCAGTATATGTAACCCTCAATTTGTTGTTGGCTCTTGTGGCTCTTCTTTACCATATTAGTTGTATGCAAGTCGTAGTCTTCTGCTATTGCATGCGCACTGAGGTCATGACGCTAATGATTACTCTCATGATTTGGTTAAAAAGTCTTCTAATTTGGATAAAGCCTGACTATATTGATGTTGTCAATGTCTTAATGATATTTTCAATGACTGATCTTACACTTTTAACATTAAAATCACACGGTGTTTATGTCAATCCCTCGCACTGTCTTACCTTAATAAAGCAAATCTAATGTTTGTATTGAATGATCGCATTGATTTCATTGATTGCCTACTCTGCGTTACCAGGGCCAAACATGAACAATGAGCAAAACACAATCGCAAAAAATAACTACATTTGAAATACCCTGCCTACGAAAAGTTACTAATAGCACTACACAGACAGAGTCACCAACATCAGTATAAGAAAGAAAGTTGGTATTACTCGCTTGTATACCTTGTATACCTTGCTTGTATTACATTGAGATGCAAAGAATGAAGTGGTTTGATCACTAAATAAGAATGTAACTAAATTACACTATATACAGAGTCTTCTACAACAGGACAACAGAAAAAAAGACGAGAAGATGACCACGTAAAAGATGGATAGATGCATAGTATAGTCCTGTCAAAAAAGCAAAAATAACTTTCACCCAAGCCACTAGAGCCGCGCAAGAAACAAACATAAAACCGCGATACTGGGCAACAACTCGGTAACATGAAGATAAAAATAGAAGAAAGAACAATTCTATTAGTTCGACATGTATGTCGGTATATATATATATTGATTTTATGTATATTATTAAGTTAGTGAAGCAACAATGCTATGTCACTGTCTCTTTTTTCATGTTCTGTTTCAGTATTAGAAAAACTCGTCTCAGTTTTGAAGATCAAATTACATCTGGTCTCTGAAAATCTGAGAATCCTCTATCTCAAGTATATATAAATATATATATATTTCTCTTTTGCGAAACTCTATTTTCCTAGTACGTTGTGTCAACACGATTTCTTTTCTCATAATTACCATTCATTGCCTAGCTTCCCTCGGTTTTCTCGCACATAAATTTTCAGTGTGAGAGGATCGATCGTAGGTAATTTCTCGATTTTGTTTTCGGTTTATTTGTACTCATTTGGATTGTCTGAGCTCCTATTCTTTCTCTCTTTCTCTCTTCTCTCTTTTCTCACCCTCTCTCTAACTTTTACTATAGATGCTAAATAACGATATTTAAAAAATATCCCAGTAGCATTGATAGACCTTAAGGTCAGAAGTACCTGTCACTCCCCATTTCTACCGACGGAGTGTGAAGAAGGTAGGAGGGACAATTCCTTCCCTCATGTGTGGAAAGTCGAATAGGAGATCGAGCCCATAACCCTCGAGTGCCCGAGTCGATAAGTGAACGTTTATATATTGCCCTAATCCCTCCCACTTTGCAGATATACGTACCAATTTTGCTTTAATAATAGTTACATTTATTCATTTATTATTCTGTTGAAATAAACATACGACTAAGAGCTAGCAGTAAATTTTGAGGAGATATGCAAAATAAATATAAACAAATTGGAACTAATGTGTAGAAATGTAGAAAATATGTCTAAAATTAGTCAGTCATGGAGAGTGAATGTTTACGAATTTTCAATTTCAAAGTGGTCTCCTTCGAGACTGCATGCCAGAGAGGGTTGGAAAATAACTAACAATATAACATGTAAATTGGACGCATTTGAAAATAAATGTCTGCAAAAAATAAGGAACATACATTTGAACGAATTCGGAGGGGAATCAAATCATAGAAATGTCTGGTCAACCCCTAGTAACAACTGTTATAAGAAAGAGAAAATGGAGATGTGTTGGGCATACTCTGAGCAGAAATCATTAAAGAATCACAAAGCAGACATTGAAGTTGGATTCACAGTTTTCAATAAAGAAAAAACGTCCTATGGACATCCTGAAAATATTTTTACTGAGAGAAGTTTGACCAAATTATATATAAGACATTGAGGAATTGTTCATCGTAGAGTGCAATGTAGAAATTACTTGCAATTCCTATGCACAGTATGAAGGTAGTAGATGAGTACATACAGAGTACAGATATATGTAGTCTATGCTTCTGAAGATCACCAGACATCCAAGAAAGATAACTAGTATCGACAGATTAAGTCAAGGTAAGTAAACACGTTGAGAAATTGTTCCGATGACCTGACTTTCTGATCCAGTGAGCATGTCTTGATAGAGCCATCTTATGTAAACTTTGCTCACAGGTTAACGTCAGCAATGTCGTCTGTAAATTGATTAAAGTCTGCGTTTACAGACATTCAACTTTTAACACAGCGTTGTCAATAGCAACACATTGAACGCTTGGCAAGCCATGTTTGCTATAAAACATTTTTTAGCTTGTAATTAGAAACGGAGAAAGTTAGCAAACAGCAGTGGGGGCATGTCGTTTTATTTGCAGGGGTGGGAAGCAGGACAAGTGGCATGTATTATGAAGAAGAAAGTTCAACACAATTAAACATGCAACTTTATATGAAGTGGTTGGGAAGTAAACATAATTAAACATGCAACTTTATTTGCAGGGGTTGGAAATCAAGGACAGTTACTATGCATTATAAAGAAGTAAGTTAAACATAATTAAACATGCAACTTTACGTAAAGGAGTTGGAAGCAAGGACAAGGGACATATATTATGTAGTAGAAGAAAGTTCAAAAGAATTAAACATGGAACGTCTTATGCAGGGGTTGGGAAACAAGGACAAGTTGCGTGTATTATGTAGTAGTAGAAAGCTATACAGAATTAAACATGCAAATTTATTTTTCAGGGTTTTAAAGAAAGGACAGGTGGTAAGTATTATGTAAAAGAAAGTTGAATAGAATTATACATGCAACTTTATATGCAGGGGTTGGGAAGTAAACATAATTAAACATGCAACTTTATATGCAGGGGTTGGGAAGTAAACATAATTAAACATGCAACTTTATATGCAGGGGTTGGGAAGCAAGTACAAATGGCATGTATTATGTAGAAGAAAGTTGAATATAAATAAACATGCAACTTTATATGCAGGGGTTGGGAAGTAAACATAAATAAACATGCAACTTTATATGTATGATGTCGAAGGAGCAGAAGAATACATATGAAGGAGGAAAAAGAAGTACAACTGTGTTTTTCATTTTAGTTACGGTTCTCGTCAAGACTATCATAGATTAAGAGATAACTTAAAGATAGGATCAAATCACAGCAAACAAAATTGACATAGCACCTTGCCCTTGTATGTAAATAATATATATATATATATATGTCCTTTTTCGTCTTTACAGGCGGTCAATTGGCAAGTGTTTTACTGTGACAACTTCTGAGATTTTACTTTTCTCACTTGTCGTTCAGCTCATACATAAGTCTCTTCTCAAAAGACTTCGCCCTTTCGCAATTTGGCTTTCCACACAACTCTGTCATCAGCTAGTTTTTTCCATGTGCTGGAACTAATAGGAAAGTTTTTATTGAGGCTTTGCAGACATCTTTATATCTGAGCAGTGGTCTGCCCTGATGCCTTTTCCCTCCAAAAGTTCACAGAACAACATTTGTTTTGGTATGCGACAAGTTTCGTCTCTCTTTGTGCCTAGCCTGGGCAGCTGATATGGAGAATGTGCCTTGCCTATTTTGCACAAACCCCCTCTGTTTCATCCAAAGGAAAGACAAAGTATATACGCTTGGAATCAAGCAGGGTTTGCAGGAGATGCCAGAAGATGGCAAGGAATACACAACCATCAACTGCCTTAGGGTCCCTCCCTCCAGATTTTTAGTCAAGGATTACTACTCTAGCCCTCCGCATTACCGTGGTGACCCACAAGGCAGTGGGGATTTTCGATCAGGGTTTACTCCCCTAGCCTTTAACTCTCCCGAGCTCCTCTCCACAAGGCAGTGGGTGTAGCAATTACAAATAATATATACTGGGTAAATAACACAGTATAACCGTAGGCAATAGTGACGTGTGATATGATGTACGAAAATGACAGTGTAGTTCTCGCATCCCAACAACAGCACTGTTGACAGAATTTTACTGCTGCTTAGATCTGTACTTCTTGTCTTTCGTTTAAAATATTGTATATATCTTCAATGTTGTCTCCTTTGTATCAACTTCACTGTCTTTTTAATTCACACAGAAACCTGTGAAGTTTTTACCAGTACACTTTTACTTCTTCTTCTTCGAGCGCTCCACATCGACAACTTGTTAAACCACTCTTTGGGATTTGTATGTGATCTGAGACAGAAGCTTAAGAGCGACTGTACGATGTGCCAGTTATGCGCCAACAAGTAGGCCAGAACATCCGATTTCTGCGACGCAATTTATTTACTAGGGTAGCTTCTCTAGGCCCCTACGTCAGTCGCCTCTTACGACATGCCTTGTAGGTCCCAGTGCTACTATTCTTTGCTCCTCTTGTAAGCTCCGACAACACAAGGGTGACATTTTCACTTAGAACAGTTTTTATGTAATTAATGTCCAGTCTGAGATTACTCCTCACATTGTTGAGTTGCATATCTTGAAGTTTGTATTGTTGGCTAAGAAGTCGATTGTGTTTTGTTCTGAAAACAGAATCACATCTTGTTCTAACCTGTTCATATTTATGTATTCATCCTGTGTTAGTATTGGTGGCTTTATGATTAATCTAATCATCCACTTCTTCTGATTATACGTAACTAGTAGATTTGATTGTTCGCCTACAGCGTCTTATTTGACTAGATGACCTGCTGTCTCTTTGCTTGGTATTTCACAGTGATACCAGGGCCGTGCTGTGCTATGATACAGAGAGGCGGCCGCATCAGGCGGACCCATAAAAGGCGGCATAAGCAGTGAAATAGCACAAGCTATTTTAAAGAAAAGAACATTTAAGGGGCGGCATTTCGACGACTTGCATCATACTGAGAAAATATACCGCACGGCACTGAGTGAGACGGTATCCATTTCACTGAAATATTGCGTATTTTATACATTTAAGGCAGTAGGATTTGTCGAGCTGGCAATATGCTGAACTAAAGTATCTGGCGATCAGATCTTGCTCGTGTCAATAATAACATAGGTTGTGAACCGAGAATTGTACTTAAAGTCATCAAGTAGGATTATGATTTTTGTTACTGGAGTAGATGAGAGTGTCATCGATCGGTCATGATGTTAATTGTCAAATATAACATGAGTCAGCTTTCTATGATCAATCAGATCTGAAACCATCTCACAGTTTAACTCTAAATGTGGTTCTTTAAATGGGATATTTCTATTCGTAAAATCTTACAGTTCCCTGTTTCTACACATGTGAGTCCTATTAGATAATATGCCCCATAGATAATATGTCCCATAGATAAAATGTCCCATAGATAATATGTCATATAGATAATATGTCATATAGATACTATGTCCCATAGATAATATGTCCCATAGATAATATGTCCCATAGATGATATGTCCTAATTGATAATATGTCCCATAGATAATATGGCCCATAGATAATATGTTCCATAAATAATATGTCCTAATTGATAATATGTCCCATAGACAATATGTCCCATGGATAATGTGTCCATATATAATATGTCCTAATTGATAATATGTCCCATAGATAATATGTCCTAATTGATAATATGTCCTAATTGATAATATGTCCCATAGATAATATATCCCATAGATAATATGTCCTAATTGATAATATGTCCTAATTGATAATATGTCCCAAAGATAATATGTCCTAATTGATAATATGTCCCAACGATAATATGTCCTATAGATAATATGTCCCATAGATAATATGTCCCATAGATAATATGTCCCAAAGATAATATGTCCTAATTGATAATATGTCCCATATATAATATGTCCCATAGATAATATGTCCCAAAGATAATATGTCCTAACTGATAATATGTCCCATAGATAATATGTCCCATAGATAATATATTCTAATAGATAATATGTCCCATACATAATATGTCCTAATTGATAATATGTCCCAAAGATAATATGTCCTATAGATAATATGTCCTAATTGATAATATATCCCATAGATAATATGCCCTAATTGATAATATGTCCCATAGATAATATGTCCCATGTATAATATGTCCCATAGATAATATGTCCCATAGATAATATCCTATAGATAATATGTCCCATAGATAATATGTCCCATAGATAATATGTCCCATAGATGATATATCCCATAGATAATATGTCCCATAGATGAAATGATTACATTGTGATCAAAATTAGGATGTGCCTGTTCTGTATTCAGCAGAAGCTAACGGTGGCGCAAAGTACTCCCGTTCTCAAAGTATCACAAATAATTGTTAAACTGTTTGATAAGAACGAACGCAGACAAATAACATTACAAAGTATTATTAAACGAGAGTTTGATTTACGAAAATGATTGTTACAAAAGATAGAAACGAATCGAAATTGCTAGAATAGTGAGGCTAAAAATGAGAGCATAACAATCAAAACTGTGAAAGCCTTGAATGGTCAACATGAACCCTAACTCCAGGCAAAGTTAGGGATTTTATAATTGAATATCATGGTCCACCTTTCTTCTTGAATGAAATCTGTTCATGAGTGCCTAATTTTCGGACGTGTTAGGGAGTCCGTGAGCTGATTCAAATGCCACGTTCTCCATAATTCAAGATGAAAACTTGCGTGAGAATGTCTAGGTTGTTTGAATGAGCAGTAAGTTGATCAAAGGGAGAGGAAACGTGAGTATAAATAAAAGATAATGATAGTAGGAAGAAAATACTATTAGGGTAAGTGTAAGATGTATTGGGAAGAACATGTTTAATCTACTAAGGAATGATATACCAGGGCCAAACATGGACAATGAGCAAAGCGCAGTTACAAAGATTACATGTGAAATGTTACTAACAACACCAGAAAAGACAGAGCCACCAAGATTAGAAAGAAAGTTGAGACTACGCCTTGCTTGAACTACATTGAGAAACAAAGAATGAAGTGGTTCGGCCATTTAATAACAATGCAACCAAACTTCACTGTATACTACAACATAACATTAGGAAAGAAGGCGAGAGGATGAACACGAAAACGATGGATAGATTGCTTAGCAGAATGATGTCAAAACGCAAAAATAACTATCACCCAAGCCACTAGCGCAGCGTAAGACAAAAATAGAAAAACCACAACACTGGACAACAATCCGGTAACAGTGCGACGACAGAAGTATTAGCAAGAAGACAGAGACAATGTGCGTACGTAATATTAGAGGGACAGTTTGTATGAATAGAGTACTCTACTTAGTTATCCTCCCCATTTCCATCCCCAGAGGAGTACGAGTTTGCACTCTTGTTACCTGCGACAGAAAGTGAAGTTTGTATTTACAACTGTAGCTTGGTGATTCTTCTGACAATTAAATTTGTTGGGGTATGTTTCCAGAGTTAACTTTACTTATTAGAATAATGTTTGACTCAAAGTAGCGAAGAGTGCAATGTCACAAGCAATGGTAGACTTCAACTACTGGAAGTGGGGGTGATGTTGCTATAACTATCTCAAAGTCGCGAAGAGTACAATGTCACAAGCATGGTAGACTTCAACTACTGGAGGTGGGGGTGATGTTGCTATAACTATCTCAAAGTAGCAAAGACTACAATGTCACAAGCTCGGTAACATTCTACTCCAGGGGGAATGTTGCTTTCTTCTTATTTTGTCAGCACACTGTTACCGAGTTGTTAACCCAGTGTCGTTGTTTTATGTATTTGTCTTGCTCTTCTCTGGTGACCTGTGTGATGGTTTTCTTAGTCCTCTGGTAGAATTCAACTACGTTATCTATCTATCTTTTCCTAGGTCTTCCTCTCACCTTCTTTCCTGATATTCTGTTGTTGAAAGCTTCATAGGCAGTTTGGTGGGAAGGACTGCAATGTCACAAGCTTGATGACCTTCTACTCTAGAGCGGATGTTGCTGTTTCTCTATTATAATAGATACACAAAATGTCTTGCTACAGTTTGGACGCGGGAAAAATCAACAATAAAAAAAACAACAAAAATAAAATTATTTTAGATATTCACTTTGGGGAAGAAAGAAAATCAAAACAAAAAAATGTTTATCATCATCAGGTGCTGTGCCGGCTGGCGTAGACGATCATGGATCTCTACAAATCTCTGTCTTTGGTGTTTGCTATCAACTCAGATGTTGACGCTCTACCGTGCCATAAAGTCAGGCTATCCAAAATTTTCTCTCTCTGTCTTCCTCTGTCTCGTCTTCCCTCGATTTTACCGATTATGAGTTATATAAATATATCATATTTATGATATTTAGATATATGATATAAATATATGAATATAAATATGAATAAAAATATTAAAAGAATGTTATATGAATATAAAAAACGAAAAACTGAAAGATGTATGTGAATACGACTATGACAAGTATACATGTGTGGACATATTTGAAAAAGATAGCTTTTCCATATAACAATATTAACATTAACTATAAACATATTAGATAGAGAGATATAGAGAGAGGTGGCGTCTGTGGCTTAGGGGATAGCGACTCGGTCAATTAACTTCGACGTTCTGAGTTCGAGTCACGCTGAGGACAGTTTGGCTGCAAATTGTTCCGCGTGGATTTTTACAAAAGGGTGATGGCACCATCCGTTCAGAAAGCAATGACAAACTACTGAACGTAATAATGCCTAGGAAAATCACAAAGCGCGTTAAATAACTGGGGTTGATTCGCAAAGTCCTGTAAAGGATATGCAATTAACTTTTAGATAGAGAGATAAATAGAGAGAGAGAGAGACAGACAGATAGGATGATAGACTGAATGACAGAAGTAACGTAATTTGAAACCGCAGAGAACGGATCAAAACAATTATTACATTAATTGTTCAAACAATTTCTATTGTATTTATAATATGAAAAAGAGACAGAAAGATGGGGTGAGATAGAGAAAGAGAGAGGAGTTTTCATGTTGATTTTCTGAAAGAGATTGGGAAAAAGAGACAGAAAGATGGGGTGAGATAGAGAGAGAGAGAGGAGTTTTCATGCTGATTTTCTGAAAGAGATTGGGAAAAAGAGACAGAAAGATGGGGTGAGATAGAGAGAGAGAGGAGTTTTCATGCTGATTTTCTGAAAGAGATTGGGAAAAAGAGACAGAAAGATGGGGTGAGATAGAGAGAGAGAGAGAGGAGTTTTCATGCTGATTTTCTGAAAGAGATTGGGAAAAAGAGACAGAAAGATGGGGTGAGATAGAGAGAGAGAGGAGTTTTCATGCTGATTTTCTGAAAGAGATTGGGAAAAAGAGACAGAAAGATGGGGTGAGATAGAGAGTGAGAGGAGTTTTCATGTTGATTTTCTGAAAGAGATTGTAAAGAGACAGAAAGATGGGGTGAGATAGAGAGAGAGAGGAGTTTTCATGTTGATTTTCTGAAAGAGATTGGGAAAAAGAGACAGAAAGATGGGGTGAGATAGAGAGAGAGAGGAGTTTTCATGTTGATTTTCTGAAAGAGATTGGGAAAAAGAGACAGAAAGATGGGGTGAGATAGAGAGAGAGAGAGGAGTTTTCATGCTGATTTTCTGAAAGAGATTGGGAAAAAGAGACAGAAAGATGGGGTGAGATAGAGAGAGAGAGGAGTTTTCATGTTGATTTTCTGAAAGAGATTGGGAAAAAGAGACAGAAAGATGGGGTGAGATAGAGAGTGAGAGGAGTTTTCATGTTGATTTTCTGAAAGAGATTGGTAAAAAGAGACAGAAAGATGGGGTGAGATAGAGAAAGAGAGAGAGGTTTTCATGCTGATTTTCTGAAAGAGATTGGTAAAAGAGACAGAAAGATGGGGTGAGATAGAGAAGAGAGAGGGGAGTTTTCATGCTGATTTTCTGAAAGAGATTGGTAAAAAGAGACAGAAAGATGGGGTGAGATAGAGAGAGAGAGAGGAGTTTTCATGCTGATTTTCTGAAAGAGATTGGGAAAAAGAGACAGAAAGATGGGGTGAGATAGAGAGTGAGAGGAGTTTTCATGTTGATTTTCTGAAAGAGATTGGTAAAAAGAGACAGAAAGATGGGGTGAGATAGAGAAAGAGAGAGAGGAGTTTTCATGCTGATTTTCTGAAAGAGATTGGGAAAAAGAGACAGAAAGATGGGGTGAGATAGAGAGTGAGAGGAGTTTTCATGTTGATTTTCTGAAAGAGATTGGTAAAAAGAGACAGAAAGATGGGGTGAGATAGAGAAAGAGAGAGAGGAGTTTTCATGCTGATTTTCTGAAAGAGATTGGGAAAAAGAGACAGAAAGATGGGGTGAGATAGAGAGAGAGAGGAGTTTTCATGCTGATTTTCTGAAAGAGATTGGTAAAAAGAGACAGAAAGATGGGGTGAGATAGAGAGAGAGAGAGAGGAGTTTTCATGCTGATTTTCTGAAAGAGATTGGGAAAAAGAGACAGAAAGATGGGGTGAGATAGAGAGAGAGAGGAGTTTTCATGCTGATTTTCTGAAAGAGATTGGGAAAAAGAGACAGAAAGATGGGGTGAGATAGAGAGAGAGAGAGGAGTTTTCATGCTGATTTTCTGAAAGAGATTGGGAAAAAGAGACAGAAAGATGGGGTGAGATAGAGAGAGAGAGAGAGGAGTTTTCATGCTGATTTTCTGAAAGAGATTGGGAAAAAGAGACAGAAAGATGGGGTGAGATAGAGAGAGAGAGAGGAGTTTTCATGTTGATTTTCTGAAAGAGATTGGGAAAAAGAGACAGAAAGATGGGGTGAGATAGAGAGAGAGAGAGAGGAGTTTTCATGTTGATTTTCTGAAAGAGATTGGTAAAAAGAGACAGAAAGATGGGGTGAGATAGAGAGAGAGAGAGAGGAGTTTTCATGTTGATTTTCTGAAAGAGATTGGTAAAAAGAGACAGAAAGATGGGGTGAGATAGAGAGTGAGAGAGAGAGGAGTTTTCATGTTGATTTTCTGAAAGAGATTGGTAAAAGGTGATACCCCCTAAACTAGATGCCATTTCCCCAAAAATTAACACCAACATCCATCTTCAATTTTAGACTGCTGACTTGAAGACTAAATAGCAAAGGTCTGGACTCGTCTGGGCAAAAGGCAAACTTAAACCGCAGTCAGAGAAGTCTGAGCTAAACACCGTTTTTGTCTCGGGAAGAAAAAATGTAAAAAAGATTTGTTATGGACAGCGGCCCTTCTCGCAGAACTTTCACAAAATTTAGAGTAAAGTCTAAACTTAAGTCTGAAAGATGTTATAAATATATATCAGCTTTGACTAGATACTATGTCCATGTTCCTTTACGTGATCAGCTTCAACATGGAACATGCGTTCTATCGTTTATTTCAAATGTGACTAGAACAAAATATATTTTAAATATAACTAGTATGATAATTCAAATATCTACAAATATTAACTATTATGATTGTTCAAATATCTGCAAATATTAAATAGTATGATAGTTCAAAGAACTACAAAAATTAACTATTATGATAGTTCAAAGAACTACAAAAATTAACTATTATGATAAATATTACAAAAAACTACAAATATTAACTATTATGATAAATATTGCAAAAAACTACAAATATTAACTATTATGATAAATATTACAAAAAACTACAAATATTAACTATTGTGATAGTTCAAAGATCTATAAATATTAACTATTATGATAAAAATTACAAAGATCTATAAAAGTTAACCAGTATAAAATATGTCGCAAAGTTTTACAATTTTAACCAGTCTTAAATAATACGATATAAACACATGTTCATTAATTGATTGTCTTAAATAATACGATATAAACACATGTTCATTAATTGATTGTCTTAAATAATACGATATAAACACATGTTCATTAATTGATTGTCTTAAATAATACGATATAAACACATGTTCATTAATTGATTGTCTTAAATAATACGATATAAACACACGTTCATTAATTGATTGTCTTAAATAATACGATATAAACACATGTTCATTAATTGATTGTCTTAAATAATACGATATAAACACATGTTCATTAATTGATTGTCTTAAATAATACGATATAAACACATGTTCATTAATTGATTGTCTTAAATAATACGATATAAACACATGTTCATTAATTGATTGTCTTAAATAATACGATATAAACACATGTTCATTAATTGATTGTTTGATTGATAGGACCATCATCATTGCACTTCGGTGAGTAACGACGTGTGCTCCTATCTTTTTCTTACATATGAAGATCTCTATGAGCATGCATATTCCAGTGGTAACGTACTGGTGTGAAGAATGTACATTTAATAATGCAGTGGAAAAACATATATGTGCTTTTGAATATAAATGTTACAGAAGATTCCTCCGTATATCTTTGACATAGAAGAGAACAAATAGATCTATCCAGAAAGAACTAAAAATCAAAGAAAACTGACTGATGCTACAAATAAGAAAGAGAAAATTGAGATATTTTGGACATATAAAAAGGACATGAAGGGCTGGAGAAAGATCATCATGGAAGGAGGCATACCGGCAAAGAGAAGAAGAGGAAGTCCAAGGAGAAGATGGATTCAGGATGTAACTGATGGTTTGAACATGACGGCTGCAGAGGCAGGACATCTGGCATATGAGAGAGAGAAATTCTGGAGGACTGTTGGGGTGGTAACGTTCTGCTTAGGACAAGCTATTTGATGATGATGAAGATCTCAGCTGCAGTGCACGAATTCCGTAGCACCGGCGAGGGTCCCAGATGTTAATTTACAGATAGCGAAGATATTTTTGTAGGAATATTTAATTTCAATTTTTTTCTAATGAATTTTGTCCAGACAGCGGCTTTCCAGCCTGCTCTTCACGATTTTGAACTGCCAATGGTTCTTTTACGTGCTCAATTATAAATATGTTATTCAGTTTGAAGATATTATGGAAATTTATAAATATTATCATAATCTTATCAAAAGAATAAGAATCCAGCAATCAAGGTTCTTCAGGCGTATAATGCGAAGAGAAGGTTTAGAAAATTTGGTGACAACAGGTAAAATTCAGGGCAGGAGAGATCGTGGAAGACAGAGGAGAAGATGTTGGATGGCCTGACATCATGGTTCGATACAAGGTCGACATCAGAACTGGTTACATGCACCAAGCAGTGAACGAGTTGTGGAGAGACATGATCGCCTACGCTAGCAGGCATGGCACTTGATCAATTGATTGATTGATAAATATTAACAAGTATCAAAGCTATTAGAAAGATTATTAAATTAAAGAAAGTGACGGAGAAGCTCAGTGAACTAGCTGTAGATCAAGAATCTATTATATATAATATAATGACAGCCGCCGAGTGGTTACCGGGCCCAAATTTAGGGTGTAAAGAATAGAACCACTGTTACCTGCAATACATGTCGTAAGAGGCGACTAAGGAGGTTTGGTTGAAATCGTATGCACATGTCCTAAACGTGTAGAAGTCTATGCGTTTAGGGGCCTACCCCAAACCAATGTGCAACGTATACACGTTCTTGGCAAAGATCAAACATGTCACAAAGAGTGATTAAAATTGGTGGTAAAGAATGAACGCAAAGAAGAAGGGAGGAGGAGATAATGACAGCGAAGTTCTGCAAATGAAATGCTAGATGATGATGTTACGTCAAGTTGAATAATTCTTTTTAATCCTTTTTTGTAGAATTGACAGAAGATTCAATTTATATCACTAATTATGTTAAAACATTTGCGAATAGAGAGTTCACCTGCTGAAATAGAGTTCATTGAAGAAACTCAATTTGTACGGAAGAACTGTGGATTACATATACGCTTCGTGTTTGACTAGCAAATAAAACACTCACCAGGCACGAAATGATCTGTCAGTCAAGTGTGGATTTTCTGCAAGAATTATTTTCTTAACATTGTTAAAATGTCAACGAAATAATGGCAAGAAAATAATCAAAGCCAGTGCAATGAACAATAAAACGATTTGTCACAGTTGTCATTGAGTTAATCAAAACGATTGAATTGTCTGAGCATTATTTAATAGAGAATAGAGAAGTTCTCTGTATAAACAAACTTGACCCCTTCCATCAACGTTGACACTATATAAACAGTAATACCAGTTTGTGGTCCACGGTGAATTATACGCATGAACAAAGATCGCAGATGAAGATATTGTTTCTACATCGTTGTGCGTAAGCAGTCAAAAATGTTATTTTCTCAATGATAATTCATTTTCATTTTGATGTTATCAAATGATTTATTAATAGAAACATCATCATTGAACTTTGAACTTTGGTGAATGAACATGTGTGCTCTGATCTCTTTCTTACACAAGAAGATTTACGTATCAGCGAGCACACTTCGAAGCACTGAAGATGATCCCATATACTTAAAAATGTATGGAATTTTATTTTAATCTTTCGATGAATGTTTTCCTGGGCAGCGGCATTTCAGCCTATCCTTATCTATTTTAACTAACGAGGGTTCCTATACGTGATCAGCTTCAACATGGAACATACGTTCTATCGTTTATTTCAAATGTGACTAGAAACACGATCTCACCTACATTAACCTGCATTAACCTACATTCACCTACATTAGCTACCATGTCAAGGTTAAGACTAGGGCTATACGTAAATATACCCTTATCGTCCCACGCAGGGAGCAAACCTAGTACAAATGGAGCGAGAAGTAAACCTTTACTTCACATAGAACTCTCTCTCGCGATCTCCGCCTAGACTGATGAACCAAATTTTATCATGAATGTTACTGTTGCTTTTAGGGACTCCGTCCCTTCGTACAGCTTCTCGCGAAGCTCTGTGTTATCGAGCCAAGTTTCTTTTCTAAGAGCTGCTAACAGCTGGCAGTTTACAGTATGTGCTCTGCCGTCATGTTCGATTTTTCACAGTGGCACAGGCTACTTGTGCCATTTTAAAATGTGTTAAACATGTGGGCCCGGAGTCTGTTTTGGTCGGACGGAGGTGGTAAATATCAACTTGTTCACTACGGGACAGACCATAATACCCATCTCTGCTGTTGAGTTGTGGACAGAGAACTTAATTGTAACGTTGAGGAACCCTTGAATAACGTCAACAAAAACAGACTTAGATATATACACCAATACAGGGCGGCTTGTCATTAAGGGCCAGTGGGGCTGGGCCCCAAAAATAATGTATAACGTGTATTTATTATTTTATAAATTAAAATATAGCAACCAAAAACCATGATTGATCTGGAAAAAAAAAATCTGGCCCCACAAACAAAAATGATCACGAGCCGCCACTGCACCAATAGTTCAACCAATCGCCAACAACGATGTGCTTAGGCTTTTTCAGCTCTCTCAAGTGGAAAAATAATAAAGAGGCTATTTGGTCCTATGCAACAACCACACGTAATTTGACAATGGATGTATAGACTGTTACAGAGGCAGTTATGTGGTTAGCATCTCATAACTACTATGTGTTTTCCTACTCAGTGACTCCATGAGTGTGATTCGTAAAGTCGAAACAGGCATAGTGAAACGAAAGTGGTTGGAGGTACTGGTACAGAGAGGGAACAGGAAAAATAACTTCATTTTCGTTCCGTGAATACTTTATAGAAAGTTTCAACTCTCAGCATGTGTTCATAGAGTTAATTGCATATCCTTTACAGGACATTGCGAATCAACCTCAGCTTTTTAACGTTGTTTGTGATTTTTCTAGGCATTATTACGTTTAGTAGTTTGCCATTGCTTTCTGAACGGGTGGTGTCATCGTCCTTTTGTAAAAATCCTCTCGAAACAATTTGCAACCAAACTGTCCGCAGCGTGATGCGAACTCAGAACGTCAGGGTTAATAGACCGAGTCACTATCCCATAAGCAACAGACGCCACCTGTGTCCATAGAACGCAGACATAATGTCTTACATTTTACACTAAGAGAGACCATAGTACACTATTTGTAACTTTTCTTGCTCCCATGTGAACTGAGAACTCTAGCTGTTGTTCTCTACAAACTTTTATCTGGATCGTTTCCTTCAGCTCTGTAATCTCTGACCGAATTCTGTAATATTTATCATCTTTTATTTTTTGACCTCCCCATTTTTCACTTTCTCTATGGTTTTCAGTCAAGCACTTATCTAGTTATGTGTGGTGATGGTGGTTTCTAAGGATGTGTCCAACACATCGATACTTTCACTGTCTAGAGTGTCCGTACGTTATTGTGTTAACAAACCTAAGAAAATATAAACATGATAACCACACATGCTCGGCTAGTAAGTTTACCAAAACTAAGAAAATATAAACAGGATACACACACATGTACGACTAGTAAGTTTACCAAAAACTAAGAAAATATAAACATGATACCCACACATGCACAGATAGTAAGTTTACAAAAAGTAAGAAAATATAAACAGCATACCCACACATGCCTGACTAGTAAGTTTACTAAAAGTAAGAAAATATAAACATGATACTCACACATGCACAGATAGTAAGTTTACCAAAAGTAAGAAAATATAAACAGGATACCCACACATGCCTGACTAGTAAGTTTACCAAAAGTAAGAAAATATAAACAGGATACCCGCACATGCACGACTAGTAAGTTTACTAAAAGTAAGAAAATATAAACAGGATACCCACACATGCACAGATAGTAAGTTTACCAAAAACTAAGAAAATATAAACAGGATACCCACACATGCACAGATAGTAAGTTTACCAAAAACTAAGAAAATATAAACATGATACCCACACATGCACAGATAATAAGTTTACCAAAAGTAAGAAAATATAAACAGGATACCCACACATGCCTGACTAGTAAGTTTACCAAAAGTAAGAAAATATAAACAGGATACCCGCACATGCACGACTAGTAAGTTTACTAAAAGTAAGAAAATATAAACAGGATACCCACACATGCACAGATAGTAAGTTTACCAAAAACTAAGTAAATATAAACAGGATACTCACACATGCTAGGCTAGTAAGTTTACCAAAACTAAGAAAATATAAACATGATACCCACACATGCACAGATAGTAAGTTTACCAAAAGTAAGAAAATATAAACAGGATACCCACACATGCCTGACTAGTAAGTTTACCAAAAGTAAGAAAATATAAACATGATACCCGCACATACTCGGCTAGTAAGTTTACCAAAACTAAGAAAATATAAACATGATACCCACACATGCTAGGCTAGTAAGTTTACCAAAACTAAGTAAATATAAACATGATACCCACACATGCACGACTAGTAAGTAATCGTTAGTTGACGCTGTTATGAGACTTAATTAATTGATTGAGAGGACCATCATCATTGAACTTCGGTGAGTAACCATGTGTGTTCTGATCTCTTTCTTACACATGAAGACCTCAGCGGCAGTGCACGAAATCCGTAGCACCGGCTAATGTTCCCCTATGTAATTTAGAAGGTGGTGATAACATTTTGTTATGGAATCTAAAGTAATGGCTCATAACAAGGAGACGTTGAATAAACATTGGATTTTCATTAATTAATTGCATGAAGAGACATTTCAGAGATGAATCATTCTCTCTCAAATACAGCTTCTTCGGTAGATATAATCTTGTCTAAGATAGATACGTCTGGATATAATACCACAAAAGATAATTGATTTTTGGTTGCTGAACTGACATCATTTCATTAAGGGCAGAACCATAGGTACTCATATCTCCCAATCAGATGTCGAAGGGTATAATCATAGTTCCCATGTCTCACTTACTAAACACAATGTTCCTTTTAGTATTCAAGCCCACAGTTTTGCTTATGAAACGTTTATTTTCAAACTCCTTGTTTTATTTTCAAACTCCGTTTATTTTTAAACTCCTCACCGAAGATCGGTGCTGTTGATGCACGTCTGTGTACTATCTCATTGTCTCGAACACACATCCGTTTAGGACAGGGAGAATCATTTAAAACACTGAGAGTTGGAACCTCGATAGACGACATTCACTCATACAGCAGCCTGCAGTTTTTAACGTTCAAAGCATCGATTGAGAGTCGGACACAATAGTGGCCGAGTAGACTGAATCTCAGAGTGGCATAGAAGGGCAGCAACATCGACCACAGTCTCCATCCCTATGCTATAAATAGTAGTCCTGTATGCTATATTTCGCTCTGCAAACAACCCTACCTTCAACACTAACTGAAAAACAACGGAGAGAGTGAAATAAGAAATAAGATGTTAACGAAGCTCTCAGTAAAGTATTGCAATATCCAGTGGCGGTTCGTGATTAAGGGCCAGTGGGGCCAGGCCCCACCAAAAATAATTAATGTATAACGTGTATTTATTATTTTATAAATTAAAATATAGCTACCAAAATCTATGATTTATCCGGAAAAATTTATCTGGCCCCACCAACAAAAATGATGACGAGCCGCCACTGGTAATATCACCATTGACATAAACAAATTGTTTAGAAACTTACAGACACACCGTCATCAAACAACAATGTAAATATAACAAACAACTAAATAATGTTCATGTGATGAGAAAACCTTTCCTAAACCTTACACCTGGTTAAATTAAATTGCGTTTTAGCAACCGGAAACCTGACTAAGTTATATAAATATATCTTCGACGACATCCCAGGTTTTGCTTGTTTGTCAAGTAAAAGTTGTAGAATATTGAAGAGCTCATGCTAGAACAGGATGTTAATCTCTTCTCGTTCTAAATCAATTTTCGCGATGCATTGGTAAACCTCTGAAAGCCTATCAACACTAGAGGCTTCAGCGTTGTACCCCGTCATGTGTGAGCAGTAATCCTGTCATAATGTCGGTCATGCATTCCTGAGCTGTGTTTTAGCTTTCGACATGCAGACATGCATGCACAAAATATGTGTCCACAAGTGTGTGTCAGTGTGTTTATATGTATGAAACAAAAGTAAGACATCTGAGAACATGCATATTCCCTGTGACAACATATGGATGTGAATCGTGAACCATAATACAAAACATTAAAGAACACAGTTGAAGTTTTTGAAACTTAGTGTTACAAAAATAAGTTCTTAGAACATCCTGGGTGTAGAAGAGAACCCAACAAAGACATCCTACAAGACCTGCATATCAAGGAGCATTGGCTCACAAATAACATCATGTTCTGGAAGATGATTTATTTTGGCCATATTGAAAATCCCAGCGGTTTCGAGAGAATGTAATGGAAGGTTCCTGGAGTACGAAGCAGGGGATGAACAAGACGAAGGTGGCAGATGGACGTCAAAGAAACATTAAAAATGACGCTAGAGTAGGCGGGAAAGCGCGCTAGAGACAAAGAATTTTACAGACGTCGCTGTGAAGAAAACGACGTTCCGAAAGTGGCAGGTTACTACTTGATAATTATTCTAATTGTTATTATTCTCCTGTGCTGAACGTCATTCTCACAACAGCCTTCCTGAAAAACCCTCGGTCTATTGCAAGTTCTCCTACGTCCTCCCTCGTCACGTTTAAGATTGTTTTAACGTTCTGCTGCTATTCCTGTTGTAGTCGTCCTCTGCATTCCAGAAACCATACCCTCCCTTACTGTTCTATCTAAGTTCTCTGAAGGTACTGGTACAGACAGTGATCAGAGAAATCACCTTCATTTTTGTCCCTAGGCACGCAGTAGTCATTGGTAAATCAACGAGCTGATAGATTGACTGGCACGGCTAAAATATCAGAGAGAGCTGTCATGAACAGAAATGAAATTCTTAACGTATTGACAGAATCTTTCCGAACAGAGGAGTTTCAAGTTTGTGAGTCCCACTCACTGACCAGATTGAGAGAGATGGGTGTCGATATTTGTGCATCCCGAAAAGAATGACATACCAAATATGCAAAGAGATTGAGTAATCAACATTGAACTGACGTGGTGGGCCACTGAGACTTAACTGAAATTGTTAAGGCGAAGATCGGACGTGTCCGGAGTGCTACGATTATAGTCCGCATATAACTGATCTCCCCAAGTCACTTTGACGTTTCATTTAACCACATTGTTACTGTTCCTGGATGTTCATATCTAGAAGGATGTCTGTATTGTGTCTCTTCTCAGCTATTGTTAGTCCGGATATAGCATTACTGACTCTTATCATGACAGCTAGTTTAATCCTAGTCATTTTATTTGTAGCATTAATCATAGTCCTTTCATCGTAACATTAATCATAGTCAAGTCATTGTAACATTAATCATAGTCAAGTCATTGTAACATTAATCATAGTCAAGTCATTGTAACATTAATCATAGTCAAGTCATCGTAGGATTAATCATAGTCGACAGACAAAATATTCAACATGTGTTGCTCCTAAATTCATAATTAATTCATGAAACTTTGATTATTTGAATATTTAATTATGAGTTTGAGTTGAGAAAAAGTTGGAGGTGGGAATTTATTTGGTCGAGAATTGATTTATCGTGTATATCGTACATTTAGTTTAATAGATTTATCGTGTATATCGTACATTTAGTGGAGAATAGATTTATCGTGTATATCGTACTTTCAGTTTGAGAATACATTTATCGTGTATATCGTACATTTAGTTGAGAATGCATGTTTATCTGCACAATCAGAACTTTGAACAATTCGTTTCTCTGTTATCAAAGTTATTTAGTACATCACACTTGAAACTTGTGCTCCTTATGACAAATGAATAACTTGTATCTGACGCCTCCTTGAACTATAACCGCAGTGTATGCACACTGACCATATCAAACATTATAAACTTTAGGTTACGATCTTTTTTTTCTTGTTTAATTTCCATAGTTGAAATGTAATGCAATTGCCTGATAAACCCCCAGCAATCGGATAGTTATTTCATGGAGACCAGGTAGTGATGTTTGGACTCGTTCAGAATCTGAGCATATCAGGTTTATTATCATAACTTCTTAAAAAATGAAAATCGTTGCATTTCCTTTACAAGATGTTGCCATCAACAATAGTAAACGAGTAGTCAATTTACTAGACACCACTTACACCTTCAATAGCTTGCCATTGCTTTATGAACGGTGAGGTCTATTTTTAACGTTCGTAAAACTCCACGTGAACAAGTTTGCTTCCAAACTACCCAGTGCAAGGTTTGAACCAGGTACTCTTGGGTTGTGATCAAACTCACTACCGCTAATCCAAAGAAACCCACCTAACGTCTTATTAGATAGAAATGTTCCAGTATTTCGTCATAGAGGTACAATTTGATGCCAAAACAGATGTCTTTGAAAATGTCAACAATAGTATCGGTTTCTGTTGATATATAAACAAGCATTTATAACTTAAGGTCACGATGGTCGTCGTTATTATTTAGTGCACGACATTGTTAAATGTCAGGCAGGTCGACCTGGAAGATTAATCATCTAATGTGCTCATGCACAAGTTGGATGGTTTAACCTCAATGCAACTGTCATGTTTTCACGGTCTCCTGATGGATCAAAAAAGTATCTTCAGAACAATTTGTTTTAAAACGACCTTACTTCCGTGGAAGCAATTTCAGTGTGTTTTATGCAGGGGTGGGGGCGTTTAACGGCGAGATTTTGACTTAATTGCACGACGTTTCGCCATACGGTCCAGTCCATCGCACAGAAATGACACGTCACCTACACACAATAGTGCACAAGACATGAACTCCGTAGCTCCAGCAGCAATAACAGTCATCTCAAAAAACATTCATATGGGAACTTAATGACACGGTCCGGGTTCGAATCCACGACCTTGATAACACTAGGAAAGCTTCCATAACCCTACGCCACTAATATCAGATGAAGGGAAGAAATTTCGATTACCCTTGAAATGTTATAATTTGTGTTTTATTTAAAAATTGGATATAAACATTTTAAGTTTTGAAGGACATGAGCTAAAGAAATATTAGCTCTAGAGTCTAGACCATGGGTTCCCAAAGTGGGCAGTACCACCCCCAGTGGGCGCTGAAGCCTTCCCGGGGGCGATAGTGGGTTCAGACGAATTTGGGGGGTGTTCAGGAGATTAGGGGTCTGTGGCTCCTTAAAGTAGAAATTAATAATAAATATTTTAAAATAAATTATTTTCGTGATTTTGCTATTGAATAATCATTTAAAATTTGAATTCTGCATTTTAATTCATCTTATGCCCGTCTTACATGATCCATTTTTCCATCAATTTTCTATTTCATGCATATAATCATTTGAAAATTGACAATGCATTACAGAAATATTTATCAATTTTATCAATTTATCAAAGAGAAATTAGAGCATGTATATATGTGTATATGAAGGAGGGGAGCGTTGACAAACTGTTAAAATGTGGAGAGGGGCGTTACAAAGTTTATGTTGTGCAAAGTGGGCGGTGGGCAGAAAAAGTTTCGGAATCTATGGTCTAGACCAGCGTTTCCCAAAGTGGGCAGTACCGCCCCTGTGAGGCGCTGAAGCCTTCCAGGGGGCGATGGTGGGTTCAGAAGCATTTGTGGAGGAGTTATTTTTTCGTGATTTTGCGATTTAATAATCATTAAAAATTTGATTTCTGAAATTTAATTCATTTGATGCCCATATTACATGATCCATTTTGTCATCAATTTTCTATTTCATGTATATAATCATTTGAAAAATGACCATGTATGACAGAACTATATATCAATTTATTTTCTATGTCGAAGTGAAAATAGAGCATGTATATATATGTGGGGGCGCTCGCAAACTGTTATAATGAGTAGGAGGGCGTTACAAAATTTATGTCGCGCAAAGTGGGCGATGGGCCGAACAAGTTTGGGAATCTATGGTCTAGACCTAGATACTAATAGAAAAATACATGTATTCATGTTAATCTGTTTTCAACAAATGTGTCTCCGTCACCAATAACGAGGATAGAACCAAAATTTGAATATAATCTATCCCAATTCTAGTTCTGATTGATAGAACCATCATCATAGCACTTCGGTGAGTAACCATGTGTTCTCCGATCTCTTTCTTACACATGGAAGATCTCAGCTGCAGTACCGATAATAGAAAATAATCTATTAAAAAAACCGATATTAACTTTGTTTCCAACAACTAAAATCATCAATAACTGCGTCTACGTTCGCAATATTTACATCTTATTGGTAGTATACAGTTTGTTATTATATCACTGAGTCGTGTATCTCAACATCTATATTGAAGAAAACGTTTTACTCGTCTCACACAGCTACCAAAATTCGTCCGTTTTAAAACGATGTCACTGACAACGTCAAGACAAGATCAATGAATTTTAATAGCTCACTAATATCATGTGGAAGACGACCTAAAGCATGTTCACATTTTCAACATAACATCAGTGAGTCAACAGTGTCATATCTTGTTCCAATGATTGAGTAAGATGCTTTGCCGAATATAGTTGTGTCTGCATCATCAGTGCATCCATGCATCTAGTGTGGGACATAGTTTCACAAGTGTGCTGACAGTAGTCGAACCGATCAAGTTTGTTGAACTTTGCTTGAACGCCTGCACACACACACACCATGACACTACACATAATTGTAAATCTAGTATAGAACACAAAACTGTCTCGTAGGCTTTTCAGACATTAGGGTATGAAGTATCTGTCACTTCATATTTATAATCCCAGTGTGCAGGTAATAGGAGGGCCAATTCCTTTCCTCACGTGTGGAGTGTCGAGTGTGGGATTGAACACACAACGAGATGATAGGCGAACGCATATGCATTATGCAAATCCATCCCACAAATCTAGTATAGAGCATAATTTGAACAATTAAAAACAGAATGGACTAAAACTGACAGGAAAACAAAGATCCGAGTACTAAGAGCATGCACATCCCTAGTAACAAAGAATGGGTTGTGAAACATGATATTTAACATTGCAGTTAGAAAAAAAACCATATATGTGCTCTTGAATATAAGTGTTACAGAAGAGTTCCCCGTATAGCATGGACAGTAAAGGGAACAAATAGATCTATCAAGAAGGAACTCAAAATCGATTAAAACTCACTGATGCTACAAATAAAAATGAGAAACGTAAAGCGTTTTGGACATATAAAAAGGCATGATGGGTTGAAGAAATCTATAAAGGAAAGAGGCAAAGAGAACAAGAGGAAGACCACGGTAAATGTGGATTCATGATGTGACTGATGATTTCAACATGACGACAGCAGAGGTAGAACATCAGACGGGATGCCTGAACTTCTGAATGACTGTTAGAGTGAGAAAGTCCTGCTAAGAACAAGCTATTGTATGGTGAGTATAGAGCTTAGACAAAAGCATGTCTACCGATGCAAAAAACGACTTCAGAACGAATGAACTCATCAATAGTTTTGAGTCGTTTTGTGTAGCATTTCTACCAGTTGTAGCAGTTGGCAGCACAAAATATTCTGGTAATTTTTTATGCTCTCTTTAGTGTTTTACTCCATTGTTGTTATTCAGTAGGGTTCTTTATTCATTGTTCATTTGATGATCAACTTCTTCACACATCGGACATGTTCATAATTCCTCCGATCTCCTCCTTAACATGTATTTCAGTGTTTATACAAACAACTCTCGTTCTGTGTTGATGTATCTACTGGGGTTTCTCTCTTGGTTTTCCGTCTTGCCGCACCTATTGGTATGCATAACTTGCGCAACCGAGATAGAGAATATCCTTTATCTTCTTCGTTGAAATTTACAGAGCGTATGTTTTCTCTTAGAGCATTGATGATGTCGCTTTTGTTCATTAGATTCTACTTTCAACTCAAGTCACATCAGCTTCCTTCCCAATACCTTCCTTCTTCTTCTTCTTCTTTGCGTTCGTTCTTTACGACCAATTTTAATCACTCTTTGTGATATGCTTGATCGTTGCCAAGAACGTGTATACGTTGCACATTTGTTTAGTAGGCCCCTAAACGCATAGACTTCTATACATTTAGGACACATGCATCCGATTTCAGCCAAATCTCCTTAGTCGCCTCTTACGACATGCGTGGCAGGTAACAGTGGTTCTATTCTTTACATCCCAAATTTGGGCCCGGGAACCACTCGGCGCCAATACCTTCCAAAGTGTGGCTATTTTGCTGCACTATCAGATATTGTTAATTCTAGCACTATAAACGACCGATGAATTGTGAACTATTGTGAAAACGAATACACCGCGCTGAGTAACTATTCAACCCGAGGCACGCAGTGAAGAAATAACATTGAATTAATTCGTTTTCTCAGTCCGTGAGCTTCTGTTAAACTAATCTATCGGCAAGTTGTAGAGCATTGGCTTCCATCATATTAACAGTGGCTTCAATGGTTTCAATTCAAAGTTTTATTTTCCGAACTGACTGATACCTTTAAGACAACCAGGTTTCAAGCAATCTTTCGAACTCCAAGACCGAGTTGATCCTTAATTTGTCTTCTTCTTCTTCTCTTCCACCATTTACTTCTTTTATAGAAATGTGGGGAGGAAGAGAGGAACGTAGTGATTTGTGTGCGCTTGTTTTAATGCACTTTGTAAGCTGATAATCATTTTCGTAAGGATGTTTTTGATGCCGTCGCTCCATCTTGCGCGTGGTCTTCCTCTTGTTTTTGCTCATTATACTTTTTCTGTGTGGCTCTCTGTGGTAGGCGATACCAGGGCATTCTTGTCAGGTGTCCAAACCATTTAATCTGTTGTTCTTTATGAATTGGGTGACTGGCTTCCCATCCAGTCTTCTTCTGATTCCTTCATTTCTAACTTTGTCCTCGATTTGTGTTTGAACACATAGTTCTTATCGATGACCATTAACTGACATATTGCGTAGACCAGTTCTGTCCAACGTGGGGCATGCAGGAATCAAAGCGCCCGTTTGATATATCCTTGGCATCTCATTTACTACATCGTCTTTAACACTAATTATAATTTTAAAAATAAAAGTATTTCTGAATAACGGTATGATGCAGTTTTTGTTTGTTTCTTAGCACAATATTTTCTCCTTCTAAAATTAGATTTTTAGTCAAGATTAAGTCTTCACCTGTTGTTAGTATTATTATTATTAGTATTATTATTGTTAGTATTATTACTGTTATTATTATTACTGTTATTATTATTACTGTTATTATTATTATTGTTAGTATTATTACTGTTATTATTATTACTGTTATTATTATTACTGTTATTATTATTACTGTTAGTATTATTATTGTTAGTATTATTATTGTTAGTATTATTATTGTTAGTATTATTATTGTTAGTATTATTATTATTAGTATTATTACTGTTAGTATTATTACTGTTATTATTATTACTGTTATTATTATTACTGTTATTATTATTACTGTTATTATTATTATTGTTAGTATTATTACTGTTATTATTATTACTGTTATTATTATTACTGTTATTATTATTACTGTTAGTATTATTATTGTTAGTATTATTATTGTTAGTATTATTATTGTTAGTATTATTATTGTTAGTATTATTATTATTAGTATTATTACTGTTAGTATTATTACTGTTATTATTATTACTGTTATTATTATTACTGTTATTATTATTATTGTTAGTATTATTATTGTTAGTATTATTACTGTTAGTATTATAGCTATAAATCTTTCTCCCACATTATGTTACCAGTGCCAAACCTGGACGCTGACAACAAACGATAGAAGAAAACTAGTCACAACAGAGATGAAGTGTCTACGCAGAATGCTGGGTGTAACAAGAAGAGACCGGTTGAGAAATGAAGACATCAGGAAAAAGTGGGTACAACATCAGTACTAGACTTCATCAAGAAACAACAAATTAAATGGTTCGGTCACCTAAGCAGATTACCATCAGACAGTGCACCCCAAAGAGCAATGCTGCTCCGATACAATGGGTACAAAGCAAAAGGCCGGCCACGCAAAGATGGACCTCAGAGATAACAGAGGCGACGAAAGAGACTATCTACGAAGCGCATACTAGGGCCCGTTTTAGAAATCTCTTCTTGACCTGACGCTGTGAGGCATACAGGATTCGAGAAAGAAAGAAAGTATTATAACTGTTTGTAGTATTATTGTTAGTATTATTATTATTATTAGTATTATTATTGTTAGTATTACTACTGTTAGTATTATTACTGTTAGTATTATAACTGTTTGTAGTATTATTGTTAGTATTATTATTATTGTTAGTATTATTACTGTTAGTAGTATTATTACTGTTAGTATTATTATTACTGTTAGTATTATTACTGTTATTATTATTACTGTTAGTATTATTACTGTTAGTATTATTATTACTGTTAGTATTATTATTTTTAGTATTATTATTACTGTTAGTATTATTACTGTTAGTATTATTATTACTGTTAGTATTATTATTACTGTTAGTATTATTATTACTGTTAGTATTATTACTGTTAGTACTATTATTACTGTTAGTATTATTACTGTTAGTATTATTATTACTGTTAGTATTATTACTGTTAGTACTATTATTACTGTTAGTATTATTACTGTTAGTATTATTATTGATAGTATTATTATTGTTAGTATTTTTTGTTAGTATTAATACTGTTATATTATTGTATTATAATTATTATAATTATTAATACTGTTATAGTACTGTTATTACTGTTAGTATTATTACTGTTAGTATTATTATTGTGTCTGCAGCATGGCCCCCGCACCTCCCCAGTCCTTTGTGAGATGCATCTTCTTCTTCCTCTTCGAACGCTCCATATCGATCACTTGTGAACCACTCTGTGTGATCTGTATGTCATTTGAGCCTACGAACAACTGTACATTGTACCATTTATGCGCCTACAAGTAGGCCAGCACACCCGATTTCTGCGACGCTTTGTATTCACTTGGTTAGCTTTCCTAGACCACTACCACAGTCGGCTCTTACAACATGCCTTGTAGATCGCAGTGGTACTATTCATTGCTTCCTTGTTGGCCCGACACCTCACTGGTGAGATACGTCTAAATATGTAAACACGTTGGATATCACTGACGTAGATCGATTATATTATAGATTATGTTTGTTTCAAAGCAACGATATATTGATATATGTGTAACTTGGAATAAATCAGAATTAGACAATTAACATATAAATGTATGTAGATGGTCTATGAAAGTAATGTATGGAGATGGTATATGAAAGTAATGTATGTAGATGGTCTATGAAAGTAATGTATGTAGATGGTATATGAAAGTAATGTATGTAGATGGTCTATGAAAGTAATGTATGGAGATGGCATATGAAAGTAATGTATGTAGATGGTATATGAAAGTAATGTATGTAGATGGTCTATGAAAGTAATGTATGTAGATGGTATATGAAAGTAATGTATGTAGATGGTCTATGAAAGTAATGTATGTAGATGGTATATGAAAGTAATGTATGTAGATGGCAAATGAAAGTAATGTATGGAGATGGCATATGAAAGTAATGTATGTAGATGGTATATGAAAGTAATGTATGTAGATGGCATATGAAAGTAATGTATGTAGATGGTATATGAAAGTAATGTATGTAGATGGTCTATGAAAGTAATGTATGTAATACATGGCATATGAAAGTAATGTATGTAGATGGTATATGAAAGTAATGTATGGAGATGGTATATGAAAGTAATGTATGTAGATGGTATATGAAAGTAATGTATGTAGATGGTATATGAAAGTAATGTATGTAGATGGTCTATGAAAGTAATGTATGTAGATGGTATATGAAAGTAATGTATGTAGATGGTATATGAAAGTAATGTTTGTAGATGGTATATGAAAGTAATGTATGTAGATGGTATATGAAAGTAATGTATGTAGATGGTATATGAAAGTAATGTATGTAGATGGTATATGAAAGTAATGTCTGTAGATGGTATATGAAAGTAATGTATGTAGATGGTATATGAAAGTAATGTTTGTAGATGGTATATGAAAGTAATATATGTAGATGGTATATGAAAGTAATGTATGTAGATGGTATATGAAAGTAATGTATGTAGATGGTATATGAAAGTAATGTATGGAGATGGCAAATGAAAGTAATGTATGGAGATGGCATATGAAAGTAATGTATGGAGATGGCAAATGAAAGTAATGTATGGAGATGGCATATGAAAGTAATGTATGGAGATGGCAAATGAAAGTAATGTATGGAGATGGCATATGAAAGTAATGTATGTAACCCGTTTCAATTACCGAGTCATATGGGAGAAAAATGTGAAGTCAATCCTTGACCTTCAGACACATCGTACTGAAAGTTGTGAGTTCGAATCCGGACCGAGACACATGTGTAATATTTCATGAGAGACCTAGGATTATTGTTGGAGCTACGGAGGTCGTGCTTTGTCGAATGCTCTCGGCATATGGTATGCCATTTCTACCGACAGGGCTAGAGCCATATGGGAAAACTTTGTCGAATGCTCTCGGCAGATGGCATGCCATTTCTACCAACAGGGGCGGAGCCATATGGGAAAACTTGGAGCAATAAAGTCAGTCCTTCGTCTTTGGACTAGACTAGCGGTTCTCAAACTTTGCATTATCACGGACCCCCTTTTAAACATATAGTGGAACTTCAATATTCGTCATTAATCCGTTCCCGATGGGATGATGAATATCGAAAAAGACGAATATCGAACAATTTTTTCCCATAGGAGTTAACTAAAAATGGATTAATTCGTTCCCGGCCTCGAATATTGCGTATCTATTCTATAACAAAATAAATTTTCACTTGAGAATCGATCTCCGAAATCATTTCAAACACTGTACAATTTAACTACAGCACATATTAACCAGCGTACTGCCATAAATAATACGTAATATGCACTGTGTAGACCTACATAAATACATGTAGTACACTAAACACAAATAAAATTTTAAAAAGAAATTTACCTTTTGGATGAGAAAAACAAAGATTCTTATTAAGAGTTTTTTTTTAAAAATCAATGGTACTTCGCACTGCTTTTCTTTTTTTTTTTACCACCATTATCGTCACTACACTTCTTACGTCCCATGGTCACTAAATTTTTGTAATAATAAATTGCAAAAACTGCAAAAGATTAAAAAATAACAAGAGTTTTATTGCATGCACTTTCAAACAAGCGCTTCAGCCAAACAACCGACACAAAATGGCGATCAGCTGCTTTCTGTCGACTTCCGGAGGTAGGACGAATATTGACTGTCGGACGAATATCGAACAAAAATTTTGACGAAAAACAGGGCGAATATCGAAAAAGACGAATACTGGCGGGGACGAATATTGGAGTTCCACTGTATTTTGCTGCCGCGGACCCTTCCCCCTTCCCAACGTTGTTATACATTAAAATATCTGCTATCGATGAGGCTATTATTACACCACACCAGCAGTCAAGGTGGCTCCAATTTCACAGACTGCCGAAAACTTCAAATAATTGTTCATTTTGTCTTGTCAGAAATTGATCAGACTCCAGTCTGGTCCGGTTCCTTTGATTTTGCAGTGGAACTAGTTTAATAATAATAATAACTGTTTTATACTTATTTAAAAATTTATTTTTCTATTTGAAATGTCAAAGATCATAATATTTCTTCAAACGCTTGAGGATCCCCTGTGAGTACATCACGGACCCCAGTTTAGGAAACGCTGGACTAAACATTAAAACAACAATATACTTTTATAGATGCCTGCAAATTCCTATTTATATTCTATACATTTTATTTAACGTCTAAGTGTTGATTATACAATGAACAACAAAATACGCAAGGTTGCAAAATAACAATCAGCAACCGTTTTTCTAAGACATGTGTACAAGAAGAGAACAAAAAAATTACACAAATAACAAAATAAATTTACGATAAATATTGCAGACAAGGTTTCAGTATAAGAAGTTCAGATTTATTTACAGCATAGATTTGACAGCAGTTATTGAGAGATAAAGAAAATGAAAATAGATTGCTAGGAATATGGCGAAATATAAAAACGTAATATAAGGAAAGCAAATAATCTAATTGATGTGAAGCAATGGAAATATATTTTGTCAAGAAAAATATTCCAAAAAAAAATAAAATAAAAGACATCTAAATTCTGCACTGCTTCTAAATTAGACAAAAATAGAAATTTCTAAAGAGCAGAGAAAATATTAAAACACGGCAAACTTCTTTGATTATACTTTTAGCACACACAGATAGAATCAACAATTTTTTTTATATGTTAGTTCATTGATCTTTTACGCGAAGTGCTAAAAGAACAGTTCTTAGAATGACCTGGACAGAGAAGAGAAGAAAATACAGACATCATAGAAGATTTGAACTTTGAGGAACAATAGTTTATAAACAACATCATGTACTAGAAAGTGAAATATTTTTGTATCATTAAACACAACAGTGGCTTAGATGGAACATAAATGGAAGGCATGGTTCCTCAAAGACGAGAGACAACAGTGGTTACAGAACATTAAAGAAACTTTCGACATAAATTTGAAGGAGACGAGAGAACATACTAGAGATCAAAAGTATGCCAGGCGGGCTATGATGAGACATGGACATTGATGAAAAACAATGAACATTTGATGACAAAAAAATAAAACAAAATAAAAACGGTATTACGAAAACTTTACTAAATTGTTGTTGTTTGCATTCGTTCTTATCAACTACGTTAACCAATCTTTGTGATTTGTGTTGTTTGCCACAATAATATGAGTATGTTACGCCTCCGGTAGGCCCCTACGACATACAGGACAGTCTCATACACATTTCGGCCAAAGTGTATGCATATTATCCAACATTACACACATTTGTACAGAAGGATAAATGTGATATTTTACAAACATAAAAACCCACTTTAAAGTACCACATCTGGAGTTATACAGTATCATCATATCAGATTTGATCTTTCATATGAAGGCAGTCAGCACAGACTCCACACTCTTCACTCTCTTTACTAAATATGAAAACTAAAATGTTACACAGGATAACGCATCTCTAACAAAAGAAAACAGTCATGTACACATGAGGTGGTTATAGACTAACAAAATGATGACACATAGAAGAAACAGAAATGACAGCAGCACATAAACTACGAATAATGAAAAAAAAAACCACAAGGACAAACTAGAGAGCGGATGTCAAAACGACAAAGGTCTATGTAAGAAATATCGGCCAAACATTGGAATTTAGAGAGCACATGTGCAATATCCGAAAATACATGATTGATTGATTGATATAACCCTCAGTATTGTACTTCAATGAGTAACAATGTGTGCTCTGATCTCTTTCTTATACAGCAAGATCTCAACGACGTGCATGAACTCCGTGGCACCGTCAAGGGTTCGTTTACGTGCTCAACTTGAATTCGAGAACTTACGTTTTATCCTCCGTCTCCAATAGGACTAAGAACTCGATTTCACCTACACTGAGACCAAGTATCTCAATCCTTCACAAGGATGCGAACCGGATACCTTTGGAACAAGAGACGAGCATCAAAACTCTGCGCCACAGAGAACCGCATAAATACAATTGTCTAGAAGTGAAATACAATTAGGAATTCAGAGTTCCAAATACAACTTTCTAGAAGCTAAATAAAATTAGGAATTCAGAGTTCCAAATACAACTGTCTAGAAGTTAAATACAATTAGGAATTCAGAGTTCCAAATACAACTGTCTAGAAGTTAAATACAATTAGGAATTCAGAGTTCCAAATACAACTTTCTAGAAGCTAAATAAAATTAGGAATTCAGAGTTCCAAATACAACTGTCTAGAAGTGAAATAAAATTAGGAATTCAGAGTTCCAAATACAACTGTCTAGAAGTTAAATACAATTAGGAATTCAGAGTTCCAAATACAACTTTCTAGAAGCTAAATAAAATTAGGAATTCAGAGTTCCAAATACAACTGTCTAGAAGTTAAATAAAATTAGGAATTCAGAGTTCCAAATACAACTTTCTAGAAGCTAAATAAAATTAGGAATTCAGAGTTCCAAATACAACTCTCTAAAAGCTAAATAAAATTAGGAATTCAGAGTTCCAAATACAACTCTCTAGAAGCTAAATAAAATTAGGAATTCAGAGTTCCAAATACAACTCTCTAAAAGCTAAATAAAATTAGGAATTCAGAGTTCCAAATACAACTCTCTAGAAGCTAAATAAAATTAGGAATTCAGAGTTCCAAATCATTACGGAAGCGCGTGGGGGAGAGAAGGGACTAAGGGACTCTCCAATACCCCATTAGAAGTAACGACAGGACTGCAGAATAATTTATGAGAATTCGGAGATGTGAAAATCGTCACCATAACAACAACAAAATTCAGACGCATAAAGAAGTCCACTATGCATGAGAAAGTAAAACAAAACCAACCACGGATTAAAAAGTGGAAGATTCAATAATCTATGAGAGAAAATGATGATTTTCAATAAAGAAGTAACCAAAAACATAAGCGCCTGTAGGAAAAGGAGCATCATAAAGTATACCGTAACAACATAAACGTAACAACCACATACTAATCTAATAGCCGTCCATCGCAAGCGATGATGACAACAATCTCAGACGTGTACTGTTGCACCTCTCTGGTGCGGAGGTGACTGTAGAGTCCAATATTAGAACAGAATCCCCGACCACAGGTGGGGCATACATGATCAAGGTTAGACATGTGCGTGTTGTGTGCTCTGTCTTTTCGCGCTGCTCGTTTTCTCTGTGACTCAACAATACGATGATTCTCAGCTATTCGGGTTCCTCTTTTGTTGTTACAGCGCCACATTTGGCGATCTTGCGCAAGGGATTCCCAGCACGTATTGTCTATATCGAAGCATTTCAGAGACACTTTAAGAGTGTCTTTAAAGCGTTTTTCTGTCCACCAGCTAAACGTCTGCCCCCTTCAAGCTCGCCATACATCAACTGTTTTGGGATGCGTTTATCAGGCATTCGAGCAACGTGACCGACCCATCTCAGTTGGGCCTTCTGCAACAGGGTGTTGACGCTTGGGATCTTTGCTCTTGTGAGGACTTCGCTGTCTGGAATTTTGTCCTGCCAGTTTATTTTTAGTATTCTGCGTAGACAGCTTGTGTGGAAATGGTTTAATTTTCTTCCGTGTCTGCTATACACTGTCCATGTCTCACATACACTATACACCATCGCTGTCCAACCCAGCTTTACTGGGCGACCGTGTATTACTTCCGTGGCACCTTATTGTTCATTTGACGAAAATCGTAATCAGAATTTCAAGCAAAAAAAATATTTTGTGAATTACAATAGGATCCAGTTTTTATTACAAACTAATTCTTCTTCAAACGCTCTATATCGATCACTTGTTAATCACTCTGTGTGATTTGTATGTGATCTGAGCCTAAGAGCGATTGTACATTGTGCCAGTTATGCGCCTACAAGTACATCTGATTTCTGCGATGCTTTTTATTTACTACGAAATCTTCCCTAGGCCCCTACATCAATTGCCTCTTACGACATGCCTTTTAGGTCGCAGTGTTACAATTCGTTGCTTGATAAAGGCCTTGTTGATCGGAACGTTGCTGTATATTGTCATTGTTTTTGTAATTTGTAAAACTGCAGTACTTTGTGATTACGTGTTTCGCCAATCCAATCCAATCCAACAGTTTTACTGCAGTCTCATCTACATTGTGATTACAATTCTTTGCTCCCCTTGAGGCTCTCGGCTACACACTAACGTTATAAACCATATCATTTCTTTACTTACAATCGTTTAATATGTTTTCTATGTCGATATTAAATTATATTTCATCAGAAAGTGTTATCTCAAAAACTGTATTTGTTTTCACATTTTATGTTAGATGCAAATATATTTTTGAAAATGTCATCATATCCAGAATACATGAAAGGAGGCTGTTATAAATATGACACACAATTTCTGGATTTGTCTAATCGAATATGGGAATCTGTTCACGAAACAGCTGGAATCAAAATACGAGTATAAAAATGAAATTGAAGAAAATTATAAGAAACCAACTCCGATAATATTTTGCATAATTATTTTTGTGAAAGTCATGACATTGTGCTTCAAGATGCACAACATTGGATTAGGGAAATTGATATGTTTGTTTTTAAAGTTCTCGCATGATAGAAGTGGATGGAATTTGAAAACACCATATTCGTTCATTATATGACAGTGCAATCTGTACATCAGTCATAATACAAACAAAATATTCTAATTGAAATGTGTGATTGAATTTTACTAAATGACACGATACATACAGACAATGAATCAGTTAAGCAGATGATAGGAGATAATGCATGGGATGATGATGTTGTTGTGTATATCGATATGTCGGTTCAACGTGGTGAGAAGTCCGGCTGGGGTTTCATGGATGATAGGATGATATGCATGATAGGAATGTTGCAGAGCGAAGTGGAGCGTACAGGACAACTACTTCTATGAGGATGGAGGTTTAGGCCGTTACTGCTGCCCTCCATTGACTCTGTGACTTAATTTACTGGGGTCGTAGTTGTTTCTGACTCTCAGTCGATGCTTCACAAGATCCAGAAAGACAGGTTTCGGTATGAGTGGTTGTCTATAGAAGTTTCTAGCCTCCAGAGGCTTATGTGGATATACTGTCCTGGGCATGCGGGTGTTTACGGTAATGAGAGAGCGGACAGGCTTGCATCAACAGCATCGATTGTTGGGGAGTTGAAGATGGATAAGGGGATGTTCTTCGGTCTCTTCGCGACTGTCTGTTGGATAAGTACACTAAAATAGATGTTGAATCGAGCAAGCGATTTAGGCAGTTAGGGTTACCCGTTGTACAAGTAGAACTGAACGCCTCAGGGGCAGAGTGAGAAGTATGTTTAATCAGCGAATCACGGGAACCATCAGTATGCATACTCTTCGATATCTATTGGGGAGACTGAGCACCTATGAGTCTGGCAGGAGTGCAATGACGTCAGTTTAGTAACCAATAATCAATGAATCGGTAAGATTTTCAAATGTAGCAGATGAAACCAATGATATATTTGTAATTGAGCACTTATTACTTTGTGTTTGATTTGCAGAAGACAAAATGGAAATAACATGCCTCAGATAATTGTTTCTTGATTATACACCAATATTAGGCAGAGATACACAGTGACATGTTAAAATTATACACCAATATTAGGCAGAGAAACAAAGTGACATGCTAAAATTATACACCAATATTAGCCAGAGAAACAGTGACATGCTAAAATTATACATCAATATTAGGCAGAGAAACAGAGTGACATGCTAAAATTATACATCAATATTAGGCAGAGAAACAGAGTGACATGCTAAAATTATACATCAATATTAGCCAGAGAAACAGAATGACATGCTAAAATTATACACCAATATTAGGCAGGGAAACAGAATGACAAGATAAAATTATACACCAATATTAAGCAGAGAAACAGAATGACATGCTAAAATTAGACTTAGCACATAGCCCTCGCCTGTGTGATGCCGGGGCCCGGTAGGGAAGCAAAGAATAGTACCACTGCAACCTACAATGCATGTCGTAAGAGGCGACTAATGTAGGCCCTAGGGATGCTACCCTAGTAAATAAAAAGCAGCGCAGAAATCGGATGTGCTGATCTACTTGTAGGCGCATAACTGGCACAACGTACAATCGCTCATAGGCTCAGATCACCTACAAATCACACAGAGTGGTTGACAAGTGGTCGATATTGAGCGTTCGAAGCAGGATAAGAAGTATATAGCCTTAAGTTGGATTAACTCAACCCATATCATGAGCTACTATAGCGGCGTACAAATGTTTGCCAACTACACCACCAACCTCTATGGTGGAGTTCAATATAGAACACTTTCAACTCTGTGTACTAAACCTTCCCTTTACTTCTCGTCACTATAAATAGTAAAATAAATGCACATATACATATATGTATATAAATATTAACATATAAAGTATGTTCTAACAATATAATAGTCAACATTGTGCAAGTATTTAATAATTTTAAAAAGGAAACCAAATAAGAGAGATAAAGTTTGACATATTAGAGAATATTTCACGTCTTGGTAACGCATTACATTTGATGTCAATATCTTCTTCTTCTTCTTCTTCAAACGCTCCATATCGACCACTTGTTAACCACTCTGTGTGATTTGTATGTAATCTGAGCCTAAGAACAATTGTACGTTGTGTCAGTTATGCACCTACAAGTAGGCCAGCACATTCAATTTCTGCGATGCTTTTTATTTACTATAGTAGCTTCCCAAGGCCACTACCTCAGTCGCCTTTTACAACATGCCTTGTAGGTCGCAGTGTTACTATTCTTTGCTCCCCCCGTGGACCACGGCAATACATGGGCGTTGTCAATATTAGAACTGTGTATCAAATAGTTTATACACTTTAAAAAGTTTATAGCAAACAGATGGAAAAATCACTGGAGTTCACAAGGATGTAATTTAACCGAAGAATAATGAGAATCCCACGGACTGCTATAATGGCTATCGTGGAAGTGCTGAATGAGGCTAAGACACAGAGAATGATTAGCATCAATATAAGAAAGAGCACTCATCATTTTTCGGACATGTAATGAGAAGGGGAGGCGTAGACTACATTATGACAACAGGGAAAATCGAAAGGAGACGAGACAGGAAAAGACAGCGAGAGAACATTATAGACAGCCTGAATTCATGGCACGAAAGAGTATCAACATCTGAGATAATAGCAAATACAAGGGACAGAGATTTGTGGAGAGCCATGATCGCACACGGTACCTGATGATGATGAGCAAATAGTTCAGCACTGTCAGTAACAGCATGTAGGAAGGAACGTTTGAAAAGTGCGTTACAAAAGAGGTTAAATAAAACATGACTTTAATGCACAAATTAGTGATGACATATTATCGGAGCACTTCATGTTTAATATTCTTGTTTAAATGTCACAACTGAAAAAGGAGCATGGTATTGTCAGTTTAAGTGACAGGTTGGACTTGTGCAGAGACTAAAAATATTGGATTTTATGAAGTTAAAAACTATGAGGAAATTGGAAAGTGTCTAAAGTTGAGAAAAATGTGAACAGATCATGACAAGCAGCAAAATCAATGGGGAACGAGAAAGATAACAGAAGGAAGAGACAATTTTGACAATGTAACTTCACGGAAAAATGTAAACATTCGAAACTATAGTAAACTACTCAAGGCAAAATATAGTGGATATACATGATGGCAACCCGACATGGCACATGATCACAATTTGTACAATCCCTATCTGATTTCACCAGTTTTCAGATTACTGTTTAAATGTGTAGAAGTCTATGCGTTTAGGGGCCTACCAAACCAATGTGCAACGTATACACTTTCTTGGCCAAGATCAAACATATCACAAAGAGTGATTAAAATTGGTCGTAAAGAACGAACGCAAAGAAGAAGAAGATTACTGTTCAGAACCTGCATGAAGCCAAACCAGAACCGTGTATAACATTTGCTTGTTTAGTGTACTCAAGTTCATCATAATATATGCATTGCAGATGATATTGTAATAAAACTATGAATCATATTCACAGAAGATGGAATTTTAGATATAGATATAGAGGCTAGAGTGCAAAAAGCAAATGCTGCAACCTGCCAGCTAGCCCCATTGTTAAGACACCCACAAATTTCATTGACAGCTAAGCAACAGATGATCAACAGCATTTTCGTACCTACTTTGTGTTACCAGAGCCAAACACGAACACTGAGCAGAACACAGTCACAAAAAATAACTACATGTACCAACACCACCAGAAAAGACAGTCACCAACAACAGCATAAGAAAGAAAGTTGGCACATAATCTTGCTTGAATTACAATGAGAAACAAAGAATGAAGCGTTTTGGCCCCTTAATACGAATGCATCCAAACTCCACAGTACACAGTCTTCTACAACAGAACATCAGGAAAGAAGGCGAGAGGAAGACCACGAAAAAGAAAGTTAGATGGCATAACAGAATCTTGTCAAAGAGCAAAAGTAACAATCACTCAAGCACCAGAATACCGCAAGACAAAAACAGAAAACCACAACACCGGGCAACAACCGGGTAGCAGTGCAACGACAAAAGTAGAAGATTGTAAACAACAAGGTCGTTTGACAGCTTTCTTGCCTATAGTCGGCTTCTCCCACAAGATACATTTAGTTATGCAGGCGACGTTTGCATCCAAACTTCGCCGTATATGTTTTATACAACCGAACATCAGGAAATAAAGCGAGAGGAAGACCACAAAAAGATGGTTAGATGGCATAGCAGAATCCTGTCAAAGAGAAAAATAACAATCACCCAAATCACCAGAACAGCGCAAGATAAAAACAGAAAACCACGACACTGGGCAACAACCAGGTAACAGTGTAACGACAAAAGGGAGAAGAAGACGTTTGGCCAAATAGACGTCTCTGGTTTAGGAAAGTGGAAACCTCAACAAATTGAAAGACTCAGTGTTTGTTACTCGATGCTTAATGAGATCTATAGTATACAAATGCTACATAGCATGTGGCAATGAGATCATTTTCTCATATAATACGTGCATTGTACATAATATATTGTAGAAGGGAAGCACGTTTCTATAAAACTATAAGGACTTCTATAAGAACTTCTATAAGGACTTCTATAAGGACTTCTATAAGGACTTCTATAAGGACTTCTATAAGGACTTCTATAAGGACTTCTATAAGGACTTCTATATGGACTTCTATAAGGACTTCTATAAGGACTTCTATAAGGACTTCTATAAGGACTTCTATAAGTTAGCATTTGATGTAAATAAATAGACACATATGTGAGATCTCTCTATGCTAGCCGTTGATTTCAATAGAGAAATAGTATCGAACTGTTACATTCTGATCACAAGTTGAAATATAGAAAACATTTAGGACTTGGATAAATCTTCACATTCGCACGTGTGTAGCCGGGGCTAGCAAGGGGATCAAAGAATAGTAACACTGCGTCCTACAATGCATGTCGTAAGAGGCGACTGAGGTAGGTGGTCTAGGAAGCTACTCTAGTAAATAAAAAGCATCGTAGAAATCGTATGTGCTGGCCTACTTGTAGGTGCATAACTGATACAACGTACAATCACCCCTAGGCTCAGATGACATACAAATCACAAAGAGTGGTTAACAAGTGATCGATATAGAGCATTCGAAGAAGAAGAAGAATCTTCACATAAATTGAAACCATCATCATCAAATAGCTTGTGCTATGCAGAACAATGCCACCATAAAAGTCCTTCGTAATTTTTCTCTCATAGGCCAGATGTCCCGCTTGGCAGTCGTCATGCTCAAGTCATCAGCTAGACACTGAATCCATCTTTTTGTGATTTTCATCTTCTCCTCTTTGTCGGAATGTGTCCTTCAATAATGGTCTTCTCTACCATTTCGTTTATCTTTATATTTCCAAAATACTTCAATTTTCACATTATTATTTGTAGCATCCGCTAGTTTTCTATGACTTCTTTAATTATGATTTCTTTCTGGTTAGATCTATTTGTTCTCGTCTCTGTATATGCGATATGGAGGACTCTTCTGTAGCACTTATACATATATTTTCACACATATCACACATATATTTTCCCTCTGCCTTGTTAAATAGTATATAATTGAAATTGACAAAACAAAACGGGAATTTCTAAATCACTTACTTATTGAAATAGAGACAGAAACTGGAACTGCTTCAAGTTAGTCAAAGGTTGAAATAAAGAAAACTACGTAAGACTAAATTTTCCATATTCTTCTTCTTCTTTTGTTGTCACACTGCTACCGGGTTGTTGCCCAGTGTCGTGGTTTTCTATTTTGTCTTGCGCTGTTCTGGTGGCTTGTGTGATTGTTATTTTTGCTCTTTCACAGGATTCTGCTACGCCATCTAACCATCTTTTCCGTGGTCTTCCTCTTGCCTTCTTTCCCGATGTTCTGTTGTAGAAGACTCTGTATACTGTGGAGTTTGGATGCATTCTTATTAAGTGGCCAAACCACTTCATTCTTTGTTTCTCAATGTAATTCAAGCACGGTTTTGTGCCAGCTTTCTTTCTTATGCTGATGTTGGTGATTCTGTCTTTTCTGTGTTTTCCATATTGAAATAGATTATTCACCAATTACTTACTTACTTAATCCTGTCATGCCTAGTGACACATGGGGCTTCAGAAAGGACTTTCCATGCTCTCCTGTCCCGTGCAACCTTCAGCGCAGAGCCCCACGTCAGAGATGCGGTGTCCAGTTCCTCTTCCATCATGCGCCTCCATGTTGTCCGTGGTCTGCCTTTCTTTCTCTTTCCTCTGGTGTCCAAGTGAGGGCTATCCTTGCAGGCGTTTCTTGTCTCATTCTCATAACATGTCCGAGCCATTTCCATCTTCTCTTTTGAGTATGTCATTCATTGGCTCTTGTCTTGTGTCTTGGAGTAGTTGGTTATTGGATATTTTTACTGGCCAAAAGATTCCCAAGATTCTGCGAAGACAAGAGTGGTGGAAAACTGACAGCCTGCTAGTATCTTCTTTGGTCATCCTCCAACACTCCGATCCGTAGAGCAAAACTGGCAAAACAATGCTTTTATAGAGTTTAAGCTTTGTGGTCCTATTGTAGATTTTGGACTTCCATACTGGTTTCATTCTGGCAAAAGCGGTTCTGGCCTTACTCAGACGTGATTTTATATCTTCCTCTGTGCCACCATTTAGTGTCAGTACGCTACCAAGATATGTAAACTGCTCAACCCTTTCCAGTGTTTCATCTTCTAACATTACTGGTTGTTGGATTTCACTGTTTGTCATAATTTTTGTTTTTCCTGTGTTTATTTTGAGGCCTACTGTCTTTGCCGTGCTGTGAAGTATTGTACTTTTCTCTTGTATATGTTCATATTTGTGTGACACCAGGGCTATATCGTCTGCAAAGTCCAGGTCCTCAAGCATCTCGAAAGGGGTCCATCTTATTCCTCTTGGTGCTTGTTGTTTTATGGCATTTTTAGCACCCAGTCAATTGTAATACTAAACAAAAGAGAGGACATTACGCATCCCTGTCTTACACCAGATTTTACTGGGAATGTTTTGTTGGAATTCTTTAGGTTGCAGGAGAAATCTTTATAGAAGAGGGCTATGATGTTGACAAGCTTCTGCGGTACGCCGTATTGTCTCAGTATCTTCCATAGGCTGTCTCTGTGGACGCTGTCGAATGCCTTTTCAAAATCTATGAAGTTGATATATATAGTCCTTTGCCACTCGCTACATTGTTCTAAAATGTTACGCAGGGTAAATATATGTTCATTTGTTCCTCTTCCTTTCCTAAATCCTGCTTGCTCCATTCGTAGACACTTGTCTACTGCTTCTTGTATTCGCATTATGACAATTTTGCAGAATATCTTACTTGGGATTGAAAGCAACGTGATTCCTCTCCAGTTATTGCAATCTGTTAGGTCTCCTTTCTTGGGGATTTTCACCACAGTACCCTAGTCCAATCCTTAGGCAATTCTTCTTTCTCCCAGATATCTGCAAACAATGGCTCTAATATGTTTGCAGCTAAGATGGGATCGATCTTGAAAAGCTCTGCTGTCATTTCATCATTTCCGGTGCTTTGTTGTTTCTCAGGGATCCAATAGCTTTACTATTTCTTGCTTTTCTGGCAATTTGAGGTTGATATCAATATCATGTGCGGCCGGTGGGATATCCGGTGGATGTTCAGGATCAGGTCTGTTTAGCACATCTTCAAAGTGGGATGTCCATCTCATATCCTGCTCCTGCTCTGTTGTCAACAGTTGTCCTAGGCTGTTTCTGACTGGCATGTTATGGTTGTGTCTTTACCTCCGCATAATTGTTTGGTAATCTTGTACAGTGTGTGCAGATCATGTACTTTAGCAGCTTTTTCTGCTATTTCTGCCGTCTTTTCCATAAATTGTCTCTTGTCTGTTCTAGCACTTCTTTTTACCATTTTGTTTAGTTCTGTATATTCTTTTCTTGCCTTATCTTTTTGACGTTCTGATCTAATGCTATTGATGAGATTTTTTTTTTTCCTTTCGCTTTTGGATGTATTCTAAGGTCTGGCCACTTATCCACTCTTTATGTTGTCCTTTACTGGTTCCCAGTACACTACTGCTAACTATTTTATATGTGCCTTTGATCGCATTCCATTTTTCTTGGATACTTTTTCAGTTGGTGTTGTGTCTGACTGCTCTGACAGGATTTGAAATCTGTTCTTTAGTTCCACTATATATTTTGTAGCAATCTCTCTGTCTTTTAATAGGTTAACATTAAAGTATTCTGTTCTTGTCTTGGCTTGTATATATGTTTTCTTGAGTTTGAGCCTGATCATGGCAACGACAAAGTGGTGGTCGCTGCCCACGTCAGCTCCTCTTTTCACCTTTACATCAAGTAATGTCTTTCGCCATTTACTGTTGATCATAAAGTGGTCTATCTGGTTTTCATCTCTTCCATTTGGGGATATCCATGTGTACTTGTGTATGGTCCTGTGTGGAAACAATGTGCCTCCTATGATCAGTCTGTTTTCTAGACAAAAATTGCTCAACATTTCTCCATTTTCATTTGCAGTGCCACATCCCTCTTTCCCCATTATTGCTTCTCTGTGTCTGTTATTGTTTCCAACTTTTGCGTTTAGGTCTCCCATTATGCACAAAACGTCCTGAGCTGGAACCTTGTCCACTATTTCCTGTAACCTTCTATAAAATGTGTTTTTGTCCTCTTCTTCGGCTTCGTTAGTGGGTGCATAGCATTGAATGATAGTTAGCTTTCCTTGTTTCCCATTAAATCGGGCTTTCAACAATCTTTCATTAATCGGGTGCCACTCTAAGAGATGTTTATTCAATCCTTTCCTTATTATTAGTGCAACTCCTGCTGAATGATCCCGTCGTCTCTTCCTGAGTATAAGATGGTTTCCCTGTTCTAGTTGTCGTCTGTCCAAAGCCTGTCCATCTACTTTCGCTGACCCCTAGAATGTGTAATTTATAGTGTTGCATCTCTTTACCACCTGTGATGTCTTTGTGGTCTCGAACATTGTTCTGACGTTCCAGAATCCTATTCTTAGTTTAGTTTTGACATCCAGCAGACTTGAATTCCCAGCGTGGGCTTCCTTGCGGCTTTCACCCATACTGTTCATGCTGACAGTGGTACTCTGTCTCAAGACCGCTGGACATCGAGAGCATTTTTTCCTTTTGAAGTTTCTGTAACATTTTTTCTTTTTATGGGGCAGAGTTGTTAGCACTGCGCCCAACCCCAACCTGGAGGACCAGGAGGCCACATTTAGTCTGACCTCTCACCTTGGACCTGTCCGGCATGGGTAACCCTTCCAGGAACAGAACGTTCCTGCCGGCATAGCTTTCTGGATCATTGAGGCACGCAAGCCCCCCCCCACCACTACAAGGTAATGGCCTCATGGGGGGGTTATTCACCAATGACACCACTTTAACACTTCTAAGCTAGTCACACAATGTAATAGAGAAATAAAATAGAATATCTCTAAGTTACTCAGAATGAAGCAGAGAAAACATATCAGACCTCTATAATCCAGTCATCAGATGGAACAATTCTGTGAAGATTCCACTTCAGTGAGCACAAGATCTTGTATTTCAACCAATGTTCACTGTGTACATTTCGCAAATGCGATCGATCAGCTAGAAACTAGAACTTTCAGGAAACTTGAAGACCCCTTAGGCTGGTTCCTGATGTAACTTCGACTCTCTTCAACTCAACACCCTAGCTTGAAGAGAGAAAATTAGAGCTTTAAAGTGGTCGCTATTAGACCGATTCGTGTTTCTGTCTCAAGAGCATATTTACCACTGTCTTGTTTTAATTTTTCAATTTGTATTATCATTTCCATTTAACTAGATGTCAACACAATAACAATACAACTGTGTTAATAAAATTTATTTATATACAACATTTTCTGCACATTCCAGACAAATGTCCACGTCTCCACGCACGCGATTGTTTCCAGATAAGGATTATTTATAAGACACTGAAACCAAATGTTTATCACAACTAATTCCCGTCGTTTGCATGTCGGTTAAATTGCAAAAATATATAATTTGAAAATGTATTCTCTTGCGCAACAGAGTGCACAAATTGGCGCTGGCGTTACACGTTAAGGTGCGATTATGGCGTTATAGTCCGTTCAATTTGTCATGCCCACAGATAAAAACTTGTATCTTTGTAGCCATTTGATTAAATAGCTTGAAAACTTGCATGTAAACTACACATGTTCCCGACGCTACAAAATATTTTTGCCATTCAAACAATCATACCATCTAGAAGTTTCCTTCTTTGTGCTATATATTTAACGTGTCCATTGGCATGGTTAGAGAAAACTAATGTTTACAGCCATTTAATACATTGATGACGAAAATAGATTCAGGACGAATTCCGTGTTTTTTAAAACAATTCTTGCATGTCCCGTGCACCAAATGGACTCGGGCTTGAACATGGTAAACAAATGACATCATTAGTGCGAGACGGACTTTTAGTTAAAGGGGTATATCGAAATTAGTGTGAGGCTATTGGGTCATATTGTTGACTTCTCAAAACAGTCATTGATATAACATTTCTAATGAGTTTGAAGTTACGTTGCAAAAAGTATCATTAATGCTATACGCGCATTTCCGCAAAGAGGCACATATGGGTCATCTGTACTACAGTATACAAGAACCAGAGAAAAGAGCTATTTTATTGTAGTGATACCTCCCTATCACATATGCTAACACACACACATTGCAACGAAGTTGCGATTTGAAAAGAACGTCTCCAAGTAGCTCCGCCATTGCCAGTCCCAAGTCTGGACGTGAAATGGGGATGGCATTATGACATGGCAGCTATCTTGAACTGTAATGTAAGTTATTTGAAAACAATAATACAACTGTCTACATTTCTTGTTCCATGTATAAGCTGAGATGATACGCCTTTGCATGAGACTTGTCATCAAATGTCATATTGATGCATTTACTGTAAAAACTAAAATTTCGTTTTAGACTAGCCAAATATGCCAACAACATCAAAGAAAACCGTTATATTACAAAATCCAGGTTTCATATAGCAATTTCTTCCATCAGAAATTTGCGTCGGTATAATTCTAAGATTGGGTGCAAAGTTTTGCTACTGTGGAATTGATGGTTTTGCTACAATTCGCATTGGACTATGTACATGAGTTGTTGAACGGACTATAGGTGTTATGTATCAAATGTTAGCAACGCCCCAGTGGTTACCGGGGCCCAAATTTGGGGTGTAAAGAATAGAACCACTGTTACCTGCCAAGCATGTCGTAAGAGACGATTAAGGAGGTTTGGCTGAAATCGGATGCACATGTCCTAAACGTGTAGAAGTCTATGCGTTTAGGGGCCTACAAACCAATGTGCAACGTATACACGTTCTTGGCAAAGATCAAACATATCACAAATAGTGATTAAAATTGGTTGTAAAGAACGAACGCAAAGAAGAAGAAATGTTAACAAGTTATAACTCGTTTAACAATATCACCTACATACAATACAAACATATTGATAATAAAAGAAATACAAGGAACAGATCTCAATTGAATAATTATTTATTAATTATTTCTCTGGATTTGTTTCTTATGACAAGTTGTCACCTTGTAATTATATATTTCACAATGTTTTATTGTCACAAATTCCAATAGCCCAAATGACAACACAAAGGCATTGGCGATTTATCCAGAGAAACTATCAGAGCAACTGGAGAAATTTGGTCAATATGCCCCATACAAATGTTCCAGGTCGCCTTGGCGCACCAAGAAACACAAGAAGTTTGGCATAGATCAATAAGAGTACCAATGTACACAAATAATAGAAACAAGAAAAAGTGTACAAACTATAGAGGAATTTCACAACTTAACTACACAGGTAAAATATATTCTAAAATAATAGAGATACGACTAAGCCCAACATTAGAAGAAGAATTAGAAGCTTAGATATATTTTAAACTAAACAGTAGCGGCACAGATGCAATATTCACATTTAAGGCAACTGACAGAAAAAGCAAATGAAAATGACAAGACCTGCAAAATTTCATTTATAGACCAGGAAAACGCTGTTGATAAAAGTCTACAGAATTAAACTATAGGATTGTTTAAGATAATATGAAATCGGTACACACCTCGTCAAAGTTTACACAAGTTTATACACTTAAAGTAAAAAACCACATCAGAACAAACGCAGCTAAATCACCAGAATTTAAAGGGAATTGATGTGTACAACAAGGACATATGCTCTCAACGCTACTACCTTTTATGACATAAATAGACAATATTAGCAGAGAAGCGAGAAGAAGATCGGAGCACATATGAACTAATTGGTTCGATGTGCAGTAGATAGGGATCCGACGACTAAACTAAACCTAAACTGGACACATGGCCGTGAGGTATATTTTCTCAGTATGATGCAAGTCTTCGAAATTCCACCCCTTAATTTTATTTTTCTTTAAAATAACCTTCAATTAGGGTTTTTATTTCGCTGCTTATGCCGCCCCCCTTACGGTGCCGCCTGATGCGGTCGCCTCTCTGTATCATAGCAAGGCACGGCCCTGACGACACATACCGAATTATGATCAAACGCACACAGAAAAATACCTTTACTCAAACTAATACTTCTACACATACTCATGCATGAACACATATACAAACACTCACACACATACACTCACACACATACCCCCCACACAAATACCACTCCTCCACTGAATTGAAATGTGAAATGGATTTCCGTAACAGGAAATTACATTTTTCGATGACAACTTTTCTTTTCTCCAAGACATAATCTTTCTCTACCAAGTTAAAAATATTTGCATAAACATGTCAAGTATGCAAATCTGAGTGATTGTTAAAGCATGGCCTTATTTGTCTTTATTTGTTCGTGTCTCCCCCCGGAGCATGGTAAACGTCTTCTAAACATATTAATCATTTTAAGTGCAAATTGCTTCAAACTGCAGAATAAATCTCTGCCAGGTATTGACATCTGGTTCATAAAGTGGACATGTATGCATTGATGTACTTTAGATGTTCAGTTTTATTGATCTTTATATATATCTTAAATGAACTATTATAAAGTTAATATTGAGAATAGAAACGATGACCTTTACTGAATTCTAAATAAAAGAAACCTGGCCCCATAACACAGAGCTTCGCGAGAAACTGTACGGAGGAACGGAGTCCCTTAAAAACACGGTAAAATTCATGATAAAAGTTGGTTCATCAGTCTAGGCCGGGATCGAGAGAGAGAGAGAGAGAGAGAGAGAGAGAGAGAATTCTAAGTAGTAATTCAAATGAAAATGTTCAAGAAACAGTTTTCATCAAAATTTGAGGAATAATCTAGATATTTGAGAAAATGTTCTAAAATATTTGTCAATTTGAGAAAAATCAACAACCATTACTCTTGTTTCTTTTATTTTGTGATCGCTCAAGAACATATATTCGTTATTTTTACTGTCATCTTGTTATGTTTGTCAATCAATGTTTTGGTTTACATCAGTTATAAAATCTTCTAATTGATTGTCCTGAACAAAACGTTGCCACCCTAACAGTCCTTCAAAATGTATTTCTCTCATATGCCAAATGATGTCACACCTCTGTTGCGGTCATACTCAAATTATGTTACATCCTAAAAAGATCTTCTCTGTAGTCTTCCTCTTCTTTTCTTTGCCGGGATGCTTCCTTCCCATAATGGTCTTCATATAATGAGTACTAGTTACAAACACTGGATCCATTACTTGCTTTTTTCAGGTACTGTAGATGTGTTGAACTTGTCATTTTAAAGAGCAAAGATTCGCGTTGGAGGACACATAGATATTCTATAGAAGAATACTAAAACACTATATACTACTAATATGAACAATACTATTGTGTTGAACTATATACTACTAATATGAACAATACTATTGTGTTGAACTATATACTACTAATATGAACAATATTATTGTGTTGAACTATATACTACTAATATGAACAATACTATTGTGTTGAAAGATACTGAAGTATAAAATCATCAATATATTAAAGAAGCAGTCATCATCTTTATGCATGTTAGGAAACAGAAAGGTTTATAAAATATTGTGACAACCGGTAGAATCAATGGGAGACGATACAGAGGAAGACACAGAGAGAAAAGTATGGACAGTCTGGTTTCGTGGTACGGTAGAGTGTCAACATGCAAACTGATAGTCAGCAGCAAGGGCATACAGTTGTTCAGATTCATAATCGCCAGCAATAAACGGCATGGCACATCATGATGATGATAATACACAATTGCAACATTGACATCGTTATCGCTGAGTAATTTGTAAAAGTTACAGCTTACACTTTTCTCAGTTCTACTTGATTCACTCACTCAAACATGACTCACGCCTTTCAGCATCCTTTGTCTCACCGACTTCCACATACCCACCCTTCTTCAGCATTAGTTGTTTCACTGACTCATACATGACTCACACTTTCAGTATCACGTGTCTCTCCGACTCACACATGACACATCCTTTTTCTGCACTACTTATCTCCCTGACTCACACATGATTCACACTTCTTAGCATCCCTTACCTCATTGACACTCACATGATTCACACTTCGTAGCACCACTTATCTCACTGTCTCACATTTCTCAGTCACACTTACCTGACTGACTCACATTTCTCAGCACCACTTACCTCACTGACTCATGACTCACACATATCATCAGCACATATATCAATGACTCATCTTTCTTCAGCCCTATTTGTCTCACCGACTCATACATGACTCACACTTCTTCAGCACTACTTATCTCACTGACTCCCACTTCTTCAGCACTACTTATCTCACTGACACACACATGCCTCACACTTTCTAGCACAACAAGCCTCATACAATCTCAGTTATCAAGTTAACCGTTGATGTGTTTCCAGATATTATTTTATTATGAAGTCCTACACTACAGATATCCAGATTATTTTCAGCGGTTATCGAATATCAATTATCCATCAACTTAAGTCTAAATTTGATTATTTTCACTTTCTATTATATTTTATCACAGAAAATGACATTAACGTGTAATACGTTGATATGTCTCCCCTTCCATCCAGTGGCGTTTCGATTTTCTCCATTTAGTATATGCGCAATATGGATGGGTGTCGATTTTGTTCTTCGCTTACTAGAATTGAGTAAAAGTCAGCTTCTTCTTCTTCTTCTTCTTCTTTTGTCGTCACACTGCTACCGGGTAGTTGCCCAGTGTCGTGGTTTTCTGTTTTTGTCTTGCGCTGTTCTGGTGGCTTGTGTGATTGTTATCTTTGCTCTTTCACAAGATTCTGCTAAGCCATCTAACCATCTTTTCCGTGGTCTTCCTCTTGAAAAGTCAGCTAGTCATCATTAAATAGCTTACCCTGAGCATAACTTTGCCACAATAATAGTTCTTCAGAATGTCTCTCTCCCATAGGCAAGACGTCCCGCCACTTCAGATGTCATGCTCAAATCATCAGTTACATCCAGAATTCAACTTTGCTGATGTTTTCCTCTTCTGCTCTTTGTTGTGATGCCTCCTTCCATAACGGTCTTCTCCAACCCTTCATGTCTCTTTATATGCCCAATATACTTCAATTTTCTCATTTTTTTGTAGCAACAACCAGTTTTCTTTGATTTTGAGTTCTTTCTGGATATATATATATGTATATATTTATTCTCTGCTATGTCCATGATATAAGAAGTACTCTTGTATAACACTTATATTCAAATGCACATATTTGTTTTTCCACTGCCTTGTTAAATGTCAATGCTTCACACCCTTACATCCCTGCTAGTGTGTAACTTATATATTATTTAACTTTATGTCTGGTGGTCTCGTAGCTTCCCCTTGGAAAACTCTTTGCTTACCAATCGTTAGAATATTGGATGTTCCTATTTAGCGTTGCTTGAAGAAGAAGAAGAAGACAGAGTTGACCACGTTAAAGTTTCTACTGTTGAAACTGATTTCTTGTAGCTTCTTGATTATTCTCTTTCTCTATTGTACAAGTAATGTGTTCTCCATTGTACAAGTGATGTGTTCTCCATTGTACAAGTAATGTATTCTCCATTGTACAAGTAATGTGTTCTCCATTGTACAAGTAATGTGTTCTCCATTGTACAAGTGATGTGTTCTCCATTGTACAAGTAATGTATTCTCCATTGTACAAGTAATGTGTTCTCCATTGTACAAGTAATGTGTTCTCCATTGTACAAGTAATGTGTTCTCTATTGTACAAGTAATGTGTTCTCCATTGTACAAGTAATGTGTTCTCCATTGTACAAGTAATGTGTTCTCCATTGTACAAGTAATGTGTTCTCCATTGTACAAGTAATGTGTTCTCTATTGTACAAGTAATGTGTTCTCCATTGTACAAGTAATGCGTTCTCCATTGTACAAGTAATGTGTTCTCCATTGTACAAGTAATGTGTTCTCCATTGTACAAGTAATGTGTTCAAAGGAGATCTAAGAATCGTATGTGAGCTTTTTCTATTGCACTTTGAAAGTTAGTCTTCATTCATCTAACGTTCTTCTTGATGATGTCACTCCAGCGACTGCCTGGTGTTACTCTGTATTCATTGTAAATGGTTTCTATGACAACGTTGTCTGTTAAGACGTTTGTGTGACGTTCTGAAGGTTGTGAGTTCGAAGTCAGACCGCGTCAAATGTGCAATTTTTTCTCAAGATCCCTAGGATTGTTGCTGGAGCTTCGGAGTTCATGATTTGTGCAGCGCTCGTGGCTGATGGCGAGACATTTCTACCGAAAGGGACGGAGCTATATGAGAAAACCAGGTGCAAGGAAGTCAATCCTTCGCCTAGAGACCACTTTAAGCATTTAGTCTATGTATTTATTATATAAGTTCAAAGTGACTCTCTCGGATAGTAGATGTCAGGACATTTTTGTCAGGTGACAAAATAATTGAATCCTTTCGTCTTTTATGAAACGTAGTATTCTTCTAATTTTGTTTATTTATTAATTTGGTCTGTCCTAATAGGTCAATATGGCGGTATAAACAACACTTATCAGAATGTGAGATACATATTAGACTTTGTTTTACTCTAAATAAGGTGTTCGTAAGGAGACTTCGTAAGTATGATAATGTGTGAAATAAGGTGTTCGTAAGAAGACTTCGTAAGTATGATAATGTGTGAAATAAGATGTTCGTAAGGAGACTTGAGTAGTTAGAAATGAATCTACGACAGCGCCAACAAGACGACAGGAGATCTAACTGGTCACACTAACATGCCAATGAAGAAATTAATAGATGGTTGGTCCCTAACGTGTTGCAATTTTCAAAGCAAAATAATCAACACGTTTTGCGTCACTGTGATATTGTTACGCATGATTGTGATCGTTAAGGAGACACCAATTCTGGTTTTCGTTTCTTAAAATCTGACGATTAGAGCCCATCTTAAAGAGAGAGTGTGCGTGTGTGTGTGTGTGTATGTGCCATACTTTCGCGCTGCCGGCACAGTACCAAGTATGTCATCGAGGGTAGATACTTATCATTACGATATTTGAAACGTCAACAACAAAAAAATTCTCAACCTTTCAGACATGTTTTCAGTTAATTTTCTGAGTGGTTTTTCGAACAGTACAATCGTATTTCTAATTTTTTTTTTTATATATGCTTTTCTGCGCTTAATAAAGTCATCTTGAGCGAAACGTTCGATTTTCTCTGGTGTGGTAATCTACAAACCTTAATTACCACCCGTTTTGACCCTTTGTCTTTGCTAATTACAAACATTCATCAGCCATCACGTTCTATTTCTAGCACACGGTTACAAGATCTAAACCTAGACTGATGTTGGCTTTGTAGTATTTACAGCGTATTTGCTAGAAAAGTTGAAACAAATATAAGATAGCATTGACTTTAAGTCTACCAACAGTGGTATCTTCTATGTTTTTTGTATTAGTTCTGCCAAAAGTGTAATCATGACTACCAACAGCTTAATCAGGACTACCCCTTTACAATCAGAACCACAAAAACAGCTCAATCAAAACCATCAACAACACAATCAGAACTATCAACAACTCAATCAGAACCATCAACAACACAATCAGAACTATCAACAACTCAATCAGAACTATCAACAGCTCAATAAGAACTACCAACAGCACAATCAGAACTATCAACAGCACATTTAGGATCATCAGCAGAACTTACATGCATGCTAATAGAGATTTCAATCTCTATTAGTACTAACTGGTCTACTAATAGTCATATCCTGAGGTCTCTGGGTAGTGCTATATACAGATCTAAAAACAGTAATATCATCAGGTCTAGGATTGGTGCTATCTCCATATTCAATTATAACATCCGTTCATACAAAGCGATGACGACACCAGCATTGAACGTGTGTTGCTGCACCTCTCTATTGTGTGCGGAAGTGAATATAGAATTCAAAAATGGGATGCAGTTCTCTACCATAAGTGGGACATACATGATCAGGGTTGGACATGCGGGATCGATCGTGTATAGCCGGGGCTCGCAAGGGGAGCAAACAATAGTAACACTTCGACCTTCAAGGAATGTAGCAAGAGGCGACTAGTGTAGAGGCTATTAGTGTAGAGGCTATTAGTGTAGAGGCTATTAGTGTAGAGGCTATTAGTGTAGAGGCTATTAGTGTAGAGGCTATTAGTGTAGAGGCGACTAGTGTAGAGGCTATTAGTGTAGAGGCTATTAGTGTAGAGGCGACTAGTGTAGAGGCGACTAGTGTAGAGGATATTAGTGTAGAGGCGACTAGTGTAGAGGCAATTAGTGTAGAGGCTATTAGTGTAGAGGCTATTAGTGTAGAGGCGACTAGTGTAGAGGCTATTAGTGTAGAGGCTATTAGTGTAGAGGCGACTAGTGTAGAGGCGACTAGTGTAGAGGATATTAGTGTAGAGGATATTAGTGTAGAGGCGACTAGTGTAGAGGCGACTAGTGTAGAGGATATTAGTGTAGAGGCGACTAGTGTAGAGGCTATTAGTGTAGAGGCTATTAGTGTAGAGGCTATTAGTGTAGAGGCGACTAGTGTAGAGGCTATTAGTGTAGAGGCTATTAGTGTAGAGGCGACTAGTGTAGAGGCTATTAGTGTAGAGGCGACTAGTGTAGAGGCTATTAGTGTAGAGGCGACTAGTGTAGAGGCTATTAGTGTAGAGGCTATTAGTGTAGAGGCTACTAGTGTAGAGGCGACTAGTGTAGAGGCTACTAGTGTAGAGGCTACTAGTGTAGAGGCTACTAGTGTAGAGGATACTAGTGTAGAGGATACTAGTGTAGAGGCGACTAGTGTAGAGGCTATTAGTGTAGAGGATACTAGTGTAGAGGCGACTAGTGTAGAGGCTACTAGTGTAGAGGCTACTAGTGTAGAGGCGACTAGTGTAGAGGCTACTAGTGTAGAGGCTACTAGTGTAGAGGCGACTAGTGTAGAGGCGACTAGTGTAGAGGCGACTAGTGTAGAGGCTATTAGTGTAGAGGCTATTAGTGTAGAGGCTATTAGTGTAGAGGCTACAAGTGTAGAGGATACTAGTGTAGAGGCGACTAGTGTAGAGGCGATTAGTGTAGAGGCTACTAGTGTAGAGGCTATTAGTGTAGAGGCGACTAGTGTAGAGGATACTAGTGTAGAGGCTATTAGTGTAGAGGATACTAGTGTAGAGGATACTAGTATAGAGGCTATTAGTGTAGAGGCGACTAGTGTAGAGGCTACTAGTGTAGAGGCTATTAGTGTAGAGGCGACTAGTGTAGAGGCGACTAGTGTAGAGGCTATTAGTGTAGAGGCTACTAGTGTAGAGGCGACTAGTGTAGAGGCTATTAGTGTAGAGGCGTCTAGTGTAGAGGCGACTAGTGTAGAGGCTATTAGTGTAGAGGCTATTAGTGTAGAGGCTACTAGTGTAGAGGCGACTAGTGTAGAGGCGACTAGTGTAGAGGCTACTAGTGTAGAGGCTACTAGTGTAGAGGCTACTAGTGTAGAGGCGACTAGTGTAGAGGCTACTAGTGTAGAGGCTATTAGTGTAGAGGCTACTAGTGTAGAGGCTACTAGTGTAGAGGCTACTAGTGTAGAGGCTACTAGTGTAGAGGCGACTAGTGTAGAGGCTATTAGTGTAGAGGCGACTAGTGTAGAGGCTACTAGTGTAGAGTCGACTAGTGTAGAGGCTATTTGTGTAGAGGCTACTAGTGTAGAGGCGACTAGTGTAGAGGCTATTAGTGTAGAGGCTATTAGTGTAGAGGCTATTAGTGTAGAGGATATTAGTGTAGAGGCTATTAGTGTAGAGGCTATTAGTGTAGAGGCGACTAGTGTAGAGGATACTAGTGTAGAGGCGACTAGTGTAGAGGCTATTAGTGTGGAGGCGACTAGTGTAGAGGATACTAGTGTAGAGGCTATTAGTGTAGAGGCTATTAGTGTAGAGGATACTAGTGTAGAGGCTACTAGTGTAGAGGATACTAGTGTAGAGGCTATTAGTGTAGAGGCTATTAGTGTAGAGGACACTAGTGTAGAGGCGACTAGTGTAGAGGATACTAGTGTAGAGGCAACTAGTGTAGAGACTATTAGTGTAGAGGATATTAGTGTAGAGGATACTAGTGTAGAGGCTATTAGTGTAGAGGCTACTAGTGTAGAGGCGACTAGTGTAGAGGCGACTAGTGTAGAGGCTACTAGTGTAGAGGCTACTAGGGTAGAGGATACTAGTATAGAGGCTACTAGTGTAGAGGCTATTAGTGTAGAGGCGACTAGTGTAGAGGATACTAGTGTAGAGGATACTAGTGTAGAGGCTACTAGTGTAGAGGCTACTAGTGTAGAGGCTACTAGTGTAGAGGCTACTAGTGTAGAGGCGACTAGTGTAGAGGCTATTAGTGTAGAGGCGACTAGTGTAGAGGATACTAGTGTAGAGGCTACTAGTGTAGAGGCTACTAGTGTAGAGGCGACTAGTGTAGAGGATACTAGTGTAGAGGATACTAGTGTAGAGGCTACTAGTGTAGAGGCGACTAGTGTAGAGGCGACTAGTGTAGAGGCTACTAGTGTAGAGGCGACTAGTGTAGAGGCTATTAGTGTAGAGGCGACTAGTGTAGAGGATACTAGTGTATAGGCTATTAGTGTAGAGGCTACTAGTGTAGAGGCGACTAGTGTAGAGGCTATTAGTGTAGAGGCGACTAGTGTAGAGGATACTAGTGTAGAGGCTACTAGTGTAGAGGCTACTAGTGTAGAGGCGACTAGTGTAGAGGCGACTAGTGTAGAGGCGATTAGTGTAGAGGCTACTAGTGTAGAGGCTACTAGTGTAGAGGCGACTAGTGTAGAGGCGACTAGTGTAGAGGCGACTAGTGTAGAGGCGACTAGTGTAGAGGCGACTAGTGTAGAGGCGACTTGTGTAGAGGCCTAGGAAGCTACCTAGTAAATAAAAAGTGTCGCAGAAATCGAAGGTGCTGACCTACTTTTATGCGCATGAATGGCACAAAGGGACAATCCCTCTTAAGCTCAGATCACATACACATCATAAACAGTGGTTTAACAACTGATCGCTAAGGAGCATTCGAAGAAGAAGAAGAAGAAGGACATGTGGATATTGCATGCTGGGTTCGAGCACACAACTTTCAGCATTGACGTCAGAATTTGGTAAATATTCAAGGTAAGGAATGTCATGACCAAAATCACAATAAGGACAGTATGAAAATAAACATTGTGGCATATCCTTGACATGACTTAGCCATCAACCACAGTAAACCAGTCTTCGATCTTCTAGGCATCACTTATATGTTCAGTAGTTTGTCATTGTTTTCTGAACGGTGAGGTCTATTTTACCGTTCGTAAAAATCTACTGGAACGAATTTGTTTCCAAATAGCCCGCCGCGGGGTTTTAACCAATTACGCTTAGTTAGTGATCGAGCTCACTACCGCTTAAGATACAAACGCATGGACGATATACATAATAATTGTTGGTCGCCATTGACATATTGTTATAAGCACAATATAGAATATAAGACAAGACGGAGATTTATGTAAGAGACCAAATAAACAACCTTGCAGGTCGACAAGTACCACTCTTGACAATAAGGAAAATGCGTAAACTTGCTTGGTTCGGGCATATGATGAGACATGGCTCACTCTCCAAGATTATCCTACAGGGAACAGTTGAGGGTAGAAGAAAGAAAGGAGGGCAGAGAAAATCCTGGTTTGACAACATCAAGAGCTGGTCAGGACAGAGTTTCTCCACACTTGCTCGAGGAGTTGAAGACAGAGACTCATGGTGTGCTTTTTTGTGCTGATGTCTCCACAGTGACACCCCTACGACCTTAACGGGTTATGGGCTTTATTATTATTATAAGTACAATACAGAACAGTATGTTATTGGGATTATATTGCAATAATAATACGAGACTCAATGATTGTCATATACCATATTCAATAACAAGGGAAAATTGATATAAAAAACAGACATAAAGAGAAACAAAGAGAAGAATGGAAGAATATTGCACAATGTGTTATTGAAGATACATCTATATTTTCTTGATATATTCCATATATAATAGATGTGATATTTAGATACTATATTAACCTTTTCCGAATGTATTTAGTGTTATAGTGTAGCGGCCACTGAATATCACGTGCTGAAAGTGGTTTCCAAATTTCATTAAATATTTCATCTGTTAGATGCCTGTTGTTACCGCCCCACCTTGCAGCCACACAGACGTGCTCTAAGCGACGTTAACACCAACAAAGATAGATTTTTTAACAGCATCACATGTCTGTGAGCTTCCTATTGAAGGGAGTTGATGGCAAGTCAGACGGAAATATGAAAAGCATGGTTCGTTGAGAGATTGGGGAGAGATGGAGACAAGTGGAAGAGTTATAGTGAGTGGGTTGAGAATACGAACAATAAAACGTGTGATATATAGAGAGATAGAAATGTTTGTGGAAAAGAAATCTGCCAAAAGTGAGAACAATGTGAAAGGAAACATGTGACTGAGTAAATCAGGAGAGTGAACAAGTGAAGTGAGAAACAATGTGACCGGAAGTGAGAACAATGTGACCGAAAGTGAGAACAATGTGACCGAAGTGAGAACAATGTGACCGAAAGTAGACAATGACGTAGACAATGTGACCGGAAGTGAGAACAATGTACCGAGTGAACAATGTACGAAAGTGAGAAACGAATAGTATGGACCGGAAGTGAGAACAATGTGACCGGAAGTGAGAACAATGTGACCAGTGAGAAAATGTGAGATGAGAACAATGTGACCTGAAAGTAGAGAACAATGTGACTGGAAGTGAGAACAATGTGACCGGAAGAGAAAATTGAGAAGGAGAACAATGTGACGGAAGTGAGAACAATGATGAATGAGAACAATGACGAAGTGAGAAAATTGACTGAAGTGAGAACAATGGTTGACGAAAGAGAAACAATTGACCGAAGTGAGAACAATGTGACGGAAGTGAAAAATGTGACCGAAGTGAGAACAATGATAGAAACGGATATAGAGAGAAATTGATCGAATGAGAACAATGTGAGAAGAGATAAATTGTAGAAGTAGAAAAATGATAGAAAGAGAAAATTTGATAGAGAAAGAGAAAATTGACGAAAGAGAGAAAATATGATGAAGAGAAAATTGATAGAAGAGAAAAATTGATAGAAAGAGAACAATTTGATAGAAGAAAATTTGATGAAAGACAAAGAATTGATAGAGAGAAAATTTGATAGAAAGAAAAATTTGATAGAAAGAGAATTGATAGAATGAGAAAATTGATAGAAGATAGAAAAATTGATAGAAAGAGAAAATTGATAGAAAGAGAAAATTTGATAAAGAGAAAATGATAGAAGAAAATTTGATAGAAAGAGAAAATTGATAGAAGAGGAAATTTGATGAAAGAGAGAAATTGATGAAAGAGAGAAAATTTGATAGAAAGAGAAAAATTTGATAGAAAGAGAAAATTTGATAGAAAGAGGAAAAATTGATAGAAGAGAGAAAATTGATAGAAAGAGAAAATTTGATAGAAAGAAAATTTGATGAAGAGAAAATTGATAGAAGAAAATTTGATAGAAAGAGAGAAAATTTGATAGAAGAGAAATTGATAGAAAGAGAGAAAATTTGATAGAAAGAGAGAAAATTTGATAGAAAGAGAAAAATTTGATAGAAAGAGAGAAAATTTGATAGAAGAGAGAAAATTTGATGAAGAGAAAATTTGATAGAAGAAAAATTTGATAGAAAGAGAGAAAATTTGATAGAAAGAGAGAAAATTTGATAGAAAGAGAGAAAATTTGATAGAAAGAGAAAATTTGATAGAAAGAGAAAAATTTGATAGAGAGAAAAATTTGATAAAGAGAGAAAATTTGATAGAAAGAGAAAATTTGATAGAAAGAGAGAAAATTTGATAGAAAGAGAAAATTTGATAGAAAGAAGAAAATTTGATAGAAAAGAGAAAATTTGATAGAGAGAAAGAATTGATAAAAGAGAAAAATTTGATAGAAAGAGAGAAAATTTGATAGAAAGAGAGAAAATTTAATAGAAAGAGAGAAAATTTGATAGAAAGAGAAAATTTGATAGAAAGAGAGAAAATTTGATAGAAAGAGAGAAAATTTGATAGAAAGAGAGAAAATTTGATAGAAAGAGAGAAAATTTGATAGAAAGAGAGAAAATTTGATAGAAAGAGAGAAAATTTGATAGAAAGAGAGAAAATTTGATAGAGAAAATTTGATGGAAAGAGAGAAAATTGATAGAAAGAGAAAAATTGATACAAGAGAAAATTTGATAGAAAGAGAAAATTTGATAGAAAGACAGAAAATTTGATAAAGAGAGAAAGAATTGATAAAAGAGAAAATTTGATAGAAAGAGAGAAAATTTGATAGAAAAGAGAAAATTTAATAGAAAGAGAAAATTTGATAGAAAGAGAGAAAATTTGATAGAAAGAGAGAAAATTTGATAGAAAGAGAGAAAATTTGATAGAAAGAGAGAAAATTTGATAGAAAGAGAAAATTTGATAGAAAGAGAGAAAATTTGATAGAAAGAGAAAATTTGATAGAAAGAGAGAAAGAATTGATAGAAAGGGGGTAAGGATTGCAAGATAGACAAACACAATTTCAATCATAGAACATTCGGTGTAAAAGTTCTCTAGTATGTAACTATTTAGGTTACGGTATACATGGTTCTAGTCCTAATTATCGTCATAGAACATGAAATTTGTTTTAATATTTTATTAGAAAAAGGTAATATTAAACTTAACAGAGTGTAACCCTCGTCTTCAGGACTAAGCAGTAGGTTTCAAAACCAGCCAACCTTCAACTGGTAAAACTGTGTAGAGTCAGATCTATACGACATTAGAAGGAAGGATTGAATGAGGATGAACATAAGAAAGACAGAACTACAGATTAGAGAATAAATTAAGAGATTGACATACAACAGACTATTAGAGTTTTATCTGGCGAGAGAGAGAAATAGAGATAGACAGTATTAAAGATAAAATGGAACCAAGATTCGATCCAGAGACAACATATAATCTGAATATGGTAATGTTGCAAGAGAACATGTTGAAATGAGACTAAAAGCAAGGAGAATATTTTTACTGTGCATCTTAGTGAAGGAGCAGGAGACGTGTGGTGGTTGGAATCATTATAATAACAATATAATATAAAAAGTAATATTAATAATAATATTCATTTTAACACAGAACAAATTAAAATTAAAAACTGTCTATCAGTTTAATTTTTAAAAATATTGTACTTATATATTTATTGTAAAAATTGACACAACATGTTTGCTGGAAGTTGAAGACATTCTGATGTTCAGTGGAGATTTAGAACTCCCGACACTATTCAATTGTTTACACTAAGTGAAGAAATGTTACTCTACAGAGATTTATTTTAAACAATACATAATGTACCATTATAAATTAATTTTTGTTTTAATTCACGCAGTCGTTTTAGATATTAGGGTATGAGGTTCCTGTCACTTTATATCTCTAGACCCTAGTGAGCAGGAGGTAGAAGCGATAACTTCTTTTCTGATGTGTGGAACCCTCGAGAGTGGGATTGAATATACAAGCTTCTTGAGCCCGAGTCGATAGGTGAACGCATGCGCATTACGCTAATCTGAGGAAACCTACCATTATACAACATATATATATATATATGGCAAGCATGGCGAGCGGCAGTGAGGGCGCCTCAAAAGAAAAGAAGAAAAACAACATCACATGGGGAGGCAAAAGAGAGCACAGAGCGCAGAGAGAACATCCCATGTGTCGGCTCTACTCTCCGTTTTACCTGCAGCAACTATGGCAAGGATTGCCACTCCAGATTAGGTCATTACAGCCACATGAAACGTTGTGATTCAGCACAGAACATACTACGTGACGCAACACCTATTGTCTCCTGAGACAAAGAGGCCAATGAATGAATTAATATATATATATATACATACATAACGATTTGTTTTAATACTCAATAAAAGAATACTAATCCTCCCATTCATAATTCCAACAGCAGTTCCGTTATGGCTTAGCCATATTTCTAAATGATGTATGATACTAATTGTTGCACACCTTTCATAGTTAGTAGAGATTACGTTGTAATATTATTTTAACACAATAGATGAGATCGATCATTGTTAGGAACACACTATTCTTACTCTCAACAGAAACTGTCTGCTTCACTCTTTAGAAAATAAGATCACACTGTGGTTGATATCTCAAAGCAAATTTGTTACATATGTTCTATTTGTTTGAATAGACAATAAAATTGTATTAAGGGTCTCCGTAAAAAAACATACTTCAATTTACCATTCACAGGATTTGAACCACAATTCTTTCTTTCTGACAGCAGCTATTGCCTAGTCCTGCAGACGAACGAGCGTTTGTCAGAGAACAACATGGAGAGATAACTGCATCAGAGAACAACATGGAGAGATAACTGCAGTTAACACAGAACAATTAACAAAATAGAACGTTTGAAGTGACTACAGAACAAATTGTAATGAAGATGAAAAAAAAGAAGATTAGGGGTAAATAATAACAGTAACAGAAATCAGAGTTATTAATGGATTGTTCAGAGCACGTTACACCACTTCCGGATGAGAACGTATGAAACAAGCTGCATATTGGGGAGAAGGTGAAATCTAGCAAACTTACTTTATAGACTTTGATCACAATTACAAGGGAGGTAAGAAGGGATAAAACAAACTGTTACATGTATGCTTAACAGTAGAGACAAGAACTGGTTCAAATACACAATGAGTCGTAGATAGTACAAGTGAAAGTGAGAAGGTGTTTGAAGATTCAACTCGACTTTAGGTTTCATGGTTGGAAATTATGTATCACTATTCCAAACGATATGAATAATATACCTCGGACAGTCATATTTTATCTGTTACAAGGTTTCCTGTTTGATCGTTAAGGATTTTAAAACTGTGTTGGTCAAAGACAATAACACGCCCTTTCTCGGTCTTTTGGCTAAGATCAAAGTGCTAGTGTCCACTTGATCATGGCCAACGGGCGTGAGCCTTCATAGAGCCAAAAGGCAACAAAACCAGAAAGTTCCGAGCAGCTATCGTTCGAAAGGATGACGACGCTCTTTTTTTAACACGTTTTAAACGTGACCGGGTACCACCCTGTCCGGTACTAAAGGGTAAGGGCCAAAAAAACACTTTAAAAAATAAAGAAAATAACACGCCTACAACTGATGAATTTCACATTACTTGTCCTTCTAAGTGTGGGTCGCGTCTCGTCCTTTTGGCAAAGATGAAAGTGTAGTACCCACTTGAATGCGGCCAAAGGGTGGGAGCCTTCATAGATCCAATAGATAACGTAATACATGTAAACAAATTCCACGCAGCTCTTATTGGAAAGAGTATCGACGTTTGGATTGTTTATACTCTCAACTGTAACTGGGTCCAACTGATTCGACACTGCCTGGTAAGGGCCTAATAAAAAATATGATGAATTTCACGTGTCTAAGGTTTAATAATCTAGATTTGAGATAGTTTGGAACATTATAGATGGGTACCAAATTTTATATTTCATTCTTTCTTACTTTTCTTTTTTTTCTGCAAGAACATGTAAAACATACTAAACAAAAAAAAAACACAATGTAACCAGAAATGAACTGGAAAAACAAACTTATGATATATCAAAGTACCACTCCTGTACTTTGCTATATGTAGTCAGTATTTTGGTGTACTTTGCTATATGTATGTAGGGATATATATGTAGATACTTTGCTATAAGTACCATTGCTATATGATACTAAATGCTGTAAACTGATCTCATGCATTACTCTTAAACTACGCATTTTGATTTTTTTTACTGCCTCAAGAGAATTCTACGAATATTTTGATCAGAAAAAAAATAACGAAAGAGAGCTACAGAAGGAAAACAAATTACACATTACTGACAGCTATACTTGAAGAAACAAGATGGATAAGGTTTGGACAGATGTGCAGAATGCCCCCAAGCACTTTGGTAAGCAGACGGGGAAAGTAGGCGGGATCGACAAAAAGATAACTGGCGGGCAGAGAAAACGGAAATTTGAGAGTCTGGACTGATATGTGATACCATGGACAGAAAAGGTGATATAAATGCTGCATTTGAAATCGTCAATGTCTTATATGTCTCCTACGACACATTAAAAGATTATAATTCGAAATGAATATGTTATAAACCGCTTATCTTTACTAAGATCTGCCTGTTTTACGAGTACACATTTCTCTATCGTTTTATGTAAAAGCATTATAATAACTTGGAAAAATACCTTGTCTGAAATTAAGAATAGATTTTTATCTCAAATTGTTGCAATCTATTATACTTCATTTTCTTTGAAATTCTAAAAATGCTTTCAGTTGCTGGCCGATTCTTCTGTCTTCTATATATTTGAGAGCAAATGTTTCAATAAATTTTCTGTCACTGTTGGATTTGCTTTGAAAAGTTATGCTGGTATTTATTTTTACATGTTGTCTTGTTTTTCGATGAATTAATCTTCTTTCTTTCTTCTTTTGTCAGCACACTGTTACCGGGTTGATAACCCAGTGTCGTGGTTTTATGTATTTGTCTTGCGCTTCTCTGGTGACTCGTGTGATGGTTTTCTTAATCCCTTTGCAGAATTCAACTACGTTATCTATCCACCTTTTCCTTGGTCTTTCTCTCGCCTTCCTTCCTGATATTCTGTTGTGGAAAGCTTCATATGCAGTTTGGTCTGTTCACATTCTTACTAAGTGGCCAAACCACTTCATTCTCTGTTTCGCTATATAATTCAAGTACGGTCTTGTTCCAAGCTTTTCTCTGATGCTGGTATTCACAACTCTGTTGATTCTTGTGTTGTTGGTGACTGCGGAGATATTTAATTTCGCAAATGGATGAATTAATAACTTCTATAATTTATTGCTTATTTGTTGGTTTTAATTTTACCCAAATGTCTCCACGAACTTGTTGGATTTAGAAAAGGGAAAAAGTTCTCTGTTTAAAGCTGGACTTTTCATCAGAAATTTAGTGACGGGAAAAAAATCGGACTTTTCATCTCTAAGTTTTACATCTGTATTGATTATTAATGTCCTGCCTCTGTTTTTGTCATGTGCTTGTCAAAGTATATTTGTGAATAATATGTACTCTTTCCTCCTAGATAGCTTCCATCGAAATGTTGTAAATATTAGAAGGAATTCATTCGTGCAGTTGAAACACAGCGACAAGCGTTGTCTTTTTGTTTGCAAACAGCTCTGGACCATTCATAAGTTTAATCCTGTGTCTTCTCTTGCTCCCCAGTTTATTATGAAAAATGAAAATCGTGGCATATCCTTTACAGGACATAGCCATCAACCACAGTAAAGAAGTCGTTGATTTTTCTAGGCACCACTTATACGTTCAGTAGTTTGCTATTGCTTTCTAAACGGTGAGGTCTATTTTTCCTTTGTAAAAATCCCCGGAAACGAATTTGCTTCCAGACTTGCCCACCGTGGGGTTTGAACCAGGTACGCTTGGGCTCGTGATCGAGCTCACTACTGCTTGAGCTACAGACGCTCACCAGTTTATTTCATTTTAAAAAAAATCTGAATGAAGAGTACGCACAATAAAAAGTATAAAGTAAATGAAACAACCCGCTGCAATACTATATATTACGTTGAGGAATAGTGGGATTTTATGTCGTGAAAGTAACATGCTCGTCTCTCAGACCAAAGGTACTCAGTTTGTTCTCCGTGTGAAGCGATCATGATATTTGTCCAGGGTCTCTTGATCTCAATGTAGGTAAGATAAAGTTTCCAGTTTTATCGGAGAAGGTTAACAGAAGTCTTGTATGAAAGCTGAGCACGAAAAATAAAAATTGACAGTTGAATATCGATATAGTATACTACAAAGCCTCTACAAGAGAGAAATTCATTTTAAAAAAAATGAAACTATGAAAACAACTTTTTACCATCTTCAGAATTACGCCCAGGACTATCGCCAGCGCTACGGAGTTCTCGCACTACCACAAGGCATTTTAGTATAAGAAAGAGATATGAACACACATGGCTATTCACGGAGTGCAGTTATGATTTTTGTTCTTCAGGTCCTTACCCGGTAGTGCCTCAGCGTTTGGATCCAGTTAAGTGTGAAAAGTGTAAAAACTCCAAATTTATTCGAATGAGAGCTGCTCGAAATTTGTTTTAGTTGCCTGTTGCCTCTCTATGAAGTTTTCCATCATTTGAACGCGATCAAGTGGACACTACACTTTGATCTTAGTCACAATCCTGGATGATGATCCTATCAATCAGTCACAATCTTGGATGATGATCCTATCAATCAGTCACAATCCTGGATGATGATCCTATCAATCAGTCACAATCCTGGATGATGATCCTATCAATCAGTCACAATCCTGGATGATGATCCTATCAATCAGTCACAATCTTGGATGATGATCCTATCAATCAGTCACAATCCTGGATGATGATCCTATCAATCAGTCACAATCTTGGATGATGATCCTATCAATCAGTCACATTAGGAAATACAATATTCAAACATTGTTCTCTTTGATCAACAACAAGAAATTGTGTATCTGTCCAACATTGAACTCAAACTTGTTGCTACACATCGTTTCTCTGACATCAAATTGTGTATCTGTCCAACATTGAACTCAAACTTGTTGCTACACATCGTTTCTCTGACATCAAATTATGTATCTGTCCAACATTGAACTCAAACTTGTTGCTACTCATCGTTTCTCTGATATCAAATTGTGTATCTGTCCAACATCGAACCCAAACTTGTTGCTACTCATCATTTCTCTGATATCAAATTGTGTATCTGTCCAACATTGAACTCAAACTTGTTGCTACACATCGTTTCTCTGACATCAAATTGTGTATCTGTCCAACATTGAACTCAAACTTGTTGCTACACATCGTTTCTCTGACATCAAATTATGTATCTGTCCAACATTGAACTCAAACTTGTTGCTACTCATCGTTTCTCTGACATCAAATTATGTATCTGTCCAACATCGAACCCAAACTTGTTGCTACTCATCGTTTCTCTGATATCAAATTATGTATCTGTCCAACATTGAACCCAAACTTGTTGCTACTCATCGTTTCTCTGACATCAAATTATGTATCTGTCCAACATCGAACCCAAACTTGTTGCTACTCATCGTTTCTCTGATATCAAATTATGTATCTGTCCAACATTGAACCCAAACTTGTTGCTACTCATCGTTTCTCTGACATAAAATTGTGTATCTGTCCAACATCGAACCCAAACTTGTTGCTACTCATCGTTTCTCTGACATCAAATTGTGTATCTGTCCAACATTGAACTCAAACTTGTTGCTACTCATCGTTTCTCTGACATCAAATTGTGTATCTGTCCAACATTGAACTCAAACTTGTTGCTAGTCATCGTTTCTCTGATATCAAATTGTGTATGTGTCCAACATCGAACCCAAACTTGTTGCTAGTCATCGTTTCTCTGATATCAAATTATGTATCTGTCCAACATTGAATTCAAACTTGTTGCTACACATCGTTTCTCTGATTTCAAATTGTGTATCTGTCCAACATTGAACTCAAACTTGTTACTACACATCGTTTCTCTGATATCAAATTATGTATCTGTCCAACATTGAACTCAAACTTGTTACTACACATCGTTTCTCTGATATCAAATTATGTATCTGTCCAACATTGAACTCAAACTTGTTACTACACATCGTTTCTCTGATATCAAATTATGTATCTGTCCAACATTGAACTCAAACTTGTTGCTACTCATTGTTTCTCTGATATCAAATTATTAGATGAATATGAGAGAAATATATCGGATTTTTACGAACGATAAAAATAGACCTCACCGTTTAGAAAACAATGGCAAACTACTGAACGTATAAGTGGTGCCTAGAAAATCAACGACTCGTTTACTGGTGTTGATAGCGACGTCATGTAAAGGAAATGCCACTATTTTCTTTTCCTTGTCATAATATGGGAAATATAACACAACTGAGGACATTGATCTGAGAAACGAGACCATCAACCTGGGAAGCAACTACACTAACTGCAATTACATTATCGTAAAACACAATACTATGATCACTGACAATTTTGTTTAAATTGAGTGCATTTAATTAGTTTTCTTATATCTGCATCCTTATCTTATTTTCTGTAATTACTAATCAATCCTTATTAATGTTGCACGTTTCAACAATACTTTACAACACTGTCAAAGAAACTACAATATGTTGAGAGATGTTAGATCATGTTAAGGTAAAGTGTTATACTCACACACTAACGCATATCATGATATAGTCCGTTCAACTTGTCATGTCCACAGATACCAATGTATATCTTTGTAACCATTTGATCAAATAACTTCAAAACTTGCATGTGAACTCACACACTAACGCATATCATACTAGTTGTAATTGTTCCCTAAGAAATTACAAATAATATTTTATCTCTAGAAGATGATGAAAATTGTAAATTTGAAATTGCCAAACTAGTACTAGTTATTTACTAGTTTATTACATCCCATTACATCGAAATAACTATGTAATAACTCCTTTGTCACTCAAATACACCCGGAAATGATAAAGCAGACATGTTGTATAATAAGGAGTTAACAAGAAAGCAAAGTCACAGCAGCAACTTTCTATACAGCAAAGAAAATCATTTTTTTAAATGTAAAAAAAAACCCACAGAAGGTTTGCTTAACAGATCGGTTATGAGAGACACTAGAAGAGAGGTCTACATGGTCAACCCAACCTCAATGACAACATCAACCACCTTACAAGGAGAGATCAGAGCATCATTTTCCGATATCGAACCAAACACATACCACTTAATATAATCACATGAACATAATTCAACTACAACACACTCCAGAGTGTTATGCACATCATCATGAAACCACATACCACAACCACTTCAGGTTTGCCAAGAGCTGAAGGATGTCAGGAAGATCCTTCTTCTCCACGTGCCAGAAAAATGGAACACATTATACGAACAAACAACTGACACAAATATGCATACAGCTACACAGTATTTGGCTAAAATATGCATACAGCTACACAGTATTTGGCTAAAATATGCATACAGCTACACAGTATTTGGCTAAAATATGCATACAGCTACACAGTATTTGGCTAAAATATGCATACAGCTACACAGTATTTGACTAAAATATGCATACAGCTACACAGTATTTGGCTAAAATATGCATACAGCTACACAGTATTTGGCTAAAATATGCATACAGCTACACAGTATTTGGCTAAAATATGCATACAGCTACACAGTATTTGGCTAAAATATGCATACAGCTACACAGTATTTGGCTAAAATATGCATACAGCTACACAGTATTTGGCTAAAATATGCATACAGCTACACAGTATTTGGCTAAAATATGCATACAGCTACACAGTATTTGGCTAAAATATGCATACAGCTACACAGTATTTGGCTAAAATATGCATACAGCTACACAGTATTTGGCTAAAATATGCATACAGCTACACAGTATTTGGCTAAAATATGCATACAGCTACACAGTATTTGGCTAAAATATGCATACAGCTACACAGTATTTGACTAAAATATGCATACAGCTACACAGTATTTGGCTAAAATATGCATACAGCTACACAGTATTTGGCTAAAATATGCATACAGCTACACAGTATTTGGCTAAAATATGCATACAGCTACACAGTATTTGACTAAAATATGCATACAGCTACACAGTATTTGGCTAAAATATGCATACAGCTACACAGTATTTGGCTAAAATATGCATACAGCTACACAGTATTTGGCTAAAATATGCATACAGCTACACAGTATTTGGCTAAAATATGCATACAGCTACACAGTATTTGGCTAAAATATGCATACAGCTACACAGTATTTGGCTAAAATATGCATACAGCTACACAGTATTTGGCTAAAATATGCATACAGCTACACAGTATTTGGCTAAAATATGCATACAGCTACACAGTATTTGGCTAAAATATGCATACAGCTACACAGTATTTGGCTAAAATATGCATACAGCTACACAGTATTTGGCTAAAATATGCATACAGCTACACAGTATTTGGCTGAAGGACAAGAGCCCAATGACACCTGGATCATTTCGGAAGAAAAAAAAGATTTACATTTGAACTTATATCATAATTGCTGGATGTCCGATGATAAAGAGTATACTGATATCAGCTAATATTAAGGACGAGAGGGAGGGATGGGGAGGGGGGAGCTTATTAGAGCAATGCATCTAGCAGTAGATTTGTGAATCGAATACATAATTATTTTGGGTTCATTTTCCGCACTCGGCTTTTCACAAGTTAATGCCGGAACTTTCCCTCCAACCCCCTGCATACTTGCGGCTAGAAATGTTTAACGACTTCGTACCCAACGGTCTGTCAAGAAAAAGGGAAATTTTCATTTTTCAAGCGAAATAAAAACACACTACAATAAAAATGGATACAACAGCATAAAGTAAAGTACCAACAAAAAAGTTAATTGCATATCCTTTACAGGACTTTGAGAATCAAACCCAGCTTTTAAACGCTGTTGTGGTTTTTCTAGGCATTATTACATTCAGTAGTTTGCCATTGCTTTCTGAACGGGTGATGCCATCGTCTTTTTGTAAAAATCCACGCGAAACAATTTGCAACCAAATTGTACACAGCGTGATTCGAACTCAGAACATCGGGGTTAATAGACCGAGTCACTATCCCCTAAGCCACAGACGCCACAAAGTACCAACAACACAAGTTAAGCTACCAACAAAAATAAAGAACCAACAACACAAATTAAACTACCAACAACAGTACCAGCAGTATAGTATAAAGTACAGATAATAGAGTTTAAAGTACCAAATAATATAATATAACGCGTAAACAACAGTACCCGTACTACAGCATACAGTAACAGCAACAGTACCATTAACACAGTATAAAGTACCAACAATAGTACCAGTAACACAGTATAAAGTACCAACAATAGTACCAGTAACACAGTATAAAGTACCAACAACAGTACCAGTAACATAGTAAAAAATACCAACAACAGTACCAGTAACACAGTTTAAAGTACCAACAATAGTACCAGTAACACAGTTTAAAGTACCAACAATAGTACCAGTAACACAGTATAAAATATCAACAACAGTACCAGTAGCACAGTTTAAAGTACCAACAATAGTACCAGTAACACAGTTTAAAGTACCAACAATAGTACCAGTAACACAGTATAAAATATCAACAACAGTACCAGTAACACAGTTTAAAGTACCAACAATAGTACCAGTAACACAGTTTAAAGTACCAACAATAGTACCAGTAACACAGTATAAAATATCAACAACAGTACCAGTAACACAGTTTAAAGTACCAACAATAGTACCAGTAACACAGTATAAAGTACCAACAACAGTACCAGTAACAGTACCAGTAACAGTACCAGTAACACACGATTTAAAAAAGAAGTCCAGTTTATGAACAGATTGTTTAGTAAGTATTAAACAGCAGTATAACAGATATAAAAGACAGGATTATTAAACAACATTATAACAGATATAAAAGACAGGATTATTAAACAACATTATAACAGATATAAAAGACAGGATTATTAAACAACATTATAACAGATATAAAAGACAGGATTATTAAACAGCAGTATAACAGATATAAAAGATAGGATTATTAAACAGCAGTATAACAGATATAAAAGACAGGATTATTAAACAGCAGTGTAACAGATATAAAAGACAGGATTATTAAACAACATTATAACAGATATAAAAGACAGGATTATTAAACAACATTATAACAGATATAAAAGACAGGATTATTAAACATCAGTGTAACAGATATAAAAGATAGGATTATTAAACAGCAGTATAACAGATATAAAAGACAGGATTATTAAACAGCAGTATAACAGATATAAAAGACAGAATTATTAGAAGATTGTATTTGACATCAGCTACTTCTTGTCAGTATATACTTAAACAACTTGACTGTATGTTAAAACTGAGCAGTTTTTTCCAGAGACCCCTATGAATGTTGCTGGAGCTACGGAGTTCGTGCTTTGAGCAATACTCTCGGCAGGTGGTGTGCCATTTCTGCGGAGAAGGACCGAGTCATATGGGGTAAAACACAGTGCAATGAAGTCAATCTTTAGGCTTAAAAACCCTTTAAACTGAAGAACATTTTGCCATAAAGGTGGACCTCAAAGATAACAGAGGCGACGAATGGCACTATTTATGAAACGCACACAAGGGCTCGTTCTAGAAATCTATTCTTATCCTGACGTTGTGAGACAAAACAGGTTTGGACAATAGAAAGAATTAATAGAACTTATTGTTTCTTACATGTGTGATACATACTTTGTTCTTACCTTGTTTGAAGTATAAGATGATACTATTTACATCGGTAGAAATAACTGTCCGTAGAAGTACTCCTTTGCAGAGTGATCGGTATCTATTAATATATTTCTATATTTCATATGTGTGGCTTGTATTTATCAGAAGCGTAGAGCGATATCCTATCAAATGTCCCAAATGATGATTGACAACATAGGAGATCTCTTCGCAACGAGAGAGCAGGAGAAATCTGGAGGTAGCGGAAGTTGGAAGGAAGTGTGTAAGAGAGGCACAAACAATAGAGAGTGAGAGCGGATGCGGTAGTTTGTTGCGATAAATTGTGAGACTGTGAGAGAACGACCTGGTAGACAATATTATGGTCATCGTACAGGACTTTAGTTGATCTGTGAAATGATTGGTAACGTAAGAGGTGGTAGCGGCTCACCACTGTTAAATACAATGTGGTAACGGCTCACCACTGCTAGATACATTGTGATAGCAGCTCACCACTGTTAAATACGATACAGAATGATGTGTGTACATTGCTAGAGACAAAGAGAGATCTAGACAAACTAAGACAAACAGAAATAAAACAATAAAACAAAAAATTTAACAATAAACAAAATAAAAGTTTTGATAACTATATACTTCTCAAATAATATATATATCAATATTTGTTTTCTTTTCTTCTTTGGGTATATATATATATATATATATATATATATATATATATATATATATATATATATATATATATATTCCGAACCAGAAGCACTTGAGCTGAAAGCTCTTCTGCTCGGTATCATGAACATCGTAACCCTTCGGTTCGGTGCCACAAACACCGTGAATCTGGGGAACCTGTGGCTTTTCTCCCAGTCCACGGAATTGAACCCGCACACACAGAGGACTAGTCACCCACAGTCCAACGCGCTAAGAACACGCTGGGCAGACGGGCTTGAGTATATATAAAAACTATTTGTATATGTTTGTTTTTCTTAATTCTTATTTTAGCATAATTTTTTTTTAAATGTATATGTTGGATCTCTCAATTAATTCTTTAAGTATAGAAATAAAATAATATGTGTGTCTGTTTCTTTAATTATGAGCTTTCAATTATAAAAAATGCATATTTCGGTTCTCTTAATAAATTCTTTGAGTATGAAAACAATATATGTATGTATGTATGTGTGTATGTATGTGTGTATTTTTGCACTGTACTTTAGATAATCGATTCACAAGAACCGTTAAGTGATTAATCTATTGATTAGATTTGAAGAAACAATGTATAGTCAAAATAGCAGAAATAACAGAAATTGTTATTAAAATGTTATAAATTAATAAACGTATCGAATGTCGAACACAGTAGAACGTATGTGATTAGTGTACATTAGACACATTCGAAAACTATGGTTTCCTTTTCAACCGAAACGAAAACAGACCGACAATGATAAATATGCTGTTTCGGTTTCTGAAAAAAAACATAATTCTATCGGTGTCTTGTGTGCATGTATGTCTGTGTGCATGTATGTCCGTGCATGTTCATTCAGGTATGCCAACCCTGCATGCGAAGACTGGACGCGGCAGATTGTGAAAACTATACTCTGGTTCTACGGACAAGAAGGCGTCTGCCAGCAACGCGCTGCGGAGCGTAGTGAGCACGGCCAGGCACGTAGAGCGACCTGGTCATCGGCTGCACCCAGATCCTTCTCCAGCCGTCTCGACTTTGTTCTGCCACTGGACACAGAAGGAATTGGACGAGAGAGTGAGATCGACGAACTGCGCAACTCTTTCTCACTTTAAACCAAATCATCGCGCAAGTCACTATTTCATCCAAACTACATTCCCTTGGATGAAAATTTGTGTGGTCATCATCACCCTTGATGGACGAGCATCATGTCCGTATGCATGTATGTCTGTGTGCATGTATGACTGTGTGGATCTATCTCTGTGTGAATGTGTGTCTGTGTTAATTATCTATTAAAATGTATTACTCTTCCTGATATCGAATGATCCGATGTTGCTTTTGGTTCATGTGCGCCTTGACTTCAGATCAGTGCTATGTAGAAATGAAAATTGTGGCATATCCATTACAGGACGTAGCCATCAACCACAGTAAACGAGTTGTTGATTTTCTAGGCACCACTTATACGTTCAGTAGTTTGCCATTGCTTTCTGAACGGTAAGGTCTATTTTTACCTTTCGTAAAAATTCCACGGAAGAATGTGCAAGTCTGTGGATATCTACACCTGCACAGTTCAGACAAGATCTACACCTACACAGTTCGAACAAGATCTACAACTACACAGTTCGGACAAGATCTACACCTACACAGTACGGACAAGATCTACACCTACACAGTACGGACAAGATCTACACCTACACAGTACGGACAAGATCTACACCTGCACAGTTCGGACAAGATCTACAACTACACAGTTCGGACAAGATCTACACCTGCACAGTTCGGACAAGATCTACACCTACACAGTACGGACAAGATCTACACCTACACAGTACGGACAAGATCTACACCTGCACAGTTCGGACAAGATCTACACCTACACAGTACGGACAAGATCTACACATACACAGTACGGACAAGATCTACACCTACACAGTACGGACAAGATCTACACCTGCACAGTTCGGACAAGATCTACACCTACACAGTTCGGACAAGATCTACACCTACACAGTACGGACAAGATCTACACCTACACAGTTCGGACAAGATTTACACCTACCCAGTTCGGACAAGATCTAAACCTGCACAGTTCAGACAAGATCTACACCTACACAGTTCGGACAAGATCTACACCTACACAGTTCGGACAAGATCTACACCTACACAGTTCGGACAAGATCTACACCTACACAGTACGGACAAGATCTACAACTACATAGTTCAGACAAGATCTACACCTGCACAGTTCGGACAAGATCTATACCTACACAGTTCGGACAAGATCTACACCTGCACAGTTCGGACAAGATTTACACCTACACAGTTCGGACAAGATCTACACCTACACAGTACGGACAAGATCTACACCTACACAGTTCGGACAAGATCTACACCTACACAGTTCGGACAAGATCTACACCTACCCAGTTCGGACAAGATCTACACCTACACAGTTCGGACAAGATCTACACCTACACAGTTCGGACAAGATCTACACCTACACAGTTCGGACAAGATCTACACCTACACAGTTCGGACAAGATCTACACCTACACAGTACGGACAAGATCTACACCTACACAGTACGGACAAGATCTACACCTACACAGTTCGGACAAGATCTACACCTACACAGTTCGGACAAGATCTACACCTACACAGTACGGACAAGATCTACACCTACACAGTACGGACAAAATCTACACCTACACAGTACGGACAAGATCTACACCTACACAGTACGGACAAGATCTACAACTACACAGTTCAGACAAGATCTACACCTGCACAGTTCGGACAAGATCTATACCTACACAGTTCGGACACGATCTACACCTGCACAGTTCGGACAAGATTTACACCTACACAGTTCGAACAAGATCTACACCTGCACAGTTCGGACAAGATCTACACCTACACAGTTCGGACAAGATCTACACCTACACAGTTCGGACAAGATCTACACCTCCATAGTTCGGACAAGATCTACACCTACACAGTTCGGATAGGATCTACACCTACACAGTTCGGACAAGATCTACACCTGCACAGTTCGGACAAGATCTATACCTACACAGTTCGGACACGATCTACACCTGCACAGTTCGGACAAGATTTACACCTACACAGTTCGAACAAGATCTACACCTGCACAGTTCGGACAAGATCTACACCTACACAGTTCGGACAAGATCTACACCTACACAGTTCGGACAAGATCTACACCTCCATAGTTCGGACAAGATCTACACCTACACAGTTCGGATAGGATCTACACCTACACAGTTCGGACAAGATCTACACCTGCATAGTTCGGACAAGATCTACATCTACACAGTTCGGACAGGGGCTACACCTGCACAGTTCGTGAAATGAAAATCGCGGCATATCCTAAAGGACGTAGCCATCAACCACAGTAAACGAGTCGAAGATGTTCTAGACACCACTTATACGTTCAGTAGTTTGCCATTGCTTTCTGAACGGTGAGGTCTATATTTACATTTCGTAAAAATCCCACGGAAACGAATTTGCTTCCAAACTTGCCCGCCGTGGGGTTTGAACCAGGTACGCTTGGGTTTGTGATCGAGCTCACTACCGCTTGAGCTATAGACGCTCAAACACAGTTCGTACAAGAGTTTCAACTATCTATCCTACCACAATAGCTTTAATGAGATACTTTGGCCATATCAAGCGTCACGATGGCCTGGAGAGAACAATATTTGAAGGCAGGGTCCCAGGACGAAGAGACAGACCAAGAAGAAGATGGCTATAAGATATTAAAGAAACCATGAATATAACCATCGGCGAAGTGGGCGAACTGACCAGAGACAGAGTGAATTTCAGATTCGCTGCAAACAAAGCAGCGTGTTATAAAGGACACACACCTTGATGATGATCCTAGCACAAAGGTGATTTACGTCCTTTACTTTTGACATGTGCCTAAATGTTCAAGTCAAGAAGATTATAACGGCGTAGAGCGAACCCAGTAAACGCTGGTTGAAATCGGACACATCGCCGAAGGATAAGCACCAGAACTCCAAATGGTACTGAAGATTGTGAATGTATCACACCCTTTCTGTGTGTTAGGCTGTTTATATATCACAATAAGAATGATACAAATTGCCGTAAAGGAACGATCGCGGGCAAGAGAGAGAGAGAGAGACAGAGAGAGAGAGAGAGAGATAACGTTAGGGGGTCTCTATGGCAAAGTGGTTAAGACGTTAACCTTTCGCTCTGAAAGCTACCAAATTCACGAGTTCAAATTTGGACCGAGTCGCATGTACCATTTTTTCATGAGATCTCTATTATCGTTTCTGGAGCTACGGACTTTGCCCTTTGTGCGACTTTTTGGCTGGTGGCGTGCCATTTCTACCGAGAGGGACGAAGCCATATGGGGAAACCCGGTGTAATTAAGTCATACCTTCGACCTTAAACTTTCTTAGAGAGTACAAACAGATTCCTTACAGTCCTCGGATTTAAAGGTAAATTCTCATGGCTGTGAAACCGACGTCATAGCAATTGAGCATCCCCTTCCCAATAATTATTATTAATAACCAATATGTAAAATGTATCATGGTGAAATCTAAATTTAGTTACGGGACACGTTCAAACTCGTTTAGCTAACATTCATGACAGGAAAATTCAACACCAAGATTTTACTCAAAATGTCAGCACTTGGTGCATTGTGGTAGTGCTCGAGACCGAGTGTCGGGACGTGTTTATCAGATTTGTATAAATCTCTTGAATCAGCTGACTTCCATATTCAACTTAAGCGTCCTTGGTAATTGAGAATAAATACGACCTCCGTTTTTGAGATTCTTATTCAGTAGTTAGAAGGAGTGACTTTCCAGTCCAGACATAATTTACGATTCTGGAATAAGTGCATGTTGTAATTTATATATATATGCCCGCCTGCCCAGCTTGCTCGTAGCGCGTTGGACTGCGGGTGACAAACCCTCTGTGAGTACGGGTTCATTTCCGTGGACTGGCAGAAAAAGCCCCATTTCCTCCAGATTTACGTTGTTCGTGGCACCGAACCGAAGGGTTACGATATCCACGGCTCCGAGCCGTAGAGATGAAAAGCTCAAGTGCTTCTGAATCGGGAAAATATATATATATATATATATATATATATATATATATATATACTATATTCGTGTATTTACTCACACATATAGTAAACGCAGATAATATACACTTGTGTGTGTGCGTGTTTGGATATATATATATATATATATATAAGTAAAGAAACCATTTTTATATGCCGTGGTGTATTGGGTAATACTGTGTTAGGCTTGTATTTGTCATTGACCGTCGGCACACGTCAATATCACGCCTGATGCCTTTACTTCTCAGTGTTTTTGCTGGTACCCAGTTAAGGCCGTGTCGATCTGAGAGCCGTTCGGTCGAAAAAATATTCCACACGCACTGTTGAATTGAATCCTGACAACTAGTCTAAGAAGCGAATGTCTCTAACAACTATGCTATTGCGGCTGTGGAAGTGAACGATTAATTGTTCAAGTCTCAGATACAAAATGTTTATCGATTGCCATTATTGTTGTCGAGTCTAAAATGTTGACAACGTAATAGGACAAGAGGAATGGGGGAGGGACTTGGAGACGGTGTATTATTATTTTTATGATATGCTTGTCTTAAACTTGAACTTCAAACCCATACAACACCCACATATACAACCTACACTCTGAGAATAAAATCTAACTCTTAAATAGCCGTTCTAATCAGATATAACAATCAATCTTGATTTTTTTTCAATTGAGTCTTTCAATTACAATCTACATCTTACACAACCCAAATCTACAGAATCGAATTATTTATATCTGAATAAAATCACATTAGCATAATATGACAATCTCAATCTTAAAATATATCTGTCAATATGCTTCTTCTTCTTCTTCTACCCTTCGCCCCAAAGGAAGCATAGGCCCCCAAACATGGCCTTGCTAACCCTCGTGCACTTGGTTGCGGTTTTATAGCTGAGTTTTTTTACTGGATGTGGTAGCTAATCCCCCGGCAAACCTCCACTTTCGCCGTATACGGCATGCGGTATGTATTAGTGGTTCTATTATTTATCCCGTATTTGGACCCCGGTAACCACACGGGCGTCCGATTTGTATGATGAATCATCTTTGACTCATTATTGGACAGAAAGACGTGTAGACGCATATGTTGAGATTCTCATCGTCTATATTGCGACCAGATATCGTATCAGACGTGTATGCACCTACCCTTCTACCAATTTCAAGTAGCTCTCCTTCGATCCCTACCCCCTTAGCCAGACATTAGTCTGTTACAAGGCCCATCACTTGGAGGTGGGGTAGGATCTTGATCAGTGCCAGCTCACTGACCCTGGCGCCACTGCATATCCTTATATTATTGCTCCTTCGGCCCCTATCTGTCAATATCCCTTACATTAAATACCAGAAACTACATTTACTTTTCTGTTACTGTTTCTGTCCAATAAACTTGAATATCACAATATTAACTGTTTATTACAATAGTATTCTCCTGTTAACACTGTACAAGCAGTTCTTGAAAACAAACCACATACATACAAATAAATACACAAAAATGAAGTGTATAAGAAAGAATATCAATAATTTAGTTGTTAGTACGCATGCTTCATAGGCTAGTTGTCTGGGGTTCAATTCTAAAGTTTGAGTAGAATTTTTTACCTACTGCAACAGTTCTCAAGTCGACCCAGCCTCAATTTGGTATCAGAAAAAATACTGAAAAGTAAGGGCGACATCACTCACCGTGTGTCGATGGTCACCGAGAAAATACGGGCCCAACACCGTAATCCCTCAAATACCCATGCAAATGAATTCCTTTTCCTTCCTTTCTCATGTGTGAAATGAAAGATCAAAAATATTTCTCTGCTCACACAGAATCGATGTGTCCTTTGACTAGAAGTTTGGACACTGTTTGCAAAGATATCGTTTGATTGTAGTGCCACTGAGTGGCACATTCATGGAGGGATATCAGTTGATTGTAGTGCCACTGAGTGGCATATTCATGAAAGACAACTAAACCGTTAATCATTATAATTAAAACAGATCAAGTTATCCAATCTAAACAACGATTCTGAAGTAAATTAAGCACATCATTCCTGAGATGTTGTGTATTTGACAAGAATGAAGAAGATTGATATTTGTTCTGAAGATTTCTAGCGATTTTAATGAGCGTTTGTAAAGATAATCCTTGTAATATGACACTGTAGAAGAAATGAGACGCAGTTTTGGACTTTGTTCAGACCATTTGAAGAGTTTAATTATTTATGAAACACGTGTTTAACGGATGTTCACTAATCTTGAGGCGTCTGTGGCTTTGGGGATAGTGACTCGGTCTATAAACCCCAACGTTCTGAGTTCGAATCAAGCTGCGGACAGTTTGGTTGCAAATTGTTTCGCGTGGATTTTTACTAACCCGTTGGCATCACCCGTTCAGAAAGCAATGGCAATGTAAAAGCTGGGACTGGTTCGTAAAGTCATGTAAAGGATATGCAATTAACTTTTTAAACTAATTTTACTGTTCAGTGTGAAAAGTTCATTTGCTGCTGATAATGGGGACTCACATAACAGCAATTTTTCAGCAAAGAATTATACTTTATGACCACAAACAGTCATCTTTTGTAATAAAAAGCAGGTCCAACACTGGACACAATAAACTTCGACCTCATATATTTGACAAGTAAAAGATATAGCTTCTGATGTGTGCGATAATAATGATACTAAGATAACATAGCAGTAAATAAATATGATGAAACTGCACTCAATTTGATAAGTACATAAACCATATTTTGTCGTTTCCAGTAATAATCTCCTTTGTAGTGACACCTAACTTATTTACAAACGCACTAGATTCGGTCTCTGCTCATTCAGTCAGATTAGATTTCGCAGACTGTAAACGACTCTCATGTCGACCAAGACTCAATTGGGTATTCAATTATCTTTTATCAGCGGAGTATCATCATAGCACTTCGGACATGCCCATATGTGCTCCGATCTCCTCCTCAACACATCCAGCAGCGTCCAGCGGACTAACACTCCAGTTCAATGTTGATTAATCATTCTCTTTGCATATTTGGTATGCCGCTCTTTACGGGCTGCACCAATATCGACACCCATCTCTCTCAATCTGGTCAGCGAGTGGGATTCACAACCCTGAAACTCTTCTGTTCGAAAAGACTATCTCAATGCGTTAAGAATGTCAGTTCGGTCGATTGCAATCCTCTGATACCGTGGCCATGCCAGCCAATCTGTCAGCTCGTTCATTACTCCTGACTCCTGCGTGCCCAGGGACAAAAATGAAGGTGATTTCTTTTATCCCTGTCTGTACTAGTACATCAACCCAGTTTCATCTCACCATTCAATTGGGTATTGTTTGTTTATTTGTTTGCGGTCGTTCTTTACGACCAGTTGGATAACTCTTTTTGATATGTTTGGCCTTTGCCAAGAACGACTCGTTTTGCCTCGGTTCATAGGCCCCTACACGTGTGTGGCAGGCGCGTGCGAAATTATTTACCTACCAATTGGTTATAAAAGAAGCAAATGTGGCTGGTGGGATGTTAAATATTTCATCTATCGGATTCCTCTTGTCAAAGAAAAATATCAATATAACACTACATTTTACAATATACCACATGATATTAAAATGGTTTCTTTAATGTTACTAATATTAGCAATATATGCCGTGTGACCAAGAGCATTATATTCAAACGACATACAATAACCAATAAATATCTCCGACTCCTATTTCATGTCAGATTCTCGTCAAAAGTGAAAACAAATAACAAAATTATTGACGTAATAAGTACGAAACAAATAATAACTAAAATTTGCGGTAGTCTTTTCAGATGTTAGGGTATGAAGTCACTTTATTTCACATTTCTAGGCCCTAGTGTGCAGGAGGTAGGAGGACTTATTTCTTTCTCACATGTAGAACGTTGAGTATGGAATTGAACCCGCAACCATGTTGTGTGTGAGTCAACAGGCCAACACTTATGCGTTAAGTTAATCTGTCCTATATTAAACTAATACAACTGAATATTACATTTTAAATGTAGCTGGTCATTCTATAAACAGTCAGAAAACTAATACAGAACATAGTCAGACATGCACTTGACTGAACACCACAAGAGAGGAGAAGAATGAGGTTAACTAAGAATTGATAAAAAGAAGTAGAAGAGGCGATCAGGTAGGTTGAAGTCTCACGGACAGAGTTGGGGAAGCTGGTCTAGTGCAGTGCAGTGCTATCCAATATTTTTATCTATTCGATCACGTATGACTAATGACTATGAAGGCACGTTTGCAGTGTGGTAATTGCAATAATAATACTAATAGTAGCAATAATAAAAATGAAGTAATTTTCATACTAACATTAATACCAAAAATCTTAATCTAATCTTAACCACATTTGCCGTGAAACGTCGTGGGGAGAGTTAGTTTTCGATCTTGTGCCATGAGTGTTGCGCTTGACGTTGTCAGTCCATGCTTTCGCAGGGACTCTGAGATGTTATCTATCCATTGTGTTCTTGGTCTGCCTCGTGCTCTGCGCCCTGAGTGTCGATTATTGTAGGCACGTGATGGTAGTAAATGTTGCTCCATTCTCATTAGATGTCCGAACCACTTGATTCTTTGCTTCTCAATGTATTGTATACATGGCAGGGGCGCTCGTCATTAAAGGCCAGTGGGGCCAGGCCCCACCAAAAATATTGAGTAACGTGTACTTATTATTTCAGACATTATTTGTTTATAATTATTACTTTCAACAGGATACTGATTAGCTTTGAAAGTTGATATATAGCGCTAAAATATCACACACATTCTGAAATTTAAAATTCAACATATTTTTCCTCCAATTAGTATACACCCACTGTCATTAGGGGCCAGTAAGAACAGGCCTACCAAACCAAAAATAATTAATGTGTACTTATTATTTAAACAAATTTTGTTCGTAATTATTATTGTTAACTTGACACTGATTAGCTTTGAAAGTTGAATATTTAACACTAAAATATAAATATTATATCATAATAATATAACAATCATAATAATATATAAATATTACTATTTAAAAAACTATTATATATACGGTTTCAAATGTAACTTCTCTATATAACGTATCAGCGCACCATGTTTTATGGGGTCGTTTTAAAATTCTCTACTGACGATGTAACATTGCGACCTCTGACCTTTGACCGCTACCTTTAATAATAATTGCCAGAACCATTTTATTCACCGAAAGCTGAGTTCCTACGCTATCAACCAATTAACAGTTAAACGACGACTCTTGATTAAATAGTACTTTATATAATTATCGATTGAATCAAAAATGATATATAAAATAGTAGAAAAGGATATGCATTAATAGAAATATGTAACTAACTATTATTATAATCGTGAACGGTAATCGTCCGTTTCGTATTCAATATACAAATGTCTTCTACTACGCACACTCGTTTGCGATTTACAAGCTGTGACCTACTTTTGAAGTTGTTGCTTACTCGAAATTCAAAAAGAATCAAGTGGATTATTTATTACGTAATCCGTTTCCTTCGTTAAAGATAGAAGAAAAGCTTGAAATTAAACGGCTAGGTGCACATCAGCCAAATAGCTTTGTATATGTGCAACAAGATGGCAAGAAAAATAGGACTTTCAATAATAAGTGGTTTAGTAAAAATCGTGGTTAACTGTCAGTGAAGAAAAGCAAAGTTTTTTGGTTTTTATTGTTTGCTATTTCATGGTGAAGGACTGTGGTCAACGGTAGGTTGTAAGGATCTCTTTTGTACCTTAGTTAAATGGCATATATTTTAGTTGTTGTTGAACCCCAGGAATTATGAGTTTTCCCCATTTTGCCTATAGTGCGTGGGGAGAGTGCCCGCTTTCTTGCAATGAGAGCTGGCAATTATGGTTGACAATTGATTCAGGATGAGAGTATATGCTTACACGCGACTCGTACGTTGTTACTTCTTACATTTGCTTTGCATTTATGCAACTTTTTCATTAGACATCAGCAGAAGATGCGTGCATTCAATAGTATTTAGGACCTAAGAGGCGTGTCTGCGTTTGCTTTATTACCTATACCAGAGTAGCTTTCTCTCGATCCTTACTCATTTAGCCAGACATGATCTTTTGTCTATTTCCAGGGTCACCCGAGGAGGTGGAGTAGGGTCTTGATCAGTGCCAGCTCACTTACCCTGACGTAACGTTGTCCTGTTTGTTATTTGCGCATGCGGCGCCAAATCATTATAGTAAAGGGGAATAACTTCGCGGAATAGACAAAATAGTAAATACTAAAATATAAACCTAGCCTAAAAACCATGATTTTTCCGAAATTTTTGTCTGGCACCACCACCAAAAATGACCACGAGCCGCCACTGATGCATGGTATAGTACCAACGATACTTCTGAAATACCAAATATAACAGATGATAACGTAATTCTTACTTGACTTCTAGTTTTACAGAAATATTGTACTTAGAAAAAAAATTGAAACATACGGCTATTCAGAAATATTGATGTTTCTTGCAATCCTGATTAGAGTTAAAGTCGGAGGAGTAAAATAGGGCGCCATTGATATATTACATGGACGCCATGTCGTCAGTGAACGCCGTATTAGACTGAACACGTTTAGTACATAATTTGGTGATAAGCGACTGTTATGTTCATGTAGACACTGAACCATTTCCAGTTTTTTCTACCACTGTCGCCTACACATCACACCTCTACTATACGCAGTACTGTCGAAATAATAATTATATCTATCACTGTCGCCTACACATCACACCTCTACTATACGCAGTACTGTCGAAATAATAATTATATCTATCACTGTCGCCTACGCATCACACCTCTACTATACGCAGTACTGTCAAAATAATAATTATATCTATCACTGTCGCCTACGCATCACACCTCTACTATACGCAGTACTGTCGAAATAATAATTATATCTATCACTGTCGCCTACGCATCACACCTCTACTATACGCAGTACTGTCAAAATAATAATTATATCTATCACTGTCGCCTACACATCACACCTCTACTATACGCAGTACTGTCGAAATAATAATTATATCTATCACTGTCGCCTACGCATCACACCTCTACTATACGCAGTACTGTCAAAATAATAATTATATCTATCACTGTCGCCTACACATCACACCTCTACTATACGCAGTACTGTCAAAATAATAATTATATCTATCACTGTCGCCTACGCATCACACCTCTACTATACGCAGTACTGTAGAAACAATAATTATACGCACAAAAAGTCAGGACAGAGATGAGCTGTCTACGTAAAATGTTGGGAGTATCAATAAGAGGCTGGTTTAGAAATGAAGACATCAGGAAAAAAGTTCTGAACATCAGTACTGAGCTTCATGAAGAAACTTCAAATTAAATGGTTCTGTCACATAAGCAGATTACCAACAGACAGTGTGCCTCAAAGAACAATATAGTGGATTTAAAGCAAAAGGACGTCTATGCAAAAGATGTATCTCATAAATGACAGTGGCTGTGAAAATCACTATTTATGAAGAGTAAAAAAAGTGAATTCTAGAATCTCTCCTTATCCTGCGCTATGAAGCAAAAAGGATTTAAAAACAACGCAAAAACAAATTGTAAGTGTTTACTATATAACTATCCTGCATTTGAAAATAGATGTCTGCGAAAAATAATGAATATAAAATGGAACGAATTCAGGAGAAGTGATGACATCAAAGACATGTCTGGTCAACCACTAGTGACAACTGTTATAAGAAAGAGAAGATGGAGATATGTTGGGCACACCTTGAAGAGAAATGAGCAACGAATATCAAAGCAGGCATTGAAGTGGAAAGCAAAGGGTTCAAGAAAGAGAGGACGACCTAAGGAGACCCTGAAACGAACTTTGCTGAGAGAGGCAAGAAATATCGGTCTCATTTCCTTAAAAGGAGATTGAGCGAGTAGCCCAGGATAGAACAGTATGGAGAAATTATTTGCAGGTCTAATGTAACGAAAACGGTACGAGGGGAATTATTATTATCTAACTAAAACAAACTATATATATATATATATATATATATATATATATATATATATATATATATATATATATATATATATATACAACAACATCATACCAACCAATAACATATGGGCATATAACAAGAAATTCTACTACAACATCATACCAACCAATAACATATGGGCATATAACAAGAAATTCTACTACAACATCCTACCAACCAACAACATATGGGCATATAACAAGAAATTCTACTACATCATACCAACCAACAACATATGGGCATATAACAACAAAATCTGCTTTGAACAGAACAACAAAACCAAAATGACTATTCCTGTTGACACCAATCGAAGCATCCGAGCATCAGCTATAATAAGAAGCACTTAAAATCACTTGTTACAATTTTTCTCAAACTTGAGTTGACACTTAAAAGCAGCTGCAGTGATCTTCTGCCACTTCCAAACCACTTTCTTCCAGAAATATTCTTCTCCTGTTAAATATTTCTTAGAAATGTAATAGAAAACCTTGTCAACAAAATGCCAGAACGTGACATTGAGAATGGTGAAACCATGTCATACAGAAGACCTAGTTTTTTATTCCCTATCATGATTGCTAATTGATGTGGACATGAGGGCATTTTATTAAAGAATTTGATGTTTACGTTTGGTTTTATTTTATTTTTATCTTCTGTCAAAATGATCATTCTTCATTTCTGTAAAAATCAGTATTTTTAAGATTAGAAGTGGGAAATCGTGTTATTGAAGATTAATTTCTTGTGAATGTGGACGCGGTGTTAAACAGTGGCAGTGAACTGGATGGATGTGAAGTTGGTGTTAAGACAGTCCAGTGAACTGGATAAATATGTATGTGGTGTTAAACAATGGCATTGAACTGGAGAGATGAGAAAGCAGCGTTAAATAATGCATTGAACTGGATAGATGCGAATGCGGCGTTATACAGTGGCACTCAACTGGATAGATGCGAATGCGGCGTTATACAGTGGCACTAAACTGGAGAGATGGGAATGGGCAGCTACAAAATGGATGTGAACTGAATGAAAAACAACTGAAAATGGACTATAATTTTTTGTTCGTTGAATTGGATAGATGCGAATGCGGCGTTACACAGTGGCACTAAACTGGAGAGATGGGAATGGGCAGCTACAAAATGGATGTGAACTGAATGAAAAACAACTGAAAATGGACTATAATTTTTTGGTCAGCATATTTTTCTACAGTTGACAAAACTGAGATGAAAATGATGAATTAGACCCGCATCAAGTTTCCCAACTATTCAGTTCTAATTAAGTACGAAACTTTACTTAGAATACGACAGCAGCCAAGGAGGTAAGGAAGGGTGGGGGGAGGAAACTAAGACATAATATCATCAAACGAGTACGTGAGAACATTTATAGAAAAAGTGGGGATTTATTACTAAAGTTAATTGCATATCCTTTACAGGACTTTGTGAATCAACCCCAGCTTTTAACGATGTTTGTGATTTTTCTAGGCATTATTACGTCCAGTAGTTTGCCATTGCCTTCTGAACAGGTAATGACATCGTCCTTTTATTAAAATCCACGCGAAACAATTTGCAACCAAATTGTCCGCAGTGTGATTCGAACTCAGAACGTCGGGGTTAATAGACCGAGTCACTATCCCCTACAAAGACTTTAAGCCTTAGTGAATAGAGACTTGTTTATTTTATTTTAAAAAATATGTTATTGAAATAAAATAGTCGACTTTTGAATGCGGAAAAGTATATATATCTATGTATAATTATATATAAAAGTATATATATCTAAATAAAAGTACAGAAAAAGTTGTTATTTTTCTTTTTGAAAAAACAATACACAAAGTATGAAATACTGGGAAAACACATTTTTTTCTCAACACTTTTCATGCATGTTTTCTTTCTTGTTCTGTTATGATTAACCAGACCGCAGCCTCGGCAGTTAAAGTGTAATCAATCAATCAATCAATCCAGGGCCATGTCTGCAGACGTAGGCGGATATTTCTCTCTCTCTCTGCTTCTTTCTTTCTATTTCTCTCTCTCTGTCTGCTTCTTTCTCTCTCTCTCTGTCTGCTTCTTTCTTTCTATTTCTCTCTCTGCTTCTCTCTCTCTCTCTCTCTCTCTGCTTCTTTCTTTCTATTTCTCTCTCTCTCTGCTTCTTTCTATCTCTTCTCTCTCTCTCTCTCTGCTTCTTTTATCTATTTCTCTCTCTGCTTCTTTCTATCTATTTCTCTCTCTCTCTGTTTCTTTCTATCTATTTCTCTCTCTCTGCTTCTTTCTATCTATTTCTCTCTCAGTTGTTTCTATCTATTTCTCTCTCTCTCTCTCTGCTTCTTTCTATCTATTTCTCTCTCTCTGCTTCTTTCTATTTCTCTCTCTCTCTGCTTCTTTCTGTCTATTTCTCTCTCTCTGCTTCTTTCTATCTATTTCTCTCTCTCTCTGTTTCTTTCTATCTATTTCTCTCTCTCTGCTTCTTTCTATCTATTTCTCTCTCTCTCTGCTTCTTTCTATCTATTTCTCTCTCTCTGCTTCTTTCTATCTATTTCTCTCTCTTCTGCTTCTTTCTATCTTTTTCCCTCTCTCTCTGCTTCTTTCTATCTATTTCTCTCTCTCTCTGCTTCTTTCTATCTATTTCTCTCTCTCTCTGCTTCTTTCTCTCTCTCTCTCTCTCTCTCTCTCTGCTGCTTTCTATCTATTTCTCTCTCTATATATCTTTCTCTCTCTCTCTGGTACAGTTTATCAAATGACGGAAATCTCTCGTTTACCCACAATGTTAAACAAGTTAACATCTTCTCCCTCTGTTGTCCTTGATATCTCCTGCGATATGTTTTACTTGCTGTCACCTGACAGCATGAATGTTTTTCTCTGTAGAAAGCACACGAACTAATTTTTTGCGCCCACATTCAGACACACACATACATAAACTCACACGCACTCACATTTATATACTTGCACATACATAATCCCACACGCAGACTCGCAGATACACACACACACATACATAAACTCACACGCAAACTGACACACATATACTCACACATACATAATCCTATAGTCTGTCCATTAATTCGTGAGCACGTTTGAAATTGATTTTCTCGAAAACTACCTGTTGGATCTCAGTGATTTTTGCAAGCAGCCTTAGAATATCCATGACGCTAGAGAAATATTTTTTTCCAAGAAAATTTGATGTAGTTTGAAATATTTCTTTTTCAGGTTATATTAAAATCAACCTCACCGGATTGTACACAATAGTAACAGATCTACGGTACACAGACGCGTTGTTCTAAAAATACATTATGGTAACATAGAAATATCGTGAGTATACAACAATTTCACGAAATCCCGTGCACCTAACCCAGTCGACTTTGAAAGCGGAAAGCATATGACGTTATAATTGGGATACCGTTGTATAGTTATAGGCGTTTCTCGCTATTTGTATGAAGCTATTGTATCATATTTGTTACAGTATATGAGGCTTATCAAAACTGACATTGATATCGCATTCATAATGAGTCTGAAGTGCACATTTATAACAATGCAGAAGGTTACAGTTTTACTATACCAACACTTCCGTAGGGAATCTAAGAGAGGGCATCTATATTGCGATATTCATAACCCTGAGAAACGAGCGCAACTGGCGCTTGGTCTGAATAGAGAATCCTTTTCCCGATGGATTAAACAGGACACAAAATGCACTAATGTCAAGCAAGGACGGAAAAGAACAATTGACGACTTTGACATAGATGTCATAAGACGGGAGCTCTTGAAAATGTTTGCGACAAATCAACTTGTTACTCTCATGAAACTGAAATTAAAACTGCAATCAGATTGCAGCATAGACATTTCTAAAAGTACTCTATGGAAAATTGTAAGAGCGCCGGCTTCACCTTCAGAAAAACTATAGGCGGCAGGAATATTATTTGTGAAAAGCCACATTTAATTGCTGCCCGAAGTAAATACCTGAGGCAGATCAGTGAGCGGCGGAGGCAAGGCTATGATATTGTATATTTGGACGAATCCTGGGTCAATGCTCACCACACCAATGCTAACAAATGGCAATCAGTAGACGGTGAACAGAAAAGAAAATACCAAGCAGCAAAGGTCAGCGTATTATACTAACACATGCAGGAAGCAGTGAAGGTCTTGTCCATGACGCTGGACTTATTTTCCAATCAAAAGTACCGACGGTAGGGACTACCACACAGAAATGAATGGACATATTTTCAGGCACTGGATGGAGAAAGATCTACTTCCAATTCTAAACAGACCATCATGCTTGGTAATGGATAATGCATCCTATCACAACGCAGTATCAGCGGAAGACAAAGTACCAACTGCATCAAATACAAAAGATCAAATTAGGACTTGGCTTGCTAAGGAAAATGTCAGCTTCGATGATACATATTTGAAACCGAGTTGTTGCACCTGGTGAGGATGACAAATAAGACAAAGGTGTTTCATATTGACAAAATCATTGCGGAATACGGCCACACGTCTTTGCGACTACCTCCATATCATGCTCACCTCAATCCGATAGAGCTTGTCTGGGCTAAAGTAAAATGGCAAGTTGCCGAACAGAACGTTTAAAATGTGTGATGTTGAAGTTCTGACACGTGAGTTCCTCTCAATGATAGACATGCAGTTCTGGAAGAAGTGTGTTGAACATGTGCTCCGAGAGGAAGACGAGTACTGGCACCGAGATGGATTACAATTTGTCCAGCCAGTAACAATTATCAACCTCATGGAATCGTCAGATTCGGGATGATACAAATCATATTTTGATTACAGACTGAGAAATAGCAACGTATACATTTCCATATCCAAATGCGTCTACCATCATACAATTTGTGGTGAAGTTAAGACACCCTGGGGTCTAATGGTGACCGAAGGGAGGACTAACTGTTGCATATTGTATCCAAGTTCACAATTGCACATAAAGGGCAACACACTTAATTACTTGACCTATCAAGTTAATATGGAGATACACCCATGAATAGAATTGACATGGACAAATTCTAGGGATTACTGTAAAATCTAAAATTTGAGCCCCGTATTTGCAATTGTCATAAAAGATCAAAGGAATTCGCCGATGTGCAAAATCCGTAGCATCTATGGACTACTGGTTAGCTTTATTTTAGCGTCATGGATATTCTAAGGCTGCATGCAAAAATCACTGAGATCCAACAGGTAGTTTTCGAGAAAATCAATTTCAAACGTGCTCACGAATTAATGGACAGACTATACAAGCAGACACACACAATACATCGCGGCGACACATTTATCACATGTTTAAAATTGTTTTTTCTTACTAGATTTGTGAATGTTTGACTTGACAGTACATACAACATACAAAAGGTAATTATTATGTTTTCCTGGTTAAATCAGTAAAACTGGGATAGGAACATTTACTTGAGGATTTCTTTGTGCCATTTTGTCTGTAGAAATCAATAATCTAGCATGAAACTGTAACATATAATACAGATCATTTATACATAACGAGAGTCGCGGTAGCGTAGTTGTTAGTGAACTCGTTCCTCAAGGCTGGTTGTCAGGGATCAACTCCCGCAGTAGACTTGGAATTTTTCCCGACTGCAACAGCTCTCAGGTCGACCTAGCCTCAACTGGGTACCAGACATGCTCTGGGAAAGTAAAGGCGGCCGGTGTGATGATGACCACATCACACATCGTGTGCCGACTTCAATGAACGATACAGGCTTAACACTGTATTACCCTAAATACCACGAGGTATGAAAGGGTTCCTTTACTTTTTTATGTATACATAACAGAATACTTGTTTGACAATGTAATTTTTTTGTTCTTCGATTGTCACTATCAGTGTTTTGTAACTTTACAATTTCCGCTCAACTCATAGATAACATATTCGCCCGAGTGGTTACCGGGACCCAAGTTTGCGGTGTAAAGAATAGAACCACTGTTACCTGCCACGCATGCCGTAAGAGGCGACTAAGGAGGTTTGGATGAGATCGGATGCACATGTCCTAAACGTGTAGAAGTCTATGCGTTTAGGGACCTACCAAACCAATGTACAACGTATACACGTTCTGGCAAAGATCAAACATATCACAAAGAGTGATTAAAATTGGTCGTAAAGAACGAACGCAAAGAAAAAGAAGAGTGACATATTTATGTGCAACCAAAACGACAGAATCTATTCAATCATATATTTTCATTGTTATAAAAAAAAAATCTCTCTTGCATGTGCATTTTGATGCCTAATTTTTTTTTTTTTTTTTTTTTTTTTCTTTCGTCCGCTTTCAACTCAAACGAAGTTTCATCTCTGAAACTGATTTTTGCGTGAAAATCTGTTTTTTCAATTTCTTACAATGGCAGCAGCGTGCACATTGTAAATTACTTTACACTGGCAGCCGTGTGCTCAATGTACTCGTAATTAGTATTCCCTCGCCATACAGGCAGATTTTCTCCGACTTCAGAGGTACTCAAGTTATCGTCCTGAGTAAGACCAGGGGACTCGAACAAATGCCGGACAGTAGGTTCGAACCCGAGCTATGAGGCGTCTCACAGCTAGCAGGCAGAGCTACTATCAACTACTCTAGGCAGTCCCCCGGATGCCTAATGAATGTCTTGAGTCTACCAAACTTCGTATTTTATTTTATTTGGCACTACAAAACTGTTTAGATAATAGCCTCATTAAAGCGTCATGATTTGATTTGGCACTACAAAACTGTTTAGATAATAGCCTCATTAAAGCGTCATGATTTGATTTGGCACTACAAAACTGTTTAGATAATAGCCTCATTAAAGCGTCATGATTTTATTTGGCACTACAAAACTGTTTAGATAATAGCCTCATTAAAGCGTCATGCTTTTATGCAATGTCGTCTTTTCAGCAAATTTGTTTTGTCAACTTTGGATGTGCGTATGCTTCAATTCTAGACACAGTCAACAAAAATGATACTTTTTGTACCTTGTGACCTCCATTTTCATGAGACTTATTGTCAAACTAAATTCAGCATTGGCTTTCTTTGAATAAAATGATTGAAAAGGTGTTATCATTGAAATTTCACACATATATGTTATTTATGAGCTCTTTCTCTCACTTTCTCTTTCTCTCCACTTCTAGATTGTAACGCCCTTGACAGATAGGGTAGCAACACATGTATGCCTTTTTTTCCGCTCTTGGCAGTCCTCCATGCTGTGTTCCTATTGTGATCAATTTCTTTCAGCTCTTGTTCTACTGTTTTTCCCCTGGCGATTTCGATTCTTCTACGTTTTTGTTTACCTTCAGTTGTCCATCTCAGTGCAGTTTTCATGTCAGAGTTAGTCTTCATGCGTATCACATATCCGATCCATCGCTAGTCTCTCTTTTAGATGATGGTGTACATATTCTCTTGTTGATCTTGATTAGAGACAGTATGTATGAACTATACATTAGAAAAAACATATAAAGTAACAAAATAACGATACGACGCATTGGAACAAATCTCGATTCGCTAATTTTTACTTTTAATTTGATAATGAAATATATCATCATCATCATCATCAAATAGCTTTTCCTGAGCAGAACTTTGCCACCCCAACAGTCCTTTGGAATTTCTCTCTCTCATAGGTCAGATGTCCTGCCTCTGCAGCCGTCATGTTCAAACCATTAGATACATCCTGAATCCATCAATGAAATATATAGGTTATGTATAATATGTTAAAAATTGAATGTCGAATTAGTTTTTTTCTTGAGGGTAAAAAAGTAGTTATAATATTTTTAAGAAGTTTTTTTCGTGCAGTTCTATGCATTAATTTAAAGAGTTAAAAAATGTCCACATTTCATGAGGTTGATATACCGGTATGTCCGTGCTTAAATTTTCTATGAAAATAATTAAAGCACTGCTATTATTACGCATTGACATAGACACAAACACACACACATTCGCACGCACATAAACACACATATACAGTGACGCAAAAACGTTCACAATAATTACGAAGATAAGAACTAAAATCAAACGCAAGCTCAACAACTCCAGATGAAAAGATTTTGTAAAACATTTCGGCAAAGGAAATAAAACGAAAATACACAATAACAGAAGAAACGAACAAGCTCCAAAATGGCGTGGCAGGCACGAAACTCGGTGTATACAAAAATTGAGCGCCTTTCTCTGATAAATTGCCAATCAGACATAATTTAGACAGACACATGCTCCATTTTACCCAGATAATCAGACGTTCAATTTTCTTTTAGTCGCGGCCAACTTCCTACCCCGAAACTACTTAGCCACCAGACACATTTTCATTTTGATTCCAACAACTTTCTTGACAACAATGCTACGTCTGGGCACATTTTGAAAGCTGAAATAGACATTGAAACTATATAGTAACTTCTTCTTTCGAGTATACAAGATATTAAGTAGCAGATAACAGCAAAATACATACAAAATCATTGCTTGGGTTGGTAAAAAATCATATCCCGTGAGAAATCATATACCTTTCTGAAGCTTACTATTTGAAAAATGACTAATTAAATCAAAAACAGACTGGTGAATTGTGAAAAATATGTTCAAAAATAAATATTGATTATGTTGCTATATGATTTACGATCATTAAGATGACAAAAAATAAACATGTAATAGTTTTTGCATTTTTTCTTGACGTTTTAGATAACTAAGCAAATATGTGCTATTGAGTTCTTGACTGAATGAATGATAGCTTGTCTTGGAAACTTGATGTACTCATATTGATATGTACGGAAACCAACAAATCTGAAGTTGTCAGACCAGACCAGATCTAAAGAAAACCGTGGGGAGCTCTTTCAATCCTATACATTCACGAGACTTCCTACGATTTACAAGGTCAGAATGATTGTTCCATAATTATATTTTAGTTCATTTAGTATTTCATGCTGCTATATATATGGTTTCTTGATAAAGACTTATGGCCTAAACTTCGAGTGATGTTTATTTTCTTATTTATTCATTAATGTTTCCCAACTTATATAATACTGTACAGACCTGTCCTTGTTCATATCTCAGACGTATTCATGTTGAAATCAATAGTGTATGCTTGTTTAAATTTAAAACACAAAGTCTATGTTTCATGTTCAGTCTTAAACGTGTAATCCGCTCATGGGAATTTATATAAGCTGCTGAGCAATTTTAAGAAAATAAGCAAATATGCGTAATATCAAAATGTGTTTCAGTATTATCATGTGACCTGCTAGATAACGCAGTCGGTCGCTGATGATAACTAACGTCTATCTATCTATTTATCTATCTATCTACCTATTTTTCTATGTATCTGACTAGCTATATATCTACAAACTTATAGATCTAAAAATATATCTATAAATCTAACCATCTATATATATATATATATATATATGGCCTTTTCGTCTTTACAGACGGTCAATTGATAAGTGTTTCACTGTGACAACTTCTGAGTTTTTGCTTGTCTCACTTGTCTTTCAGCGCATCCCTAAGTCTCTTTCAAAAGATTCTACACTTTTGTGTAATGTTGTTTTCCATATATCTCGATCATCAGCTAGTTTTTCCCATTTGCTGGAACCGATAGAAAAGTTATTCGTTGAGGCCTTGCAGACATCTTTATATGTGAGCAGTGGTCTGCCTTGGTGCTTCTTCCCCTCCGAAAGTTCACAGAACAACATTTGTTTTGAAATGCGGCCATTGTCCATTCTTCGCACATGCCCTAACCACCTAAGTCTTCTACTGCTGAGCATGTCCATGATGCAAGGCAAGTTTGCACGTTGCAGTACTTCAGAGTTGGTTATCTTGTCGTACCACCTGATGTTCATAATCTTGCGGAGACATTGAATGTGAAATATGTTAAGTCTTCTCTCGTGTCTTGAGTAGTCTGTCCATGTTTCTAAGCCATATAGTAAAGAGCTAATTACACAGGCTCGATATATTTGAATCTTCGTCTGCAATGTTAATTTTTGTTGTCCCACGCCCTTTTTGATAGTTTACCAAATGTAGTAGCCGAGCTGCCTATTCGAGCGTTGATTTCTTCATCAAGAGAAAAGCTGGCAGTGAATATGGATCCAAGATAGCAGAATTTTTAAACTGGGGTTAGATGGTTACCATTTCAAGTGATATCTGTTGATGCGTTATTTCCCTGACATAAAACAACTAGAGAGAGGGAGAGAGAGAGAGAGAGAGATGTATTTAACGATATCCTCTTCGTGTCTCGATTGACACATAAGTCATGCTGTGTTTACTGTTACCTTCAAATCACTTCATTCTTTGTTTCTTAATGTAATTTAAGCAAGGTTCTGTGCCAACTTTCTTGCTTACGCTGGTATTATTCTTAACAGAAATATATTACGTTTACAAATATATTACTTGAACTAGATCCTTATTTTTTAGTTACGAAAGACATATATTGGAACCATTCAACTAATACGAGCATTCTTTTAGGGTACCAAGTTGTTCGATCTCGCTAGCAACGTTCCCTTTCTCGTGATGAAACGTAGCGGGGAACCTCACTGAATTGTCTTTCTTGCTGTTTCGTTAAATGAATCTACGACAGGCCCAGCACGCCGATAGAAGATCTGATTTGCGATACAAAGAAAATGCCCAAGTAAATAATGGGAGATGAAGTAAGCGAATCACTACATCCACTCGCCTTATCCAACATTTCTATAAAGAAATAAATGAGGGAAGACAAGAAAAAAATAACTCTTTCGTTTACATGTTTACTTATTGCTTCAGTAGTATCTACTTATTTTGTCTAGCATCATAGCTTCACTGAATTATTGAAAGTTGTATTTCGTTGTTTTCATTGACAATGATTTTTGCTACAAATAAACGACAGAGGTGTTTACTACAAATACATTTCTTAAAATGTGGGCTACAAAAGTCGTAATTGACTATACGTGACTTAATCTAAACTTTGTTACCTTATCGTTTCTTGCATCTCAAAATGCATCAAAATTAGGAGGAGGGGAGCGCTTATTAGAAAGTATATTTTTGAACATTTCAGTGACCTTTTCATTTTTACTGATTTTGAGCAGGAACTGAAAAATATAGCTTAAATTTCTTTCCGGAATAAATGTTTGTGACATTTTGTAAGGTCATTTTCTTAAACTGCGTATAGCATTGTTCGTCTTTTAGCTATGTTTTATTTCACTTATTTAACTAATTGTTTTCATGTCACTATTCCAGTGTTTTAATTCAAGCTTTTATCAACAATCCTTTACTTCGCAACTGTTAGCGAATAAGTTATCAGTTTGGGTTATTGGTTACTGAATCAGGTTTATTTCACTCCTGGCAGACCCATCGGTACAAAGTCTCCATCAGTTTTCAAAGGTATGCATACTGATGGTTCCTGTGACTCGCTGGTTAAACGCACCCCTTACTCTGTCCTCCAGGCATTTTATCTGGTGTAACTAGATACATTTTATAACTTGACAAATGGGGGTCTCTTGTGTTAAGAAGGGCGTCGATTCGAATCCGGACTACACCATTCTGTTCAAGTTTTCCAGAGATCCCTAACAGCAGAATCTACGGAGTTTTTGCTTTGTGTAATACTCTTGACAGGTTGTATGCCATTTCTGCAGAGAGGAACCTAGTCATGTGGAGTAAAACCCGCGGCAATGAAATACATTCTTCTTCTTGATATCCTTCTTTTAATAACTTGCCAACATGTTCACTATAAACTTTAAATAGTTCATTTCGATTTGTATAATCGATATGCACACACAAATAGAAGAACTAATACATCAGCAATCAAGTATTCAAAGAGATATATCTGATGCAGGAAAGCTGTTCCACCTCAAAATGCACCAGATTATTCAAGTAGCACTGAACTCATAAAAGGAATTGTGATTCGCAACTCTGAACTGATCATCCGGATTCTAGTAATCGCGTTTTCAATATCAGGAACAAGAAATTGATTGACGTTTTTGTAGGAAAGAACATGTTTGAGACAGTAAATACAATCATCTACGTTATAGAATTCTAGAGGTGAGAGGTTAGCATACGTGACATCTTTTTAGATTCTTCTCATTTTGGAAAAAAAAACCGTAAACTTTATTATACGTAAATGATGTAAACAACGCCCACATACATGCAGACAAATAATCTTAGAAATCTCTGTGGCGATGTTGTGAAAACTGTCGCCTTGTTTTGAGTTTTTTTTTACTTATACTATCGAATCTGAACCTTGTGTGCAATTTTTTCAAAGGTCAGTACTATTGATTTTGGTGCTACTGAGTTCGTGCTTTGTTCAATATTCTCAGAAGATTGCGTGTTATTTATGTGGAGAGGAACTGAGCAATGTAGCGTATACCCTGTGGAATGAAATAAATCCTTCAGCTATAGACCTATTATCATGTACAAACATGCATGCAAAAACATGCATCTATACAGCACACAAGCCTAGACACACACACAGAAGCACAATTACACACATACAAAATAACACATCTAGTTTGACTAATAAAATTTCCCACATTTGAATTGCTTCAAGATTTCCATAATTGTAAATGTGGTTTCCTAAGAAACCGACTTTCAACATCAAAAGTAAAGAATGTAATGAACAAGATATCAGAGATAAAAATTGCAATCATGAGAAAAAAGTGTTCATTTTTACTGATATCTCAATATTATCATGAACTAACTTGTCATAAGCAGAACTTTGTAACCTGAACAGTTTTTTTGGAATTTTTATCTCAATCATAGGTCACCTTATCAAGTACAGCCAGATGGTTAGGCTGACAATCAATCAGAAGAAAAGAGAAATAATGGTTCTGAATATTGCCACCCCTGCACCAGTCAAACTATAAGATAAAATTCTTCCAAATACAAATGCTTTCTCTCTCTCTCCCGCGATCCTATACAAATGCGCTCTCTCTCTCTCTCTCGCGATCTCATACAAATGATTTCTCTCTATCGCGCGCGATCCCATAAAAATGCTTTCTTTCTCTCTCTCTCTCGCGATCCCATACAAATGCTTTCTCTCTCTCTCTCGCGATCCCATACAAATGCTTTCTCTCTCTCACGTGCGCGATCCCATATAAATGCTTTCTCTCTCTCTCGCGATCCCATACAAGTGTTTTTTCTCTCTCTCTATCTCGCGGTCCCATACAAATGCTTTCTCTCTCTCTCTCTCTCTCGCGCGCGATCCCATACAAATGCTTTCAAATAGTTAGGAAATATCATCAGACAACAAATGCAGTAGTATGGATATTTAATGAGAATAGGATACAACCAACCACCAATAACAGTATACAATAAAAAGAGATCAGGTACTAGAGCCAAGAGAAGACCAAGAAAAATATTGATAGAACATATCAAGACCACACAAAACAAAACACGGATATAACACAACAAGGGCGACGCATCTGGTCCTGGAACGCAAATTAAAGCTCCCATCCCTACGCTTAACGGCAAGAGTGGACGGCCAACTACATCTTCCACCTGGGAATAGACAATAGGCACGAAATGCATTCATGGTCTTTCAGACGGTCTAAAATTCAGCTCAATACAGCATCAGAACCAAAATTAATATATACCGCAACTGTGTACCATTAATTTTACTATGCGAATCATAATGCTGAAGAATGACAGAACAAGATAAGTCCAAACTTTCCACCTTCCATATAACTTGCCTGCGAATAATCTTATCCATGTTATGAACAAGATTTATCTCTAACCAAGAACTGCTTATCAAGTCAACAAGAGAACATGAATACCATAATAAACAGGATTCTGAAAATGGATGGGACATATGTTATACAAATTATGCCACCAAAACTATACTGAGGTGAACAAGGTAAACAAAAAACGTGAAATGCCCAAAATCCCAAGAAAAAGAATAGTTGAACAGAAACTGCAAAACAAATGAAGCACATCTAGAACACAATACAGAGAACGACAACGTACAGAGAAGAATGGCATGCTTTCTGCTGTTCTAAGCGCCAAGGACGTCACAGACTATATATATATATATATATATATATATATTTATACTAGAGAGAGAGAGAGAGAGAGAGATTGGTGTAAATGAGATGCACAAAGGACATTATTAATTCCAACTCGTTCATGTAGCTTGAAACCCTCAATAAACTGACAAATGATATCATTGAGTGCTGCCTAACAGGAACCCAGAAGACCTTTCGATCCAGCATGACAATGCTACGTCCTCACAAGTCTAAAATAACAAATAATAATTCCTCTCGTACCGTTATACGTTACATAGGACCTGCACCCAATTTCTCCATACCACTCTATCCTGGGCAACTCGCTCAATCTCCTTCATATAACTGAGACCGATATTTCTTGCCTCTCTCAGCAAAGTACGTTTCAGTGTCTCCTTAGATCGTTCTCTCTTTCTTGAACATTCTCCATCCCACTTCAAATTTAATCAAATAAATAATTTTCTAAATATGTTGTACTATGCTCCCCAATTTCCTTCCCTCCTCTCCACCCTCACCCCGTCCTGATCTGGAACCCTAATATCTTAATATGTTTTGGTCAGTATTAATGTAGTTGGAGCATAGTTACCAGCACAGCAAATTAGATGGCATAGTTATTGGTTACTAAACTGACGTCATTTCACTTCGGGCAGACGCATAGGTGCTCAGTCTCCCCCAACAGATATCGAAGAGTACGTATACTGATGGTTCCCGTGGTTCGCTGATTAAACACACCTCTCACTCTGCCTCTCAGGCATCCAGTTCGACTTGAACAACGGGTAACTCCAAAATGCCTAAATCGCTTGATCGATTCAACATCGATATTAGTGTCCTCATCCAACAGACAGTCGCGAAGAGACCGAAGAACATCCCCTTATTCATCTTCAACTCCCCAACAATCGATGCTGTTGATGCAAGCCTGCCGCTCTCATTACCGTAAACACACGCATGCCCAGGACAGTATATCCACGTAAGCCTCTGGAGGCTAGAAACTTCTATTGACGATCCAATGCGCTACGAACACGCTGGACAGGCGGGCCTATTACATGTTTAAAACCTCCTCTTCTCATTGCCTCACCGAAGAAAATTAAATTCCTTTCTCTTATTCCTTGATCAGATATCTATATATATGAATTTGTTTGGCGTTTACCAAGAATTCAGTCTTTATCTTCTAATGTGGTGTTGTTTAGTTTGGTACATCTGGTCTATGAGAGAGAAATTCCGGAGGACTGTTGGGGGAACAAAGTTCTGCTCAGGACAAGCTATTTGATAATGATGATGTATACATGTACAAATTTATGTATATATTGACGTGTGTATGTATGCATGCGTGTGTATGTATATATTGACGATTGTATGTATGCATGTGTGTATGTGTATATGCGATGTGTTAGTCTCCTGGGCTATGTCCTAGTGAGGAATAATCTGACCTGCTTCGCTGAATTAAGGTAATAATAATTGCCTTTTCTGTTGGTTGAGTTTCCTAATGAGATTGTTAAGTGTCCTCAAATCATGAAAAGTAATTGTTTCTGCTGTTCATTAGCTGCTTCCTGTTTGGCCAACTAATGAGATATCTTTTTTCTAGAAATGTCACAACATGATGATGTTCATTGCAAGGCAACCTTTCTGTCATTATTTGTTTCACATTTAATTTCGAATAATTTGCTACTATTTCTGGTAAAAAATTAAGGGGGTGAGGCATTGCAGTTTTTTTTGAATTTTTCTTACTAACAATGGCTTATTGAATTTATTCAGACAATGACTTTTTAAAAATAATTTTTGTAGCAATTCCTAAAGTCGTTATTTCAGAAGAATATTTTGATTGATGGACAGATGGATTTGTACTCTTGTCTGAATGAAATGAAAATCGTGACATGCCCTTTACAGGACGTAACCATCAACCACAGTAAACGAGTCGTTGATTTTCTAGGCACCACTTATACGTTCAGTAGTTCCATTTCTTTCTGAACAATGAGATCTATTTTTACCTTTCGTAAAAATCCCATGGAAACGAATTTGCTTCCAAACTGCCTGCCGTGGAGTTTGAACAGTTTACGCTTGAGTTTTGATCTTCTTCTTCGAACGCTCCACATCGACCACTTGTTAACCACTCTGTGTGATTTGTATGTGATCTGAGCCTAAGAGCGATTGTACGTTGTGCCAATTATGCACCCACAAGTAGGCCACTTGTGATAAATAAGAAAATAAGGAGACCCTGCAACGAACATTGCTGAGAGAGGCAGGAAATATCGGTCTCAGTTCCATGGAGGAGATTGAGCGAGTTGCCCAGGATAGAGCGGTATGGAGAAATTACTTGCAGGCCTTATGTAACGAATAACGGTACGAGAGGAGTTATTATTATAATTAAGTAGGCCAGCACATCCGATTTCTACGCTGCTTTTTATTTACTAAGGTAGCATCCTAGGGCCTACATCAGTCGCCTCTTACGACATGCATTGTAGGTTGCAGTGGTACTATTCTTTGCTCCCCTTGTAGACCCCGGCACCACACGGGCGTGAGTTTTGATCGAGTTCACCACCGCTTAAGCTACAGACGCCCACCTTGTCTGAATAGACTACATAAAATGATGTGTCTCGTTGTTGACTTCACTTGTTAAAAACGTATAAGTATAGCAGTACTTGAGAGCGGCAGTAGTAGAGTTGTTAGTCAACTCACTTCTTAGTCGAGTGGTCCGGGTTCAATTCTACATTGAACGTGGACTATTTTTCCGACCGTATCAGCTCTCAGATCTAACCAGCCTCAATTCGGTACCAGGTAAAGCAGTGAGAAGTAAAGGTGGCGGTCATGATGTTGATCACATCACCCATCGTGAGCCGACGGTCAAAAAAAATTACGGGCCTAAAACCGTATTACCCAATATACCTCGAATTATGAAAAAGGGTCCCTTTATCAATTGGTTATCAATAGGTGCCGTTTATCAATTGGTTATCAATAGGTGCCCTTTATCAAATGGGTACTTAGATCAATAGTTTTATTACGTCACAATCAACACGCTAGCCTCTCAGTGAGACGGTATTATCATACGAAAACGGATTGTGTTTTAATTTATTTATCTTGACATGACAGTTCCATGTCCAAACTTAACATGCTCTTGTTTGTTTTGCTATTTTCATTACTTTCACTCGTTTTTTTTTAGCTTTCCCAGATTACTTGTAATTCTTATTTGTTTATACATTTGAAAAAGAGAGAGAAATAAAGGCTTAGATTTGCATGACATGGCTTTTAACAAACATGTTTTAAAATATCAACTATTTGTTTAAGGTGGAGAATGTAATTGTGCACAAAATTGTGCAAGAACGATTCACTTAAGCATGCAATCATAATGTTAGTATTGAAACTAAAATAATCCAAATGTTTCTAAAAACATTAAAACAGTCATTGTTAAAATGGCTAGACAAAAAGCATTGATAAATGGCAACCAAAAATAAGCAATATTCGCATGTTCTGTTCATTTTTTGTATTCTTCAAATATACCACATAAATCGACAAGTAAATCCAAAATTAACATCAATAATGATTTAATGATTGATAGGACCATCATCATTGTACTTCGGTAAGTAACCATGTATGCTTCGATCTCTTTCTTATACATGAAGTTCTCAGCTTCAGTGCACGAACTCAGTAGCACCGGCGTGGGTCACCGATGTAATTTTGAATATGGTGAAGATATTTTTGTAGGAATTTTATTTTTAATCTTTTCTAATGATCTTTGCCCGGGCAGCAGTTTTCCAACTTGGTCTTCTCAATTTTGAATAATGAATCAATAATGAAGACATTGATAACGTTACAGATTTTGATTAATTTGACTTCGTAATTAACAACAAGGAATGTTGTATAAAATAAATCAGGAGACTAGCTATGCTATTTCAGAAGGTGGTTAATATAAGGAAACTATGCATGACATAACACAAGCAAGGAAACAAAAAGTTAAATTTCTGAGGACATGTACTTTACTTGTGGCAACATTTAGATGAGAACAATGTACTTTACTTGTGGCAACCTATAGATGGGAACAATGTACTTTACTTGTGGCAACATTTAGATGAGAACAATGTACTTTACTTGTGGCAACCTATAGATGGCAACAATGTACTTTACTTGTGGTAACCTATAGATGGGAACAATGTCCTATAACACAAACATTAAAGAACAAAATCGAATACTTTTAAACCTCTTCTTCTGCGAATGCTCCATATCGACAGCTTATTAAACCACTCTTTGTGGTTTGTAAGTGATCTGAACCTAAGAGCGATTGTGCGTTGTGCCACTTATACGCCTATGGGTGCCTAGGCCAGCACATCCGATTTCTTGCCACGCTGTTTTTTACAAGGGTAGCTTTCCTAGAACTGCGGACGGATGGGTATGCCACTTGGATGTCATCTTAATCGTGTATGATGAAAAGTTCGGACTTTTGATTAGTGCCAGCTCACTACATACAGCGCGACGTTGTCACTGTGACTGCGCCTTTGACTCCATACTTTTAAACAAACTGTTGCAAAAACATTCTTAGAATACCCTACGCCGAGAAGTTAAAACATATAGACATTCTACAAAACCTGAATATTTGCTTATGAACAGCATCCTGTCCCAAAAACTGACATACTTTGGTAACATCAAACGTTATAGTGAGTTGGAGAGAACAGTAATAGAGGGCATGTTTACTAAACGACGAGGCAGGGGACGATCATGCAATGGTAGCAATATGAAGTAAAACAAATCTTGAAAATGAAGTTGAAGGAGAATTACTTCATAGATAGTCTTTCAGTTGGGATGTGATGAGAGCAACGTTCTGCAAAGGACATGCTACATGAAGAGACTTTCCGACGGGGTGTGATGAGACCAACGTTCTGCAAAGAACATGCTACATGAAGAGACTTTCCGGCGGGATGTGATGAGAGCAACGTTCTGCAAAGGACATACTACATGAAGAGGCTTTACAACGGGATATGATGAGAGCAACGTTCTGCAAAGGACATGCTACATGAAGAGGATGAGAGCAACGTTCTGCAAAGGACATGCTACATGAAGAGGCTTTACAACGGGATATGATGAGAGCAACGTTCAGCAAATGACATGCTACATGAAGAGACTTTCCGGCGGGATGTGATGAGAGCAACGTTCTGCAAAGGACATGCTGCATGAAGAGACTTTCCGGCGGGATGTGATGAGAGCAACGTTCTGCAAAGGACATGCTACATGAAGAGGCTTTACAACGGGATATGATGAGAGCAACGTTCTGCAAAGGACATGCTACATGAAGAGACTTTCAGGCTGGATGGGATGAGAGCAACGTTCTGCAAAGGACATGCTACATGAAGAGACTTTCCGGCAGGATGTGATGATAGCAACGTTCTGCTACGTTGTTGAAGAATATAAACATAACTCTTATACTTTAGAAGAAACTGTTGTTAATTTGTCCATGAAATTCCTAGCTCTCTTTTTTATTTCTGTCATTATTATTCTTTTTTGAAGTTATATGAACAATAGCAAGACTAATTATTTGGTAAATAATAAAATAATAATAATAATAATAGACATGTTGTTGCTAACATCTTAGAAAATAATAATTGTTATTGTTAGAAATATTTCTATAGCTATGTTCGTGTTACAAAATAATGATCAAAAAGAACAAATCTCAAGAACATGAGAACAATAACATGAAATCATGCTACTGTAAATCCTTTCATAAAATAGTTCAGTGAACTTCAGATGTGGTCTTTTATTTGCTGCTGGCACTGTCAATAGTTGCGTGGAGAAAGTAGATTGTCCGTTTCTCGATCGGGTTCACGAATGGGTCACGCTGGTCTTGCGTGTCGCAACTCTTTCAAACCGTTTCCATTTTCAGACTACCGTCTGTATCCCTCATTAGTTTGGATTCATTGCAGAACTTGTAAACTAATGCATATTTTGTTTGTTCTGATAATTATTCTGTTAGTGACATTTGTGTTCAAACTATGTTTATTACTGTCTCAATAAATGTGTGTTGCATGACAGAAACAAGTGATAAATGGCAGAGTTTATTTTCCATTATTTAGTTAATGACTAATTGCAGAGGAGAGTAAAACATACAGGATAATTATTTCCTGTATGAGAATGAAGGTTGATGCCATTACTGCTGTCCTCTAGTGGCTATATGGGACTCCGTTTACTAGGGCATGTTGTCGTATTCTGTTGTACTCTTAGCTTCGAAAGAACATTCTAGAACGTCAGGTTGCGGTATAATTGTGTTTAAATCCATAATACGCTTTTTTTTAATCCGTTTTAGATATTGATATATAGAATAAAATTCACACCCCAGTTTCTTGCAATAATGTATTGAAACCCACATTCCATATTCTTGTAATGATGTATTGAAACTCACATTCCATATTCATGTAATGATGTATTGAAACCAATAAAACTGGAGTGATATATCAAAACAATCTGGATTTATATATCCAAAAAATATGGATTGATTTACTGAAATAAACTGGGTTGAAGTAATGAAACACATAAAATATATATATGCATAACTGAAATACAGAAACGGTATCGTCTATCACCGATATGACTAGACACTTGAATTCATCTCATATGATATCATGGATTTATGGAGAATAACCCAATCGTTCCACATTGGACGAAGTCAATCTCTTTTGGAGCATACACCTATACAATGAAAGCTTCTCTTGTTTTCTGTATTCTTAGTCTGATATCTACATCTCTATCTATTCCTTCCTCTTTGTCCACACTGTCTCCAATGTGTGTGTGTGTGTGTTTATCTATCTATTCCTTCCTCTTTGTCCACACTGTCTCCAATGTGTGTGTGGGTGTTTATCTATCTATTCCTTCCTCTTTGTCCACACTGTTTCCAATGTGTGTGTGTGTTTATCTATCTATTCCTTCCTCTTTGTCCACACTGTCTCCAATGTGTGTGTGTGTGTTTATCTATCTATTCCTTCCTCTTTGTCCACACTGTCTCCAATGTGTGTGTGTGTGTTTATCTATCTATTCCTTCCTCTTTGTCCACACTGTTTCCAATGTGTGTGTGTGTTTATCTATCTATTCCTTCATCTTTGTCCACACTGTCTCCAATGTGTGTGTGTGTGTGTTTATCTATCTATTCCTTCCTCTTTGTCCACACTGTTTCCAATGTGTGTGTGTGTTTATCTATCTATTCCTTCCTCTTTGTCCACACTGTCTCCAATGTGTGTGTGTGTTTATCTATCTATTCCTTCCTCTCTGTCCACACTGTCTCCAATGTGTGTGTGTGTGTGTTTATCTATCTATTCCTTCCTCTTTGTCCACACTGTCTCCAATGTGTGTGTGTGTTTATCTATCTATTCCTTCCTCTTTGTCCACACTGTCTCCAATGTGTGTGTGTGTGTTTATCTATCTATTCCTTCCTCTTTGTCCACACTGTCTCCAATGTGTATGTGTATTTGAAGTCAATTTGAAATAGGGTTGCACCAAGAGATGTAGATAGAAACAAATCTTAACGATAGTGAGATCCAACATAGTCACAGCAAATACACCAGAAGCTATATACAGATCAAGGTGTTTTATTTGTTGACATACTAATTGTAATATTCAAACAATAAATTATATATGTTAACAGATGCAAATAGTAAACAAAGTACACTTGATCGGAGGCAACACTAGGTATACACATTCATTGGTGAAAGACAATGATGTTGAGAATTAACCAAGCAAACGATAGCTCAATATCTCGTGTTGAAACCCAATTTAAAAAAGGTGTTAAATACACATACTTGAAAGGCAGCGTTGACAAAGTGGAAGGTACAGATAGAGATGTGAATATCAGAATAAGAATACAGAAAGTAAGAGACGTTTTCATCACATAAGGAAAATTGTTGACGCTAAAAGAAATCAAATCTTAAAATAAAATTAGAATATTTAACTCCAATGTTAAAGCACTTCTACTGTATGGGTCTAAAAGAATAACGCATTAGGCTTCAAACATTCAGCAACTGTTGTCTGTGTAGAATAGAGGGGCTGAGATTGCATGATACGGTCACAGATGTTGAGCTTATGTAGAGAACGAGCCAGACTCCAGTGAACTAAGACATGAAGAAAAGACGCTGACGTTGGATATGACTGGCACACATTGAAGTAACCAGATGGGAAATTAACTTTAAAGGTACCTTTCCTGGAACCGACAAAGAAAGCGAAAGAGAGGAAAGCCTATAAACACGGAGAAGGTATTTAGAGGCAGACATTAACTATATAAGAAGAGAATGAGCTGCAACACATAGCTACAGATAGGAAGACTTGGCATGAGTTTGAGGAGAGCCTTTGTCCCAACCGAAGTTAAAATGATGCATGCGAGAGAGAGAGAGAGATAAATATATATATATAAGTTAACCTTCGTCAGTGTCAGTTAAGGAAAGACAACAAAGATATCACTGAATAGAGTTCAACAATTCCTGAATCCATGTGGCTTGTTGATTCTGTCAGAGACTGTTCAACCCAGGATTAGAACATCTCTTCTTCAAGGTTTCAGAGATTTAATTACATCTTAACAGGCGGCAGTGTAAGACTTGCGTGTCTAACACGCTCAAACGAGTATATATATCGACAGACAGACATGTTCATCAAGGGGACAATAGACAGATGAAAGACGGATAGCTAGACAAGTAATGTTCAGTTAAACAAAGATAATGAGATGGATATAAAGAACGATGAGTTGATGTGTAAATAAACAAATGTAATTAATACGTTGGATATGTATACATCTTTTCTTTCTTTCTTTCTCGAATCCTGTTTGCCTCACAGCGTCGGGTCAAGAAGAGATTTCTAAAACGAGTCCTTGTATGCTCTTCGTAGATAGTCTCTTTCGTCGACTCTGTTATCTCTGAGGTCCATTTTTTACGTGGCCGGCCTTTTGCTTTGTACCCATTGTATCGGAGCAGCATTGCTCTTTGAGGTGCACTGTCTGTTGGTAATCTGCTTACATGGCCGAACCATTTAATTTGTTGTTTCTTGATGAAGTCTAGTACTGATGTTGTACCCACTTTTTTCTTGATGTCTTCATTTCTCAACCGGTCTCTTCTTGTTACACCCAGCATTCTGCGTTCATTTCATTTCAGACACTTCATTTCTATCGTGGCTAGTTTTCTTCTATCATTTGTTGTCAGTGTCCAGGTTTGGCACTGGTAACATAATGTGGGAGAAAGATTGTGTTGAACATTGCTCTTTTTGTGTTCATGGTGACGTGTTTGCATCTTAAAATTGGCGCCATTTGCCTATCATTTGATTTGCTTTGTTGCATCTGTGTTGAATTTCATTAGTTATTCTTCCGTTTGCTGAAAAAATGCTCCCCAGGCATGTGAAGTCTTTTACTTGATTTAGCGGGCGATTGTCGATTGTGGGAGATATTGGTAGTGCTTTCCTCTCTGGCGAATGTCATTACTTCTGTTTTGTCGATGTTTATTCTCATGTTGTATTCGTTACATGCTAACTGGAGTCTGTTGATGTGTTGTTGTAGCTGTTTTTCTGTTGTTGATAAGTGCAACCCTATTTCAAAAGGATTGTCTGATCGTCTGAAAAAAGAAATTCATTTAAGAGTTCTCCGAGGTTGTTTCCTTCGCTGGTGTTAGCTATTTTACAGATGTGGTCAATATACGTGATAAACAGCAGCGGGGATAGTGCGCAACCTTGTCTTACTCCTGACCCTACGTGATATGTATACAATAAGCAGGTTTCTATTAGGAGTCTCTGTGGTGTAGAGGCTAGATGCTCGTCTCTAGTATCAAAGGTTTCAGGTTCTCTCCCTAGTTGCATCTGGATATTTTTCCAGAGATCCCTGATCTCAGTGAAGGTGAGATTGAGTACGTAGTCCTATCGGAGACGGACGAGAAAACGTAGGTCGCGTGTTCAATTTGATCACGCAAAAAAAACCCTTGGCAGTTCAAATTCGAGAAGAGCAAGCTGGAAAGCCGCTGCCCGGGCAAAATTCATTAGAAAAGATTAAAAATAAAATTCCTACATAAATATCTTTACATAAATTACATCGGAGACGCTCGTCGGTGTTACGGAGTTCATGCACTGCAGCTGTGATCTTCCAGTGTAAGAAAGAGATCGGAGCATACCTGGTTTCTCACCGAAGTGCAATGATATTGGTCCTATCAATCAATCAACAATAAACCGACGTAATGAAATATAGATAGATATATATATAGATAGTTAGATAGACAGACTGACATATAGACAGATATTCAAATAGAGTGAGATAGATTTTCACAATCTATGTGCCAACAAAGAGTCTTGAAATCAAAGTACACATTTCTCGACCCAGTTTCATGATAACCAGTCTATATATAGTTCAGAGCCCTCCATGTTTTCCCCAAATATCATTCTCGTAAAGGATATAGATAACAATATACCACAATTACATCTAACTCGTAGAGACATGACGCATTAAGGCGCTGCACTCGTCCAGAGAAAACATGGTGTCTAGATGCATTTTGAGATTTGGGTTTATTCTGGACCTTGCACGAATCCAGCAGGAAGGAAGTCACATCGTCAGCATGTCTGTCGCATCGCTTTCAACCATCCATCTAAGCACAATCTTCCAGTAGATATGTCTTTCTTCTACATTTTCCGTACTCAAATACTCCAGATGACATTTTCAATTTATATGACAGTTCGTATTTACGTTTCTATGTTTGGGTGTGAGTGAATTGTCTTCGCTAAATTAAATGATACTATCTTCTCACGTTCAAGTGCAAGTTCTACAGACGGTCCTGTCCGCAAAATTGTATTGGTTTTATTTTATGAGTGCTTCATAAAGAGCTTCGGGTGGTATATACATTGAAGGAAGCAGTAGCGGCTAGTGATCATTTTTGTTTTTTGGGGCCAGACAAACATTTTCGGAAAAATCATGGTTGTTTCTGTTCATTTTGAATGCAACATAGTCACCACTTTATAAAGTAGTTCAGAACTCTTCAATGTGTTTAAACGTGATGCTCGTCCATCACGGGTGATGATGACCCCACAAATTTTCATCCAAGGAAATGTAGTTGCGCTATGTTTGTATATGTGTGTGCGTAGATGACTAGTCAGCCCGATACGGGCTTGAAATGTTCGTGTACAGTGTGGGCAAGGTATACTTGCACTTGTGGGAAGTTTTACTGCCTTTCTGTTTTGACGTCTTTGCTCCATCCGTGCTGTTCTATCTGCCTCGCAGGCCGAAGAAGTGTGCGCCAGGCTGATCTGTCTTGAGCAGCATTCTCCCAGTTGTTGACATCTATGCCAAAGATTTCATCGAGTTCTTGAGTGTATCTTTGAATCGCTTTTTCTGCCCCCATCCTGTGAGCGTTTAGCACTTTGCAGCTCACCATAAAAGAGTCGTTTGGGTATTCTGCAATCTGGCATTCGAGCCACATGTCCTGCCCATCTTGTCTGGGACTGCATCAAGATTGTGTAGATGCTGGGAGGCAGCTCTTTTAGGGCTTCTGTATCTGGGATCATATCCTGCCATTTGATGTTCATTATTTTCCTAAGGCAGACTGTGTGAAAGTGGTTTAGCTTCCTTGCGTGTCTCTGATATACAGTTCAAGTTTTGCTTTCTTGAAGAAGGAGTTTAAACGTACATTGTCGTACACATATTGATATTGATGAACGGGCGTGAGTATACTAATTATGGAGGAAATATGCTGAATTTTAAACTGTATATGATATCGCAACGTTATATAATCATTTTTCAAAGCTAATAAGTAACATTAAAAGTAATAATTATAAACAAATAATCTATAAAATAATAAATACACCGTACCGGCCACAACAAGCTCCGAGCCCACATGTTCCATAAATTTAAAATTGGCACAACTAGCCTGTGCCCCTGCAATATGGCAGACATGGCGGCAGAACACGTCTTGCAAGACTGTCAACGTTTAGCAGGTATAAGGAAAGAGTACTGGCCACAACACACAGAGCTTCGCGAAAAGCTGTACGGAGAAACGGAGCCCAAAAAACAACAGTAAAATTCATGATAAAAATTGGTTCATCAGTCTAGGCCGGGAACGCAAAGGAAATACACATTACACATTATTTTTGGTGGGCCCGGCCTACTGGCCCTAATGACGAGCCACCACTGGAATGAATTGTGTTCTGTCGGTTACGTATGTTAAGCAATAGATAGATCCACCAATTGAGAAAGTGTACATTTTTTAGATGGACGTTCGTGTTTTGTGCAACACTCTCGGCAGATGGCGTACCATTTCTGCTGACAGGGACGGAGTCTTATGGAGAAACCCGGTGCAATTAATTAAATCCTCGCTTTTAGACCACGGTCAACTATATTTATATAGAAGGTCGCGCTTTAGACCCATTTTTGATATTTTAGATGTGGGACGGATTAATGTGTAAGTGTTCGCCTATCGACTCGGATACAAGGGGATTGTGGTGTCAATCGCACACTCGACGTTCTATACGTGATCAAAGGCAGAGCCGTGCCGTGTTATGATACAGAAAGGCGACCGCATCAGGCGGTACCGTAAGTGTGTGTGGGGGCGTCATAAGCAGCGAAATCAAAATCACAATTGAAGGTTATTTTAAAGATAAAACATTTCAGGAGCGGCATTTCGAAGACTTGACTCATACTAAGAAAATATACCGCACGGCCCTGATGAAAGGAACTGGTCATGTTAGTTCAGCACTAAATCATATTGTCCAGATTTGATAGACATTCACAAGTCCCAGGCATAGTTTAGTTGACGGTGATTTAGAAATGTCAGTTTCTTGAAGACAGCATATGACATGATTAAATGGACCGTTATGACGACACAATTTACTAAACAACCGTGTACCGGAAATGTGATCAGCCAAACAGGAAACTCCTGAATAGTCGATGATTGGCATAGAAAATCAAAGACAGACGGTTTGAGAAATACGATCAATAGACAAATTGTCTAATCACTTCGCTGAGGTATCGCTTCCATGCCATTGCCCCCTGTCGGAGACAACACTTCGACCTCACGCGCTGGGGGTCAACAGCACGTGGTGGAACAGCTAATGACAAATTATAACAGACTTTCGCTTGAAGGGGAAAGTATATTCCTGCCTAATTTTATGGATCGCTTAAGGTAAAATTATAGATTTATCCGTGATAAAAAACGTAGAATACAGTTTGTTTTTATCTTTAGATCAATTTGTTGTTGTTATCTCGTGTTGTTGTAGTCCTTAGTTTATGATTTTACAGCTATTATATCACGGTGCTATCATTAGTTTAATTTGCTGTCCTTAGACTACAATGTTGGTGCTATTATTAGTTTAATTTGCTGTCCTTAGACTACAATGTTGGTGCTATTATTAGTTTAATTTGCTGTCCTTAGACTACAATGTTGGTGCTATCATTAGTTTAATTTGCTGTCCTTAGACTACAATGTTGGTGCTATCATTAGTTTAATTTGCTGTCCTAAGACTACAATGTTGGTGCTATCATTAGTTTAATTTGCTGTCCTTAGACTACAATGTTGGTGCTATCATTAGTTTAATTTGCTGTCCTAAGACTACAATGTTGGTGCTATTATTAGTTTAATTTGCTGTCCTAAGACTACAATGTTGGTGCTATCATTAGTTTAATTTGCTGTCCTTAGACTACAATGTTGGTGCTATTAAACTATGCTGCTATCATTCGTTCAGTTTGTTGTCCTTAGACCACGATGCTACTGTTGTTATGTTATGACGCTCTTATAAACTCAGTTTGTTGTCGTTAGCTCAAATTGATGCCTCGATATCATGTTGCTGTCGTTATTATGTCTCACTTTGTTGTCACTAGATAATCTTGTTCTTATCTCAAATTGCTGTTACTAATTCCCTGTTATTTTACTAGTTCCTTTTATTGTTACTAGCTCATTGAGCTGCTGTCGTTAGCTAATGGTGTTGTCGTTAGTGTCAATACGTACCTTAGTATTAGCTTGTGTGTTTGGCTACTCGTTACTACCAGTATGCTCACTAACTTTGGTGCTTTTCCTAAGGTTCTAATAAGTATCTATGTACCTACTCTTACAACGAGTATAGAGCAAGAGGAAGACCACGCAAAAGATGGAGCGACGGCATCAAGAACAGGCTTAAGAAAACAAATAACAGCTTACAAAGTATATTAGAACAAGCAAATACAAGATCACTACATCCCCCGCAATCACACTTCTATAATGAAGTAAATGGTGGAATATAAAAAGTAGAAGACCTACCCTTGAGGTGTATGTTTTATTCTATAGCGTCTATACATGCTTGTATTTTTTTAACTATCAATCTTTCAGTCTCTCCTATTTCCTTTTATTTCTTGACTCGCGTTTACTGCTAAAGCCCAGTGGGAAAACATAGTTGGAAGTTATCTTGGTCAAACTTACTCTTTCCGGTCTTTATCTCGAAGATGTTTCCCAGAAAATAAATACAAAGCTTTTCTTTGGTCAACATCTGAAACATTGATACATTTCTGATAATTGAAGAATATCCGTAAGTCTTTGTTGTCCCCATAGTCCCCAACGCTAGCCTTATCATTCTAAGAATCATTTTTTGGCTCTGTTCCGGTCGTATATCAATATATTTATTTACTCTCAGGATTTCATTTCTTAGATAAAAATGTCCTTCGGCTAAATGTCCGTTCAGATCAAATGTCGTTCAGCCACCGGTTCATTCTGTCAATAGTCTGTGCGACCAATTGTCTGTACTATTGCTAGTCTATTCGCCCTGTTGTTGATTGATTGGGTGATATGACCATCATCATTGCACTTCAGTGAGTAAGTAACCATGTGTGCTCCGATCTCTTTCTTACACGGGAAGGTCTCGAACTACGTAGCACCGGCGAGGGGACCCGATGTAATTTAGAAGATAGTGAAAATATTTTGTAGGATCTTTTTTTTAAAATAATCTATTAAATTAATTTTGCCTGGGCAGAGGCTCTTCAGCCTGCTGTTCTTGATTTTGCCTGGGCTCCCAGCCTCGATTTTGAACTGCCAATGGCTCTTTACGTGTTCAACTTGAACACCGGGCATACGTTTATCGTCCGTCTCCGAAAGGACTAAGAACTCGATCTGACCTACACAGAGATCAGGGATTTATGAAAAATATCGATGGCTCCACGAGGGAGCGAACCGAGTATCGTTGAAACGAGAAGTGAGTACCTAGCCTCTACGCCACAGAGACCGTGTGTGTCCAATAGTCTGTTTAGTCAATAGTCTGTTTTGTCAAATAGTCTGTTTAGTCAATAGTCTGTTTAGTAGTCAATAGTCTGTTTAGTCAATAGTCTGTTTAGTAGTCAATAGTCTGTTTAGTCAAGTCTGTTTAGTCAATAGTCTGTTTAGTAGTCAATAGTCTGTTTAGTCAATAGTCTGTTTAGTCAATAGTCTGTTTAGTCAATAGTCTGTTTAGTAGTCAATAGTCTAGTCAATAGTCTGTTTAGTCAATAGTCTGTTTAGTCAATAGTCTATTCAATAGTATGTTTAGTCAATAGTCTGTTTAGTCAATAGTCTGTTTAGTCAATAGTCTGTTTAGTAGTCAATAGTCTGTTTAGTCAATAGTCTGTTTAGTAGTCAATAGTCTGTTTAGTCAAGTCTGTTTAGTCAATAGTCTGTTTAGTCAATATTCTGTTTAGTCAATAGTCTGTTTAGTCAATAGTCTGTTTAGTCAATAGTCTGTTTAATCAATAGTCTGTTTAGTCAATATTCTGTTTAGTCAATAGTCTGTTTAGTCAATAGTCTGTTTAGTCAATAGTCTGTTTTGTCAATAGACTGTTTAGTCAATAGTCTGTTTAATCAATAGTCTGTTTAGTCAATAGTCTGTTTAGTCAATATTCTGTTTAGTCAATAGTCTTGTTTAGTCAATAGTCTGTTTAGTCAATTGTCTGTTTAGTCAATAGTCTGTTTAGTCAATCGTCGTTACAGCCAATAGTCAATGTATGTCTCTCCGATCCTTGTGAAGCATATTGGAACAATAAATGTCCTCCTCTTTTCTCAGTCTTTTGCTGTTTTCGTTATAGTCTCTCATGATAGTTCATCGTCCTTCAGTTCAATCTGTTTTGTACTTCCCCTTTTCCGTTTCTCTTGCGGGTTCCACACAAGTGCTTGTCTAGTGACACCCGACTGTGTCTTCCACAGATTATGCCATACGCATTTCAATTTTATCCTACTAACTTGTATCATCTACCTGTTATTATTATTATCTTCATGTTCTTATCTGGCTTGTTGTTATGGCGCCCACTGGCACGGTGTTTGCCACTTGCCATACCATTACCGCATGAAAATATGCCAAAGAAATCTGTTGATAAAGGTCTGAATCTTATCTGTATTTACCTTGGTGACTCGCCACATTTCCGAGCCATACCACAAGGCATATTTTACATTTCAGCTGCATATCATGCGCTTTGATTTATATCTGACTGACAGATATAATTGACAACGTGAAAACTGACAAGTATAAATGACAATAAGAAACTGACATATAAATGGCAACAAGAAAACATGAATATATAAATGACAATAAGAGACTGACAGATATAAATGACAATAAGAGACTGACAGATATAAATGACAATAAGAGACTGACAGATATAAATGACAATAAGAGACTGCCATATATAAATGACAATAAGAGACTAACATATATAAATGACAATAACAATCTGACAGGTAAAAATGACAATAAGAATCTGACAGGTAAAAATGTCAATAAGAAACTGACAGTTATAAATGACACTGTGAAAACTCACAGATATAGATGACAACGTGAAAACTGACAGTTTTAATCCACTAAAAAAACCTTACATATATATTGACATATTCACATATATCAACATGAAAATTAATAAGCTTAATCAAAATTTCACTAACAGCTAAACAACAGATGCTCATCGGCATTTTAATACCTACTTTGTGTTACCAGAGCCAAACATGGACAATAAGCAAAGCGCAGTCACACAAAAAACTACATGTGAAATGCTCTGCCTGCGAAAAGTTACCAACAACACCAGAAAAGACAGAGTCACCAAGATCAGCATAAGAAAGAAAGTTGACACAGAACCTTGCTTGAATTACATTTGAGAAACAAAGAATGAAGTGGTTTGGCCACTTAGTAAGAATGCATCCAAATTCCACAGTATACATAGTCTTCTATAACAGAACATCAGGAAAGAAGGCAGAGGATGACCAAAAAAAGAAATCGGTTGATTTCTGCTTGCTCTTAATCCTAGGAACATATCTCCGAATTTCTTGATAGTATCTTCAATCCTATAGTCACCACACTACCTTCATTCTTGAAAGATACGAACCACACCTTGTCTGTTTTTCGTCTATTGAGTTGTTGCCTGGCAGGACTTACCGTCTCTTCCTCCTTGATGTGTGCTCATTGTACACCTCCATACCTCATTCCGACGGACTTCAAGCTCTCCAGTTCTTTCTCGACAGGAGAACTAACCCACTTGTCTCCACCTCGGCTCTCCTTCGTCTTGCAGAACTAGTTCTAACTCTCAACTCCTTTCAGTTCAATGACCAGTTCTTTGAGCAGATCAGTGGGGTCGCCATGGGTACTAAAATGGGACCCAGTTATGTTTGTCTATTCATGGGTCATCTTGAGCACCTAGTATGGAATTCCTATGATGGCCCTCTTCCGTCTGTGTATGATAGATACATTGATGATTGTATTGGCATTACCGATATGCCTGAAGCCGATTTGTCACGCTTCATTAATTTCATTAATGTCTTCAATCCGGCTATTCGGTTTACATCTCACATCTCTACCTCTTGTGTCAACTTTCTTGACATCACTATCACTATCAGCATATCCACCATCACTACATCAGTATACTACAAGCCTACTGATGCACATAGTTTCTTCTTTATACCTCTTCCCATTCCCAGGCTTGTCGTGATTCTTTACCATTCTCTCAACTCTTGCGCCTTCGTCGCCTCTGTAGCGAGGACGACGATTTCCTCGATAGAGCTCACGAGATGCTGGATTTCTTTCGTAAGCGCTTATACCCGGATAAGGTGCTTGCTTCTGCTATGCGGCGCGTTCAGCAAATTTCTCGCCAGGAGGCTCTCTCTAACCAGCATAGAACTTCCAATTCTGACAGGGTGAAACTTGTCTTAACTTTCCACCCTCATAGTTCCCTTGTGAAGAAAGTCTTATTCCGTCATCTCTCCATTCTTCAGTCTGATCCTGATACACGTTCAATCTTCCAACACTATCCTTTGGTGGCGTACAGACGGGACAGAAGCCTTAAGGATATGTTGGTTCAGATCGCCTCAAGCCTAACATCCAGAGTCATTTTGGCACCATCCAGTGTGGCCGTCGGCGCTGCAACACTTGTGCTTATGTAATACAGACCCGCACGGTGTCTTTTCCAAAGCCACGTTCGTTGTTGAAGACAGTTTCACGTGCGAGTCCGTAATATTATCTATGCCATTATCTGCAAGCGGTGCAACAAGGCCTATATTGGGAAACCGGCAGGAGACTCAGTGACCGATTCACCCAACACTTGCGCGATATACGCCAATGCTCTGTGACCCCTGTAGCTACCCATTTCAATGATACTGGCCATTCAGGAGCTTGCGATGTCCAGGTCACAGCCATCCGATCATGTTCCTCTGATGATCGTAGTCGATTTGCTCTGGAGAATCGGTTGATTTCTTTGTATGGTACCTTGCGACCACGCGGGCTCAACGTATTACATTCTTATGCTTCTTAGTACTTTCTCTTCCCATGCTTTGTAATCTCTATGAGTATATGTTGCATGTATTACATTCTTATGCTTCTTAGTACTTTCTCTTCCCATGCTTTATAATCTATATGGGTATATGTTGCATGTATTCAAGTTATATATTTACTAGATGTTTCATTGTTTCTTTTCTATTTCTAGTTTTTATGTGTGTTTTTGTGTTACATTTATTTCGTTATTCGTTTTTATTCCAGATTTTCCTTAGATACGTTGGTATTTGGTCGTCCATTTGTGTTTCATTTAATTTGTCACTCCTGTTTGTTCGTTTGCTTGATAAAGGCCTTGTTGGTCGAAACGTTGCTGTTTATCGTCACTGTTTATGTATTTTGTAAAACTATAGTACTTTGTTTGTACGTGTTTCACCAAAAAAAAAAGATGGTTAGATGACATAGCAGAATCCTGTTAAAGATCACAAATAACAATCACCCAAGCCACCAGAACAGCGCAAGACAAAAACAGAAAACCATGATACTGCACAACAACGCAGTAGCAGCGTGACGACTCAAGAAGAAGAAGAATCAAAACATGAAAACGACATGTATAATCTCAACATTAGAGCATGTTGAAAATAAAAGAAGAAATTAGTAGGAAACTATGAATTAGCAAGTATATAAAACTATATCAGATCTGATGGATCACTCGAACCAACAAAGATATATGGTCTATAACAGGGTTGTCTAACGCCTTGCCCGCGGGCGCCATTTTACTCTCAATTTTACTATTAATATTCTCTCTCTTTAGCCTGTTACGCCCTTGGCGTTTAGGGCACAACAAACCATACCATTCTTCTCTATTCATGACCTTCCTCTGTATTGTGTTCCAGCTATGATTCATTTATTTTAGTTCTTGCTCTATTCATGACCTTCCTCTGTATTGTGTTCCAGCTATGATTCATTTATTTTAGTTCTTGCTCTATTCATGACCTTCCTCTGTATTGTGTTCCAGCTATGATTCATTTATTTTAGTTCTTGCTCTATTCATGACCTTCCTCTGTATTGTGTTCCAGCTATGATTCATTTATTTTAGTTCTTGCTCTATTCATGACCTTCCTCTGTATGTGTTCCAGCTATGATTCATTTATTTTAGTTCTTGCTCTATTCATGACCTTCCTCTGTATTGTGTTCCAGCTATGATTCATTTATTTTAGTTCTTGCTCTATTCATGACCTTCCTCTGTATTGTGTTCCAGCTATGATTCATTTATTTTAGTTCTTGCTCTATTCATGACCTTCCTCTGTATTGTGTTCCAGCTATGATTCATTTATTTTAGTTCTTGCTCTATCGTTCTCCTCCAGATTGTCTTGGGTCTTCCACGTTTTCGTTTACCCTCTGGAGTCCATCTAAGTGCAGTTTTCGTGTCAGAGCCAGTTTCCATTCGCATCACATGCCCGATTCATCTCCAGCGTCGTCTTCGGATGATGGTGCTCATATTCTCATGTTGACATCGTGCGAGCAGTTCTTGGTTATTGCTTTATTGTTATTATTAGTGGGTAGAACATCAGTACTGAACTTCATCAAGAAACAACAAATTAAATGGTTCGGCCACATAAGCAGATTACCAACAGACACTGCGCCACATAAAGCAATGTTACTCCGATACAGTGGATACAAAGCAAAAGCTGGCCAAGCAAAAGGTGGCCCTCAGAGATAACATCATCATCATCAGGTGCCGTGCCGGCTGGCGTAGGCGATCATGGATCTCCACAAATCTCTGTCGTTGGTGTTTGTTATCCTATCAACTCAGATGTTGACGTTCTACCGTGCCATGAAGTCAGGCTATTCAAAAATTTCTCTCTCTGTCTCCCTCTGTCTCATCTACCCTCGATTTTACCGGTTGTCACAATGTGTTCTAAACCTTCCCTCCTCATCACATGCCCAAAAATGATGACTGCCTCTTTCTTATATTGATGATAAGCTTTCTCTGTGTCTTGATTTCATTCAACACCTCAACATTAGTCATTTTAGCAGTCCGTGGGATTCTCATCATTCTTCTGTAAAACCACATTTCTAAAACCACAACCCTCAGAGATTTGTCGATATGTGTGTTCATTGTCCATGAGTCGCATCCGTGTGTCAGTATTGGATCTATGTTGCACTGAATAACTCGCATTCTGATCGGAACTGACAACGACTTGTTGTAGATAATGCTTCTCATTTTCAGGAACGATGTTTTCGCTTGCCATATTCTGCTCTTTATTTCTGATCGGCATCTGCCATCTGATGTTACCAGGACTCCGAGGTATTTAAATTGCTGCACTTGTCTTAGACCAGAGATAAAAGATTATGTTTATGAAGTGCACAGAAAAGACCGTTCTAGAAATCTCTTCTTACCCTGAAGCTGTGAGGTAAATCAGGACTGGAGAAAAGAAAGAAAGACAGGGCACATAGAGAGGCCCGCTCCAGGTGTCTCCTTTTTTCGACCTGACGCTGAAACGCAAGACAGTATTAGAGAATAGATAGATAGATTATTATTATAATTATTATAATTGCCACATGCGCCTCCACGGTCATTAGTAAGATGCGCCTAATATATAAAGAACGGTGGGTTGAACTGGTCTATGGTAACATCTCTGTTTTATAGCATTAGCGATCAAATACTTGGACAACCGATCAGGTTTCAGGTCTAGTCCCACGACTAAGGGAGACAACCGACATTTATGCAGTAGAATATTCCTACAGAAGATCTCATTGCTTATACAACCAATCTGTATGTTATTCGTGTCTAAGAAATACCACAGGGAATGTGTATGGTTGCAAGAGATCTCATGTGATAATGAATTGATATTACGAATCCGAGTATTATATTATTAGAGCTGGGTTTTTTCATTCAGGATACAGAGAAACTTGGAAAGGCAGGAACAAATAGATGAGATTTAGTAATTGTCCAAGAGTATCTCTTTCTTTTATGTGTCATGTTTGTTGATTTGTTTCCCAGGTCAACTGGATATATTTGAATATATTTAAACATCAGGGCATATATTGACTAATACGACACCCCTGATTTTTGCGAGAGGTCTTGTTTTCTTACCACCATTGACTTCGCTATTCAGACAAACTTACTCCAACTTCAGAGGTACTTGTTATTTAGATCCCCAAATAATGTATCACAGTTTCCTGTAATTGTAATGTAACAACGTAGCGTCGGCACGTTGACAATTGTTGACCCAAGTTGGGCTAGAACTACGGAAATTATCCGGCACAAGATCACAAGCGAAGCATGTTATCAACTTTGATATCGATGGTGAAATTTAATATTAATATTTTTCAAACTAAAATAATCTATAGTTTTTCCATTAACCCATTCGGTCTTCTGGACCGATATGCTCTCTATGTATTTTTAATATGACGTAAAGGCATCTACTTGCTAATTCAGTATACAGTTCAAAATAAAAGCGTCCGGGTAAAAAAATACGGATCGAATGGGTTAAGTACGTTGCTATTAAATAATTTTTAAGAATCTTGCAAATTTTCTGCTAAATACCATAACAAATGAGGAGCTTTTGAAACGAACAGACTGTTCATCCTTGAAGACCATCATTAAGAGATGAAGATGGAGGTGGTTTAGACATGTATGTCGTATGCCAATAGGGGCATTGGCTAGGACAGCTCTCAGATAGACAGCGGATGGGAAGAGAAGGCCTGGACATCCAAAGGAAACATGGAGAAGAATGGTGGAGAGGGAGTTGAAGGAGTGTGGCCTGACGTGGGAGACGGTTGGTAGAAAGGCAACAGAACGGCAGCAGTGGAAGTCTCTTGTGAAAGCGTTATGTGTCAATCGAAACACGAAAAGGATATAGATATACATATATATTTATAAGTGTAATATTACATTCTATATAGCATTTTAATTGTGTTAGTTTTATACAAAGTTAAAGTGTCTTGAAACCGAAACTTCTTTCTTCTTCGAACGCCATTTGTTAAACCACTATTTGTGATTTGTATGTGATCTGAGACTAAGAGCGATTGTACATTGTGCCAGTTATGCGCCTACAAGTAGGCCAGCACGTCCGGTTTCTGTCCTACAAGTAGGCCAGCACGTCCGATTTCTGTGACCCTTTTTATTTACTAAGGTAACTTCCCTAGGCCACTACCTCAATCGCGCGACTGTGCACGATAATGATAGTCACTTAATTGTAATCTTTGGATATTAACCATGCATATATAAGTACTTATATATGCATGGTTACTCTAAAAAGGTTACAATGGTTTCTAATTAACCATGGCTGCCCGCGTGCCCAGCGTGTTCGTATCGCGTTGGACTACGGGTGACTAGTCCTCTGTAAGTGCGGTTCAACTCCGCGGACTGGCATAAAGCTACAGGTTCCCCAGATTTACGGTGTTCGTGGCACCGAGCCGAAGGGTTACGATGTCCATGACACCGAACCGAAGAGCTTTCAGCTCAAGTGCTTCTGGATCGGAAAAGAAAAAAAAAATTAACCATGGCTACACACATGGCTATTCACCGAAGTGCAATGATGATGGTCCTATCAATCAATTAATCAATCAATCAATTAAACGTATATATGCCCTTACTACATGCCTACATGCTTACGATATAGGTAGCAGTGTTACTATTCTTTGCTTCACTTTTTTCTTTCTTTTTCCCGATCTAGAAGCACTGAGCTGAAGCTCTTCGGCTCGGTGGCTCGGTGTCATGGACATCGTAACCTTCGGCTCGGTGCCACGAACCTATCGGGGAACTCTGTAGCTTTTCTGCCAGTTCGCGAGTTGAACCCGCACTCAGAGACTAGTCACCCGTAGTCCAACCCTGAACACGCTGACCTTTGCTTCCTTAAGGGTCCTGATACGCACAGGCGAAACCGAAACATGAACATTCAAAGAAAAGAAAGTCGATGTTAGATGTCCCGGGCATGTTAAGCGTTACAGCTAAACAAATTAGATGATAGATAATGTCAGGGCATGTTGTTACAGCTAAACAAATTAGATGATAGATAATGTCAGGGCATGTTAACCGTTACAGATAAACAAATTAGAATTAACCTTAAATAAAGAAACAAGAAGTTGTATAACAATAACTTTTATTGCTTCTATAAAAAATATGTGTTTGAGTTTTCGTTGTCGATACCAAATTATAAGTTGTGAGCTTCGTCATATTTCAATAATTTATTCTTTGGTTATGACATATTTATGATTCATAAATAAAGATCTTCAACATCTTCAATCTGTGCCGACAATATAAATATTCGTTTCGTAATCCCTTTCCTACACTAGAGTTTTGTTGTATATTGGTATTTGAACAAGGCATATTCATTCAACACGCTTAGCACAGACAAACACTACATTGAAGATGAAAGATCACCTATTAAATACCGTCCACTTTAGATCAAAGTAGATGAAAGGATATGGGACGGTGAAGACAAGAAATAACCCCAGGCCTATATTTGTCTACTAGAAGCATTTGATGACCAATCATCCCCTTGAACAAGCGAATCCAGCTTTATATAGCATCGATAAGGGTGCAACAAGCGCACAGTAACTAGTCTTGGGAATAAATGATGCCAGTAGGGACAGACACCAGCCTCCTTGGAGGATTTCAATACCAAATTAGTACTCACTCAATCTCGGTTAGAAGGGTTCTGTTTCCACACTTGCCTGGTCAGTCTGAGTAGATCGCATAACGATACATGACGTATCTTTGTTGTTAGTAGTCTGAGCGTACGATTAACGGTTGATATCGATAGTCCTGATTTGACTATTGTATACTGTACCTGTAGTTATGAACAGTAAAGGTATTAGAATGCCTGTCATTGATGTTCGTGACCATCATCATGATAGCGCTACTGTTAATGACCATATTGTAATGAAAACGAGTATTGATAGGTTTCAGCTATCTTGTCGTACAAAGGTTATTATCGTTAACTCATTTCTAGGAAACTCACGCATGACCTTTCATACAGAAATGACTATAGCAACGGTTCTTCTATGCAGTTAATACATTGTTTTATCAACCACATCCAGCTATTCAAGTCTAGAGAGATATCAATCAAGTTCGCGCAAGTTTTCATTAGTCGGAATAATTGCGTATTAGCAGTGGCGACTCGTCATTAAAGGCCAGAGGGCCGAGCCCACCAAAAATAATGTGTTACGTGCAGCGCCGGATTAGCCTAGTAGCAGAAGTAACAAATGCTACGGGCCCGCGCTTCTAGGGGGCCCCGCGCCTATGTGACAGATGCAAATGGAAAAAATAACCAGATGTTATATCAAAAACACGCAAGCTGTCTGAATTTTTAGATGTCGTTTGTGATGGTGCTGAATCCAACGAAATCGAAGCAGAAAATACAGAAGACGTGTCCCACTGTGTAGTAGATGAAAGCAGTGCCTTAAAAGAATCATCATTACCAATACTACCATTAAGATCAGCAACTCTTCACGATTTAGCCACATTTTTCCACGACAAACTGAAATCAGATGTACAACAAGTCCTTCCAATTTAGCCATATCATCTTCAAGCCAAAGAGAGGCAGAAAGCACAGCACATGCTTCTAATGTAGCAACATCATCTACAAGCCAAAAACACAACGAAAGTAAAATGTACTCCAACGATATTGGTGAATGGCCAAACAACTTCAAACAATCCACGATTTTGTCGAAAGTCGTTTTCACATACACACATACACCAACAAACAAAACTCACGTGAGAGATTGGTTGTGTTATACAGAAACTAAAGGACAACTGTTCTGTTTTGTTTGCAAAGTTATTGATTTAGGCTGTACCATAGAGTGACTGGTGTATTTGGAATACTCTGGCAGTTAAAATATATTACAGAGGAAGAGATCTTGAAAAGAACTCCAAATATTGTCAGCTCTTACCAAGAGGATTTGGAAGAAAGCCTAGGCGACTAACTTATGCAGTTCACTGAACTTCTTAAAACTAATTTATATGGCCTTTTTCATCTTTACAGACGGTCAATTGTCAAGTGTTTTACTGTGACAACTTCTGAGTTTTCGCTTTTCTCTCTTGTCGTTCAGCTCGTATATAAGTCTCTTCTCAAAAGACTCTGCACCCTTTCGTAATTTGGCTTTCCACACAACTCTGTCATCAGCTAGTCCCTCCCATGTGCTGGGACCTATAGAAAAGTTTTTCATTGAGGCTTTGCAGACATCTTTATATCTGAGCAGTGGTCTGCCCTGGTGCCTCTTCCTCCGAAAGTTCACAGAACAACATTTGTTTTGGTATGCGCAAGTTTCCATTCTTCTCACATGTCCCAACCATCTTAGTCGTCTACTGTTGTAAAACTAATGTAGCTGCTGCTATTAGCAAAAGAAAAGCATGAGGCTCTTGAACTGCAATTTAATAAACTTGTAATGGAAAATTAATTAGAGTCGTGTTTCCCAAATGTAGAAATAGTCTTACGAATTTACTTGTCTTTAATGATTACTAACTGCAGCGGAGAACGTTCTTTTTCGACATTAAAGCGTATAAAAGTGAGTTAAGAAACACGATGGGACAAGATCGTCTAAATAACCTCACCTTAATGAACATTGAATGTAATTTACTTAGAGAAATTGATTTGTCTAGTGCTATCTCTAAATTTACTCATATTAAATCGAGACAAGTTTGTTTGTAAAAGTTGTGTTTTATTTTATTATCATACAAAACCTAGGGCCCCGCGCTAAAATTTGCTACGGGCCCTGCGCTAGCCTAATCCGGCACTGGTTACGTGTATCTATTATGTAATGGACTAAAATATAACCTAACCCAAAACCATGATTTCCCGAAAATGTGTGTCTGGCCCCACCAACAAAAACGTCCACAATCCGCCACTGCTTATTAGTTTTTTTAATAGTTTCCGATCCTCTATCAATCCATATTTGTTTAGCTTTTCAATACATTTATTTTTTGATTATCTACCTTAAATCTTGTGTTAGAGTAATTTACTATAGTCTGTCCATTAATTCGTCAGCACGTTTGAAATTGATTTTCTCGAAAACTACCTGTTGGATCTCAGTGATTTTTTGCAAGCAGCCTTAGAATATCCATGACGCTAGAGAAATATTTTTTTCCAAGAAAATTTGATGTAGTTTGAAATATTTCTTCTTCAGGTTATATTAAAATCAACCTCACCGGATTGTACACAATAGTAACAGATCTACGGTACACAGATGCGTTGTTCTAAAAATACATTATGGTAACATTGAAATATCGTGAGTAAACAACAATTTCACGAATTCCCGTGCACCTAACCCAGTCGACTTTGAAAGCGGAAAGCATATGACGTTATAATTGGGATACCGTTGTATAGTTATAGGTGTATCTCGCTATTTGTATGAAGCTATTGTATCATATTTGTTGGCTTATCAAAACTGACATTGATATCACATTCATAATGAGTCTGAAGTGCACATTTATAACAATGCAGAAGGTTACAGTTTTACTATACCAACACTTCCGTAGGGAATCTAAGAGAGGTCATCTATATTGCGATATTCATAACCCTGAGAAACGAACGCAACTGGCGCTTGGTCTGAATAGAGAATCCTTTTCCCGATGGATTAAACAGGACACAAAGTGCACTAATGTCAAACAAGGAAGGAAAAGAACAATTGACGACTTTGACATAGATGTCATAAGACAGGAGCTCTTGAAAATGTTTGCGACAAATCAACTTGTTACTCTCAGGAAACTGAAATTAAAACTGCAATCAGATTGCAGCATAGACATTTCTAAAAGTACTCTATGGAAAATTGTAAGAGCCGCCGGCTTCACCTTCAGAAAAACTATAGGCGCAGGAATATTATTTGTGAAAAGCCACATTTAATTGCTGCCCGAAGTAAATACCTGAGGCAGATCCGTGAGCGGCGGAGACAAGGCTATGATATTGTATATTTGGACGAATCCTGGGTCAATGCTCACCACACCAATGCTAAAGAATGGCAATCAGTAGACGGTGAACAGAAAAGAAAATACCAAGCAGCAAAGGCCAGCGTATTATACTAACACATGCAGGAAGCAGTGAAGAAGGTCTTGTCCATGACGCTGGACTTATTTTCCAATCAAAAGTACCGACGGTAGGGACTACCACACAGAAATGAATGGACATATTTTCAGGCACTGGATGGAGAAAGATCTACTTCCAATTCTAAACAGACCATCATGCTTGGTAATGGATAATGCATCCTATCACAACGCAGTATCAGCGGAAGACAAAGTACCAACTGCATCAAATACAAAAGATCAAATTAGGACTTGGCTTGCTAAGGAAAATGTCAGCTTCGATGATACATATTTGAAACCGAGTTGTTGCACCTGGTGAGGATGACAAATAAGACAAAGGTGTTTCATATTGACAAAATCATTGCGGAATACGGCCAAACGTCTTTGCGACTACCTCCATATCATGCTCACCTCAATCCGATAGAGCTTGTCTGGGCTAAAGTAAAAGGGCAAGTTGCCGAACAGAACAACAGGACGTTTAAAATGTGTGATGTTAAAGTTCTGACACGTGAGTCCCTCTCAATGATAGACATGCAGTTCTGGAAGAAGTGTGTTGAACATGTTCTCCGAGAGGAAGACGAGTACTGGCACCGAGATGGATTACAATTTGTCCAGCCAGTAACAATTATCAACCTCATGAAATCGTCAGATTCGGGATGATACAAATCATATTTTGATTACAGACTGAGAATAGCAACGTATACATTTCCATATCCAAATGCGTCTACCATCATACAATTTGTGGTGAAGTTAAGACACCTGGGGTCTAATGGTGACCGAAGGGGAGGACTAACTGTTGCATATTGTATCTAAGTTCACGATTGCACATAAAGGGCAACACACTTAATTACTTGACTTATCAAGTTAATATGGAGATACACCTATGAATAGAATTGACATGGACAAATTCTAAGGATTACTGTAAAATCTAAAATTTGAGCCCCGTATTTGCAATTGTCATAAAAGATCAAAGGAATTCGCCGATGTGCAAAATCCGTAGCATCTATGGACTACTGGTTAGCTTTATTTTAGCGTCATGGATATTCTAAGGCTGCATGCAAAAAATCACTGATATCCAACAGGTAGTTTTCGAGAAAATCAATTTCAAACGTGCTCACGAATTAATGGACAGACTATAAATTCAGGTTTTCAATGTCACAAAACGCTAGGGTTAATTATTTGTAATTATTATTATTTCCATCATTTATCCAATACTAAGTAAATTGTATGGGTTAGGAATCCTTTTTCATACCATGTGGTTTATTGAGGAATACAGTATCAGGTCCGTATTTTTTATTGACCATCGGTATATTCTTTGTATGCCAGGAGCACATTGAGAACAGGGTGAAGTATATTATTTGTATGCCAGGAGCACATTGAGAACAGGGTGAAGTATATTCTTTGATTTTAGCGACTAATGTCTGTTGAAATAGGACAGGAACTCGTGGTCACTCAGGTTAAAAGGAGAAAAAAGGGATAGGTCGGGCATACCATGCGGAAGACAGAGTCGAGGATCACAAGAAAAGCACTTTTTCACAACGGCAATGATGGTATAACTTCATGCATCACAGACCAGTAATTTTGGGAGCGATTGGTCAAAGACAAGCAGGCATGGCGAGGGGCAGTGAGAGATGGCTCAAAACGAAAAGTCATCATATATGGAGGCACAAGAGATTACAGAGATACCATCCTCTACATTAGCTCAAGTCTCCGGTTTCCCATGCAACAACGTTGGCAGGAATTGTCACTACAGAATAGGCCACTACAGCCACAACAGACTTTGTGATCATCACAGAGCAAACTACGTTACTCAAAACCTATTTTCTCCTGAGACAAATAGGTCAATGACGATTTAATAAATCTACATAGTAAATGTTCAAAGAAGTGGAAATCGTTATAAGAATTATAAACAAGCTAAGATATACAGATGGTGCGAAGATGGTGGGTTAGTTGTGAGCGAACAAACATTGATAGATCAAATAAACCACGAAGTAAATTATATGGACATCAAAGTAAAAAACACAAACAACAAAAATAATTGATTATTAAGGTTATTGAAACCCCGTCATATCATTCCGGGAAGACCCATAGGTGCCCGGTCTCCCGAGATGTCGAAATATATGTGTACTAGTAGTTCCCGTAACAAACCAATAATAATGAGTAAAGCAAATGTAGAGGAAAGGGTGAACATAGAAGTTGAGGTGAGACACTGGAACAAGTTTCAAGCTTTTGTATGAGCTTGGACATAACATTTAGGTTGAATCATTGAAGAATGGAAATGGAGGTTAACAAAATAGTAGGTGAAATGTGAAAATAGTGAAATGGTCAGAAATATTAACATCATGAGAATAATAATAGCTAAGCATATACACAGAAAATTAGAATAATCAAGAAGTGGTACATATACTCGGCGTTGTTATATTGTTTATAAACATGGACAGTAAAAAAAAAAACACAGCTGGAAACAGAATTGAGGTCTTTGAAATGTTTGGTTATTAGTTACTAAACTGACGTCATTGTACTTCGGGCAGACCCATAGGTGCTCAGTCTCCCCAACAGATATCGAAGAGTATGCATACTGATGGTTTCCGTGGCTCGCTGATTAAACACACCTCTCACTCTGCCCCTCAGGCATCCAGTTCTACTTGTTCAACGGGTAACTCCAAACTGCATAAATCGCTTGATCGATTCAACATCTATTTTAGTGTCCTCCTCCAACAGGCAGTTGTGAAGAGACCGAAGAACATTTCCCCGCCCCTTATCCATCTTCAACTCCCCAACAATCGATGCTGTTGATGCAAGCCTGCCCGTTCTCTCATTTGAAATGTTTATATAGAGACTATAGACGATACATTCGGATCAGATCGAGAAGAGTATGCCGAATAACAGATAAGGGAAAATATATTAACGAATTTTGTTAATAAGTGTGAGTAAAAAGATAATTATTAGAAGAAATAATTGTTAAAATAATACCGTACTTTAGTCACATAACACGCTGGAAGCGGATTGCAGACAACCTTCCGTGTGACACACACGCTGGTAGCGATATTTTATGCCAAGATATTTCAATATGTAATGCATCGCAACGATATTGTACATTGATGATCATGCACGGGAGATCAATATTAGTGTATGTGTATATTATTTTAATACTTTAATGTTTTAGAAGTTGATATTTTACATTATTTAACACAGACGTTATGAATACGAAATAATTTATTTATTGCACTTGATAATAGTAGTGATTTTAATTATGCGAAACATTTATAGCCTGCGAGAAACGATGATGTTGACACCGGATGTGCATGGTAAAGAATGGCGACGACATACGCGGAGGAAATTAAAAAGTTCTTTGCAGCTAATGCCAAGACACGCGATGTTCAGCTCACACGCCAAAGTCCATTCAGTTGCTTGGAGCTGCGATGGCCGTAGGCTGGCATCAGGATCCTTTGACAAAACAGTCTGCATTTACATGCTGGACAGAGACCGATTGGTAAACTCAGTCTTTTATAATTAAATTATCATCCAATTGAAATGGCGAAATACTCAAATAGTTCAAATAGTAGTATTTACAAATTGAAATTCAAATAGTGAAATAGTAAATACTAGTAGTAATTGAATAGCTTTTCCCGAGCAGTACTTTGTCACCCTAACAAATTCACAATCCTTCGGAATTTCTTATAACATAAACATACTCAATACTCATAACTATTTTTTCACATTCTGGACACCATCTGATTAACTTTAAGTGAATCCTAATAAATAATAAATCAATTATTACTAAAATTACTTGTCAACTCTCGCCATTCAGAATCAGTTCAGTCTTACTACTCAGCTGTGAGCTCAATCAGCATCACCAGTTTAAAATTGCATGAAAACAATATAGTTTCTAATATAAGTAACAATGAGATTTTGAGAAGATGTTGCATATAAAATATCAGTCTATCACTACTAGTACTATCAGATTCAATTCTATAGTAGACTCTTGAAGTTGCCATGCAAACATATCTTGAAAGTTACATAGGCTATTACTACTACGGTATTTATTGGTCCAAGGGATACTAACCTTTTTGTGTCTACAATATCACTTGATTACTGTATAATTGGAAAGGAGTTAAAACTTCTTATTCTTCTGTATAAAATTATAAAATAAAGTTAGGGGAAAGTTGTTTGCAACATAAGAAAATGCATTGGCAATTTGACAGAATGTTTGTTCAATTGTACTGTTTGTTCAATTGTACTGTTTGTTCAATTGTACTGTTTGTTCAATTGTACTGTTTGTTCAATTGTACTGTTTGTTCAATTGTACTGTTTGGTGGCTGATTAATTGGTTGTTGGTATGGACATAGTCATGGACATAATAGTTCATCAAATGCCTGTCATGTTACAAAGATGTAGAGCAGTTGTTTTTATATACCACAGTTTTGCCATAATGTTTGTCAATGTGGGTATAATATGATTCTCCTGGTTACTTTATTTGTTGTATTTTCAGACAAAAGATTACACTGTTTTTCGAGGACATGGAGCAAGCGTAGACCAACTGTGCTGGAATCCTCGAAATCCTGATCAGCTGGCAACAGCAAGTGGGGATAAGACTGTTCGTATCTGGGATGCTCGTACAAACAAGGCTGCAGCTACCGTTAACACTAAAGGTAATACTGACATGTTCTAAGTATAAGAAGATTCTGTTATCTGGACATTTTTTTAGTTCATTGGAGAACTGAGTTGAGCATTGAGACATGTGCTGCTGCAATTGACCTTGAAGATGCCTATAATAGAGTGCCGTTGCATTTTTAATGGTGCAGCTGACTGAACTCAATATCAGCCCATTCCTCATCAATTGGATCTTGCGGCCCTCTTCCAGCGAAAGATAGTGTTTAAATGTGGCAGTTGGGCGTCATCACCAACAACAATCCACCCTGGCTTACCACAGGGGTCACCATTATCTCCGGTGTTGTTCAATGCCTATACTGTGAGCATCACAAAAGATCACGGTAGAGGAAGGACAATGTCATATGCAGATGATGTGTTGGTGTATCGTCAGGGCAAGGATAGAGAACAGCTTGTGGAGGAACTTCAATCAGAACTCGACCGCATATGTAGATGGTGCGTTGAAGCAGGAGCATTGGTCAACCCCACAAAAGCAGAAGTGACATGGTTCTCTTTAAACAACCACATCGTCAACACTCCAACACCATCTGTGGTTTTGTGTTCAGAGGTGGTGGAGCGATCTCAGTCTATGAAATACCTGGGGTTGCGTTTTGATCGTAGTCTAGCTTTTACGGAACACATAGCTCAGGTGATAATGAAGGCGAGGAAAGGTTTGCTGGCGATGAGGGTAATGGCTGCGGCCGATTGTGAACAGCGCCATCTTTGTCTTTTATACCAGGGTCTGGTCCTTTCTGTGCTTGAGTATGCGCTTGCGATCCTGACTCTCAGTCATAGTCAGATAGAACGACTGGAAAGAATACAGAACGAGCGAGCGCATTATACTTGGTTGCACTAAAGACACGTCGTGCAGGGCGATGCGCTATCTCCTGACTATCCTACTATGGAGTATAGAATACTGATGAGCCGTGCACAAGCATACCTTCGAGTCAATGCTGACACACAACATCCTCTGCACTTGGAAATAAAGAGACAAAAGGAAATAGGTTAAAAGAGGAAAATCTTGGATGGGTCAGGCCGAGGACTGTATTGAACAGGTGTGTACACTTGAAGACATTGATCCCGGTGAAGAATGGATACCAGTGCCAAGAGGAATCGCTACATCCTTTTCTGTATGCATTGAACTTGATAAAGAATGCAGGCAACACAACTCACTTGTTGTGGAGGCAGAGGTTCAGGCATTAATTTCTGAGACGCATCTGAGCATGATGTAATCATTTATACGGATGGTTCGGTGATTCGACATGTGCTGAGCTCGTGGGCTTTTACTGCTCAGGTCGGAGGTGATGTTGTGAAGGAAGACAGTGGTGGTTTTGCCGTGACTACGTGCAGTCTCACTATGGAAATCATGGCTGTTACCAAGCGATGATTTGGCTAGAATCACATACTTTATCCATGCATGTTTCTCAGTGACTCAATGAGTATGCTCAGGAAGATTGAAACAGGATGGGCTAGGAGACATTGGATAGAATCGCTGGGGAGGTCTAAGCTGACAAAGATCAGTTTTATTTGTGTGCCAGGGTATGCAGGTGTAAGGGGAATGAACGTGCGGATAGGCTTGCAGGTATGGCTGCTGTCCAAAGCGGACGAACAATGGACCAGGCTGATATTATAAATTCCTTAAGGGAGAGAGGCGTGTACATGATTCACGTAATAGCGGTGAATCCACAACACTAACCAGACTGCAAGAACTCAAAGTTAAGTGTGGTGTAGCTCGACAAGAACGCTATGCTGGCAGACAAAGAAGAATTGTAAACCAACAAAGAACCGGTGTCGTTAGTGCCACACGCTGATGGACATACTGAGGGAGAGATCGGAGCACTTATGGACTAATTTGTTTGACGTGCAGTGATGGTGATCCGACGACTAAACTGAGTTGAGCAAAATTTTAATTTTGGATGGGCTTATTTCTTTAGTCAAGGAAAGAAAAATAAACTAGAATGCATATATTGTAACTGAATTTGTAGAATTCTAAGTTGGTCATATAAGTGATTATGTTCCACTGATTTATAATTGATTGCATTTTTATGATTGATAACTAATTGCTGTAGAATTATGCTTATCTGAAAACCAGCAGATACAATTTTCAATAATAGGAATGGGGACTGCCATAGTGTGTCGGTAAGACACTGCCTTGCAATAAAGTATCTAAAATGGTTTTTCTAGGCAGAAAGCAAGTTCAAAACGTTTGTGCGGCCACTGCCTTAGGGTATGTGTAGTCAATCAACTAGTATTATCGGAGATGGGCTAAAAACACAGATGTCCATTGTACATGTTAAATAACCTTTGGTAGTCCCGTTTGCATGTTAACTATCCATTGGTAGTTAAGAATCGATAGTAGACTGTGTGCTGCTGACCAGATATATTAAAAATAATAAGTTGAACTCAAGTTTTACAAAATTGAACATACATGCAAATGTCTAACAAAGTTATAGTAAGCTGAATTTGTGTACAGTGCCCATCTTCCAGTACAGGGAATTCCTCATTCAGCCAGCTAAAAATGGGCACTGAAATTTTCTAAGTTGGTAGAAATTATGAATCATCCTGTGTAAGTGCTCCAGCTGAAAGTGACTCAGTACCTATGGGACTTGATGTTGATTGTATCTAGTTTTCCGTTGTGAATGGTATATGTATACATTACCTTAGAATTGTGTTAAACATTGGATTGTATTCTTTTGAAATGCTCAATATTTTAGTTGTGTGATTCTTAAACAACAGGAGAGAATATCAACATCTGCTGGTCTCCAGATGGTAGCACAATTGCTGTTGGAAACAAAGATGACTTAGTGACCTTCATTGATGCAAAAACTCACAGGTCAAGGGCAGAAGAGCAGTTCAAATTTGAGGTCAATGAGATCTCTTGGAACAATGAGGAGACTTGTTTTCCTCACAAGTGGACATGGCAGCGTTCATATATTTAGGTACCAGATTTGCTAATATTGATTCATTTGTTCTTTGTCATAATCTCATCTTTTTCTAGTAGCGTGTCCTGTGCAGAACTTTGCCACAATAACAGTCTTTGATGAGAATTTATCTCAATAATTAGTTAGATATAGTGCACATAATTTGGTAGTGTAAGAACACTTTAAGATAGAACAGAAGAAGATATTAAAAGCATGTTTGGGCTGGACAGAGCTGCCTTTATGAGTATGAGAGAATAAGGAGTTTAAGAAACCAGGGAAACACTGGAGTTAATGAATATGATCAATAAATAGACACTGAACAAGTATTAGAGGCTTATTGAAAAATCAAATTGCTAAACACAGGATTCGAACCAAAAACTTTTATTTCTTACTGAACACATTGCCTAGCCCTGCAGACAAGATGTTTTCAGAGAACAGCTAGCTCTCCTATTAATTCAGCATAGAACACAAGAAGAATATTTATATGTACAAGTCTACCTCATATGCTATTGTAAAATGATAATTCATTTATGAAAGATTCATCATTTTTGGTATAATTGGTTAATCTACTGATAAATTAATTGCTTTGTAAAAAAACTGCCTGATAGTGATGTGCATTGTCTATTTGCAATATTAAATATCTATCCAGGCTGATTTGAGAATTACATTTGTATATTGTATCTTTTGTGACTGTAGCTACCCAGAACTGAAGACACTTCATGTGTTGAACGCACACCCAGCAAATTGTATCTGCATAGAGTTTGATCCCACTGGCCAGTATTTTGCTATAGGAAGTGCAGATGCTTTGGTTAGTCTGTGGAATTTACCAGACTTAGTATGCATGAGAACTCTCACAAGGTAAGTTTTGTCTAAACTTGACAGATGTGTTTGTTACTGAATTTATTTCATATTTAGATCCACAAACATTTTTGTAAGTTTGCACTTTGTAAGATGCTATTCATTTTCTTAAGGCTGTTCTTGATGCTGCCCTCCATCTTTTCGAGTCTTGCTCTGTACTCGTTATATTTTTCAGCGTGTCTATTCTTTCACAGCCATAAAGAATTTTATATTCTGCATAACATTGTAAGATTTTTCTTTACTTCCATTAACTTGTTTGTTACTATTTAAAAAATTTACTTATAGTCTGCTTGAGCTTGTACAAACCTGCTCTTAATTTAGATTACACATCTTCTTCTGTTTCTATGGTGATTCCAATGTTGTGAGATTTGTGCCATATGTTCAAATATTGCTTATTTTACCTATTTTTAGATGTCAGTTGTATCCAGTGTTTCTAGATTATTTTGCCAAACCCTCACATAGAAACATTTTTTTCCTTTTGCGATGAATTCAAGCTTAGTCATGTCACCTCTGACTGATTTTTGCAAGAAGACTTGCTTTCCTTATCCCAGTGTCCTTGCCTTTAAGCAAACCTTGCTCCGACTTTAGAGGTACACTTAAGCATGAGAAGCATCATCATGTGCCATGCTGGCTAGTGTAGGCGGTCATGAATCACCACAAATATATGTTCTTAGTGCTGACTATTAGCTTAATGTTGAAACTCTTTTGTGCCATGAAACTAAGCTGTCCAGAACTTTTCCTGTCTGCCATCCTCTGTCTTGTTTCTCTATTTATGTTGCTATTTTTCTCCTCATTGTCATCACATGCAGAAAACGATGATTGCCTCTATCATATATTGTTTAGTTTTCCTTTGCTAGGCCTTTCAACATTTGTAATGTTTGAAGTTCATAGCATTCTCAACATTCTGTAAAAATTGGAGTGGTGGAAACAGGTATTACTATCCTTGACCTCATTGCTAATCAAGACAAGAAGAACAAAAATATCAGAATTTGCACATATTTTATGGATGGATTGGGATGCAAACTCGAGGGTCTCTGTGGTTAGCGCTTTTTGCCTTGCGTCCAGAGGTAGGAAGTTAGAATCTGCCCACAAATTTTGTTCACGCATGCATTTTTCCAGAGACTTTAGGATTGTTGCTGGAGCTATGGAGTTCATGCTTTGTCAATACCTCGGCAGGTGAGGTGCCATTTCTGCAGAGAGGAAATAGCTATATGTGGTAAAACCCAGTGCAATGAAGTTAATCCTTTGGCTTTGAGCAGAAAAATGTTAAGACTACAGATAGATATATATAAATATTATATTGATTATGTATGATTGTTCAACTATTTGTTTAATCTTATAGGCTTGAATGGCCTGTACGAACATTAAGTTTTAGTAACGATGGAAAAATGCTGGCATCTGCATCAGAAGATCTTGTTATTGATATTGGAGAAGTGGAAACAGGTATGTTTTATTGTGTTCCATGTTCTCTATTACTATTCTTGTTTATTTGTTTGATTTTAAACTTTTTAATTGTTAAGATTGCTGAACTGACTTTGTGTCATTTGGCAGACTCATAGGTGCTCAGTCTCTTCCCAGCAGATATAGAGAAGTGTGCATGCTGATCGCATGACTCATGGTTAAACACTCTTGATTCTGTCACTCAGATGCATAGTCTTACTTGTATTTTTACAACTTGTTAGCTGTACTTGTACAACTTGTTATTTCATATTCTTTGCATGAGTCACATATAGAGTTGGCTTGAGATCTGCTTGTTATTTTACATTCTGGACTAGTTCATATTGTGAGATTGCTACAATATATTACATTTAGAGCTAGTTCAAGAATTGCTTGTTATATTGCATTCAAGACTGGTTCAACAACAGCTTATTATTATTATATTCTTCTCGTACCATTATAAGTTACATATTGTTTGCAAGCAATTTCTCAATACAACTCTGTCCAGGACAATTCGTTCAATCTCTTCTATGGAATTGAGTCCAATATTTCTTGCCTCTCTCAGTAAAGTTTGTTTCAGGATTTTATCTGTGTATCTTTCAAGAACTGCTTGCTGTTTCTTATATTACATTAAAAGCTACTGGTTCAAGAACTCCTTTTTATAAAATATTACATTTGGCACTGGTTCTAGAACCACTTGTATTACATTCAGGACTGGTTTAAAAACTGGTTCTTGTTTGTTATATTGCATTCCACCCGAGTGGTTACCGGGCCCAAATTTGGGGTGTAAAGATTAGAACCACTGTTACCTGCCACGCATGTCGTAAGAGGCAACTAAGAAGGTTTGGATGAAATCGGATGCACATGTCCTAAACGGGAAGAAAGTCTATGCGTTTAGGAGCCTACCAAACCAATGTGCAACGTATACACATTCTTGGCAAAGATCAAACATATCACAAAGAGTGATTAAAATTGGTCGAAAGAACGAACGCAAATAAGAAGAAGATATTGCATTCAGAACTGTTCAGGAACCGCTTGTTGCATGTTAAATTACATTTAGCAACAGCTTATGAATATTTCTTAAAATACACTTTAGTCTATTTAATGCTTCCCTTATATTGATACTAATTTAATCCCTATCTCTTGACTTGTGTTGTAGGAGAAAAGCTGCACCAGATAACATGCGACTCACCAACATTTACTGTTGCCTGGCATCCAAAACGGAATCTTCTAGCATACGCTTGTGATGACAGACGTGACAGAGATGCAGGCATTGTTCGGGTATTTGGATTTCCTTCAGACACATGATCTGCTTGTTCTCTTACTAGACCTGGGCATTTGTGAATCTGTTTTTACTGCCTTTGTTACCGCTTTTTTTGGCAGTGTAGGACAGGGTGGACATGAGCCTCAACTTAATGAAGTTTGTGTTGTAAGATTACTTTGTATGGGCATTTGTTTTAATAGACTGGATGAATGAAAATGTTCTCACATAACTTTTAGACTGCACAAGAACAATAGACTATGTTCATAATCTTGTCATTTAGTGTTGGTCAGAAAGTTGTCGAGTTTAAGAATGAGTTTTATATTAATTGTTGTAAAGAGAAGACATGTTGGCCTTGAAGGCATATATATGGTCCACCTGCCCAGTGTGTTCGCGGCGCATTGGACGATGGGTGACAAGCCCCCTGTGAGTGTGGTTCAATTCCGTGGTAGAAAAGCCACAGGTTCTCCAGATTTATGGCGTTCGTGGCACCGAACCGAAGTTTACGATGCCCATGGCACCGATCCGAAGACCTGAAAGCTCAAGTGCTTCTGGATTTTAAAAAAGAAGGAATATATATATATATATATATATATATAGTGCAGCTGTTTGATTTGGGTAGGCTGGAAAAACTGACGTCTTTGCACTATCACTTTTTTCATGAGTCTATCTACATATCCATGTGTACTAAACATATTTCATTGTGTATGTTTATCTTGGTTTATAGTGGAGCATCTGGTTGAATTGGTTAGAGTGTGGCTCCCATGTGGGAGACCTGGGTTTAATCCACGGTAACGCCAAGGATTTTTTCTGTCGAGGGCATAAAGAAAACGTCCTAACCTGAACAGTTTTGCGATGACTGCACTAGCCATGCAGTCATTAAATTCCACAGGATCATGTCCCTCCTGTTCTACACCACCCAAAAAGCAGTATTACAGGCAGTAATGATAGGGTTTTTAGGGTTATTTTGTGAAATATGCAAAGTTAAGTAGGTTACTCTGTGAAATTTGTAAAGTTGAGTAGGTTCATCTTGTGAAATATGTACGTTGAAACTTATTTTTATATGGACATGTAAGGCAGCATTTGTAATATATTATATGTTCTGATTTTATCAACCAAGAGGTTCTGAAATAATTTGAAATAAAGAGGAAGTTATTGAATGAGATCAAACAGGCGTAAACTAAATATTTGAGACACATAAAAAGAAATTATGTTTTTGATTGTAAGTCCAAATAAAATATGGAAGTCCTAAGTTATGTCGTTTTAAAAATAAATTTTACATTTTCAATTCCAATGTTGTATCAATCCTAATATTTGTCAGCTAGTGTTGGAAAATGACTAAAGATATAGAAAGTAAGTTGAATGCATTTGAAAATAGATGTTTGTGAAAAATAATGAACATAAAATAGGATAAATTAATAAAAGGTGATGACATCAAAGAAATTTCTAGTCACCTGTAACAACTGTTATAAGAAAGAAAAGATGATGATATGTTGGGCATACTCTGAGAAGAAATGATCAATGAATCACAAAGCAAGCATAGAAGAGGGAGGCAAAGGGTTCAAGAAAGAAAGAAAGAATGCCTTTTGGATATCCTGAAATGAACTTGACTGACAGGTGAGAAATATCAGACTCAGTTCCATAGTAGATATTGATCTAGTTTCCCAGGATAGAGCGATATGTACAAATTGCTTGCAGGCAATATGTGGCGTTTAACATTACAAGAGAAATACAATATAATAAAATATCAAACTGTTGTTTAAACAGGAAAGATGAATTTTGTGATTTCATTGATTTTTACTTGCAGTTTTTATTTTAATATTTTTTTAAATTAAAATTTTCTATGTTGCTGTTTGTTTTACTCTGAAGAATGTATTTTTGAATATAATGTTAGGGCTTCACTTCATATGATACTGCAAGACTGTTTGGAATTAAATGTTACAGAGAGATATTAGTAATTGTTGTTCATATGATACTGCAAGACTGTTTGAAATTGAGTGTTACAGGGAGAAGTAATTTTTGTTCATATGATACTGTAAGACTGTTTGGAATTGAAGTGTTACAGAGAGATGGTAGTAACTTCTGTTCATATGATACTGTAAAACTGTTTGGAATTGAGTGTTACAGGGAGATGGTAGTAACTTCTGTTCATATGATACTGTAAAACTGTTTAGAATTGAGTGTTACAGGGAGATGGTAGTAACTTCTGTTCATATGATACTGTAAAACTGATCTGATTTGAATGATAAAAGCTTCAGTTTTAAAGACAGAAATGTGTGTTTTTTTAATTGTCAGTTAAACTGAAGTAGTTCTGGCCAAATACTATCTCTAACTTAGAACTGCTTGCACAGTTTCAACATGAGAATAGATGTTCCATCATACAATAGGTGCTGGAGATGGATCAGACATGTGATATCCATGGAGACTAACTGTCAGAAAACTGTACTGAGACAGACACCAGAGGATAAACAAAAATGGGGAAGGCACAAAATGACCAGGAGGATAAGAATTGAAAGAAATTAATCGCAACTGGAACACAATACAGAGAATTACCAAGAATAGAGAAGAATAGTGTGCATTTGTTGCTGTCCTAAGCATCACAGGCTAGAGAGCAAGAGAAAACTGAAGTGGAATTAAATTTGCTATCTGTACTTTTAGAAAAGAACTGAGACAATTGACACTTGGTGTTGTCAGTTTTTTTACAATCATTGATTTTATACGTTTAAAAATGTTATCCACAGTCCCATACATATAGCTAAAAGTGTCAGCTTCCTAACACTTACACAGTAGCTCTGATGATGAGTCCACAGATATCGGTTGTTAAATTAACATCCATCCACTGGTGCCCAAATTAGCTAACTTTGAGGTACGCCAACTCGTCTAGAAGTTTTCAAACTATCTTACTTGATACGATTCTGGATTTGAGATATTTGTTGTCTTGTCTAGTTTGTTGTGTAGACAATAGTCTGACTAGTTAATCAAGATTGAGTTTGATTTGTCCACCATTAAACAATGTTTAATTCCCATACTGTCGATTTTCATTTGACCTTACCGTCTGATATGGAGAAAAATTCCTGAATCATCACTGTGGCTACTGTTTAAATGCTTGAAAACTTTTATTCAGTAATTCACCTTGGATGGTGACATAGACATGAATTATTTTCCATTTTTCAAAATTTGTCATTCTTAATCTCCCTTTTTGCACAACTATTGATTGATAATAGGATCATCATAATTGCACTTTGGGAATAACCATGTGTAGGAATTAATTTTGATTTTTTAAAATGAGTTTTGATGGCAGCAGATTTGCAGCCTACTCTTATAGATTTTCAACTGCCAAGGGTTCTTTTACTTGCTCCACTTGAACACATGACGTTTTATTGTCCATCTTCGATAGGACTAGGAACTCGATTTCATATCTAGTCTTATGATAACACTTAATGGGGGGAACTAAGCTCAGTTAAGCATGCATGGGTTGTCTGCAAAGTAGCGAGAGATGTGCCAATAAGCACTACATAGTGTGGAAATGTTGAGATGGTTGTAGTGTTGGAGGATGGAGATCATACATGGGCTTGCTTGCCCAATATATTAGAATCTCAATCAGGAGAACTGAATTGAAATAAGAGTCTCCTTAAAAGTGTGACCATTTTCTTATTCATTGGTCTTGCAACTGTCTGTCCGTGATTTGCTGACATATTTTGATTAGGTAAAAGATCACTCAAAGCATTGAATCTTAAAATAAAACTTAAAATATATAGAAGGACTGTCTTGGGAGTCTTATTATACAATAGGGAGTGCTGGAAAATGACCCACAATATCATACACAAGTTGAAGACATTTGAAAATAAATGTTTATGAAGAATCCTGCAAATATTCTGGCCAAATACAATAGCAAATGAAGAACTTCTAAAACTAATAAACTGTGCATCATTGGAGACCATCATTAAAAGATGAAGAGTATTGGTCATATATGTTGTATGCCAGTAGGGACATTGGCTACACTAGCTCCCTGATGGATAGTGGCTGGGTAAAGAAAGCATAACGTCCAAAAGAATCCTGGAGAAGAACTGGAAATAGTGTTAACGTATTTTTGTTCTGACATGGGAATTAATTGATGGAAAGACAACAGAACAGCAACAATGAAAATTTCTTATGTGTCAAAGGAGACATGAAAAGGAATTTGATAGAAAAGATCGCTAGAATGTATGTCGCAGCATGTAAACTTGTAGACGCTAGACTGGTAGGTGATTGACATCTCTAAATAATTCCATGTGTATTACATTCACTCTTAGTGAACCAGGGTAAAAACCATTTTTACAAGTCATTTGTTTTAGAATAAAAACGTCATTTAGTGTGGCTCCTGGTAAAAAGGCATCCAACCCAAAAACCCGTAGTGGGGCATTTGGTCCACAAGGAGGTAATCTACTGCCCTGGGCATGCCAACTTTCCACTATAACGAGAGCGAAAGGTTTCCAACAAAAGTACTGAAACTTGGGGTGTGACAGTTGTCTTCTAAATTGATGCAGATATAAGTCCTATGATCCTACAAGATACACATGCTCATATACCCCTGTCCTAGCAAAGTTACAGGACACTGCATGGAATCACTAAAGTATGAGAAACAGAACATGTTATGAATAGAAAGCACTTGCCAAGATCTTGCTTCAGATCATCATTTGTATGTGTCGTTCTGGTAACAATTTTGAGTCCAAGATTGACACACTTTCTGCGGTGGTGACACCTGCTGGAGATACATGTCCATATACTAAAGGTATTTCATACAGGTCCCCACTTTCTTGGCGCAAAATAATGTCTCTTACGTCCTCGCTCAATGCACAAACAATATGATACTTTAGCTGTTCTTGAAACTTAAACATCACCTTGGTACACTGGTTCACTTGTCATAGTTTGACTTGTAATCGCCTGTGTGTGCCGGATCTCAAGAGAAAGAATAGAACACTGACTACAAGACATATTGTAAGAGCGACTAGTAGGAGCCTGAAGCACCTTAGTAAAAAGCGTACCAGAACTGGCACAATGTAAATCACTCTTAGGCTCAATTACATAAAATCACAAGAGTGTTAACAAGTAGTCATATGGAGCGTAAGAAGAAAATTTGCTAATATAACTGAAAATGAATACCAAAGTAACTAGACTATCTGGGTTGGACAACATATGGAATCATTCTAAGGCTGCTGTGTAAGTTCTCTGGAACTAGTGTTAGTAAAGCGATGGATGCCTTGAGTTCAGATCAGAGCCCTAGCTTCTAAATAGTTTCCTTGCTATAAACGGAGTATATTAGTCCCACTCTGGAATTTCTATCATCGTCTGATTCCCAGGTGGAAGATGTAGTTGCTGTCCACTTTTGCGTTAAGCGTAGGGTGGGAGCTTACTTTGTGTTCTAGGGCCATATGAGTAGCCCTTGTTGTGTTATATCCGTGTTTATGTAGTGTGGTCTTGATATTATCTATCCATCTTTTCTTGGTCTTCTCTTAGCTCTAGTACCCGATCTCTTTTTATTGTTTGTTCGGGTTATCACTCTACCTTAATTGCCACTATATACACACACAACTTGCCACTGTATACACAACTTGTGACGTTTGCTTCCTAGCTAAATACATTTTGTGATTGTATGTCACCTGTAGCCAAGACACAGATAAAACTTATTGCCAATATAAGAACGAGACAGTCATCATTTTTCGAACATGGGAAGGGAAGGTTTAGAACACATTGTGACAACCTGTAAAATCGAAGGGAGACGAGACTGCATTGCAAGGAAGAGCGTCAACATCTAAGATGATAGCAAATACCAGGAACAGAGATTTTTGGAGATCTATGATCGTCTACGCCAACCGGCATGGTACATACTGATGATGCCACCTAGTTTACGTTGTTCTTGCACCTTCAAATACTAATCGTATATCTTCTATTGTGGTGTATCTTGTTTCAATTGTAAATACAGTGTTCAGTTAAGTTGTAAATGTGTTTCTTTACATCATTCATTCTGCCCAGTTGTACTAGAGTTGTACTACAGTTGTACAGTTGTACTGAGTTGTATTACAGTTGTACTAGAGTTGTACTACAGTTGTACTAGAGTTGTACTACAGTTGTACTAGAGTTGTATTACAGTTGTACTAGAGTTGTACTACAGTTGTACTAGAGTTGTATTACAGTTGTACTAGAGTTGTACTACAGTTGTACTGAGTGTACTACAGTTGTACTAGAGTTGTACTACAGTTGTACTAGAGTTGTACTAGAGTTGTACTACAGTTGTACTACAGTTGTACTAGAGTTGTACTAGAGTTGTACTACAGTTGTACTAGAGTTGTACTAGAGTTGTACTAGAGTTGTACTAGAGTTGTACTAGAGTTGTACTAGAGTAGAAAATGAAAATCGTAGCATATCCTTTACAGGATGTAGCCATCAACCACAGTTAACGAGTCGTCGATTTTCTAGGCACCAATTATACGTTCAGTAGTTTGCCATTGCTTTCTGGACGGTGAGGTCTATTTTTACTGTTCCTAAAAATCCAAGGCAACTAATTTGCAAAGGGAACCCAGGTTATACAAAAATATACTGCAACTTTTCATGTCACTAGTGTGTGATACATCTATGGGATTATTCTGCTCTATGACTGTATGAATACTAATACATCAGTAGTTTCCCTTTGACCACTATCGAGACTAAGACCTAATCACGCTAATTCTACAGCAGGTAAGAGATTCGACATCCTGGTACACTTCAACGAAAGACTAGAGAAGACCACAACTGATAGATTTAAAAATAAACTCAAGCATCAATTACAACAGGGCTGTGTCGTGCTATGAACCGAAGAGGCAGGCGGCACCGAAAGTGGGCGGCATAAGCAGCGAAATCAAAATCACAATTGAAGGTTATTTAAAGAAAAAACATTTAAGAGGCGACATTTTGAAGACTTGCATCATACTGAGAAAATATACCGCATGGTCCTGAATTACAATATGGTTACAATATAGCGCATGTTTTGTTTTAAATCACATACTTAAAGCTCCAGGTTTTCAAGAGTGAAGTTTTTATTAATATCGGGTGATTTTTTCCAGAGATTCCTGATCAGGGGGTGTAGATGAGATCGAGTTCCTAGTCATTTCGGTGACGGATGAAAAAGCGTACGTCCCGTGTTCAAGCTGAGCACGTGAAAGAACCTTTGGTAGTTCAAAATCGAGAAGAGCAGACTGGAAAGCCGATGACCTTGCAAAATTCATTAGAACGATCCCAAAAAAAATTTTTTACAAAATATTTTTACCATCTTACAAATGACATCGTGGACCCTCACCGTGGTGCGGAATTCGTGCACTGCCGCTGAGATCTTCCTGTTTAGGAAAGAGATCGAACCACACATTGTTACTCACTGAAGTGCAATGATGATGATACAATCAATCAATAACTTAAAAGGCGATACGGTTGAACTGCCGCACTAGCTAATCACTATGTTGTTATCTAACCATTATGTCGTGTTGTGCCAAGCTTATGTTGGCGTGGTTGGTCGAAGTGTGTTGCATAATTATAGAAAATGGTTGCAGTCACTTCTCGGCCTGTTGGCTAAGATCAGTGTGTAGTGCCCACTTAATCGCGGCCTAAGGGTGGAAGCCTTCATGGAACCAATACGCAACTAAATACATTTAATAAATTCCGAGCAGTTCTGATTCGAAAGAGTGACGACGCTCAGAGTCTTTACACGATTCAAACGTACCTGGGTCCACCCGCCGAGGCACTACCGGATAAGAGCACAATAATAAGAAAAATTAAGATGTAATCATTGATACAGATGGTTCAGTGATTCGATATGTACGGTGCTCATGGACTTCCACTTCTTAAGTCAGAGGGGATGTTGTGAAGGAAGACATTGGTGGTTTTGCAGTGACTACGAACAGTCTTACTATGGAAATCATGACAGTAACTAAAGCGATCAGAATTGGAAGGGATGGCAAGAGAGAGGAAGAGCTGGAAGAAATTTGTTGACGACCTGTGCTCCGTTGGGACTTGAAAGGTGAAGCAGAAGAACTAAGGCGATGGTCTGCCTGGAATCACTAACCATTATCCATGCATGCTTTCTTAGGGACTTAATGAGTAAGCTCATGAAGATTGAAACAGGCTGGGCTCGAATTTTTCCACCTGCCCGCAGTTCTCATGTCGATTAAGCTTCAAGTGGATACCAAAGAAACAGTAGGAAATATAGTTGGCGAGGTGAAATATTAACCATAACTATCATCATGAGCCATTGGTCAAACTACGAATCTAACAAAGTAATCCTCAATACATTAAATACATGGTGCAAAAACGTGTGCATTACGGGACCCTTTTTGGCGCCATTCTTTGTCTATTCACGTATGTCGAAGTATGTAAATGTATGTAAACATGACGTAGCACTTTCACTCCATCGTTCTTTGTAAACACCGGGCGCATTTGTATTACACTGTATAATGAGCTAGCTATTATTTTGGGTTTAATAATTCCTCTCGTACCGTTAAACGTTACATAGGACATGCAAGTAATTTCTTCATACCACTCTATCCTGGGCAATTCGCTCAATCTCCTCCATGGAACTGAGACGGATATTTCTTGCCTCTCTCAACAAAGTTCGTTTCATGGTCTACTTGGGTCGTCCTATCTTTCTTGAACCCTTTGCATCCCACTTCAATGCCTGCTTTGATATTTGTTGATCATTTCTCCTCAAGGTGTGTCCAATATATCTCCATCTTCTCTTTCTTATAACAGTTGTCACTAGTGGTTGACCAGACATTTCTCTGATTTCATCACTTCTCCTGAATTCGTTCCATTTTATATTCATTATTTTTCGCAGACATCTATTTTCAAATGCATTCAACTTGCTTTCTATATCTTTAGTCATTTTCCAACTCTCGCTGACATATGTTAGGATTGATACAACATTTGAATTGAAAATTCGTAATTTAGTTTTAATACTATATAACTTGTAGTTCCATATTTTATTTAGACTTTTAAAAGCTGATGTTGCTTTGCCAATTCGTATCATAATTTCTTTTAACATTTCCTGTGCAATCAAAATTGCTACCCAAATAGGTGAACTGCTCTGTTATTTTTATCATTTTAGATTCCAGTGTGATATCTGCATTACTTGCCACAGGTGTCTTCATTATATTTGTTTTTTAATAGCTTATCTGCAGTCCAACTTTTGATGCTATAGATGACAAGTTGTCTGTTTTTCTTTGCATATCTTGGTTGTTTCTCAAGGCAATATCATCTGCAAAATTCAAATCTTCTAGTTGACTATTTTCTACCCAATCGATGCCAGTTTCGACCCTGCAACATTTTCGCAAATTTGCTTCATATTAAAAAGTAACACGACCCAGTATATCAGCTTCGAGCGTCGAACTAGTTAAAATGATACAGCTATAAATATATAGACGAAATAGTTTACATCGTCGTGATTACTAAAGGTACTTTTTCTTCGAACGGTCCATATTGACCACTTGTTAACCACTCTTTGTGATTTGTATGTGATCTGAGCCTTAGAGCGATTGTGATTTGTGCCAATTATGCGCCTAGAAGTAGGCCAGCACATCCGATTTCTGCGACGCTTTTATTTACTAGAGTAGCTTCCCTAGGCACCTACCTCAGTCATCTCTTACGACATGCCTTGTATGTGCCAGTGTTACTATTATTTGCTTCCCTTATGGTCCCAGGCAACGCACGGGTGTATTAATAAAGCAAAAGTCATCAAATTTACGAAACGAAATGCGACCAAACAGGATTAGAATCTAACGTTTGGATTTATATTATGCAAGTACCTACCCAGATCTAGCGTTCTGACATTTTACCGTATGCATTCCTGTCCTACTGTGAGACCTGAGCTGATTAGCTTCTCAACAAACGACAGCATTCAAACGGAATACAAAGCTTTATGCCAGCACTCTAAACATGACATCTGTATTTATTAAAATTCAAACCTCCATTTTTAATTGTTCATGTTTAATATGATGTGGGTTGTACGACGGCGCTGAGGAGTAGATAATTCACCCGTCTAGGGTTTTTCTTGGTGTGTATACATACACAGTGTGAAGTCGAAGCAGAAAATGGCCAAAATTATATATCTTTTTGCAATTATAAGGATACGATGATGGTTTACATTATTATTGAAGTAAAAACCACAGCGCATGGTGTCGCCACTGGGAACTGAATACCTGCTGTCTGCGCGTGTATGCCCACTGAGACGCATAGACATCGGAATGGATGTCTTAAATAGCTCAGTGGTCTATGACTTGAAAAACAGAAACATACATCACCGCTTGAATGATCCTGGCAAGAAAATGAACTGTGACAACAGGCATGTACCTCAATGGATTTGAAAACTTGATTACATTTAATTCATGTCTGAAATGTGCGGCCATGACAGTGTATTGAAAGATGCCGTGACAATGCAGATAATTATACCATTTTCCTTTTCATTTATCCATTTTTTTGTATCTGTCAATTGCTATTTGTAACATACAAACATAAAATAACGAGTCGTGTAACTCTCTTTGAAATATAACATTTCCATAAACAACGAAACGAAACATGTCTTAGCAATGATATTAATTTTAGGAAAACTGCGTATGTTTTGTTATATTTGGTAAGGAATAAATGTTGGATTAAATTGTTTGTTCTGTTGTAAGAGACCATGTTTTGGATTTTTATAGGTATGGCTTTTTTCATGGCTTTGCAGACGTATTGACAAGAAGGTGAAGTATTATCTCCATTTATACCTTTATACCTTGCCTGGGCAGCTGATATGGGGAATGTGCCTTGTCCATTTTGCACAAACCCTCTCTACCAGACTGTTTCATGCAAAGAAAATAAAAATTCCATACTTTTTGGAATTAAGCACAGTTTGCAGGGTATGCCAGAAAATGAAATAGAATGCATATATGACCATCAACTGCTTTTGGGTTCTTCCCACCGGATTTGAGATCAAGGTTTACTCCTCTAGCCTTCTGCATAACCGTGTTGACCCACAAGACATTGGGGATTTTCTATCGGCGTTTACTTCCTTAGTCTTGAGCTCTCCCGGCCCCCCTACACAAGGCAGCTGGTTTAACAGTTGCAGATGGTACCGTCTACTGTCATACGGTAGAAGATGAAACATCTGATCTGACCAATAAGGATTTCAAGTACAAAGTAAATCAGCATTCAAGATTAGAACTGCATGTGTTATTGTTGTATCAGAATGAGTTACTACTTTCAGATGTATTATGATTGTTGTATCAGAATGAGTTACTACTTTCAGATGTATTATAATTGTTGAAGTAAACGTAACATAACCAAACAAATGTTGATATAATACATAATCTGATGACGGTCTATTGACAAAGGATTAATATAATTGCATTGTGTTTCTCCAGGAACGCCATCTGCCAAGAGTATTGTCCAAAGCACGAACTCTGTAGCTCCAGCAACAATCTTAGAGATCACAGGAAAATATATATATATATATTTATATATATATATCTAAATTTGACTCAGCACCTATTGGAGTGTACATAATATATATCTAAATTTGACTCAGCACCTATTGGAGTGTACATAATATATATCTAAATTTGACTCAGCACCTATTGGAGTGTACAGAATATATATCTAAGTTTGTCTCATCATCTGTTGGAGGTTCCAAACTGTATAAATGTTGATTAATTTAACTTTTTCAATCTTACTTTCTACCAGCCTGCTACGGGAACAAACAGCATTAAAGCTCTTTGTCATCTGTCTAATATATGGACCACTCCTATTTCATTTACCAGTAATACAGCGAAACTGGTTTTGTTGACCAATAATCTGGTTGTTGATGTGCGTATGTATGTGCATGTGTGTGTGTGCGCGTGTTTGTTTATATATACCAGCGTTTCCCAAAGTGGACAGTACCGCCTCCCAGTGGGCGCTGAAGCCGTCTAGGGCGATAGTGGTTTCAGAAGCATTGGGAAAGGGGGAGGAGTTTTCGTGATTTTGCGATTGAATAATCATTTAAACTTTTTCGCCCGAGTAGTTACCGGGCCCAAATTTGGGGTGTAAAGAATAGAACCACTGTTACCTGCACGCATGTCGTAAGAGGCGACTAAGGAGGTCAGGTTGAAATCGGATGCACGTGTCCTAAACATGTTTGTGGCTTACCAAACCAATGTGCAACGTATACACGTTCTTGACAAAGATCACATATATCACAAAGAGTGATTAAAAGTGGTTGTAAAGAACGAACGCAAAGAAGAAGAAGATTTAAACTTTGAATTTTGCAATTTAATTCATCTTATGCCCATCTTATAAGATCCATTTTTTCATCAATTTTCTAATTCATGTATTTAATCATTTGAAAATTGACCATGTATGAGAGAAATATATATCCATTTTCTATGTCAAAGTGAAAATAGAGCATGTGTGTGTATATATCAATCAAGTGCCGTGCCTGCCGGCGTAGGAGATCATGTCTCTCCACAACTCTCTTTGCTTGGTGCATGTAATCAGTTCTGACGTCGATATTTTGTCGAACCATGATGTCAGGCCACCAACATCTTCTCCCTCTGTCTTCTACGATCTCTCCTTCCCTGAATTTTACCTGTAGTTACCAAATGTTCTAAACCTTCTCTTTGCATTATATGCCCGAAGAACCTTGATTGTCTGATTCTTATTCTTTTGATATGGTTTCTTTGTGTGCAGGCCTGATTTAAAACCTCCACATTTGTTTTCTTAGCTGTCCATGGAATTTTCAACATTCTTCTGTAAAACCACATTTCTGTGCTTCAATGATCGTATTGATTGTTTGTTCATTGTCCATGATTCGCTGCCATACATAGTATTGGTTCAATATAGCACTGGAGTACTCGTTTTCGCAATGTCATTGGTAGTGAGTTCACGCATAGGGTGTTCTTCATTTTCATAAAAGAAGCTTTCGTTTGAGCTATTATACTCCTTATCTCTGTTGTACATCTTCCATCTGATGTTAGGAATGTTCCTAGATACTTGAATCGATGAACTTGTTTCAGTGTTGTGTTATTTATTTTGATATTACATGTTGGTGTTTCTTGTTTCTTGGAGACAACCGTAACCTCTGTTTTCTTTATATTCATGTTTAATCCTTTCTTTTCACTTTCTCTCACTAGTATGTCTATCAAGTCTCGTTTTTGTTTTTCCGATCCAGAAGCACTTGAGCTAAAAGCTCCTCGGCTCGGTGTCATGGACATCGTAACCCTTCGGCTCGGTGCCACGAACACCGTAAATCTGGGAAACCTGTAGCTTGTCTGCCAGTCCGCGGAGTTGAACCCGCACTTACAGAGGACTAGTCACCCGTAGTCCAACGCGCTACGAATACGCTGGGCACGTCGGCTATCAAGTCTTGTAGATCTTGTTCATTTGTAGCCATGAGAATTGTGTCATCAGCGTATCTTAGATTGTTCATATTTTGTCCTCCGACTGCTATTCCTGTCTTTTCTTCTATTAAGTTGTTGCCTGGCAGGACTTATCGCCTCTTCCTCCTTGATGTCTGCTCACTGTATACCTCTATACCTCATTCTGACGGACTTCAAGCTCTCCAGTTTTTTCTCGACAGGAGAACTAACCCTCTTGTCTCCTCCTCGACTCTCCTTCGTCTTGCAGAACTAGTTCTCACTCTCAACTCCTTTCAGTTCAATGACCAGTTCTTCGAACAGATTAGTGGGGTCGCCATGGGTACTAAAATGGGACCCAGCTATGCTTGTCTATTCATGGGTCATCTTGAACACTTAGTATGGAACACCTATGATGGCCTTCTTCCGTCCGTGTATCATAGATACATCGATGATTGTATTGGAGTTACCGATATGTCTGAAGCCGATTTGTCACGCTTCATTACCTTCATCAATGCCTTCAATCCTGCTATTCGGTTCACCTCTCACATCTCTACCTCCTGTGTCAATTTTCTTGACATCACTATCACCATCAGCCTATCCACTATCACTACATCAGTATACTACAAGCCTACTGATACATAGCTTTCTTCTGTATACCTCTTCCCATCCCCAGGCTTGTCGTGACTCTTTACCTTTCTCTCAACTCTTACGCCTTCGTCGCCTCTGCAGTGAGGACGACGATTTTCTTGATAGAGCTCATGAGATGCTTGATTTCTTCCGCCAGCGCCTATACCCGGAGAATGTGCTTACATCTGCCATGCATCGGGTTCAGCTGATTGCTCTCCAGGAGGCCCTCTCACATACTTAGAAACCCCAAGTCTGACAGGGTTAAACTTATCTTAACTTTCCACCCTCATAGTTCCCTGGTGAAAAAGGTCTTATTCCATCATCTCCTATTCTTCAGTCTGATCCTGAGACACGTTCAGTCTTCCAACACTATCCTTTGGTGGCGTACAGACGGGACAGAAGCCTCAAGGATTTGTTTGTACACAGTCGCCTCAAGCCTAACATCCAGAGTCACTTTGGCACCATTCAATGTGGCCGTCGGCGCTGTAATACATGTGCATATGTAATACAGACCCGTACTGTCTCTTTCCAAAAGCTACCTATACCATTCAAGACAGTTTCACGTTGAGTCCGCAATATCATCTATGCTATCACCTGCAAACGATGCCATAAGGCCTATATTGGTGAAACCGGTAAGAAGCTCAGTGACCGATTCGCCCAACACTTACGCGATATTCGCCAATGCTCTGTGACTCCTGTAGCCACTCATTTCAATGATACTGGCCATTCAGGAGTTGACGATGTCAGGTCACAGCCATCCGATCATGTTCCTCCGATGATCGCAGTCGATTCGCCCTGGAGAACCGTTTTATTTCATTCTATGGCACTTTGCGACCTCTTGGACTCAACGCATTACATTCCTATGCTTCTTAGTACTGTCTTATCTCGTGCCTTGTTATCTATATGTGTGTTTGCTCCATATATGTGTCATTTATCCACTATATTGTTTATTGTTCCTCTCCTTTTCCACTTTCGGTTTTGTGTTGCACTCATTTCGTTGTTCGTTTTATTCCCATATTTTCATCAGATAGGTTTATGTTTCCACATGTAATCGTCCATTTGTAGTGTTCCTCGAAATTCGTCATTCTTGTTGTATTGTTTGCTTGATAAAGGCCTTTTGGTCGAAACGTTGCTGTTTATCGTCACTGTTTATGTATTTTGTAAAACTGTAGTACTTTGTTTTTACGTGTTTACCTATTTTTCCAAGTTTTACTGCAGTCTCCACCCTTTTTCGATAGTCTTTTCTTCTATAGATCTCATGTTTTCGCTATATAGGTTGAATAGGTCTGGTGAGAGTACGCCCCCTTGTCGTACTCTAACTGTATCGCCTGATAGATTCCAATCTTACTCTCTAGTCTTATGGCTGCGCTTTGTTGCCAGTACAAATTCTTTATCAGTCATATACATATATATATGTATGTATGTGGGAGGGCGTTGGCAAACTGTTATAATGGTGACGGCGATGTTAGAAGTTTATGTCGTTCAAAGTGGGCGGTAGTCCGAAAAAGTTTTGGAATCTATGATATATGAACATGAAAATCGGGCATATACTCTACAGGACGTAGCCATCAACCATAGTAAACGAGTCGTTGATTTTCTAGGCACTACTTATACGTTCAGTAGTTTGTCATTGCTTTCTGAACGGTTTATACCCTTTGTTTATTGTATTTGAGAAAAGACGTTATAGTTTGTTAATCAATAATCTGGTTGTTCATGTGTGTACCTGTGCTTTGCCCAATTATTTCCTTTTATTTTAAACTGCATTTTATAATAAATACTTCTCTTTCTCTTTCTAATTCTCGTATCTTTTTAACCCGTGATGAAGCATAGACAGTCAATCAATTCATGCCAAGTCTTCCTATCCTTAGCTATCTTGTTCAGTTCCTTCCAGTTCTTCCGTACTTCCTTGGTGAAAGGAAGGTAATCTGAGGTGCAGATTACTTGCGACTTTCTCTGCATGGAGTCCTACCTCTTCTAGAAACGTTTCCTTTTTAATTGGTTGGGAGAGTTATTGTGTCCGTTTGTACATGTTTAGTTAAATTTTGTAGCTAAAAGTTCATACCGGATATGGTAGCCAGCACAAAGCTGAAACCTACCTTAATGGTCTCTTACGACATGCTTTGTTGGTCGCATTGCTACTATTCTTTGCTTCCATTGTGGACCCCCGCAACACTCGGGCGATAGAAGACTGCTCAAGCTCGACACTTATGGACGCTTAACATTTGTACGTGCTCTCACTTAACACACATAAGAGATCACGTCAATTCATTGTCAACTTACCAACAGAAGACAATACATTCTATTCTTGAACAATCGTCACAATGATCAACTCATGTCAAGGTTTCTGATACCATTCTCTCTGGAGACTTCAGAGATATTGAATGTAGTCTAAATAGGATGACTTATGTATACATTTCAGTTTTCTCCTGGCACACTTTACTTCAGCGAGCTGCCTTAGCCTGTCTGACCTCCCATAAATACGGCCGGCGGGCTCAGGTAAATTTCTAGGAAATACGACCTAACTATCGCGTGGTCCTCGCATTCCAGTGTTGTTGTATATAGACACATTTATTTGAAAAACTACACAACATGCTAAATCAAGATTATATTATGTTACAAATTCAGTTTAAAGCTCAGGAATATCAATATTATTAACATGCTAAATCAAGATTATATTATGTTACAAATTCAGTTTAAAGCTCAGGAATATCAATATTATTAACATGCTAAATCAAGATTATATTATGTTACAAATTCAGTTTAAAGCTCAGGAATATCAGTATTATTAACATGCTAAATCAAGATTATATTATGTTACAAATTCAGTTTAAAGCTCAGGAATATCAGTATTATTAACATGCTAAATCAAGATTATATTATGTTACAAATTCAGTTTAAAGCTCAGGAATATCAGTATTATTAACATGCTAAATCAAGATTATATTATGTTACAAATTCAGTTTAAAGCTCAGGAATATCAATATTATTAACATGCTAAATCAAGATTATATTATGTTACAAATTCAGTTTAAAGCTCAGGAATATCAATATTATTAACATGCTAAATCAAGATTATATTATGTTACAAATTCAGTTTAAAGCTCAGGAATATCAGTATTATTAACATGCTAAATCAAGATTATATTATGTTACAAATTCAGTTTAAAGCTCAGGAATATCAGTATTATTAACATGCTAAATCAAGATTATATTATGTTACAAATTCAGTTTAAAGCTCAGGAATATCAGTATTATTAACATGCTAAATCAAGATTATATTATGTTACAAATTCAGTTTAAAGCTCAGGAATATCAATATTATTAACATGCTAAATCAAGATTATATTATGTTACAAATTCAGTTTAAAGCTCAGGAATATCAGTATTATTAACATGCTAAATCAAGATTATATTATGTTACAAATTCAGTTTAAAGCTCAGGAATATCAGTATTATTAACATGCTAAATCAAGATTATATTATGTTACAAATTCAGTTTAAAGCTCAGGAATATCAGTATTATTAACATGCTAAATCAAGATTATATTATGTTACAAATTCAGTTTAAAGCTAAGGAATATCAATATTATTAACATTTTTCATCACCAAATAACCATGAACTCATAGGTGTGTAAATTGTGAAAACTTTACAATGTTCTATCGAACATATACAAAACCAGCTCCCATTAAACAGGGATTTTCGCTTTCCCGTCTGAGCTAGTTGGCCTTATGTTGCCAGGGACCACGGTCTGAGTTATAAGTTCTGAGACACGTTTTTGGAGTCTACATGCACCTGGACATGTTCAAGGCAAGCTCTTAACTGTTTGATGTAATCATGTCCTCGTTTGCAGATATCATTATACCGAAGGAATGGCCTTCATGCAGTTATTCTATCAGAATCAAGTTCAATGTTTAAGATGAAAAGAAAATGAAAATCGTAGTGTATCCGTTACAGAACTTCACCATCAAGCACAGTAAATGAGTCGTCTATTTTCTAGGCACCACTTATACGTTCAGAGGTTTGTCATTGCTTTCTGAACGGTGAGGTCTATTTTTACCTTTCGTTACCACGGGAACAAATTTGCTTCCAAACTGTCTGTTGCCGTGTTTTAATCAGGTACACTTATGTCAATCCGAAGTGTTACAATGTCCATGGCACCGAGCCGAAGAGCTGAAAGCTCAAGTGCTTCTGGTTCGAGAAAAAGAAACAAAAAGACCGAGCTCACTAGTTAAGCTACAGAGCCACATGTATAAGATAGTCTTAGAAACTCAGCAATCCAAGGAGATTTTAATACTTAACTTAGTACTTCTAGTTTGCCTTTTACGACATTCATGTCATATTTGTCACTTTATGGAATAAAATCATACAAGTTAATGTGCACACAGGTAGGTAGCATACATATGTATCCATATTTAGTTATCCATCCTATTTGTATCCAAGATTTAGTTTGGTTGGTATTCATTGTGTATGTTCCTTGTCAAAGACTTAATCGAAAGTCAGATTTTTGTAATTTTATGAATTGATTATTCATTTTGCTTGCTTATGTGACACCATGCATACGTGTCTTTGTCCTAAAACGTCAATTTATTAAGTATCACCGCAGCCACACCTCTGTTTTCTCCAGATCTGATCTGATCCGCTCTGACCATCTCAGATTTTGGTCATGCTTATTTTTTCAGTTCTTCGTTATGTTGGATATTTTTTCAAGGTGTATGTCTCTGCCACCGTTATGGTGCCATCCATGCTGACGTCAGTAAGCACTATCTTGTACTTGTTAAACACATGGTACCTAAGTCTATTGTGCCTAGTATGCAGCTGAAATATATCATCAATTGATGCAAGAGAAAGGTATTAAATGTATAACATAATACATTACTTTAGCGGTGTGCAGTGCATGACAAAATACACATATTATGAGTTTCTTTACTTCGAGATCTAAATTGCAATTACCTCTAAAGTCGGATTAAGGTTCGTCTTAATGTCGAGGACACTTGTGATAAAGAAAAAAATTGACACAAAATTAAGAGGTGATATATTAGGCGCCGAGAAGATAATAGTACTGCGAAGCAACAACATACAACAACATACAACAACATACAACAACATACAACAACACCTGATATTGATTGAGGGAAAGCATATAGATGTTGGTGAATTTGTCTACATTGGAAACAAGATCAGCCAATCATGAGGCACAGATGAGGACATTAATGCAAGGATTAGGAAAGTCTGACCATCTTTGCTATCCTGCACACAGGGTGGAAATCTACTGCTATCTCCACTAGATCAAAGATCAGGATATTAAGCTCAAATGTGAAATCTGTGTTGCTGTATGACTCGGAAACGTGGCGAGTCACCGACTTAAATACAAATAAGAGTCAGACCTTTGTCAACGGAAGTCTGTGGCGTATTCTCAGACTGAGATGGTATGACAGAGTTGCAAACACATACCTGTGAATAAGAACAGGACAATAATCCATGATGACCCAGGTTAATCGGAGAAAATGGCGGTAGGACGGGCATACCCTATGGAAGAAACAGTCGATTGTCATCAGACAAGCATTTGAGTGGAACCCGCAAGGACATTGGAAGAGAGAGGTCCTAAACAGACCTGGAGACACAGTTTTCTTGAGAACTGAAGAAGTGCTAGACTATCGTGGGAGGCACACACAAAACAGCCCGAGACCGGGAAAGGTGGTGAACAACTGTTGAGGCCCTATGCTCCACGAGAAGTTGAGAGGGATAAGTAAATGGATTAGGCGCCATGACCACTCATGAATTCCTAGCTTGCGTACGAAAAATAAATCTTAAGAGACAGGAACAATTAATTTAGAAAATATATTTCTGTATTCAACACAAATTGTTTAAAGGCAATTATTAGCAAGATTCAAACATGTATGAGAAAGAGATGAAGAGAGAGAGAGAAATATAGTTCGTTTTGAGACATACAGACTATATTGCTAAGTGTACCCAAAAAAAACATTGGCTGGTGATGGATATTTAAAAACACAGTCTTTTGATGTTTAGTTGCCGAAAGCCAGCATCAAAACTGATCTAAACGTTTAGGAGAAAAACAAAGACTTGGCTTTCTGTAAATATCATCCATGCAACTGCATGTCACGAAGACAATGAAAAGCATTATGAGTGCATGTCAAAGAGTTGTAATCATTAAGGATATCAGAAAAATACTTAACAAAACGTAATGCCATTAAAAAAATATTTGCAATGCAATAGATTCCTTGTAATTACAACACGTGAAAAAGTGTCATATGAGCAGTGAATAAGATGTCAATTCAGTACCAGGGTCATTGATCTGGCACTGTCTAATGTACTACTCTATCATTACCTAGGGCACTGTAAACATACTACAACGCTGCAGTAGAGCAATTTGAGAGAGATCAAGCTAGAAAGTTAACCATTGGAGGAGGAAGTAGTGAAAATGTAACTGAGATTTGCTCACGCACTAGACAAACATTATTTCATAGTGTTTGATACGATTTCTCTGGCTGACATTTAGATGCCGAGTTCCAGCACTGTTACTGTACAGCTGTGTTCGTGGCTGCTATCTTGACCAGAAGTGTTGTCTGCTGATCGAATCAACGTTATCCTGATATGTTAAACTGTCTGGTAGTACCAAATTTATTGACACTGACAATTTCTGTTAGGGTCTGTAGTTCCCATGCTCCAAACACGAAAACTAAATTGATCAAAAACTATAAACTTCTTGGGTGGCAGAATTTGTATCTACAAAATTGTTGTTGTCGCATGAGATATGTAATGTAATTGTTACAATATAGCGAGAAGTTATAGATGTCTGACAGGACGTGGAAAAACAATGACTCGCCACGACAGGACTTGTCAGTGTGGCTGATACATGAATATCTGGTCCGAATACATCGTTCATCAAAATATGAGAAGTATGTTCCACCAGCGAGCCACAGCAACTATCATTATGCACACCCTTCTGTGAATGATTGTCAACTTCCGTGAAAGATTGACATCTTCTGTGAAAGATTAAGCACATATAGGCCTACCCGGAATGTTATGAAGTCAGTTTAGTAACTATTAACATTAATTACATGCTATAAAAGTATCTCACAAATCAGAATCAGGAAAATTTAACGTGGCCACCAGCAGCATCTTTCTAGTACACGATCGACAAAGTATACCCATCCTTATTTATGTCAACTTCTTGGTAGGCTGTTTTCAATCAGTTATCAGAGGACTATCATCATAGCAGTCTGGACATGTCCATAGGTGCTCCGATCTCCGCCTCAACAAATTCATCAGTGTCCAACGGACCAACAGGGCAGTTCGATGTTGATTAATCAATCTCTTTGCATATTTGGTATGTCGTTATTTTTGTGCTGTACCAATATTGATACCCATCTCTCTTCGTCTGGTCGGCGAGTGAGACTCACAACCCTGAAACTCTTCCAATATTTAGCGCGATGTCTAAACATGCACTAGGAACGCATTCTAATTTTTTTTTTAAATTAGATCATATTCAGAAAATGGCCTGTACATTTTTAAGATATTGTATCTCTTTATTATATTTTCGTATCATGTACACATGTACACAAGAGACTTAGGGAGACTCATTTTTAGTACATTGGTACAGATCTGTTACATTTGTAGCTGTTAGTTCATGTTGTTGTAGGATATCCGTGATGTTGTCTATCCATCGTGTTCTCGATCGTCCAGGTACCCTGAGGCCATGCTGTCGATTTGTAAATGAGCGTTATGGTATAGTTGGTTCCAAAATTCGTGATCATCTTTACCGACCGATATAAAATCATCCACTTGACAGAAATTCTTGATTTTGCATTTTTATATAGGTAACAGTGACGACGTTCCAAAAGTATTTTTGCCCACCCAAACCTTTAGTTCTGTAAGATTTTTATTATATGTTATTACTAAAATTGCAGCGATGTTGAAATGGTATACCTGTCGAAGGTTTACAGTACGATTGTCAAATTTGCTATAACTAAGCATTTCGTGTTCCACATGTAATTCAGTGCAAGCCAAATCGGAATCCGTGAATTAATCAGTTGACAATGTTTCTACCGACTGTCATTGCTATGTACTGCAACATTTACTTTCATTTATAGAAGTGGAAGTATCATTTGTTCACTATGTCACCTTTCTTTATAATATGTAATGGAATACGCCTCTGCAATCATTCGCACCATTTGTGTATTACTGTAAGTTCTAAACTTTGATGATCATTTTGTTGTGCTTATACAAAATTATATAACAAACAACTTTTGCATCAACCAAGCTACCTACCAATTAGTTAAACATGATTCGTAAGGTCGAGATATATAAACTGCTTGCAAAATCACTGGTATGCATCAGTAGATTTCGACAAATGAAACCTAGTGTGATCACGAATTTTGGAACGAACTATAGTAGATGTTATGTTATGTTATGCGATCGACGTCATGACACATTGGGCATTCCTCATGCATGCTCTGTCCTCGCTGCAGCAGCCATCCCAAAGTCCATTTGCTCCCGATCATATATCATTCTATACTCATTAGATGGCTGAACCACTATGTATTTTCTATCTTTCACTTGCAGGGCAGGTGTGACTCGCAATGCTTCTAGTGTTCTCATTTTGTTTTACTTCTATCCTGTTATATAAAATTGAAAACTTTTTTGAAACGGTTCATTTCACATCTTTTCATTTATAGAAGCTTAATTCAATAACAGTGCTTATTTTATCATACAACTGAAATAATATATGTGACTGGTTTTTGTTTTCATTAAGTCAGCTTAGGCTGAAATCGGATGCACACATCCTAAATGTATAGAAGTCTATGCGTTTAGGGGCCTACTGAACCAATGTGCAACGTATACACATTCATGGCAAAGATCAAACATATCACAAAGAGTGATTTAAATGGATCGCAAAGAACGAACACAAAGAAGAAGGAGGAGATTAAGTCAGCTCTGGCGGCCACGATTTCAACCATCAGATCTGATACCATGCTACAGTATAACTCCAGATGTGGTACTTTAAGATGGGTTTATTTGTTGTTGTAAAATCTGACATTTTACCCGCCTGTACAACTTTGTTTCTTGATGGATAATATACATACACCTTGGTACAATTTCGGATGCGTTTGTCCTACACGTTCTCGGGGCTCAGCGGGGGAGCAAAGTACGCGCGTTCGTGGAACAAACAATACAATCACAAAAATCGGTTAACTTGATGATAAGAGCGAACGCAAACAAACAAATAATTTCTAAATATCATAACAATAGTTGGCGTCTTGGCTGGAAAGTTGTATTATTGCTATATGAAGTTGACATCTACTAATGGTTAGATTTGGAATAAGTACATACACTATATATATATATATATATAATAAATAACGTATGGAAGTTGTTGTTTGCAGTGTGCTGCTAATCATGTAGGTTGAGGCGGGAGGTGGAAGATGCATTCAAATAGTCTATTTGAAATCTAATGTCCCGATGATGGATAGTTTTTGACAGAGGAGCGGAACAAATAGAAATGCTCCCTGTCTCGTTCAACGAGTCACCTGACACAAATGGGCGGTTCTGTGAGAAACTTTAACATTAAGTATAATCCCTCCCAGTTCTAACCAAAAGTACCCTTTGGTGTCGCATTATAATTGCAGGAAGGCCATTTCCAAACTTGACATACCAAAAACTCATCTTTAAATTCTATCCAAGCTCAAACTGGTATGTTTAATCAGTCTTAATCAAGTTGGAATATTTACTGGTACAGTATAACACAGTTAGTGCAAGTATTAAAATAGCAACAAATAAACAACATAAATGACTAAATATAATGCTTGCAAATTTTAGAAAAGAATGTAGTGTAAACCCAAACATTATCTTTAACTGACTGTGTGATTATGTTGAAATGATACTTTTTAAAATTGTTGATGTTTTTATATGTATTCTGTTTGTTTGTTCTAAAGTTTCTATTACTAAATTAGTAAGAGCTGCATTACAACTAGCAATCTTGTGCTATATTAGTAAGAGCTGCATTACAACTAGCTATCTTGTGCTATATTAGTAAGAGCTGCATTACAACTAGCTATCTTGTGCTATATTAGTAAGAGCTGCATTACAACTAGCAATCTGTTGCTATATTAGTAAGAGCTGCATTACAACTAGCAATCTATTACTAAATTAGTAAGAGCTGCATTATAATCAGCACATATAATTGAAATCTTGACATTTCAAAGAGTTTATCACTTGTTGTATATGAGATAGCTTTATACATATCTATTCTATTAATTGTGTACACAGACCACCTAAATGTACGGATTTTACTTATTTTAATGAACGCAAAGTTTGCATTTCTACTCTTACAACTCAGATTTTAATTTTTAAATGCTAATGTTGTTCTAAACTTACATTATATTGCAAATTATAGTAGTTGTTTACTTTCATAAAAGAATGGAAATACAATTTTAAAATGCGACCTTGATAAAATTTGACATATTAAAGAAAGTTATTTTATCGCTTGTTGTTGATATTTATTGTGAATGGTATTGACTATCAGCACTGATATATTACGGTACACCAGCTATTTAAAAGACATTTTTAGTCTGAATGTATCTAACAGTTTACCAACCGTCTAGTCTAGATTTGATAAAACATAAGTCTGCCAACCGTAAAGTGTAAATATGGTATTACAAACTTCTACAAGCCGTCTAGTTTACATTTATAAAACATAAGTCTACCAATAGTCCAGTGTAAATATGATAGTACAAACTTTTGCAAGCCGTCTAGTCTAGATTTGATAAAACATAAGTCTACCAGACGTAAAGTGTAAATATGGTAGTACAAACTTTTGCAAGCCGTCTAGTCTAGATTTGATAAAACATAAGTCTACCAGACGTAAAGGTAAATATGGTAGTACAAACTTTCAAGCTCTAGTCTACATTTGATAAAACATAAGTCTACCAGACGTAATGTAAATATGATAGTACAAACTTTGCAACCTCTAGTCTAGATTTGATAAAACATAAGTCTACCAGACGTAAAGTGTAAATATGGAGTACAAACTTTGCAAGCCGTCTAGTCTACATTTGATAAAACATAAGTCTACCAGACGTAAAGTGTAAATATGATAGTACAACTTTGCAAGCCGTCTAGTCTAGATTTGATAAAACATAAGTCTACCAGACGTAAAGTGTAAATATGATAGTAAACTTTGCAAGCCGTCTAGTCTAGATTTGATAAAACATAAGTCTCCAGACGTAAAGGTAAATATGATAGTACAAACTTTTGCAAGCCGTCTAGTCTAGATTTGATAAAACATAAGTCTACCAGACGTAAAGTGTAAATATGGTAGTCAAACTTTGCAACGTCTAGTCTAGATTTGATAAAACATAAGTCTACCAGACGTAAAGTGTAAATATGATAGTACAAACTTTTGCAAGCCGTCTAGTCTAGATTTGATAAAACATAAGTCTACCAGACGTAAAGTGTAAATATGATAGTACAAACTTTTGCAAGCCGTCTAGTCTAGATTTGATAAAACATAAGTCTACCAGACGTAAAGTGTAAATATGATAGTACAAACTTTTGCAAGCGTCTAGTCTAGATTTGATAACATAAGTCTACCAGACGTAAGTGTAAGTATGGTAGTACAAAATTTGCCATCTAGTCTAGATTTGATAAAACATAAGTCTACCAGACGTAAAGTGTAAATATGATAGTACAAACTTTTGCAAGCCGTCTAGTCTAGATTTGATAAAACATAAGTCTACCAGACGTAAAGTGTAAATATGATAGTACAAACTTTTGCAAGCCGTCTAGTCTAGATTTGATAAAACATAAATCTACCAGATGTAAAGTGTAAATATGATAGTACAAACTTTGCAAGCGTCTAGTCTAGATTTGATAAAACATAAGTCTACCAGACGTAAAGTGTAAATATGGTAGTACAAGCCATAAACAGTAACGATTCAAGCCTCGCAGTTGACTACCCAGTCATAGCCAACCTAACTGGGCCTGATAACTGACGGAGAAACCTGACTTAGTTTAAGTTGGGGCCTGGAAATATAGATGTTTGATAGAACACTGCACGCTTTTGCAATTTTACTCAATTCTGTGAGTCTATGGTTATTTATTGGTGAAATATGCATATATTGATATTCATATTGTTAAACAACTTGTTCATAAGATAACTTCGAGTTAACATTTTATGTAATTTTAAAATGATTCTTCTATATACAACAATACTGAAATACGAGGTACGTGGTTGGCTGGGTTTGATTTCCATAATTTTACCTGAGCCCGCAGGCCCATAAGTTTATAGTTGGCTCTGCCCAGTGACACACTGAAAATAGGTATAAATTAGTTTTCCATTTATGAATAGTTTATGCAATGGTTGTTTTAGTATTTTTGATTTATGACTTCTGTTTGTTGACATTAGAATATGTCATTTTTTTCCCACTCGCCAGTTAGTGTTATTATTCGCTATAATAAACTATCAGTGATCTTAATTATAAAACTAATTGTCTATTTGCATGTCACAGGAAAAACTTAAAAATGCCCCATTATAAACAATAATAAAATTTGCAGTTTGTTCCCGTTGAAATTTGTAGATCAGCGGGACCATTTAAAACTCTTTACGTGATTTATTTACCGAGTGATAAGTTCTAATGTAACTGGTTAAAAATGTATGAATTTTATAGAGGGATCAGTCAGTAAGTCATTTCATTTGGTCATTCAACTTGCGCAACGGCAAACGGTTAAAGACATAGTTGTCCAATTTGTGAAGGGATGATATCAATTTAAAAATCGGATCAAAATTTCTTAGTTTATCAAAACACTGAACACAAATTTAAATTTTCAATTTTTGTTCCTGTCATGCAAACATCCATTTTGTTAAATATTTGTTATATTTAAAATATATTAAGGTATACAATTTATAAGTAAATTCAAAAGTAAAAGATCACGTTTGTATACAATATTATATATTGGTTTATGCAGTGTAAGGTTCACATTTTCCCCTTCACCCATGACACATGGTGGGTGATGTTGGTCAACATTCCCCAGACCACCTTTATTTTCCATCTCTTTTCTGGTACCCAAATACAACTCAGTCGAACTGAGAGACGTTACGGTCGGAAAGACTAGAATTCCACATGTAAAATCCCATGTGAAGTTGGTTATTATATCTTGTAAAATATATATTCGAGTTGTGGGGTAGAGGTAAACCTCTATCAAAGGAGATGTAAGGCGCCTCCTTCCCTCCGCTAGTCTACGGGACATCATTGGGCAAGTGGGGGTACCCGTTTAGCCTCCTCCTCCCGGCGGGATCACGTGGAAACCATGGGAGCAGGTGGTGGATGAGTGAGGGAGCAGTCGACAGAGTGTCAATGGTTATGGTCTCAAAACTCGCAACGGTAGAAGAAGATCTCTGTAATAGAGACAATGGTTACGGTCATGGACCAGTATGGTTACTGCCAGGAAGGTAGACAGAGGATCTCTGTAATAGAGACAAGGCTACGGTCATGGACCAGTATGGTCACTGCCAGGAAGGTAGACAGAAGATCTCTGTAATAGAGACAATGGTTACGGTCATGGACCAGTATGGTTACTGCCAGGAAGGTAGACATAGGATCTCTGTAATAGAGACAAGGTTACAGGTCATGGACCAGTATGGTTACTGCCAGGAAGGTAGACAGAGGATCTCTGTAATAGAGACAAGAGTTACGGTCATGGACCAGTATGGTTACTGCCAGGAAGGTAGACAGAGGATCTCTGTAATAGAGACAATGGTTACGGTCATGGACCAGTATGGTTACTGCCAGGAAGGTAGACATAGGATCTCTGTAATAGAGACAAGAGTTACGGTCATGGACCAGTATGGTCACTGCCAGGAAGGTAGGCAGAGGATCTCTGTAATAGAGACAATGGTTACGGTCATGGACCAGTATGGTCACTGCCAGGAAGGTAGACAGAGAATCTCTGTAATAGAGACAAGGGTTACGGTCATGGAACAGTATGGTCACTGCCAGGAAGGTAGACAGAGGATCTCTGTAATAGAGACAATGGTTACGGTCATGGACCAGTATGGTCACTGCCAGGAAGGTAGACAGAGAATCTCTGTAATAGAGACAAGGGTTACGGTCATGGAACAGTATGGTCACTGCCAGGAAGGTAGACAGAGGATCTCTGTAATAGAGACAATGGTTAAGGTCATGGACCAGTATGGTCACTGCCAGGAAGGTAGACAGAATCTCTGTAATAGAGACAAGGGTTACGTCATGGAACAGTATGGTCACTGCCAGGAAGGTAGACAGAGGATCTCTGTAATAGAGACAATGGTTACGGTCATGGACCAGTATGGTCACTGCCAGGAAGGTAGGTAGAGAATCTCTGTAATAGAGACAAGGGTTACGGTCATGGAACAGTATGGTCACTGCCAGGAAGGTAGACAGAGGATCTCTGTAATAGAGACAATGGTTACGGTCATGGACCAGTATGGTCACTGCCAGGAAGGTAGGTAGAGAATCTCTGTAATAGAGACAAGGTTACGGTCATGGAACAGTATGGTCACTGACAGACGGTAGACAGAGGATCTCTGTAATAGAGACAATGGTTACGGTCATGGACCAGTACGGTCACTGCCAGGAAGGTAGACAGAGGATCTCTGTAATAGAGATAATGGCTACGGTCATGGACCACTATGGTCACTTCCAGGAAGGAAAGCAATGGCAGACTACCTTCCAAGACAATGCCTAGAAAACCCCAACAATAATACAGAAGAGTCCTTCGTATATCTTGGACAGAGAACAAATAGATCTATCCAGAAAGAACTCAAAATCAAAGAAAACTGTCTGATGCTACAAATAGAGAAAATTGAGATATTTTGGACATATAAAAAGACATAAAGGGCTGGAGAAGATCCTCATGGAAGGAGGCATACTGGCAAAGAGAAGAAGGAATCACGGAGAAGATGGATTCAGTGTGTAACTGATGGTTTGAACATGACGACTGTAGAGGAAGGACATCTGGCATAGAAGAGAGAGGAGAAGTTCTGCTCAGAACAAGCTATTTGATGATGATGATGAAAATATATAAGTTATGGTTTACCATTTTAATTCAATAACAGTTCTTCTAGCTGTTGTTAATAATCTATCTATCTATTCTCTAATCCTGTTTTGCCTTTCAGGTCAGGTCCAAAAGGAGACACCTGGAGCGAGCGTCTCTATGCACCTTGTCTTTCTTTCTCTTATCCAATCCTGATTTGCCTCACAATTTCAGAATAAGAAGAGATTTCTAGAACAGGATTTTGTGTTCGCTTCATAAACAGTGTCTTTCGTCGCCTCTGAGGTCCACATTTTGCGTGGCCGGCCTTTTGCGTCGTATATACTGTATCGGAGTAACATTGTTCTTTGTGGTACACTGTCTTTTTGTAATCTGCTTGTGTGTCCAAACTATTTAATATGTTGTTTCTTGATGAAGTTCAGTACTGATGTTGTATCCACTTTTCCCCCCGATGTCTTCATTTCTAAACCAGTCTAATTTTGTTACTCTGATCATTCTGCGTCGACACTATCTGTGTTGTGACTAGTGTTCTTCTGTTTTGTTATTTCAGCGCCAGGATTGACATTGATAGAATAATGTGGGGAGAAAGATAATAAATAATACAGTGTAGAAAGCAAGTTGAATACATTTGAAAATAGATGTCTGCGAAAAATAATGAATATAAAATGGAACGAATTCAGGAGAAGGGATGAAATCAGAGACATGTCTGGTCACCACTAGTGACAACTGTTATAAGAAAAATAAGATGGAGATATGTTGGGCACACCTTGAGGAGAAATGATCAACGAATATCAAAGCAGGCATTGAAGTGGGATGCAAAGGGTTCAAGAAAGAGAGGTCGACCTAAGGAGACCCTGAAACGAACTTTGCTGAGAGAGGCAGGGAATATCGGTCTCATTTCCATGTAGGAGATTGAGCGAGTTGCCCAGTATAGAGCGGTATGGAGAAATTACTTGCAGGCCCTATGTAACGTATAACGAACGAGAGGAATTATTATTTATAACAGAACTTGATTTTAGTGACTGTAGATGCATAAATGTGTGATGGATTAGTTTAATACATAAACTTTCGTGTAACGACTCGGACACAAGATGGTTATATGTTCAATCCCACACTCGACGTTCCACACATGATGATAGAAATACCGCTCTTACCTCCTACACACTAGGGTCTAGAGATGTGATGTCAAGTGACTTTATACCTAAGGTCTGAAAAGGTTACAGGAAAACTTTTTCATATCCAGAAGCATTTGAGCTTTCAGCTCTTCGGCTCAGTGCCATGGACATCGTAACCGTTCGGTGACACGAACACCGTAAATCTGGAGAACCTGTGGCTTTTCTGCCAGCCCGCGGAATTGAACTCGCACTCACAGAGAGTTTATCACCCGTCGTCCAACGCGCTACGAACACGCTGGGCAGGCGGGCCTTATTTTATTTATAGATGTACAAATGGTAGTTGATTTATTAACAAAGTCAAGCAGGCGAAAAGTTTTTCAATGGATAATCAAAGAAATCGTTTACATAATACATTAATCATTAATTATGTTAATTTTACACATCTGTATCAAGTAATTATATCGTAATTTGCAGACGATGGAGGAGCAAAAGTGCAATGGAACTGCAGAGCCATTGACTACAGTGACGGACAAACAAGGCAGGTGGTCAGAGCATTGTAAAACATTTCTTGTCAAAGGTGAGAAATTGAGAATGATTATCCTTAGCATCATCATCACTGTCATTATCTGTGATATTCTTACCTTCACAAACTTCTTTTTTCTTCAATCTAGATCTTCTTTCAAACAATAAGAACGAAAATCCAGTCCTTCGAAACGAAATGCTACAGAAAGATCATACGAATACCATAGATAGAAAAAAGGAAATACACTGATGTCCCGAAAGAACTGAATGTTAAAGACACTTAGCTGATAAACAGTATACTGTACAGAAAAATTAGATACTTTGGCCACATCAGCGTTACCATGACCTGGAGAGAACAATATTGGAGGGCAGAGTCCCAGGACGCAGAGGCAAACCAAGAAGAAGATGGCTACAAGATATTAAAGAAACCATGAATATGACTATCGGCGAAGTGGGTGAACTGGCTAGAGACAGAGTGAATTTCAGATGCGCTGCAAAGAGAGCTACGTCCTATAAAGGACACGCACCTAGATGATGGTGTTCTTCTTTCAATAATGTTTTTCTGGTACAGAGCTTCGTCGTAAGAACATCAAAACAAAAGCACAGCATCAATCAAGCAGCGTAAGTTACATGAGGCCGTGAATACTTTCAAAATATTACAATGGAATACTGACGGAATATTTTATTTAGAAAATAGATGCCCTAACATGTAAACCTGTTAGGAGGTCTCTATGGCGCAGTGGTTAAGAGGTTTCTATGGCGCAGTGGTTAAGAGGTCTCTATGGCGCAGTGGTTAGGAGGTCTCTATGGCGCAGTGGTTAAGAGGTCTCTATGGCGCAGTGGTTAAGAGGTCTCTATGGCGCAGTGGTTAAGAGGTCTCTATGGCGCAGTGGTTAAGAGGTCTCTATGGCGCAGTGGTTAAGAGGTCTCTATGGCGCAGTGGTTAAGAGGTCTCTATGGCGCAGTGGTTAAGAGGTCTCTATGGCGAGTTTGGTTAAGAGGTCTCTATGGCGCAGTGGTTAAGAGGTCTCTATGGCGAAGTGGTTAAGAGGTCTCTATGGCGCAGTGGTTAAGAGGTCTCTATGGCGCAGTGGTTAAGAGGTCTCTATGGCGCAGTGGTTAAGAGGTCTCTATGGCGCAGTGGTTAAGAGGTCTCTATGGCGCAGTGGTTAAGAGGTCTCTATGGCGCAGTGGTTAAGAGGTCTCTATGACGCAGTGGTTAAGAGGTCTCTATGGCGCAGTGGTTAAGAGATCTCTATGGCGCAGTGGTTAAGAGGTCTCTATGGCGAAGTGGTTAAGAGGTCTCTATGGCGAAGTGGTTAAGAGGTCTCTATGGCGAAGTGGTTAAGAGGTCTCTATGGCGCAGTGGTTAAGAGGTCTCTATGGCGAAGTGGTTAAGAGGTCTCTATGGCGAAGTGGTTAAGAGGTCTCTATGGCGAAGTGGTTAAGAGGTCTCTATGGCGAAGTGGTTAAGAGGTCTCTATGGCGCAGTGGTTAAGAGGTCTCTATGGCGAAGTGGTTAAGAGGTCTCTATGGCGAAGTGGTTAAGAGGTCTCTATGGCGAAGTGGTTAAGACCTCTGCTGGTTGTTCTGAAGGTCGTAGGTTCGAATTCGGACCGCACCGTTCTATTCACGAGCGGATTTTGCTAGAGAACTAGGATTGTTGCTGGAGTCACAGAGTTCGTGCTTTGTGCAATACTCTCTACAGGTGGCGTACCATTTCTGCGGAGAGGGACCGAACCATAGGGCTAAAACCCGGTGCAATGAAGCAATCCTTCCGCCCTATACCCTTTTAGTCTATCATCATCATCGTCATGATCACCCCACCATCATCATCCTCATGTTCATCATCATAATTATCATCATCATAAACACCACCAATGTCATAAACCCAACCATCATCATCGTCATCATCATCATTATCATTTTGCACAGAAAGAACAATATATTTTCTTAAGAAATATTAATCTACAACATAAACATTGTGTTATATTTATCTCTTATCCTAACATTCAGCATCGATAAATCGCCCCTTCAATTTGATTGATAATTGTATGTGACATCATCTGTTTTTCTTCTTCACGCATGAGAAGACATTCTCTTTCGAGAAAATATTTGTCAGTTTGCGAAGATTTTTGTCAGTTTCAAAGACTTTGTTTTTGAATATTGCTGTTGATAGCCATATATGTTTTCTCTCATCCACTTATCTAGTGTACGTTTGTTAAATAAAGTTTGCTATCATTTTGTTTGTGCTATAGTTACATTCAAATGTTGAGCGTACGATATCTCAGTTTGTTATAATCTGAACGAAGTTAGAAAGTCTTGGCTTGTTAGATTTTTATTAAACTGTGAAAATATATATAATTAAATTATGGCAGTACGTAGGGGGTGTTTCCAACTTTTTCAAGTTATCTTTTGATGACAAACCTGTTATGTTATCATTTTATTCTTGCATCCTCTTTGTAATTCTCCACATTCCTCCCCTTTTAAGGCTCTAACTGCTACATTACCATCTCTGTATTGACCAATGATATTACAGCGATATAAAATACACTGTTAGAATTGTCTTATATGAGAATGTTACAGAACATGAGAATGTTAATATCCGGTCATTTTTAGAGAAAAGAAGACGCTGGTGCTGTATGGAACATACCTTAAACAATCTTTGTCGAAATGCAATAATGATGATCCTATCAATTATGAAAGCAATCAACACATAGAGCGAGAAACGAGCAGTGCTTACAGTGTGTTTACAGTGTGCGCCAGCAGTGCTTACAGTGTGCGTACAGTGTGCGTCAGCAGTGTTTACATTGTGCGCCAGCAGTGTTTACAGTGTGCCCAGGCAATGCTACAGTTGACCAGCTTGTATTGACCAATGTATGTCGCCAGCGAGTGCTTATTGAGAGTGTGCGACAGAGATGTTAATATCCGGCATTTTAGCAAGAAACGTGGTGCGTAGCATACTTACATTGTGCGACAGCAAAATGTCTATCAGTGTGTCGCCAGCAGTGCAAACGGTGCACAGTGTGTTTACAGTGTGGCCAGCAGTGCTTACAGGTGTGTGCCAGCAGTGTTTACATTGTGCGCCAGCAGTGTTTACAGTGTGCGCCAGCAGTGCTTTAAAACATCAAATACGCTTAAAAACAGTTAGCAAAATGTAAACAGTAATTAGTTCATTTTTAAAAACTATTACAGCAATTACATACTCACAATCATATAAATATTTAGGTAAGAACCGAAGTGTCTCAAAGTCGATATACCGACTCGAGGTATGTTTTCTCTTTCTCTCTCTCTCTCTCTCTCGCGATCACCTAAAAGACCGATGTATCAGATCTTTCCATAAATTTATTCATGTGAAAATCTGATTCATGCAGCTATAGCATGGGTGGGTTTCGTCACATCTTCAGCGCCATTTGGAGCTCTGGTGCTTATCCTTCGGCGATGTGTCCGGATTCAGCCAGCGTTTACTGGGTTCGCTCTCCGTTAGCCTTTGGCTGTCCCCAGCCGATTTGCAAGGCAGCAGGTTGACTTCTACACATTTAAGACACATGCATACGATTTCAGTCAAACCTCCTTAGTCGCCCCTTACGACATGCGTGACAGGTAACAGTAGTTCTATTCTTTACACCCCAAATTCGGGCCCCTGTAACGAGGTATGTTTTAAGATGTCTCAAAGCTGATATACTGGCTAATTCAGTATAAATTGCAAGATACATGCAAACAGGAATAACCCAAATTAAGGAGTTAAAGTGTTAATTTCAATCATATTTTATTTGTAATTCGTTTGCGCTGTGTTCTGTTGTTGTTAGGGATTTTAACAGTAGCAGAGGGGTTGGGATTGGGAAGTTGAGGATGCGTCTCCTCACCAGGGAGATGCTGAGTGCGTATTAAATCAACGACTTTCATGTTAAAGTATGCTACATTGTGTGGGAGAAATGTTCATTAAAACGCACACGATACAAGTACAGCACAGACGTAGGGACTATGTGTAGGGAAAGAATTATGGTAATTAACACCCATATTCCAGAATGGAAGAAAAGGACAACTTGGAAACAAGTTGGAATGAAGCATATGCGCACACATCACATCGCAGCATGTTTGATCACTTTCAGATATCTCTCTCTCTCTCTCGCGATCCCCGCTTGCAGATATCTGAAAGTGTTAGCTGCATAGCACAAACACAATATCCCTCGGCAACGAATTTTGCTAAACTCAAAAAGTCGATGTATCCATTTTCAATATGGTTGCACTAGAGAATTGCTACATGAAACAGAAATTAAACAGCAGGTCAGACTAGTTTTTAAAAAACATTTATCATTTATCATGTTATCATTTTACAGGAGAAAACCTGAAATGGAAATATATAAATTTGATCAAGCAATAAAATTAACTAGATATAGCATATTGACATATCAAAGATAACAAAAAATGGAAGAATTAATTTCCCAGTTGACTTAGAAAAAACAGGGCAGCGAAAAGAAAAACAAATGAATACCAAATGCAGAATCACCGTTCTGAAATGTGAAATCTTGGCAAAATATGTCCTAAGAAAAATATGTTTAAGAAAGGAGCAAAAATAAATACATAAAAACTGGTAGTTGAGTAGAAAAATGTGCAAACAAATGAAGCATAAAAACTGGTAGTTGAGTAGAAAAATGTGCAAACAAATGAAGCGTAAAAACTGGTAGTTGAGTAGAAAAATGTGCAAACAAATGAAGCTAAAAACTGGTAGTTGGTAGAAAAATGTGCAAACAAATGAAGCTAAAAACTTATTGAGTAGAAAAATGTCAAACAAATGAACAGTAAAAGGTAGTGAGTAAAAATGTAAACAAATAGATCGTAAAAACTGCTAGTTGAGAAAAATAGTCAACAAATTTAAGCATAAAACTGGTAGTTGATTAGAAAATTGAAAACAAGTGAAGTAAAACTGGTAGTTGAGTAGAAAAATGTGCAAACAAATGAAGCGTAAAAACTGGTAGTTGAGTAGAAAAATGTGCAAACAAATGAAGCATAAAAACTGGTAGTTGAGTAGAAAAATGTGCAAACAAATGAAGCATAAAAACTGGTAGTTGAGTAGAAAAATGTGCAAACAAATGAAGCATAAAAACTGGTAGTTGAGTAGAAAAATGTGCAAACAAATGAAGCATAAAAACTGGTAGTTGAGTAGAAAAATGTGCAAACAAATGAAGCATACAAACTGGTAGTTGAGTAGAAAAATGTGCAAACAAATGAAGCATAAAAACTGGTAGTTGAGTAGAAAAATGTGCAAACAAATGAAGCATAAAAACTGGTAGTTGAGTAGAAAAATGTGCAAACAAATGAAGCATAAAAACTGGTAGTTGAGTAGAAAAATGTGCAAACAAATGAAGCATAAAAACTGGTAGTTGAGTAGAAAAATGTGCAAACAAATGAAGCATAAAACTTTGTAAACAAATTACAAAAAGAGTGATATTCTGAGTGTCCTAAAGTTAGGGTGTATTATTAAATGATTTAAATCATAGATTCCCAAACTTTTTCGACCCACCGCCCACTTTGCACGACATAAACTTTGTAACGCCCACTCCACATTTTAACAGTTTGCCAACATTCCCCCTTTTCCCACACATACATGCTCTATTGTCTCTTTGATATAGAAAATTGATATATACAGGGTGTTCAAGATTAAAGCAGCCCCATTGACAAATCGAAAGTTGCCAGATAATCTATCGCGTTATGTTTATGTACTATTTAAACCGGTTCTGACTAGCTCGTTTTACGTCACATTTGTTCATCGCCCTTCCCGCACTACAATTACATACCGTCACATAACCTTGACCTATACTACGTCATAACTGAACCTTCTCATTTTCATGCATATATGCCAGATTGACTCCATTCACAGGCTGCTATTATCTTGAACACCCTGTATTTCTGTCATACATTGTCAATTTTCAAATGATTATATGCATGAAATAGAAAATTGATGAAAAATGGATCGTGTAAAACGAGCATAATTCAATCGCAAAATCAAAAAAATAATTTATTTTAAAATATTCATTATTAATTTTTTTCTTGAAGGAGCAACTGACTCATCATTCGTCTGAACCCACTATCACCCCATAGAACACTTCAGCGCCCACGGGGGGGTGGTACCGCCCATTTTGGAAACGATGATTTAAATAATGAGGTTGAATGTATAACACTTACCATACCGAAGAATATCAAATCAAACGGGATGTAATTAGACAAGAGTGCTTTGGTATAAGCAAAAGAAGAATAGTAAATCCACACATAACTGGCATCGTTTAGTCATAGCTTGCTGATGGATATACTGAGGAAGATATCAGATCACTTATAGACTAATTGGTTCATGTGCGGTGATGATGATCTGTAGACTAAACTAACAACAATACAAAATAAAATCTTCTTCTTCTAACGCTCCATATCGACCACTTGTTAACAACTCTTTGTGATTTGTATGTGATCTTCTTCTTCTTCTTTGCGTTCGTTCTTTACCACCAATTTTAATCACTCTTTGTGATATGCTTGATCTTTGCCAAGAACGTGTATACGTTGCACATTGGTTTGGGATCTGAGCCTGAGAGCGATTGTACGTTGTGCAAGTTATGCGCCTACAAGTAAACCATCACATTCGATGTCTTCAACGCTTTTTATACGTTTCCCTAGGCCCCTACCTCAGTCGACTCTTATGACATGCCTTGTAGGTCTCAGTGTTACTGTTCTTTGCTCCCTCAAAAGCCCGTGAAGAATAAAATGGGAGTGAAAATATCTGCTTTCTCTTTCCAAAACTTGTCTTTAAAAGTCATAAGTGGAAGTTTTGTTATAGAATTATGGGAGTATCAAGAAGAGACCGGTTGAGAAATGAAGATAACAGGAAACAAGTGCGTACAACATCAGTACTGAACTTCATCAAGTAACAACATATTAAATGGTTCGGCCACATAGACAGGTTACCAACAGACAGTACCCATCAAAGTGTAAAGTTACTCCAATAACGTGTATACAAAGCCGAAGGCCGTCCACCAAAAAGGAGGATCTCAGAGATAACAGATGCGACGAGAAACACTATTTATGAAGCACACACAAAATCCAGTACTAGAAATCTCTTCTTATCCTGATGCTGTGAGGCAGAACATGATTACAGAAAAGAAAAGAATGTGTAGATCTGCGATTCATGGATAGTTAGATAACAATGTCGACAAAAATAGATTATTAAATAGATATAAATAGACTAAAATATATATTGAAAAATATAGGGTGTCATCTAATAATGTAACCAAAGTTTGCTTCACTTCCCCCTGGGCTCAACAATTTTCAACAATGACGTATTAGGGTTTAGCCAGTGTTAGAATGTTCTGAAGTACCACAGAGACTAGCATTAGGTTAAAATGTGATTGTTTCCAACGAATGTTTCTGTGACACCTGGGGTGCAGGTATTGAAAGGCAAAAAATAGGAATGATTCTCCTACCAAGCATGCAACACACGGATAGTGTCAAGGATTGCTCATGCTGCTAGCAACTTCACCGTGCAATGTAAATTGTTATAGAAGTCAGAAGGTGAAGTGTCTTTGACGCAGACGTCCTGCAAAGAAGTCAATTGCTAGTATGGTTGCGTGATTTATTTTAGAGAGCGAAGTGTTGAAAGTATTTAATAACAGGATATAGAGAAATCATGGGAAAGAGAGAGATAGAAATAGCAAGAGGCTTTGTAGAAAAGAACATCATTGTTTGGAGAATATTTTAGAAATGAATGCTGTAATATAAGAATATCATTGTTTGGAGAATATTTTAGAAATGAATGCTGTAATATAAGAATATCATTGTTTGGAGAATATTTTAGAAATGAATGCTGTAATATAAGAATATCATTGTTTGGAGAATATTTTAGAAATGAATGCTGTAATATAAGAACATTAGTGTTTGGAGAATATTTTAAAAGTGTATGCTTTAATAGAAGAACTTTAGTGTTTGGAGAACGTTTTGGACGTGAATGATGTAACAAAGAACATTAGTGTTTGAGAACACTGTAGAAAGGAGTTATGTAACAAAGAACATTAGTGTTTGAGAACACTGTAGAAAGGAGTTATGTAACAAAGAACATTAGTGTGTGAGAACATTGTAGAAAGGAGGTAACACTGTAGAAAGGAGTTATGTAACAAAGAACATTAGTGTGTGAGAACACTGTAGAAAGGAGTTATGTAACAAAGAACATTAGTGTGTGAGAACATTGTAGAAAGGAGTTATGTAACAAAGAACTTTAGTGTTTGGAGAACGTTTTGGACGTGAATGATGTAACAAAGAACATTAGTGTTTGAGAACACTGTAGAAAGGAGTTATGTAACAAAGAACATTAGTGCGTGAGAACACTGTAGAAAGGAGGTAACACTGTAGAAAGGAGTTATGTAACAAAGAACATTAGTGTGTGAGAACACTGTAGAAAGGAGTTATGTAACAAAGAACATTAGTGTGTGAGAACACTGTAGAAAGAAGGTAACACTGTAGAAAGGAGTTATGTAACAAAGAACATTAGTGTGTGAGAACACTGTATAAAGGAGTTATGTAACAAAGAACATTAGTGTGTGAGAACATTGTAGAAAGGAGTTATGTAACAAAGAACATTAGTGTGTGAGAACACTGTAGAAAGGAGTTATGTAACAAAGAACATTAGTGTGTGAGAACACTGTAGAAAGAAGGTAACACTGTAGAAAGTAGTTATGTAACAAAGAACATTAGTGTTTGAGAACATTGTAGAAAGGAGTTAACACTGTAAAGGAGTTATGTAACAAAGAACATTAGTGTGTGAGAACATTGTAGAAAGGAGTTATGTAAGAAAGAACATTAGTGTGTGAGAACATTGTAGAAAGTAGGTAACATTGTAGAAAGGAGTTATGTAACAAAGAACATTAGTGTGTGAGAACATTGTAGAAAGGAGTTATGTAACAAAGAACATTAGTGTGTGAGACACTGTGAAAGAGGTAACACTGTAGAAAGGAGTTATGTAACAAAGAACATTAGTGTGTGAGAACATTGTAGAAAGGAGTTATGTAACAAAGAACATTTGTGTGTGAGAACATTGTAGAAAGGAGGTATGTAACAAAGAACATTAGTGTGTGAGAACATTGTAGAAAGGAGTTATGTAACAAAGAACATTAGTGTGTGAGAACATTGTAGAAAGGAGGTAACACTGTGGAAAGGAGTTATGTAACAAAGAACATTAGTGTTTGAGAACATTGTAGAAAGGAGTTATGTAACAAAGAACATTAGTGTGTGAGAACATTGTAGAAAGGAGTTATGTAACAAAGAACATTAGTGTGTGAGAACATTGTAGAAAGGAGTTATGTAACAAAGAACATTAGTGTGTGAGAACATTGTAGAAAGGTTAGTACAAGAACATTAGTGTGAGAACATTGTAGAAAGGAGTTATGTAACAAAGAACATTAGTGTGTGAGAACATTGTAGAAAGGGGTTATGTAACAAAGAACATTAGTGTGTGAGAACATTGTAGAAAGGAGTTATGTAACAAAGAACATTAGTGTGTAGAACATTGTAGAAAGTAGGTAACTACTGTAGAAAGGAATTATGTAACAAGAACATTAGTGTGTAGAACATTGTTAAAGTGAGTAACACTGTAGAAAGGAGTTATGTAACAAAGAACATTAGTGTGTGAGAACATTGTAGAAAGTATGTAACATTGTAGAAAGGAGTTATATAACAAAGAACATTAGTGTGTGAGAACATTGTAGAAAGTAGGTAACAGTAAAAGGTTATGTAACAAAGAACATTAGTGTTTGAGAAGATTGAATTAGAGTAAATTATGTGAAAAAGAATTCTAGCGTTTCTTTTTATTTGATGTTTAGAGAAGCAGATTGTGTACCAGGCAAGATGTCTTTAACTTGATATAAAGAGAACTGAAATCTCAAACTTTGATAAGATGCATTACTGATTAAATTCATTTTGAATATATGGCAAATTACAGTGTTTTTTTCCATCTTCATCTTCACCCTTCACTCCTAGTGAGGCATATGTCTGTAACCAAGGCCTTCCAAGTCCTCTTATCCAAGGTAATCGTTTCCAGATCTCTCCACTCTCTTCCCATTTTCTTGTATTCCGTCTCTAACTCTCGCTTCATCATTAGCCATTCCTTGCAGGGTCCTTCTTCTTCTTCCTCGGGTGACGAGCTATACATTTCCTTGCTTGTGGTTTATGTAGACATCTAGTGTTTCTTTTAACGGTGTAGGGTAGCTAGCCCCACTCTAACCTCTTTTGTCGCCTCTTACGATATGAGTGGCAGGTAACAGTGGTTATAACTGTACACCTCCTTTTATGGCCCCGGTAACCATTCGGGCAGTTATACCATCTACATCCGTATTATTTTACCATGAGCATTACCATAATTACATCAACACAGATATATGTGTTTATGCAAACGAAATTTTTAAAAAATACTTAACTTTGCTCTATAATTATCCTATATTAGTTTACACATTACCAACATTCACAGATGCACATGGCGCTATTAAGGAGCTTGTTTTCCCTAAAGCCCTTGATCTGGACAGACCAAAGCGTGATCGAACAATATTTTCAAATCGTCAACTTATGAGTCTAGAAGAAGCATTTATAAAGAACCAGTACCTGGTTGGTAAAGATAGAACAGCAGTATCTAGACTGCTTGGACTCTCAGAAACTCAGGTAAGTTTAGTTTTAATAACTTTTCACTGTTGATTGTGGACCAGATATTTCTCTTGTTTCATCACTTCGCCTGAATTCGTCCCATTTTATGTTCATTTCGTTTTACAAACATCTATTTTCAATTGTATTTAACTTATTTTCTATATCTTTAGTCATTTTCATAATCACGCTGGCACAAGTTAGGATTGATACAATATTGGAACTGAAAAATTATTCTTAACTTAGTTTTAAAACTATAAAATTGACAGTTCTATATTTTATTGACACCTTTTGAAGCTGATGTTGCTTTGCCAATTCGTAGTATAATTTCTTTTAAAAAAAACATTTTCTGTGCAATCAAAATTGTTTCACAAATATGTCTCTGCCCGTGGTCGCATTTTTCGACCAAACACAAATAGGTGAACTGCTCTGTTATTGTTATCATTTTAGATTCAAGGATGATATCTTCATTACGTGCCATAGGTGTCTTCATTATATTTGTTTTTCATAGCTTATCTGCAGTCAACTTTTGATGCTATGGGTTATATTTTGTCAATTTGTTTTGTTCTGTTAGTTATCTTCTTCATTATCCCCACACAATCGTAACCTGCACCTCGCTATTAATGTGTCCGTCTTCTGTCTCTACTCCTGGAGCATGATTCAGAAATAGTGGTGAATCTACAACACTAACAAGACTGCAAGAATTCTAAGTCAAGTGTGGTTTAGCTCGACAAGAATAATATAAGAAATAGTGGTGAATCTACAACACTAACAAGACTGCAAGAATTCTAAGTCAAGTGTGGTTTAGCTCGACAAGAATAATATGAGAAATAGTGGTGAATCTACAACACTAACAAGACTGCAAGAATTCTAAGTCAAGTGTGGTTTAGCTCGACAAGAATACTATGAGAAATAGGGTGAATCTACACACTAACAGACTGCAGAATTCTAAGTCAAGTGTGGTTTAGCTCGACAAGAATACTATGAGAAATAGTGGTGAATCTACAACACTAACAAGACTGCAAGAATTCTAAGTCATGTGGTTTAGCTGACAAGAATACTGTGAGAAATAGTGGTGAATCTACAATACTAACAAGACTGCAAGAATTCTAAGTCATGTGGTTTAGCTCGACAAGAATACTATAGAAATAGGGTGAATCTACAACACTAACAAGACTGCAAGAATTCTAAGTCAAGTGTGGTTTAGCTCGACAAGAATACTATGAGAAATAGGGGTGAATCTACAACACTAACAAGACTGCAAGAATTCTAAGTCAATGTGGTTTAGCTCGACAAGAATACTATGAGAATAGGTAAATCTACAACACTAACAAGACTGCAAGAATTCTAAGTCAAGTGTGGTTTAGCTCGACAAGAATACTATGAGAAATAGTGGTGAATCTACAACACTAACAAGACTGCAAGAATTCTAAGTCAAGTGTGGTTTAGCTCGACAAGAATACTATGAGAAATAGGTGAATCTACACACTAACAAGACTGCAAGAATTCTAAGTCAAGTGTGGTTTAGCTCGACAAGAATACTATGAGAAATAGTGGTGAATCTACAACACTAACAAGACTGCAAGAATTCTAAGTCAAGTGTGGTTTAGCTCGACAAGAATACTATGAGAAATAGGGGTGAATCTACAACACTAACAAGACTGCAAGAATTCTAAGTCAAGTGTGGTTTAGCTCGACAAGAATACTATGAGAAATAGGGGTGAATCTACAACACTAACAAGACTGCAAGAATTCTAAGTCAAATGTGGTTTAGCTCGACAAGAATACATGAGAAATAGGGTGAATCTACAACACTAACAAGACTGCAAGAATTTAAGTCAATGTGGTTTAGCTCGACAAGAATACTATGCTGGTAGATAAAGAAGAATAGTTAACAACAAGAACCAGGAGCGTTAGTCACACACGCTGAGAGACATACTGAGGAGGAGATCAGAGCACTTATGGACTAATTGGTTCAATGTGCAGTGATGATCATCGGACGACTAAACTAAACTACTCCTCGATCACTTCATCATAATAAGTAGAGTTCCTAATCATAGGCTCCTGTGTTGGAATAGTATATGGTGTATTTCACTATGTTGTTTCTTGCTAAACCTTTGTTGGTCAATCTTTTACCTTGTATCACTGTATCTGCCCTTGAGTGCACGGTCTATGATAATACTATAGACCAGTGTTGACCAACGTGGTGCCAGCGGGTTCTTTGGAGTTCGCGTGATAAATCCCTAGCGCCCATTTGACCCGGCCGACTTTAATAATTTTAATCAGAATTACAAGTACAAATTTCTTCTGAATAAGAATAAGTTTCATTTGAGTTTCTTCGTCAATATTTAAATAAAATTAAAACGTTTAGTCAGAATTAAGTGTTTTCCTGTAATTTTACAAGTTAATGTTACTGTTTATATTAATTTTTTAAAATTATTATTGTTTGTATTATTATTACAATTGTCACGCACCCGCGCCCCACAGTCATTAGTCAGATACGCCCCAATATATACAAATGTCGGAAAGCAGTGCTTTCTATAAAACCATGTTATATGTTTACTAACTATTTGTTTTGATTGCTTTCTATAAAACCATGTTATATGTTTACTAACTATTTGTTTTGATTGCTTTCTATAAAACCATGTTATATGTTTACTAACTATTTGTTTTGATTGCTTTCTATAAAACCATGTTATATGTTTACTAACTATTTGTTTTGATTGCTTTCTATAAAACCATGTTATATGTTTACTATTTGTTTTGATTTGCTTGCATAAAACCATGTTATATGTTTACTAACTATTTGTTTTGTTTGCTTGCATAAAACCAAGTTATATGTTTACTAACTATTTGTTTTGATTGCTTTCTATAAAACCATGTTATATGTTTACTAACTATTTGTTTTGATTGCTTTCTATAAAACCATGTTATATGTTTACTAACTATTTGTTTTGATTGCTTTCATAAAACCAAATTATATGTTTACTAACTATTTGTTTTGATTGCTTGCATAAAACCATGTTATATGTTTACTAACTATTTGTTTTGATTGCTTCATAAAACCATGTATATGTTTACTAACTATTTGTTTTGACGCTTTCATAAAACCATGTTATATGTTTACTAACTATTTGTTTTGATTGCTTTCTATAAAACCATGTTATATGTTTACTAACTATTTGTTTTGATTGCTTGCATAAAACCATGTTATATGTTTACTAACTATTTGTTTTGATTGCTTGCATAAAACCATGTTATATGTTTACTAACTATTTGTTTTGATTGCTTACATAAAACCAAGCTATATGTTTACTAACTATTTGTTTTGATTGCTTGCATAAAACCATGTTATATGTTTACTAACTATTTGTTTTGATTGCTTGCATAAAACCATGTTATATGTTTACTAACTATTTGTTTTGATTGCTTGCATAAAACCATGCTATATGTTTACTAACTATTTGTTTTGATTGCTTTCTATAAAACCATGTTATATGTTTACTAACTATTTGTTTTGATTGCTTTCTATAAAACCATGTTATATGTTTACTAACTATTTGTTTTGATTGCTTACATAAAACCATGCTATATGTTTACTAACTATTTGTTTTGATTGCTTACATAAAACCATGCTATATGTTTACTATTTGTTTTGATTGCTTTCTATAAAACCATGCTATATGTTTACTAACTATTTGTTTTGATTGCTTGCATAAAACCATGTTATATGTTTACTAACTATTTGTTTTGATTGCTTTCTATAAAACCATGCTATATGTTTACTATTTGTTTTGATTGCTTTCTATAAAACCATGCTATATGTTTACTATTTGTTTTGATTGCTTTCTATAAAACCATGTTATATGTTTACTAACTATTTGTTTTGATTGCTTGCATAAAACCATGTTATATGTTTACTAACTATTTGTTTTGATTGCTTTCTATAAAACCATGCTATATGTTTACTATTTGTTTTGATTGCTTTCTATAAAACCATGCTATATGTTTACTATTTGTTTTGATTGCTTTCTATAAAACCAAGCTATATGTTTACTAACTATTTGTTTTGATTGCTTGCATAAAACCATGTTATATGTTTACTAACTATTTGTTTTGATTGCTTTCTATAAAACCAAGCTATATGTTTACTAACTATTTGTTTTGATTGCTTTCTATAAAACCATGTTATATGTTTACTAACTATTTGTTTTGATTGCTTTCTATAAAACCATGCTATATGTTTACTAACTATTTGTTTTGATTGCTTGCAGGTGAAAGTTTGGTTTCAGAACCGTCGAACCAAACACAAAAAAGACAACGAACGTTGTGGAGGAAACAAAGATCTAAAAGCAGAAAGTAAAGCAGCACGAAATGTTTTAAAACTACTAGAGTATAAAACAGCACTCAATTACAACACATTACTTAACCAACCAGCGAAGAATCTAGACATATATACAATTCAACAAGGCAGCAATAGTATTAGTTCTGTCAAGTATTCAAATTCTAGGAGTGTGTTAATCATCTTGGAGAGATATTCCCAACAGATTTTTGGTGGACAGATTATTAGCAGATAGTGCAGCAAAAAGTGGAGACGACCAGGGGTCTGAATCACATTATGAAAGAGCTAGAGAAACTGTACCTAAAACTTCTAGCGTGGATGAACGTGTTCGACCTTGGGAAGAATTTAATACCGTTGAAACACTAAAAATAATTCGTTCTGATTCCATCTCACGTCAGTCACCAGAAAGAGAAGGCTTGGTAAATTGTGGAAAGTCTGCTCAATCTCAGTTAGGAGTATGGAACACTGAATTTAAATCATCTCTTTTGGAAAACCCACATTTACGTATCGAAGAGTTACTAAATAATGAGATATCTGAAAGTGAACGGTCACGCGCTATGGATATCACATTTCGAACCGCAGACACCGTGGAGGAAGGTACTTCACGTAATGGAGAAGATATGCAACAGAATCAAACAGCAGTTATAAATGATTGTCCATCTACACTAGACAAGTCGAGAAATGAGGTGAGAATTATAACGTCAGTTGTGTCAATTAAATGTTTTATGGTATGTTTGTTTAAGATCGTTCTTGTCTACTCTTTGTGATCTGTGTGATTTGGGTAGTGAAGGCGAATACGTTGTGTCTCACTAGACATCCTGTGCAACATAATACACGTTCTTCGGAAAAAGATCAAACATATCACAAAGAGTGATTAACATTGGTCGTAAAGAACGAACGCAAAGAAGAAGAAGAAGACTAGACTCCTATGACATGTAGAACAGTTACGTCCTAATTTCGGTCATAGTGTATGGATATTATGCAAAATGACACACATTTGTAAAAAAAAGGTAAAAGTAAATAAACCCTTTCATACCTCGTGGAATATAGGGCAATAATGTGTCAGGCCTGTATCGTTCATTGACCATCGACACATGATGTGTGATGTGGTCAACATTACGCCGGCCGCCTTTAATTTCCCAGAGCATGTCTGGAACCCAATTGAGGCTACGTCGACCTGAGAGCCGTCGAGGTCGGAAAAATTCCACGTCCACTGCTGGAGTTGAACCCGGACCACCAGCCTTGAGAAGCGAGTTCACTAACAACTACGCTACCGCGGCTCTCACACACATTTGTATAGACGAAAAATGTAATATCACAAAAAGAATGATAAAATTGACCGTGAAGAACGATCGACAAGAAAAGAAGAAAAATACTCTATGTATGTAGGTGCATCTCATTTTTTGTGGAACCTCTTTCTGCTGCACTATTTGCAGTTGTGTACCTTATTGTATATAGTAAATCAGGCATTATAATATATCTGGTAGGCACTATCTCCATCCCTTTCTCTTCATATCATAAAGCTCATGCTAATTTTTTTTTTACCTCAGACCTGCTCAAAGACAAACGAATGGTGTCCATTGGTTATAGATAATAGCGAAGAAAATAAAAATACATGGGAATACATGAATAAATACTGAACGATTTATGAATTATACTAAACAAAATATGTTTTACATACCAAAAGACAAAAGCTTATGTTCTAAACTATTGTAGAATAGGAAATATTGTTGGTGGAAGTGAGAATGAAATAAGAATAACACGAGTTCTCTAAAACATTCTTGTACTTGTTATTCTTTCATTTAAATGTATTTTTCAATACCTTTTATTTTTCACATTTTGTTTTGGAATACATTTGTTTCTTATTTGTTTTGTTTGTTCTTCTTTTCTCCTCGTTTTAAAGAGAAAATAATTTTTGTTTACTCTCATATGATTTCCTCCAAATATACTTTTGTAATTATCGACCATCTTCTCTGATAGCTTATCATATGAATGAGCTCATTGTATAACTTTTCTTGCTTTGAGGCGCAACTGTCAGTGTTTTATTCCGAATTGCTTTTTTTTTTTCTAAAGTCTATTCAATGATTTGTTGTCAGTGTAAATGTTTTACCCTAGCTTTATAAACCTGTCTATCATTTATTTCCCTAGAGTTTTACATTTCTGTATTTCACTTTTTTCATTACAGCTTTATAAACCTGTCTATCATTTGTTTTCTTTGTGATACACATACCTCTCTAATATTTGTTTCTCTAGAGCTATATATACCATTTCCAGCATCTGTTTCTCTTGCGCCTCACATCACTATCATTTGTTTATCTAGCACCTCATATCACTATCATTTGTTTCTCTAGAGCTTCCCATAAAGTAAAGAAAAGTAAAGGAACCCTTTCATACCTTGTGGTATATAGGGCAATACAGTGTTAGGTCTGTATTATTCATTGACCGTCGGTACACGATGGGTGATGTGGTCAGCATCACGCCGGCCGCCTTTACTTTCCCAGAGCATGTCTGGTACCCAGTTGAGGCTGGGTCGACCTGAGAGCCGTCGCGGTCGGGAAATATTCCACGCACACTGCGGAGTTGAACCCGGACCACCAGCCTTGAGAAGCGAGTTCACTTACAACTACGCTACCGCGGCTCTCAGAGCTTCCCATACGTAAATAGTATTTTCGAATTTATGTTCCGCCCGTTGACACTGACAGAGAACCGTTTGATTTACTACCAGTGTGTTTAGATGTTTGTTGAGTCTGCAGTTTCAGTTACGTAGACGGAATATAATGATCTCATCTGTTTTGCTGACTTCTTTGAGGAAGTCTTTTTATTCAATGGTAACTCTACCCAGTATTACATTGCTGAAAAGCTTGCTCGCTCGTGTGGTGCCGGGGCCCACAGGGGAATAGTACCACTGCGACCTACAAGGTATGATGTCGTAAGAGGCTACTTATGTTCTACCTAGGAAGCTACCCTAGTAAATAAAAAGCATCGCAGAAATCAGAAGGGCTGGCCTTACCTGTAGACGCATAACTGGCACAACGTACAATCGATCTTAGGCTTAGATCACATACAAATCTCACCGAGCGGTTAACAAGTGGTTGATATGGAGCGTTTGAATAAGAAAATGAAGCTCGTTTGAAAGTAGAATTTATTTACGAGTTCCAGTAAAGTCGATATTTAATAAGTAGATGGCACTTGATCTCATCTGATCTGATTATTATACTTATAAAACATCAAATCAATAGTTACACATCATTTGTTTGAAAACGATATGTTTACAGAACTCTGAATTGAATATATCTTAGCTATGCTCGTAATGTCTTCTGATAGTATTATATTGGTTATTTCCCTTACCATATCTTCGAGTAAGTTACCGGTTCCCTATCCATTAGAAGCGTCTGGCCGATTGGAGTAATACGCGGAATTCCATTCTGGAGGTCCGGATTCAATCCATAGTAAGACCAAGTAGATTTCTTCTGTCGAAGGCATAAAGAAAAAATGATAACCTGAACAGTTTCACGGCGACTGCACTAGCCATGCGGCGGTTATATTCCTTAGGTTCCTGTTCTACACCGTCCATAAAAGCGGTATTTCATGCATGAAAGGTCGTTTTTGCCCCCTATCCATTTCTGTTGAGACAAATAAAAATTGTTGGTTTTTACATTGTCTATGTGTGGTACATTGTTATTATGAGACCTGTTAGCCCGTCTGTTCGTAGCGCGTTGGACTGCGGGTGACTAGTCCTCTGTGCGTGCGGGTTCAATTCCGCGGACTGGCAGAAAAGCCACAGGTTCCCCAGATTCACGGTGTTCGTGGCACCGAACCGAAGGGTTACGATGTCCATGGCACCGAGCCGAAGAGCTGAAAGTTCAAGTGCTTCTGGATCGGAAAAAAAAAAATATGAGACCTGTTCACTTCATGTCTTATCTTGATTTTCAGTTCTTCTTCTTCTTCAGCGATCTCTGGTCATGCTCTTAATTTACTGTGGACCACAAACTGGGCAGACAGCTTCAGGTCTGTCAGGTTTCCCCAAAGCTTAGTTTTCAGGTCGACTGGGTGTGGCCACATGTTGCTTCTCAGCTCACACAGAAGAGGACAGTCTTGCAGGATATGCTCTGGTGTCTGTTCTGCCTGCTGACACTGGCAGAGAGCTGTTTGACTTACTCCTAGTCTGTATAAGTGTTTGTTGAGTCGGCAGTGATTTTCAGTTGATTTCTTGCTACCTTTGCTTAACGAATGTAAGACTAAATGTCTCATTATATAAATCAGACTTTGTTTCTTATGTGCATGGTATTAAACATTTTGTTTATATTTGTTATGTTACGTGATCGACGTCATGGCACATTGGACGTTCTCATGCGTGTTCCGTCCTCAGCTGCAGCAACATACACCTTATACACACGAGAAGTTGATTATAAACTATTCTCTCTCTACCACGAAGATGACACTTTGTGACATGTCCAAACTAAACTCCTAATTCTCGCAATAGTTAAAATGTCTGAGACTCGCAATAAAGCATAAATGAGTAATTACTACGTTGATGACATCGGTTCTGTCCATAATTCTGCGAACTTGACTCGGGGCAAAAGAAAGTCGGCACGTTCATTGCCCTGCACTACATCTTAAAACCTTTCACATCTATGTTCGAACATAGTATGGCACTGTCTATGTTCGAACCTACGACCCTCAGAATGCATGATGAACGGCTTAACCTCTGTCCCACTTTAAACTATTCGAGCGAAGTAGTTTGAGAAGTTTGTCTTGGATTCTGAAGTTCGCAGGTTTTAATTCAGTTTCATTCGTTTCACGATATTATTTTGTTTCTGATATACATAGGATTTAATCGTGAACTACGGAGCTCGAGCTTTGTATAATAATCATTGCAGGTGATTTGCAACTTCTGTGAAAAAGGTTTGATCCAGATTCGCGCCGTGCTATGATACAGAGAGGCGGCCGCATCATGCGTTACCATAAGGGGCGGCATAAGTAGCGAAATCAAAATCACAATTGAAGGTTAATTTAAAGAAAAAAACATTTAAGGGCGGCATTTCGAAGACTTGCATCATACTGAGAAAATAAACCACACGGCCCTGGTTTGATCGGTATGGGGAAATTCGGTACAAAGACATCAATCCTTCGTTTAAAAAAATAGTTTTTGTTTGTTTGTTAAAGAATTGCTTACTTCGTGCGTTGATCCTTTATCTCTGTGTTTCCATGTGTGCGAGCATGCACATATTCGTTTTGTGTATATCATTGGTTATTGGTTATTTATTACTAAACGGGCGCCATTGCACTGCGAGCAGACCTATAGGGGCGCAGTCTCCTCCAACAGATATCGAAGAGTATGCATCCTGATAGTGTATATCCTATATGTGTGTATATGTTAATGGATACATTCCAAGTATTGTTAATGTTACTTCTTGTACATGTAAACAAAATTAATCATCAGATCTATTAATTATACTTATAATAATCTTTATTCCTCAGCACACACAACAAACGTATGCAGTCAACAAGGAGTTGGAAAAAGTTGCTACATCTAACTTCAACACACATCTTCCTGCACCTGGGTTCATAAATAACGCCATGAACGCTTCACATAATTACTGGCTACAGAGAGTTCAAGAAGTGCGTTCAGATACCGCCTCCTGCAGATTTCCAACAACTTGTTCACATACAATATCACCAAACAAATGTAATTCTTCTTATTTAAATAAATTATCACATCAAAATAACATTACAGGCACTTATATTCCTAACTGCGTCACAAACAATGTCAGCATGAACACTCACTATGAAAAGTCGCTACCCAACTTCCTATATTATCAGAATCTACCACTCAACGCTTCTCTTGCATATCAGCAAGCAAAACCCAGTTTAGGTCATGGATCCCAACAAGAACAGGCTCCGTGCAGAAACATTAAGAATTTTAATTATTATAATCCAAGTACTGTTGGCTCCAATACTGACCAACCAGGAACAAACTTGCAACATCTACAATACATGTCAGTTTATCACTCTTATAGAGATGGCTGTGTTCAGACATCTAACCCGATTTTTAATTTGGGAACTCCGCAGCCAAGTTTTCTTGCACACCCTTCTATGGTTTCTTTATCAGCACAGTATCGGGGATACCCGATCACATCACAGTGGAGTCAGTCCCTCCCTGAATTTTATCAGACTGATTGACTGTTAAGTAAACACATCAGAAGATATTAAAGTGCTTTGAACAAGTCCAACAGAAGACTAAATAGACGTTTCGACAAAAATGCCTTTATCAGGCACAAACTACAACATCAAGTCAGAGTAAAGAATAATGTCACTTTAGTTTTCTACTCTATATCCTTCCAATCGTCAAACTCGTCGAGCATAATTGTCTTTCTTCCAACTTCTTTGCTGTTTACGTAGGAGATATGAAGTCTTGCCATGACTCGGAGAACGTTGGTATATATGACCTTTTTCGTCTTTACAGACGGTCAATTGGCAAGTGGTTTACTGTGACAACTTCTGAGTTTTCGCTTTTCTCTCTTGTCGTTCAGCTCATACATAAGTCTCTTCTCAAAAGACTCTGCGCTCTTTCGCAATTTGGCTTTCCACACAACTCTGTCATCAGCTAGTTTTTCCCATGTGCTGGGACCTATAGAAAATTTTTTCATTGAGGTTTTGCAGACATCTTTATATCTGAGTAGTAGTTTGCCCTGGTGCCTCTTCCTTCCGAAAGTTCACAGAACAACATTTGTTTTGGTATGCGATAAGTGTCCATTCTTCTCACATGCCCCAGCCATCTTAGTCGTCTACTGCTGAGCATGCCCATGATGGAAGGCAGGTTTGCACGTTGCAGTACTTCAGAGTTGGTTATCTTGTCGTACCACCTGATGTTCATAATCTTGCGGAGACATCGAAAGTGAAAGATGTAAAATTTGCTCTCATGTATTGAGTATTATATCCATGTTTCTGAGCAATATAGTAAAGAACTAATTACACAGGCTGGATATATTTGAATCTTCGTCTGAAATGTCAGTTTTGTGTTGACCCACGCTCGCTTTGATAGTTTGCCGAATTATACTTCTGCAGAAATAATTCTTCATTGTCATATATCTTTTAATTTTACATTTTTACATTTTGAAGTTAGTTTCAATTTGATCACACGTTTTTTTTATCATAGATACTATCAGTTTTATGTTATTTTGTAATAAATAAATGTTGATTCATGCATTATCTTGTTTTATGTACATAATAAATACATTTGTTCAAATATCGATTTACACTGTTATTGTTTTTATTAAATGTACTCGTACATACTTTGTGTTCTGATGTTTTACAGTTGTGTCTAGTTTTACTGCTATAGTCTGTCCATTAATTCGTGAGCACGTTTGAAATTGATTTTCTCGAAAACTACCTGTTGGATCTCAGTGATTTTTTGCATGGAGCCTTAGAATATCCATGACGCTAAAATAAAGCTAACCAGTAGTCCGTAGATGCTACGGATTTTGCACATCGGCAAATTCCTTTGATCTTTTATGACAATTGCAAATACGGGGGCTCAAATTTTAGATTTTACAGTATCCTAGAATTTGTCCATGTCAATTCTATTCATAGGTGTATCTCCATATTAACTTGATAGGTCAAGTAATTAAGTGTGTTGCCCTTTATGTGCAATCGTGAACTTGGATACAATATGCAATAGTTAGTCCTCACCTTCGGTCACCATTAGACCCCAGGGTGTCTTAACTTCACCACAAATTGTATGATGGTAGACGCATTTGGATATGGAAATGTATACGTTGCTATTTCTCAGTCTGTAATCAAAATATGATTTGTATCATCCCGAATCTGACGATTCCATGAGGTTGATAATTGTTACTGGCTGGACAAATTGTAATCCATCTCGGTGCCAGTACTCGTCTTCCTCTCGGAGCACATGTTCAACACACTTCTTCCAGAACTGCATGTCTATCATTGAGAAGGACTCACGTGTCAGAACTTCAACATCACACATTTTAAACGTCCTGTTCTGTTCGGCAACTTGCCCTTTTACTTTAGCCTAGACAAGCTCTATCGGATTGAGGTGAGCATGATATGGAGGTAGTCGCAAAGACGTGTGGCCGTATTCCGCAATGATTTTGTCAATATGAAACACCTTTGTCTTATTTGTCATCCTCACCAGGTGCAACAACTCGGGTTTCAAATATGTATCATCGAAGCTGACATTTTCCTTAGCAAGCCAAGTCCTAATTTGATCTTTTGAATTTGATGCAGTTAGTACTTTGTCTTCCGCTGATACTGCGTTGTGATAGGATGCATTATCCATTACCAAGCATGATGGTCTGTTTAGAATTGGAAGTAGATCTTTCTCCATCCAGTGCCTGAAAATATGTCCATTCATTTCTGTGTGGTAGTCCCTACCGTCGGTACTTTTGATTGGAAAATAAGTCCAGCGTCATGGACAAGACCTTTTTCACTACTTCCTGCATGTGTTAGTATAATACGCTGGCCTTTGCTGCTTGGTATTTTTCTTTTCTGATCACCGTCTACTGAATGCGATTCTTTAGCATTGGTGTGGTGAGCATTGACCCAGAATTCGTCCAAATATACAATATCATAGCATTGCCTCCGCCGCTCACGGATCTACCTCAGGTATTTACTTCGGGCAGCAATTAAATGTGGCTTTTCACAAATAATATTCCTGCCGCCTATAGTTTTTCTGAAGGTGAAGCCGGCGGCTCTTACAATTTTTCATAGAGTACTTTTAGAAATGTCTATGCTGCAATCTGATTGCAGTTTTAATTTCAGTTTCCTGAGAGTAACAAGTTGATTTGTCGCAAACATTTTCAAGAGCTCCCGTCTTATGACATCTATGTCAAAGTCGTCAATTGTTCTTTCCTTCCTTGCTTGACATTAGTGCACTTTGTGTCCTGTTTAATCCATCGGGAAAAGGATTCTCTATTCAGACCAAGCGCCAGTTGCGCTCGTTTCTCAGGGTTATGAATATCGCAATATAGATGACCTCTCTTAGATTCCCTACGGAAGTGTTGGTATAGTAAAACTGTAACCTTCTGCATTGTTATAAATGTGCACTTCAGACTCATTATGAATGTGATATCAATGTCAGTTTTGATAAGCCAACAAATATGATACAATAGCTTCATACAAATAGCGAGATACGCCTATAACTATACAATGGTATCCCAATTATAACGTCATATGCTTTCCGCTTTCAAAGTCGACTGGGTTAGGTGCACGGGAATTCGTGAAACTCACGATATTTCAATGTTACCATAATGTATTTTAGAACAACGCGTCTGTGTACCGTAAATCTGTTACTATTGTGTACAATCCGGTGAGGTTGATTTTAATATAACCTGAAGAAGAAATGTTTCAAACTACATCAAATTTTCTTGGAAAAAATATTTCTCTAGCGTCATGGATATTCTAAGGCTGCTTGCAAAAATCACTGAGATCCAACAGGAAGTTTTCGAGAAAATCAATTTCAAACGTGCTCACGAATTAATGGACAGACTATAGTAAGTCAATTATTTACTATCAAGTCTTACAGGATATGCTGAAAATTCCATGAACAGAGAAGAAAAACCAATGGTGAGGTTAAAAAACAGGCCTGCACAACGAGAAACCTTATTTTAAAAAAATAAGAATTAGACAATCAAGATTCTTCTGGAATATAATGCGAAGAGATGGCTTAGAACATTTAGTGACTACATGTAAAATTCCGGGAAGGAGAGATCGTAGAAGACAGATGGTTAATATTTTTGATGGTCTGACATCGTGGTTCGATAAAAGATCGACATCAGAACTGATTAACTGCACCAATGTGTGTGAGAGAGAGAGAGAGAGAGAGAGAGAGAGTTGTAGATAGACATGATCACCTACGCCGGCAGACTTTGCACTTGATTGAACTATTAAGTACAATTCTGTTATATTTAGTTAATAAGTTGTAAGTAGTAGATTTTAGAAAGATAATTATGTTGGACCTCAACGGCATTAGTTGAGTGACACGATAACCGAGTGCTCTTGTTTTGTTGGAGTGTGGTCATCATCAAATAACATATATTGAGTAAAAATCTGTCACCCCAACAGTCCTCCGGAATTTCTCTCATAGGCCAGATGTCCTGCTTCTGCAGCCGCCATGCTAAAATTATCAGTTACATTCTGAACCAATCTTCTCCATGGTCTTCCTCTTCTCCTCTTTATATCTATTGGCACTATATTTTGTGTAATATCTATTGGCACTATATTTTGTGTAATATCTATTGGCACTATATTTTGTGTAATATCTATTGACACTATATTTTGTGTTATATCTATTGGCACTATATTTTGTGTAATATCTATTGGCACTATATTTTGTGTTATATCTATTGGCACTATATTTTGTGTAATATCTATTGGCACTATATTTTGTGTTATATCTATTGGCACTATATTTTGTGTAATATCTATTGGCACTATATTTTGTGTTATATCTATTGGCACTATATTTTGTGTAATATCTATTGGCACTATATTTTGTGTAATATCTATTGGCACTATATTTTGTGTAATATCTATTGGCACTATATTTTGTGTAATATCTATTGGCACTATATTTTGTGTAATATCTATTGGCACTATATTTTGTGTTATATCTATTGGCACTATATTTTGTGTAATATCTATTGGCACTATATTTCGTGTAATATCTATTGGCACTATATTTTGTGTAATATCTATTGGCACTATATTTCGTGTAATATCTAAAATAATAAATAATAGTATTTGAACTTGAACTATATATCGAAACAGAGAATGAAGTGGTTTGTCCACTTAGTAAGAATGCGAACAGACCAAACTGCCTATGAAGGTTTCCACAACAGAATATCAGAAAAGAAGGCGAGCGGGAGAGCGAGGAAAACGTGAATAGTTTACGTAGTTGAATTCTGCCAGGGGACTAAGAAAACTATCACACAAGTCACCAGAGAAGCGCAAAACAAATACATAAAACCTAGACACTTGGTCAACAAGTCGGTAACAGTGGACTGACAAAAGAAGAAGTAATTGAGAGCGTTTCGCTAGTAAGAAATGTTAAAGTGGTGTTCCTCTTCATAACAGTTAAAATAGTATTCAGAGAAAGCATATAATTCGAGATCAGATAAAAGCAATGTGTATCACTTATATCTTGATGTTTCCTTACAACTTTCATCGATGAAATTACATCTGATCTGAGGAGACAGAATCTATACCGTTCAAGACTTGATGTCTAACATCTGTAGCTGAGGTTTCATCTGATCTGAGCAGAATGAATACTTCATTGATGATCTTGTTGTCTCTGTCCACCTAATAATAATAATAATAATAATAATAACCGTTCATCACAAAAAATGATGACAACATCCTCAGACGTGTGATGTTGCACCTCTCTGTTATGAGCGGAGGCGACTGTAGAGTGAAATCCTGGAATACAATCTCCTAGCACAGATGGGTCATACATGAACAAGGTTGGACATGTGAGTATTGTGTGTTCTGTCTGTTCATGCAGCTCGCTTTCTCTGCGCCTCAACAGTACGACAATTCTCAGTAATGGGGGTTCTCTGTCCAACTATCATGGCTGTAATAAACGTGCCTGCTTCATTAATAAGTCTAAGCATAAAGCAATGTCTTTGAAAGCTCACTATTAGTGAATGGAAATCACAAGAACTCTGTAGATTTTCTAAGACTAGTGAAGATAATTAAAAATAACAAGATACTTTCTTTAACAGAAGGTGAAGCTATTGGGAACCATTAGCACCAAACAACAAAGAAGAAAGATGCAATCCAAATCGATTGAACTGGTTTTATTTCTTGAGCGAATAGTTTTTCGCAAACGGTATCAAATAATTTCTCCTGACAGGAAACCATGGCTTTTGTTCAACTAATTTTTTATTCCCGATTGCTTATTTAAGATTTTTCTTCTGTGGCATCTGATGTGCTATTTCAAATTATTATAGTTCATTTTACTAGTTTCTTTACACAACTTTTATAATTCTTCTTCTTCTTGTTACTTTAATCAAGAACTGACCTATCAACCAATCAGTGGTTATTCAGCTGAAAGTGGTTAGTTAGGCAACATGAAACACACTCTCTACCTTGCAATTCCTGTAGATATCATCTGTAAGATAACCCAGTATAAAGCAAGACCAAAATAAACAATACATGGAACCGGCGTACTTTAAGTTATTTTGTGTGGATGTCTCTAGCTCTCGCGATCCCATTTTGTGTGGATGTCTCTAGCTCTCGCGATCCCATTTTGTGTGGATGTCTCTACCTCTCGCGATCCCATTTTGTGTGTATCTGAATGATGGAGAATAATAAAAACAGAAACATCAAGACTGTCAGTGTTTCAGTCAATGGGCTTGAGTAAAATTCTTAGAATATTTTGGGTAAAATTCTTAGAATATTTTGGCTTGACAAAATTAGGAAAATTCAGCTTAAAATATATTGATTGTATTTCTAGTGTACAGTGTACATACGTTACATAGGGACGACAAGCAAGTTCTCCATACCGCTCTATCCTGGCCAACTCGTTCAATATCTTCTATGGATTTCAGTCCCATATTTCTCAACTTTCTCAGAAATGTTTATTTCAGGGTTTCCCTAGTGCTTCCTTTCTGTTTTGAGAATTTTGTCTCCAACTTCGATCCATGCTTTATGATTCTTTAATCAATTTTGTTCTCAGAGTATGCCCAACATATCTTCATGTTCTCTTTCTGAGCCTGTGGCTTTTCTGCCAGCCCACGGAATTGAACCGCACTAACAGGGGCTTGTCACCCGTCGTCCAACGCGCTACGAACACGCTGGGTAGGCGGCCGAAAAACAAAGCATAAATATCTTTATTGTTTTTCTACCTCCATTCATCCCTATTTTCTCCATGCATGTTGTTATTAATGATTAACCAGACATCTCTGTGATTTCATCCCCTCTTCTGAATTCATCCGATTTGATGTACATCAGTATTTACAATATTGTATCAACTCTAACATATGCCAGCGAAAGATGGAAAATGACTAAAGATATAGAAAACAAGTTGAATAAATTTGAAAATAGATGTATGCGGACAAAAAATGAACATAAAATGGGACAAATTCAGAAGAAGTGATGAAATCAGAGAAATGTCTGATCAACGACAAGTAACAACTGTTATAAGAAGGAGAAGATGGAGATATGTTGGACATACCTTAAGAAGAAAGGATAAAAGAATAACAAAGCAGGCATTGAAATGGGATGCAAAGGGTTCAAGAAAGAGAGGACGACCTAGGGAAGCCCTGAAACAAACTTTGCTGAGAAATGCAAGAAATATCGGTTTCAGTTTCAAGTAGGAGAATGATCAATTTACTCATGATAGAGCGGTATGGAGAAATTGCTTGCAAACCCTATGTAACGTATAACGGTAGGAGAGAAATTATTACTGTTATTATTATATTTATATTATTTACTTGTCTACACAAGTTTAGTAGCTTGATAAAAATGTAGGAAAATGTATTTTAAATTGAAAAAAATTGTGTTTACTTTCCATAACGTTTCACGTGCAACTTATTTCTCTACAAATATCTGCTAAGTAAGCAGCTTATTGCTCTTCAAATATCTGCTAAGTAAGCAACTGATTTCTCTTCAAATATCTGCTAAGTAACTGATTTCTAATTCTTTCAACTGATTTAAATATCTGCTAAGAAACAACTATTTCTCTTTCTCAAATATCTGCTAAGAAGCAACTATTTCTTTCAAATATCTGCTAAGTAAACAACTGATTTCTCTTCAAATATCTAGCTAAAAGTAAAGCAACTATTTCTCTTCAAATATCTGCTAAGTAAACAACTGATTTCTCTTCAAATATCTGCTAAGAAGCAACTATTCTCTTCAAATATCTGCTAAGTAAGCAACTTATTTCTCTTCAAATTCTGCTAAGAAGCAACTTATTGCTCTTCAAATATCTGCTAAGTAGCAACTATTTCTCTTCAAATGTAACTGACTAAGAAGACAACTGATTTCTCTTCAAATATCTGCTAAGAAGCACTTATTGCTCTTCAAATATCTGCTAAGTAACAACTATTTCTTTAAATATCTGCTAAGTAACTGATTTCTCTTCAAATATCTGAAGTAACACTGATTTCTCTTCAAATGTCTGCTAAGAAAGCAACTGATTTCTCTTCAAATATCTGCTAAGTAAGCAACTTATTTCTCTCAAATATCTGCTAAGTAACACTATTCTCTTCAAATATCTGCTAAGTAACTGATTTCTCTTCAAATATCTGCTAAGTAACTGATTTCTCTTCAAATATCTGCTAGTAAGCAACTTTTTCTCTTCAAATATCTGTAAGTAAACAACTGATTTCTCTTCAAATATCTGCTAAGTAACTGATTTCTCTTCAAATATCTGCTAAGTAACTGATTTCTCTTCAAATATCTGCTAAGTAAACAACTTATTTCTCTTCAAATATCTGCTAAGTAAGCAGCTGATTTCTCTTCAAATATCTGCTAAGTAAGCAACTTATTTCTCTTCAAATATCTGCTAAGTAACTGATTTCTCTTCAAATATCTGCTAAGTAAGCAACTTATTTCTCTTCAAATATCTGCTAAGTAAGCAACTTATTTCACTTCAAATATCTGCTAAGTAACTGATTTCTCTTCAAATATCTGCTAAGTAAGCAACTTATTTCTCTTCAAATATCTGCTAAGTAACTGATTTCTCTTCAAATATCTGCTAAGTAACTGATTTCTCTTCAAATATCTGCTAAGTAAGCAACTTATTTCTCTTCAAATATCTGCTAAGTAAGCAACTTATTTCTCTTCAAATATCTGCTAAGTAAGTAACTGATTTCTCTTCAAATATCTGCTAAGTAACTGATTTCTCTTCAAATATCTGCTAAGTAAGCAACTTATTTCTCTTCAAATATCTGCTAAGTAACTGATTTCTCTTCAAATATCTGCTAAGTAAGCAACTGATTTCCTGAACATCTCATCATTAATATAATCAATAATGTCATGGTTTACCTTGCACGTTCAGGTGCATAAAAATCTAGTAAATGTATAACTTGAATACATGCAACATATACCCATATAGATTACAAGGCATCGTATACATATAGTTATACATTTACTAGATTTGTCATTGTTGCTCTTCCGTTCTATTTCTAGTTTTTATGTGTGTTTTTGTGTTACATTTATTTCGTTATTCGTTTTTATTCCCAGATTTTCATTAGAAACGTTTGTATTTGGTCGTCCATTTGTTTTTTTTAAATCTGTCACACCTGTTGTTCGTTTGCTTGATAAAGGCCTTGTTGGTCGAAACGTTGCTGTATTTTGTCATTGTTTTTGTAATTTGTAAAACTACAGTACTTTGTGATTGCGTGTTTTGCTAAACAATACTAGAAATTTTATTATAGTCATATAGCAAATGTACCAGCCACTGTTTTTTCAAGAAGTCAAAACCCTCATATATAGATGAAAATCATGGCATATCCTAAAGGACGTAGCCATCAACCACAGTAAACTAGTCGTTGATTTTCTAGGCACCACTTATACGCGCAGTAGTTTGCCATTGCTTTCTGAATGGTGAAGTCTATTTTTACCTTTTGTAAAAATCCCACGAATTTGCTTCCAAACTTGCCCACCGTGGGGTTTGAACCAGGTACGCTTGGGTTCGTGATCATGCTCACTACCGCTTGAGCTACAGACGCTCACCATATATAGATATACATCTGCAATAGACTTCTAGATACATACCTCCTTCAGAAAGCAATTCATGATATATTAGGCAAATATTTGCTATGGTACGGTATTTGTTCTTTATTGTCATTTTATCTCTCTTATTCATTTTTATATTTATCATAAATAGAAAAATCTAGTTTAATATTTCTTGACAAATCTTTAGCTTTCTTTAATTGTATGTTAATTGTGCCAACTACTGGCACTAAATTATAACTGCAATATGTTCTTGGTCTTGCCATTATCTATTCTATATAATTTCTAAATGATAAAGATAATAAAATATCAATACAAGTTTATAGTTGTGTACATTAAATAGAGAATATTACATTCCTATTATTATTATTCTGTTCTGTTGACAATGGAACATAGGGCTAAAACTTATGACTTATACGAGTATTTATATTAGTTTTTCAATTAAGTGCTTCTAATCAGTTATTGTACATAAATTGTCTCTAATAAATTGTTGTACATACATTTTTCTAATAAATTATTATACATCAATTGTTTCTAATAAATTATTGTACATAAATTGTTTATAATAAATTATTGTACATAAATTGTTTATAATAAATTATTGTACATAAATTGTTTCTAATAAATTATTATACATAAATTGTTTATAATAAATTATTGTACATAAATTGTTTCTAATAAATTATTATACATAAATTGTTTCTAATAAATTATTATACATAAATTGTTTCTAATAAATTATTATATAGCAATTATTTCTAATAAATTATTATACATCAATTATTTCTAATAAAATATTATACATCAATTGTTCCTAACACTATGGTGTCACTGTAGTTTTCCTAAACAATTGTATTGAAAAAATTATTTTGTGCAAGTGATTCATGGGAGTATCATGACATCAATCCGTACAGGTCGATAAGTGTTTCGATCTCCTCCTCAATATATTTACCAGCGTATAACGACTAATCTCACCCGTTCTGCGTTGATTAATCAAATGTCTGGTGCTTCTAACAAAGTGTTTGTGTCTAGCAGTTCCCATTTTCACTTTCATCTCCTTCAAACTGGATAGGAATGCAGATTTTTTTATGTTTTCAAATTCATGTATACGACCTGCTTATCCTATATCATTGATGATATCTGCACTATCCATTGACTGTCCTTACTCGACCACTGCTTTATCTTCCAGGTAATCTGCACGCTCATTGACTTGTACTCCAGCACGACCTGCTACAAAAATTAAGGTTAAATATGTTATTCGGCATGTGCTCAATGTGACAGGCCATTCCTGAATTAAAAGCCAGTCTGAATTTTTATGAGAAAATTCATTAAGTCGATCAGTATACATGCATGTGTGAATTCCTTTGTACTCAACCACTTCAGAACCATGGTTATCGCTGTGATCTCCAATCTGCGACTCCTCGTATCTACAACAAAAGCACAGCTGTCCTCCTTGACAGCTTTGCATCTATAACTCGCAGTAAATGCCTATGATCTTCTCTGATCATACCTGAACCATCAATGTATACCCCACCATCACATCCTCATTGCACTTCCATGAATAATCACATGTCCTCCGATCTCGTTCTTACACAAGAATGTTACAACTACAGTGAATGAATTCTGGCACAGCACAGATGAGATTCTCAGATGTCATTTTGAAAAAAGTAAACATTGACATAAATTTATACAAAATTATATAAATCGTCCGCCTCTGCAAAGACATAAAACTCACACCAACTTTAAGATCAAGGATTAATGATAAAAATAGCCCGATAGCTCCACGCGAAAGCAGACCAAGTTCCTGTTCTCTGAAAGACGAACACCGTACATCTATTCCCCAGTGACACACAAAGAAATAACGACAAGCGCGCACAATAATATATCACTCTATTTGGAACGATGAGAACATCTTTATTGAGAAATGTTGCTTACGAAATAGTTAGCCTAGTGGGCAGATGTGAGATTCAAAATAATTTTTATAAATTTGGTAAAATCACAGAATGTGTCAAAGAAATGAGTGACTGTACTTCACTGAAAGCAGAAACGATTGAATTTTACTTAGATTTGAAGTTTTCATTAAAAAACACATTTATTTACTTTCAGAACACTTAAAGATACATTTAAACGTTGATAAATATTTTCGTTGCTTCATTTGCTTTGAATTGATTCTTTGAAATCGCATTTATTTGTCACCAACGTTTAATTGCAATCTTAAATCTATTATATTTATTATATTAAATCTATCAGCCATTCTATATTTGTTCGCAACTTTCATTCATTACATTACAGTTTTTAGTGGATCTATATTTGTTCGCAACTTTCATTCATTACATTACAATTTTTAGTGGATCTATATTTGTTCGCAACTTTCATTCATTACATTACAATTTTTAGTGGATCTATATTTGTTCGCAACTTTCATTCATTACATTACAATTTTAGGGATCTATATTTGTTCGCAACTTTCATTCATTACATTACAGTTTTTAGCGGATCTATATTTGTTCGCAACTTTCATTCATTACATTACAGTTTTTAGCGGATCTATATTTGTTCGCAACTTTCATTCATTACATTACAGTTTTTAGTGGATCTATATTTGTTCGCAACTTTCATTCATTACATTACAGTTTTTAGCGGATCTATATTTGTTCGCAACTTTCATTCATTACATTACAGTTTTTAGCGGATCTATATTTGTCCCCAAACTGCAACGTGTAATATTATATTACGTTTTCTACAACTTTAAACTCCCAACGGAGCACATGTCTTCAACAAACCTCTTCCAGACCTTCCACTCTCTTGTCATTCCTTCCAATTCTTTCCACGGCTTGCTTATCCTTTTAATATCAGTCTCCAGCTCTCTTCTGAAAGGTGTTTCTAGACCTTACCCCTCTCTTCTCTGTGGATTGCAAAACATTGTCTGTCCTGCATTGATTCCGGTAGGTCTTCTTAAAGTGTGTCCTATGCACCGCCAGCGTCTCTTCCTTATCTCTTTTCCTCACTGGTGTCTGCTTATTAGAGGAACTTCTGACCAAATGGATTAGAGCGTGTCGCCCACGCGGGAGACTCGTGTTCAATTCACGGTAATGCCAAGGATTTTTTTTTATTGTGGGCATAAATGAAAATCCTAACCTGAACAGCTTCGCAGCGACTGTACTAGCCATGAGCGCATTATATTCCTCAGTCTCTCGTCCCACCTGTCCGACACCGCCTTAAAATCGGTAACACAGGTAGTAAAGACAGTTTTTAAAAGTCTTATTACAAGGAACGCAAGCCTTCACGCAAACAAATTACTCATAGGTACCATATTAGGCAGCATGACTAAACATAAATGCATAGCAGGAGAACAAAATACAAATTTCATTACAAGCAGTAACGATAGTTATTTTGATTTTTTTTAAGATAAAAGTTTTTTATTTTTATTTTCGATCCAGAAGCACTTGAGCTTTCAGCTCTTCGTCTCGGTGCCATGGACATCGTAACCCTTCGGTTCGGTACCACGAACACCGTAAATCTGGAGAGCCTGTGGCTTTTCTGCCAGAGTGCGGAATTGAACCGCACTAACAGGGGGCTTGCCACCGTCGTCCAACGCGCTACGAACACGCTGGGTAGGTGGGCGAAAAACAAAGTATAAATATCTTTATTGTTTTTCTACCTCCATTCATCACTATTTTCATCCGTGCTGGCCCAAAGATTCGACTGTTTGTATATACAATGTATGAACTAGCACCATGTTTTGAAACAAACAACCGGAAGCTTTCTTCCTGCGCCACGTCCTACCATTTCTATATTGTCTACTTGATATCGCTATTTGTGTGTTTCTATTAACTGGCACTCCTCACTTAATCCATTTCTCATTGCCTGGAATTCGTGAAGTGTGTCCAGTACAGTTTGTGAGACAACTTAGCTGCCAACATTTGGTCAAATGTTTAGAAGTTCAAGTTTCATCAAAACCACTTCTAACAAACAGATGGTATTTGTAGCCGATGTTTGAATTGACAGTTAGAATATAATAAACAAATTAACTTTGCTGACCTCAAACAGGGAACCAGTAAATTGGTGTATCGACATGATTCAGAATTAGTTGCCCTTGTACAGACGACACACTGCGAGAATTAGCTCCCCATTGACACCTAAAGTGTGACTCTTTTAAACCAAAGTGAGAATCTTTGTATCGAGGGGGCGTGATAAACGGAAATACACAAAACTGTTAATTACTTTTAAGAGATCTCAAATCGCGTGCTCGTGCAGCTCTTCCCTGAATGATTCACTTGCACTGTGGTGGCTAAGCTCGACTCCCTGCTACTAAAGGTCATTTTGATTGTTATCACAACAATTTGTCTATCATTTCTTTGCGTCGATGGTAGCGACAGTGTAAATTGCTGACCCTTTGACATCTATTCATATGTTTGCTGCCTCTAGTTCTAAACAGTGAAGCTGAACCAACTTTAACTATCTTATCAAGTTTGTGAATAAGGTCAAATATATTATGAAAAATAAAATCGTGGCATATATTTTACCCGACGTCACCATCAACCACAGTAAACGAGTGGTCGATTTTCTAGGCACCACTTATACGTTCAGTAGTTTGATATTGCTTTCTGAACGTTGGGGTTTAATTTTAGCATTCATAAAAATGCAAGGAATTAGTTTTGCTTCCAAATATACACGCCGCGGAATTTGAACCACGTACGCTTTGGTTGTGACCGAGCTTACTACCGTTCAAGCTACAGGCTCTCACATAATGTATTATATTAAATATATTATAGTATTGTCATTGTAAAGCATTTCTAGTTCTGTCTTGTGTCAACACTTACATCGTGAAGTGACGTGAGAAGCTTATGTTCCCGTTGCTGTGTCAAAGATAAGAAGGGACTGCAGTAAAAATATGCACCAAACTCGAAATAATAAAATACAAAGTAAGATAGTTTTATAAAAGCACAAAAAGTCCTCTGTAAGTGCGGGTTCAACTCCGTGGACTGGCAGAAAAGCTACAGGTTCCCCAGATTTACGGTGTTCGTGGTACCGCACCAAAGGGTTACGATGTCCATGACCCCTGAGCCGAAGAGCTTTCAGCTCAAGTGCTTCTGGATCGAAAAAAAAAAAAAAAAAAAAAAATAAAAGCACAAAAGCAAGCGCAAACTGAAATGTTACTATATATCCTATTTAGTCTTTACAGATGGTCATCTGACAAGTGTGTTACTGTGATGACTTCTGAGTTTGAACTTGCAGGTCCAAGCACATTGTCCAAGCAGAAATTAATGATGAAGTATCATCTCCATTTATTCCTAGACTGAGAAGCTAATTTGGGGAATGTGCTTTGTCCATTTTGAATGCACCCCATTACGGCCCTACTGTTTTAGTCTAAAGGAAAGACAAAGTCCATTTGTTTGAAATCAATCAGGGTTGGCAAGGGATGCCATAAATAGAATACACACATACCCATCAACTACCTTAGGGTCCCTCCATCCGGATTTGTGGTCAAGGATGACTTTTCTAGCCGCCTGCATATCGTAGGTCACAGATAAGGCTGTGGAGATTTGTTTAGCAATGTTTAATACCTAGCAATGTTTAATACCTAGCAATGTTTAATACTTAGCAATGTTTAATATCTAGCAATGTTTAATACCTAGCAATGTTTAATACCTAGCAATGTTTAATACCTAGCAATGTTTAATACCTAGCAATGTTTAATACCTAGCAATGTTTAATACCTAGCAATGTCTAATACCTAGCAATGTTTAATACCTAGCAATGTTTAATACCTAGCAATGTTTAATACCTAGCCTTTATTTCTTCCGAGACCCACCCCTTCCACCCTCCTTCCAAGACAGTGAATTCAACATTTACGGATAGTACCGTCTACTCTAATACGTAACAAGAGAATACAATGTTTTAAGAGCCCCAGGAAAAGCATAGGAGTCTAGTTAACAAGAAGCTATCTAGTAATTGATACAACTATTAAGGCAGATTTTACAAATAGAACCTTCGCTTTGTGTCGCAATTATTTGCCAGATAACGGTCTCTGGAAGAAGCGGCGCCCGTGTGGTACCAAGGCCCGCCAGGGAAGCAAAGAATAGTACCACCGCAATCTTCAAGGCATGTCGTAAGAGGCGATTGATGTAGGACCTAGGAAGCTACCCTAGTCAATAAAAAGCATCGCCGAAATCGGATGTGTTGGCCTACTTGCAGGCGCATAACTGGAACAACGTACAATCGCTCTTAAGCTCAGATCACATACAAATCACAAAGAGTAGTTAACAAGTGGTCAATGTGGAGCGTTCGAAGAAGAAGAAGAAGCGTTACTTTAGCCTGTTTTTATGTTTGCTAAAACTATCATACATTGATTGTACTGTTATATTTTGTTGAATGGTACGCTTGGTTTTGTGAGTTTTATAAGTACTTTTATAAATACATAAACAGCACACAGAGAATATGACAAGTAATCGCGATTATAACGTTACTTTGATCATGATGATAAAACAAGGAGTAAGATATCTTTACCAAATCAATCAATCAAGTGTCATGCCTGCCGGCGTAGGCGATCATGTCTCTCCACAACTCTCTCTGCTTGGTGCATGTAATCAGTTCTGACGTCGATCTTGTGTCTAACCATAATGTCAGGTCATCCAGCATCTTCTCCCTCTGTCTTGTACGATCTCTCCTTCCCTGAATTTTACCTGTTGTCACCAAATGTTCTCAACCTTCTCTTCGCATTATATGCCCGGAGAACCTTGATTGTCGGATTCTTACACTTTTGATAAGGTTTCTTTGTGTGCAGGCCTGATTAAAAACCTTTGCATTTGTTTTCTTCACTGTCCATGGAATTTTCAGCATTCTTCTGTAATACCACATCTCTGTGGCTTCCAATGATCGTATTGATTGTTTATTCATTGTCCATGATTCGCTGCCATATAGATACATCAACATTATATAACGACATTTCAACGACATATCATATCCTTAGGCAAGGGTTCTTCTTCTTCATTCTTTTGTCGACATACTGTTACCGAGTTGTTGCCCAGTGTCGTCGTGTTTTTTTGTTTTTGTCTTGTGCTGCTCTAGTGAGAGTTATTTTTGCATTTTGACTGGAAGCTGCTTTTCCATCTATCTATCTTTTTCGTGGACTTCCTCTCGAGTTATTTTCTGCTGTTCTGTATACAGTAGAGTTTGGTTGTATTCTTAGTAAGTGGCCGAACCACTTAATGCTTTGTTTAATAATGTAAGCAAGAGTTACAATAGTTCACAGTGAAAATATATTATAAAACGTCATAGACTAGATCGCAAAATGAGAAAAACTATGTAAAATATAGAATGATACATATGTGTGGAAACTGTCGGTCATATAGTGTTGATATTATCAAATTCAGGCTGACAATATCTGTATTCTTTATCAGCTTGCTAAAAATCAAGAAGTAAAGCAGTCGATCCGGTGAAGATTCTGTCGATTTAAACTGTGCACTGGGAAATGATCATCGTTAACTGGTGCAGGAATAAAATTGGCTATCAGTGAGCTGCAACAACTACCACATTGTTGTGAAATACAACTGAGCTGTAAGAACTACCACGTTACTTTGAAGTATCCGTGATATACACCAGCCACCTCACTATAAATTATAGCTCAGTTGCAACAACTAACGCATTACTATGAATACATCTCAGTTGCAACAACTACAACATTACTAGGAACTACAACTCAGTTGTGACAACTGACACATTACTATGAACTACAACTGAGTTGCGACAACTGACACATTACTATGAACTACAGCAAACAATCAACCAAAGTTAAAACATCACAGACACATTTTGCTAATTCGTTACTTCGCACCGGTCCATTTTAGTTAAACTAACCATTCAGAGACCTGTCTATTCGTTACATTGAAAACAGTTTTCTCAGCGGAAGTCGCAAGTATTAACGTTGACAATAGCGCTCTTGTGGAGACGCTGCAATTAGACTCCAGCTGGTGGTTCGGCGGACGCACGTGTCCACGCGACACTCATTCTCGGTCAGATTAATGGCAATTAATTTTGTATATCTTCATAGTTATAATGATATGAACAGCGTTCTAAATATCAGTTTTAGTATCATTAATAATTGTGCTAGAATTATGTAGGTTCTAAGAGCATAGAAGACCATAAGATGACAGTATGTGCAGGGTAGCAAGAGCTTTCATTTCAAAACTTATATTCTTCTTCTGCGTTCTCACTAGATTGGGATTTCAGATTCTTTAATAAAGGCAGCGTCTGCCTCAGATTATCAGCCACGCCATACAGTTTGTCTTGGACGCTGGTGTAAGTGTGCCACCTCTTTCTTTTCAAGTCTGCATTCTGGGGGCAGTTCTGTAGGAAATAATTCCTATGATTCTGCTTCCCCGTTTGTGCTGACCTCTTCCCGGAGTAAGTTTTGGCCACCTTCGTGATGGTAGGTCTGACATTCTTACTGCGTGGCTAAACCTCCGAGGCAGATTGGCGACCGTAGAATCCGTTATCCCATTCCTCATTGTGAGGGTCGTTGCACCATGTTATGCGCCTTATGGCCTGGTGTTTCCGTTTTCTACAAGCATTTGTTTCGGGTTAGCATTCCTAGCGGACACATGCATCCGATTTCATCCAAACCTCCTTAGTCGCCTCTTACGACATGCGTGGCAGGTAACAGTGGTTTTATTCTTTACACCTCAAATTTGGGCCCCGGTAACCACTCGGGTGAAAAAACTTATATATAAACTATTATAAAACTCAGCATAATATAGTAAAATAGAATAGCAGTTTGAGTTAACTTTCATTGATATCAATGAAAAATGACATATTGAAGACTTTCGATTTTCAGCTAATCATAAAACAATAATTCTTCCAAACTACACAGTATACAGAGTCTTCTACAGCAGAACGCCAGGAAAGAGAGCGAGAGGAATACCACGAAAAAGATGGTTAGATGGCATAGCAGAATCTTGTCAAAAAGCAAAAATAACAATCACTCAAGCCACCAGAACAGCACAAGACAAAACTGGGGCAACAACCCGGTAGCAGTGAGGCAACAACTCGGTAGCAGTGTGGCAACAACCCGGTAGCAGTATGGCAACAACCCGGTAGCAGTGTGGCAACAACCCGGTAGCAGTGTGGCAACAACCCGGTAGCAGTGTGGCAACAACCCGGTAGCAGTGTGGCAACAACCCGGTAGCAGTGGGGCAACAACCCGGTAGCAGTGTGGCAACAACCCGGTAGCAGTGTGGCAACAACCCGGTAGCAGTGTGGCAACAACCCGGTAGCAGTGTGGCAACAACCCGGTAGCAGTATGGCAACAACCCGGTAGCAGTGTGGCAACAACCCGGTAGCAGTGGGGCAACAACCCAGTAGCAGTGTGGCAACAACCCAGTAGCAGTGGGGCAACAACCCAGTATTAGTGGGGCAACAACCCAGTAGCAGTGGGGCAACAAAAGAAGAAGAAGAAGAATAGAACAATTTAATGTAAAAGAAATGATTCAATAGTTTGTGTTAGACACTTGATAAAACATACCAAATTGATTATAATTTATTTCTTGTGCTGTTTTCATCTGCATAGTATCTTATTCCTATTTGAAGTATTGATAAACTGCCAGTACTCAGCAATAGAAGAGAGCCGCTGTAGCGTAGTTGTTAGTGAACTCGCTTCTCAAGGCTGGTGGTCTGGGTTCAGCTCCCGCAATGCGCGTGGAATTTTTCCCGACCGCGACGGCTTCAGGTCGACCCAGCCTCAACTGGGTACCAGACATGCTCTGGGAAAGTAAAGGCGGCCGGCATGATGCTGACCACATCACCCATCGTGTGCCGACGGTCAATGAAAAATACAGGCCTAACACTGTATTGATCTATATACCACGAGGTATGAAAGGGTTCCTTTACGTTTTTTACTCAGCAATAGAAGACTAAGATGGCTGGTACATGTGTGAAGCATGGGAAATAACCGCATATCTCAACAGAGGCTGTTCTGTTAACTTTCGGAAGGGAAGAGTCTGCAAGGAAAAGCCACTGCTCAGGTATAAGGATATCTGTAATTTGTTTGTTTGTGTGCCTGTGTGTTGCCCGGGCTCGCAAGGGGAGCAATGAATAGTAACACTGTAACCTACAAGGCAGACTGAGGTAGGGGCTTAGGGAAGCTACCCTAGTAAATAAAAATAGAGTGTGCTGGCCTACTTGTAGGCGCATAACTGACACAGCATACAATCGTTCTTATGCTCAGATCACATACAAATCACAAAGTGTGGTTTAACAAGTAATCGATATGGAGCGTTCAAAGAAGAAGAAGGAATTTATTTATTATGCAAGGGATTAAAGCTTCGTTAAGCTGAGGCACGCTGCTCTCAACCTATGAACACTTCTTATTTTGGGTTATATCAGAGTGTGTAGACCAACAAACATAACAAATAATAATGAACTCATTGAGGAGAAGAATCATCCAGTTTGAGTATATCTGTAAGTTCACATTTAAGAAGTTTTACATTGGGCATACAAATCAGAGAAACTAGCTGATGATCGAGTTACATGAAAAACAACGTAAGTCAACAACGTAACAACGTAATCTCTTTCACAAGAGATGTCAATTGTTGCTGTTCTGTCGCCTTATTGTTAATTGTTTCCCCACTTGAAACCACAATGTTTCAACTCTCTTCTAATAGTTCTTATCTGTTTCTTTTGAACGTCCTTGCCTTATTTTTCCATCCACTGTCCACTGGAGAGCTGTTCTAGACAATGTTCCTGCTAGCATACGGTGTACATGACAAATTTATCTCCAACATGGTAAGTTAATGATTATCTCCCATGATGCACAGTTTGTTAGTTTTAAATCTTCATTTGAGATTGTATTTAGAGACAAAACTTGCAGGATTCTTATTAAGTATTTTTACATAATGTTTCCAACTTGTATTTTATGTTTTTGCTCACTTTCCAACACTCATTACTGTAAAACACCACTTCGGGGACACTGTTTCTATAGATTTTCAGTTTTTTTCCTTAAGATTTAATTTTTTTACTTTTGAGATTTTGTTGAGCATGGCAAAGTTTGACTTGCTTTTTACAAAAATTATTCAGTATTGCCTTTTTCCGAATCCCATTCCTGTGTTGACGTACTTCCCTGGTATACAAAATTCTGAAGCATCGAGTATAGTATTCCACAATTTTTGCATGGGCTTCCTAGAACATTGTTATCACTTTCTGATGTTTTCCTTGAGACGTTTAACTCTCAACTTCTGTGAAGGAAGTTTTTACGTAATTCTGCTCTTAATTTTACTTTCCTCCGAAGCTCGTGGGTTCTAATCCGAACTGCGCCGTTCCGTTCGAGAGTGTATTTTTCCGGTGACCCTAGAAATGTTACCAGAGCTACGAAGTTTGTGCTTTATGCAATACTCTCGGCAGGTTGTGTGTCATTTCTGCGGAGAGGTACGCAGCTATATGGTATAATTATGCAATACTCTCGGCAGGTTGTGTGTCATTTCTGCGGAGAGGTACGCAGCTATATGGTATAATATCCGGTGCAGTGAATTCAATCCTTCGGCCTAAAAGCCCTTTTCTTGTTTTTTTCTTAAAAACTTTTACACCTAATACTGTTATAAAATTAACTTGTAGCGAAGCCCTGTACAATAAATAATTTAAAAAATGAAATTCTCATGAGAGAAACTGCACATTGATACAATATGTACGCTAAAGCAAGCACTAAATTATCAAGGAAGCGTGTTGCTAACTGAAGGATATAAGCAGCAAGACGGTTACATGAATTGGGGCCCTGATCAATAATAAAGACCGCTCACCCAACCACAGTCGCACCCGTCCATTCAACCAGGTGCCAGTCCTATTTCGCTCGCGAGACCCAAGTCTGGAACTCATTGGCAGCACCATTACTCTATGCGCGACGCACACACAATTCTGGTTAGAACTCTGTGATTACTCAATTACTTCTAGTAAACTATGGTCATACATTGAGAAACGTAGTTCTGCTTTTCTGGTGAGATAAGTGAAAGCTATTCAAACCGAGGAAGAAGTAAACTTTATTTTCAGCGGACATGTGAAGCTTAAAAGTTCGTTAGACGTTGTGATACAATTTCGATAACTGTCGATCGCCCAGTTATCAGAATGTTACGTGCTAAAATCGAATCTTTGTGGTATTTGGTTCCAGTTTGTATTTTCATTAGCTGACACGTAGTAGGAAGTGATTCTATTGAAATGGAAGTTGATATAATTAAGTTGCAATTTCTTGCACTGATGAATGTTACATACATTGCAATGTTAATGAGTTTTCTGAACTTCACGTTAAGAACGATTGACACCATTGATTTATAGGAAGAAAAATTAGATGATACCCAATGACAAGAAGAGGAGGAAAAGGGGCAGCGATTTCAGCGCGATTTCTCGCCCCAATTCTGAAAGAGTCAGATGAATCTGCAATACGTGAGTTCTTTGTGAGTTTGTTTATTCAAGGACGAAGCTCTACAGCGACAGCCGGTGAAGCTTTTCTCAGTATGCAAGTAATTCAAGGAGGAAATTTAACGGGAGAGAACTTCTCTATAGCCCAGTTGGAAGTGGATGAATATGATCCTCAAATTACTTCCCTTTCTGCCATTGGGCTTATTCTGCGCGGGATGGCAATGGCTGCAATCATGGTTGGAGCAATATTCGGTAATGTACTTGTAATTAGCAGTGTTTTTAGATTCGAACGTCTTCGGGGCATTACAAACTTTTTTATAGTGTCTCTGGCATTTGCTGATCTTCTGGTAGCAATTCTGGTCATGCCTTTCAACGCTAGCATGGAAATTTCTGGTAAATGGGTGTTTGGGCGTATAATGTGTGATATCTTCAATGCAAACGATGTACTGTTTAGCAGTGCTTCTATTCTTCATCTTTGCTGTATAAGCATGGATAGGTATATTGCTATTCTGCACCCACTTCAATATGAGACTAAAATGACCCGACCAAGAGCGTTAGTAATGCTTGGAATAACTTGGGTATCATCTATACTTATATCATACATACCGGTGTATTCTCAGCTTTATACTACCGAAGATAACTTCCAGGCTCTAATCAGTGATCCAGATTCCTGCCCATTCATTGTCAATAAAGTTTATGCCGGTGTATCATCTAGCGTGTCGTTCTGGATCCCGTGTACAATTATGGTTTTCCTTTACGCCCGGATATTTTTGGAAGCCCGAAACAGGAAAAATGATACAGGCATCCGCTCTTTACATGCATTATTCAGATCTGAGAAATTCAAACGGTTTGAATATTGACAGCGAAGACCATAGATCTGAGCGGAGACGAATGAGAAGAGAACACAAGGCGGCCAAGACGTTAGGGATAATTATGGGAGCATTTATATTGTGTTTCTTGCCATTCTTCGCATGGTATGTAGCTACAACTATGTGTCGAGATTCATGTCCTTATCCGCCAATGCTAGGATCTGCTTTATTTTGGGTTGGATATTTTAATTCGTGCCTCAATCCTGTGATTTATGCATATTTTAATCGTGAATTTCGTACTGCTTTCAAGAGATTACTTCGGTTGGATCGTGTACCTTGTGAAACAAACTGTGATCCTTCTTCTCGTGTTCTGAACTCAGCTTATTCCAACAGCAACACTTACCACACAAGGGATGTACATAACACTGGTGTCAGGCTCTGTGATTGTACTGTGCAACGACCATGACAAGTCTGAACTTACAACTGCTGTGGTAGTTATGTCAATATCATTTGTTATCATTACCCGTGACCCCCGGTAACATACGACCGAATAGCTTAGACGGGAAATATAAAATTCCGGTTTAATGGGGACTGGTTTTTGTAGATGTTTGATAGAATACTGTAAGCTTTTCTGCAATTTTACTCAATTCTATGTGTCCATGGTTATTTACTGATGAAAAATATTCATAATACTGATATTTCTTAGTGTTAAACTTAACTTTTACATAATATAACCTTGCATTAGCCTATTGTGTTGTTTTAAAAATGAATTCGTCTTTTTTCACCAATACTGGAAAGCGAGGTCACGCGACGGTTGTGGTCTTATTTCCTATAATTTTTACCTGAACCCGCCGGTCGTATGTTATCGGAGGCCACGCATTACCATCATCGTCATATTTGTATGTCTGTTATTGTCATTATGTTGTCAGTTTATAAAATTCTCATCATCATTTTGTATGTCTGTCGTCACAATTATGTTGTCAGACAATAATCTTGTCATCGTTGCTTGCTATTTACTTCATTGCTATCATCATCGTTATTATCATTCTGTGATGTACCTTCAGGCGCTGACTATCATAGTTCTTCACAACTCTCTGTCTTCGCGTTGACGATTAACGTGATGTTGACACTTATTCTTGCCATCATGTCTCTCTCTTCTTCCACTTCTTCTTTAACCATTTACTTCTGTATAGAAGTGTTGGAGGAAATTAGCGATCCTGTGTGATTTTTCTGCTTCTCTCTTCACACTTTATTCTTATGATCTTGAGGAAATTCAGCGATCCTGTGCTTGTTCTAATCCCTATTGTAACTGTTATTCCTTTTCTTGGGCTATTCTTGATGCGTCTCCATCTTTCGTGGTCTTCCACTTTCTTACTCTTATCTTTTTCTGTGTGCCTGTGTAGCCAATACATGATATTTCTCTTTCTCCTTCTCTTGTTCTATGTCTATCCCCCAACTAATTATTTCTCTTGTCATCGACATGATCTAATTGCATTGTATGAACATCTACACATGATTGATTCTTTCTAATTTCATCAGATATTCATTTTATATTCAACACATCTACATTCATTATTTGCAATCAGACATTAAATCTTCTGTATTGTAAATCCGCATCATTGTTTACGAAACAATATTTAATGAACTTTGGAAATTATGTTATTCCAGCAAATATTGAAGGATTAGGTAACCAAGATTAATGGTCTATTAACTCTTAGTGTTTAAAAGCTGAAGGATTGACTTCATTGCATCGGTTTTTACCTCATACAGCTCGGTCCCTCTCCACAGAACTGGCACGTCATCTGCCGAGAGTATAGCACGAACTCCGTAGCTCCAGCAACAATCCTAGGGATCTCTGTAAAAACTGCACTCGTGAACAGAATGGCGCGGTCCGGACTCGAACCCACGACCTTCCACTCACAAGGCAAACGGCTTAACCACTTAGCCACAGAGAGGGCAAAAGATATGTGTTTATATACCATTTGTTTTTAGTATAAAAACAAACGACATTTAGTGTGGCTACTGGTAAAAAAGTGTCCAACATAAGCCACATAATGTTGCACTTGGTCCACAAGGAATTCATCATAAGGTCGAAGATTCAAACCCCGATGAGGCCAGTTAAAAAAAATTTCCTTCGGGATTACAAACCCACCATGTATACCACGTGACGGCAGACGGAGCACCCATTCTTTAATCATTTCAGATAGTCCACTAGCCATCCCGTGACAGGGATTACGTAATAGGAATGTGTGTTGATGTGTCCCACGAAATGTAATAGTTACAGTGAATATTTCTCACAAGAAGATACATTGTTTATTAAAATATAAATACAAACTTTCATAGAGACCATATGAAGTACAGTTTAAATAACAATATATACATGATGTAACTGGAAGTAGCGTCTGGTCGAATGGATTAGATTGCGGTTTCCATACGGAATCCCGTTTTCAACTTACCGAAGGCCAATATTTTTTTCTGTTGTGGACATAAATGAAAAATTCTAACCTGAGAATCTTTGCAGCGACTGCACTAGCCCTGCAGCCATTAAATTCATCAGACTCATCCCTCCTGTCCTACACCGCCCTTAAAAGCTGTACTACAGGCAGTAACGACCGTTTGTTATATGTTGAAAACTGTGACATAAGTATGAAAGACAAGTCTAGCATAATGAAATATTAAGAAAGCAATGAACCGTTGGTGGATAATGATGTTATATGTGATTGTTGAGTGTTTCGCTTGATTAAACTATATTTTATAGATACGTCAATTGTAATCCCAAATAAACTAAATACTACTGAGAAAGTAATATATGTAATGGAAAAGCGTGGTACATTAAAGGTAAAACTGCACCATTTCTAGAAGACATGAAGATCTGGAATAGTGCAGCCTGGCACAAAACGTAAAAATATCAATGTACATCCTCATTTCAAAGAAAGCCAATTAAAAGTTGTTCAACAACTATCGTGCTGTTGCTTTAATAAATCATTCCAGCAAAATAATATTGTGGATTATCATAAAGAGGATGGGAAGAAAGTTTGAATATGAAATATTAAAGACAGGCTTCAGACATGGCGGAGCCATCAGGGATCACATTTTTAATTTGAGAAATATTTTCGAGAAATGAAAATAATTAAATATGGATCTCCCTATCTGTTTGATAGATTTTAAAAAAGTTATTTGACTATGCACAACATCAGAAATTGTGGAACAACATGAGTAGAATTGAATTTCTATCACATTTGATCCATTTATCCAAACAGTTGGACGGATTAGAGTAATGCATATACCGTTCGTTTGTCGAATCGGACACAGGTGTCTCCTTACATAATAAGAATACAAGTTGTGCAACAAAATCAGAAGGAGACTAGCCATGGCAACAATTAGTATTTACACATTGTGGCATAATATAAGCAAGGAAACGAAATTAAAACTGATAAAATTCCGAGACTTTTCGAGATACAAAATTACGAATGAGGAACTCAGAGAAAGAACTAAGCATATACCAGTGGAGAAAGAGCTAAGAAAGAGATGCTGGCGATGGATATGACACACATTGAGAAGACCGACCGGAAGCATTGCAAGACAGGCACTGATTTGGAACCCGCAGAGATAGTGGAGTAGGGGAAGGCCTAGATATAACAGGAGAAGATAGCTGGAGGCTGATATTAAAAGGAAAGGTAAAACATGGACAGAAATAGAAGGGATGGCAGGCGAGAGGAAGAGCTGGAAGAAGTTTATTGAAGACATGTGTCCTGTTGGGAGTTGAAAGGTAAAGAGGTCAAGAGTTAAATTAAAACTGAGAAAATGACTTACTTCGTGGGCGACCTATGGATGTCCATCATAGACCATAACAAAAGCATACAAGAAAAATCCTGCCAAACAAATGCTACACAAATTGTTTTAGAACGTCCAGAACAGACAAAAAGAAAATTATATATATCTTTCATTGATATCCTACATAGATATCCTACATTGATATCCTAGATATCCTACATTGATATCCAACATTGATATCCTACATTGATATCCTAGATATCCTACATAGATATCCTACATTGATATCCTAGATATCCTACATAGATATCCTACATAGATATCCTACATAGATATCCAACATTGATATCCTACATAGATATCCAACATTAATATCCTACACAGATATCCAATATTGATATCCTACATTGATATCCAACATTGATATCCAACACAGATATCCTACATAGATATCCAACATTGATATCCTACACAGATATCCTACATTAATATCCTACACAGATATCCTACATTAATATCCTACACAGATATCCTACATTGATATCCTACATAGATATCCTACATTGATATCCTACATAGATATCCAACATTGATATCCTACATAGATATCCAACATTGATATCCTACACATATATCCAACATTAATATCCTACACAGATATCCAACATTAATATCCTACACAGATATCCAACATTAATATCCTACACAGATATCCAACATTGATATCCTACACAGATATCCAACATTAATATCCTACACAGATATCCAACATTGATATCCAACATTGATATCTAACATTGATATCCTACATAGATATCCAACATTAATATCCTACACAGATATCCAACATTGATATCCTACATAGATATCCTACATTGATATCCAACATTGATATCCAACATTGATATCAACATTGATATCCTACACAGATATACTACATAGATATCATGAGAACCGAGAAACATTGGCTGGTGGACAACATCCTGCCTCGAAAATTGAAATACGAGTTGGTCATGTTAAATGTTACAATAGTGTGGAGAGAGCAGCAATAAATCATGTTAAATGTTACAATAGTGTGGAGAGAACAGCAATGAATCATGTTAAATGTTACAATAGTGTGGAGAGAACAGCAATGAATCATGTTAAATGTTACAATAGTGTGGAGAGAGCAGCAATGAAGTACAAATGTTACAATAGTGTGGAGAGAACAGCAAGGAAGTGCAAATGTTACAATAGTGTGGAGAGAGCAGCAATGAAGTGCAAATGTTACAATAGTGTGGAGAGAGCAGCAATGAAGTACAAATGTTACAATAGTGTGGAGAGAACAGCAATGAAGTGCAAATGTTACAATAGTGTGGAGAGAAAAGCAATGAAGTGCATTGTTCCTGGAAGACGAGGAAGGGGACGATCAAAATAGTGATGGCATCATCATCATCAAATAGCTTGTCCTGAGCAGAACTTTGTCACCCCAACAGTCCTTCGGAATTTCTCTCTCATAGGCCAGATGTCCCGCCTCTGCAGCCGTCATGTTCAAACCATCAGTTACATCCTGACTCCATCTTCTCCATGGTCTTCCTCTTCTTCTCTTTGTCGGTATGCCTCCTTCCAAGATGGTCGTTTCCAGCCCCTCGTGTCTTTTTATATGTTCAAAATACCTCAATTTTCTCTTATTTGTATCATCAGCCAGTTTTCTTTGATTTTGAGTTCTTTCTAGATAGATCTATTTGTTCTCTTCTCTGTCCAAGTTATACGAAGGACTCTCCTGTAACACGTGTATGCAAAAGCACTTACATGTTTTTCTACTGCCTTATTAAATGTCCATGTCATAGAAAACGGGGAAAGGGGGACGATCAAAACGGTGGTGGCAAAAGGAGATAAAAGAAACCATAAACATGCCATTGGTGGGGGATATTGCTTGAGATTGAACGTTTAACAGGTGAAATATGATGAGAGCGACTATTGAAAGTTGTACAGGTGGACTGTGATGAAAGCGGCTATCTGCAAACGACCGACTACTTGATGAACTACACAGTTTGAAACTATTACAACATCAGGGTATCATTTTACGAATAATAAACGCGTGTACATTCGAATCTGACATAAGATTACAGTACAACCCAATAAGTGTGACAATAAGGTGGAGAAGAAGTTCTGAAACGTACGGTAGTCTATATCAGAGAATCCAGAAACACGTACTAGAAAGAATGATGAACACAGAAGAAGTTCTGAAACGTACGATAGTCTATATCAGAGAATCCAGAAACACGTACTAGAACGAATGATGAATACAGAAGAAGTTCTGAAACGTACGGTAGTCTATATCAGAGAATCCAGAAACACGTACTTCAGAACGAATGATGAATCGAAAAGAAGAAGTGATGTACAGAAAGTTCTGAACGTAAGTAGTCTATATCAGAGAATCCAGAAACACGTACTAGAAAGAATGATGAATACAGAAGAAGTTCTGAAACGTAAGGTAGTCTATATCAGAGAATCCAGAAACACGTACTAGAAAGAATGATGAATACAGAAGAAGAAGAGAAATAATTTGTTGTTGTGGATCTACTAAAATATGGGGGGCTCTAGATTTCTGAAATGTAATCAAGAACAAATATGTCAAAGCTCCCATCCCTACGCTTAACGACAAGAGTGGACAGCCAACTACATCTTCCACCTGGGAATAGACAATAGACAATAGTAGACAAATATGTCGAAATCTGTGTTTTTTTAAACAATATTTTCCAAGCTAATCGAATGTTGGATTTCGACGAACAATCCCAATCTTTGGCTCCATTTTCAGCATTAGTTTCCATTAGTAACACAAACACACAAAACCTTATGTAAATGATAGTGTTGAGTTACAGTCGTAAGTTATATTGAAAACGTACACAAACGAGAGAGAGAGAGAGAGATAGAGAGAGAGAGATGCTACTCGAGAAGTATCCATTATTGAAATAAAACTATTGGATGTTTGTTCTCATCAGTGTTTGGGCTGTATATTTACACAATTTATAGTTACTTTGTATTTGGGCTGTTATTTTGTCGCTAGTACAAATTTCAATCAAAATGAATTATCATTTCTTGATCATATGTCACATGTAATGATCTCCAACATCTGATGTCACTTGTAGTATCATCTCTTGATCATAAGTCACATGTAATGATCTCCAACATCTGATGTCACTTGTAGTATCATCTCTTGATCATATGTCACATGTAATGATCTCCAACATCTGATGTCACTTGTAGTATCCTCTCTTGATCATATGTCACATGTAATGATCTCCAACATCTGATGTCACTTGTAGTATCATTTCTTGATCATATGTCACATGTAATGATCTCCAACATCTGATGTCACTTGTAGTATCATCTCTTGATCATATGTCACATGTAATGATCTCCAACATCTGATGTCACTTGTAGTATCATTTCTTGATCATAAGTCACATGTAATGATCTCCAACATCTGATGTCACTTGTAGTATCATCTCTTGATCATAAGTCACATGTAATGATCTCCAACATCTGATGTCACTTGTAGTATCATCTCTTGATCATAAGTCACATGTAATGATCTCCAACATCTGATGTCACTTGTAGTATCATCTCTTGATCATAAGTCACATGTAATGATCTCCAACATCTGATGTCACTTGTAGTATCATCTCTTGATCATAAGTCACATGTAATGATCTCCAACATCTGATGTCACTTGTAGTATCATCTCTTGATCATAAGTCACATGTAATGATCTCCAACATCTGATGTCACTTGTAGTATCATCTCTTGATCATAAGTCACATGTAATGATCTCCAACATCTGATGTCACTTGTAGTATCATCTCTTGATCATAAGTCACATGTAATGATCTCCAACATCTGATGTCACTTGTAGTATCATCTCTTGATCATAAGTCACATGTAATGATCTCCAACATCTGATGTCACTTGTAGTATCATCTCTTGATCATATGTCACATGTAATGATCTCCAACATCTGATGTCACTTGTAGTATCATCTCTTGATCATATGTCACATGTAATGATCTCCAACATCTGATGTCACTTGTAGTATCATCTCTTGATCATAAGTCACATGTAATGATCTCCAACATCTGATGTCACTTGTAGTATCATTTCTTGATCATATGTCACATGTAATGATCTCCAACATCTGATGTCACTTGTGGTATCATCTCCCATCCGTGTGGTGCCCTCGCCCGCTTAGGGAAGCAAAGAATAGTACCACTGCGACCTACAAGACATGTCGTAAGAGGCGATTGATGTAGGACCTAGGAAGCTACCCTAGTAAATAAAAAGCATCGCAGAAATTGGGATGTCAAACAACTCTCTGCCAGTGTCAGCAGGCAGAACGGGGGACTGCCTAGAGTAGTTGATAGTACCTCGGCCTGCTAGCTGTGAGACGCCTCATAGCTCGGGTTCGAACCTACTGTCCGGCATTTGTTCGAGTCCCCTGGTCTTACTCAGGACGATAACGTGAGTACCTCTGAAGTCGGAGAAAATCTGCCTGTATGGCGAGGGAATACTAATTACGAGTACATTGAGCACACGGCTGCCAGTGTAAAGTAATTTACAATGTGCACGCTGCTGCCATTGTAAGAAATTGGAAAACGGATTTTCACGCAAAAATCAGTTTCAGAGATGAAACTTCGTCTGAGTTGAAAGCGGACGAAGGCAAAAAAAAAAAAAAAAGGCAGGCAGAACAGACACCAGAGGATATCCTGCAGGACTGTCCTCTCCTGGGTGAGCTGAGAAGCAACATGTGGCCACCCCAGTCGACCTGAAAACTAAGCTTTTGGGAAACCTGACAGACCTGAAGCTGACTGCCCAGTTTGTGGTCCACAGTAAATTAAGCGCATGACCAGAGATCGCTGAAGAAGAAAGAAGAAGGATGTGCTGGTCCACTTGTAGTCGCATAACTGGCACAACATTCAATCGCTCTTAGGCTCAAATAACATACAAATCCAACAGAGTGGTAAACAAATGGTCGATATGAAGCGGTCGAAGAAGAAGAAGAAGTATCATATCTACATCCCAAGTTTCATGTAGTGATCTCAAACATATTATGTTACTTGTTATAATAGTGCATTCTTCTAAATTCTCCTAAATGTTATTGTAGAGATGTTACAATTATCCATCGATGTGGAGGCGACACAGTACATATATATATATATATATATATATATATATATATATATATATATATTGGAGAATGTGTGCAATAATCAGGAATCGAAATAAACTGGTTTACGTCTGTGAAATAAATAACACTGCCGCTAGAGGCGCTCTCTTCCCACGCATAAATTGACATAGGAAACGCCAAATTGACGGAGCTGAAATCAAATAGGCCACTTATAACGATCATCGTCAGAGGGCGATTCTCTCTCTCTCTCTCTCTCTCTCTCTCTCTCTCTGCAAGATGCAAATATATAAATGGAACTCAAAAAAGTTACGTATCGAAGCAGAGAAAAATGTAATAAAACAAGCTAAAAAATACATGTGATTTTGAAACAGATGCAAGGAGGCGTTATCACAAATAAAGATATCAGCAACAAATTAAATCATTAAAGCTATTTGTGAGACTGAACAACAGAAAAGTTCCACGTCATGAAAGACTATGTCTAGAACTATTCAAAGCTGAAACAGTATTGGCTAGGGATTACTTGAAATACCTTTCCTCACACATTTCAAATATAAAGACAACACACTTGAAAAGGAGAATTAAAGTGTAAATTGGTCGAGACCGAAAGATCACACAGACTGCAATAAGTGCAGAAAACTATTCTTATTTTTCAGCGCACACCAAAGTTCTCATTATAAATGTCATGCAAAGAGTCTCTAGTGCGAAAGATTCAAATTTAAGAAACTAGCACACATACTTCAGAAGAAACAGATGCTGTAGGATTATATTTTCAACATCAGAAGCAGTGGCGGCAAGTGATCATTTTTGTTGGTGGGGCCATTCAGAAATTTTCGGAGAAATCATAGTTTCGGTTAGGATATATTTTAATGTATAAAATATATTAATACACGTTACACCTTATTTTTGGTGGGGTCCGACACCACTGACCCTTAATGACGAGCCGCCACTGATCAGAAGTAAAATAGATAACTTTTCAGGATGTCATATGAAATATATTTTTAAAATGTTCACCACTTCTAACAGCAATTATGACAATATACATATAAAGACATCCCATACAAAATAGTAACAGCTTATTAAACTATTCAAAGTCACATGTATTAATCTGCAACATTTTATGTCTCTTGTCATAATTGTGCATTCGACTAAATGTACTTATTGTTTTACAACGAATAAATCTTGCATAATTAGAGACCATCATTTAAAGACGAAGATGGGACTGAATTTGTCATGTATGTCGTATGCCAGTAGGTACATTTACTAGGGCAGTTCTACTGTATGTCGTATGCCAGTAGGTACATTTACTAGGGCAGTTCTACTGTATGTCGTATGCCAGTAGGTACATTTACTAGGGCAGTTCTACTGTATGTCGTATGCCAGTAGGTACATTTACTAGGGCAGTTCTACTGTATGTCGTATGCCAGTAGGTACATTTACTAGGGCAGTTCTACTGTATGTCGTATGCCAGTAGGTACATTTACTAGGGCAGTTCTACTGTATGTCGTATGCCAGTAGGTACATTTACTAGGGCAGTTCTACTGTATGTCGTATGCCAGTAGGTACATTTACTAGGGCAGTTCTACTGTATGTCGTATGCCAGTAGGTACATTTACTAGGGCAGTTCTACTGTATGTCGTATGCCAGTAGGTACATTTACTAGGGCAGTTCTACTGTATGTCGTATGCCAGTAGGTACATTTACTAGGGCAGTTCTACTGTATGTCGTATGCCAGTAGGTACATTTACTAGGGCAGTTCTACTGTATGTCGTATGCCAGTAGGTACATTTACTAGGGCAGTTCTACTGTATGTCGTATGCCAGTAGGTACATTTACTAGGGCAGTTCTACTGTATGTCGTATGCCAGTAGGTACATTTACTAGGGCAGTTCTACTGTATGTCGTATGCCAGTAGGTACATTTACTAGGGCAGTTCTACTGTATGTCGTATGCCAGTAGGTACATTTACTAGGGCAGTTCTACTGTATGTCGTATGCCAGTAGGTACATTTACTAGGGCAGTTCTACTGTATGTCGTATGCCAGTAGGTACATTTACTAGGGCAGTTCTACTGTATGTCGTATGCCAGTAGGTACATTTACTAGGGCAGTTCTACTGTATGTCGTATGCCAGTAGGTACATTTACTAGGGCAGTTCTACTGTATGTCGTATGCCAGTAGGTACATTTACTAGGGCAGTTCTACTGTATGTCGTATGCCAGTAGGTACATTTACTAGGGCAGTTCTACTGTATGTCGTATGCCAGTAGGTACATTTACTAGGGCAGTTCTACTGTATGTCGTATGCCAGTAGGTACATTTACTAGGGCAGTTCTACTGTATGTCGTATGCCAGTAGGTACATTTACTAGGGCAGTTCTACTGTATGTCGTATGCCAGTAGGTACATTTACTAGGGCAGTTCTACTGTATGTCGTATGCCAGTAGGTACATTTACTAGGGCAGTTCTACTGTATGTCGTATGCCAGTAGGTACATTTACTAGCGTTCACTGTATGTCGTATGCCAGTAGGTACATTTACTAGGCAGTTCTGTATGTCGTATGCCAGTAGGCATTTACTAGGTAGTTCTACTGTATGTCGTATGCCAGTAGTACATTTACTAGGCAGTTCTACTGTATGTCGTATGCCAGTAGGTACATTTACTAGGGCAGTTCTACGATAGAAAAGGAAGATCAAGATGTTCAAAGCAAACATGGAGAAGAAATGTGGAGTGAGAGTTGAAAGATTGTGGCCTGACATGAAAAACAAGTGATGGAAAGGCGGCAGAACGACAACAATAAAAATTTCTTGTGGATCTCGTATGTGTCAAACAGGACATGAAGAGGATATATATATGGATATATTGAACTATCAGGAAAATATCATCAGTTATCAACAACCTCTATACTAATTTAACATTCTACGGTCAATAGCTCCAAGTAAACTAAAGCGAGACAGTGGTTTCAATGTAAAATATTATTTTCTTGATTTTCATTGATTGGGATATGATTCCACATTGCTATTCAATTCTTAATTTAATTGCATATCCTCTACGGGACTTTGCAAATCAACCCTAGCTTTGTAACGCTGTTTGTGATTTTTCTAGTCATTATTACATTCAGTAGTTTGCCATTGCTTTCTGAACGGGTGGTGCCATCGTCCTTTTTTTTAAAATTCACGCGAAACAATTTGCAACCAAATTGTCCGCAGCGTGATTCGAACTCAGAACGTCGAGGTTAATAGACCGAGTCACTAACACCTAGGTCATATACGCCACCATTCAATTCTTACTAACATATAAAAATAAAAAGCAGATTGCACAAATAAGTTGCAGTTGCACGACATGACAGAGACATTGGAGGCAGAGATGTGCAATGTGGGCCTGTCTTGGTGAGATCTACAAAGGCCACGGACAGAACACGGTGAAAGGTGGTCCATGTATCAGAAACTGCTTCGTAAGTCCAAAGTTAAGTCACATAAGAAGAATATATATCAATGTTCGCAAAATTAATACAGAAAGTGATATAAGAAACATTGTGACTACTTTCAAAAGAAGGAGTCATCAGGAGTCTCGCTGGTGTAGAGGAAGGGTGCTTGCCTATCGCTCTAAAGTTAAGCAATTTGTTGAACGCTTGGACCAGCGTGGACATTAATCTAGATGAGATCGAGTTTCTAATACTAGTCGCTGCCCACCAAGCATAATTCATTACAAAGATTAAAATATTATTCCTTCACATATTTTACATTCGTATAGATTACACCAGGAACTCTCGCATACGGTGCAGAATTCGTGCGTTACAGATGGGATCTTCCTGTTTTAGAAAGAGATCGGAACTCACATTGTTATTTATAAAAGTGCAGTGATAATAATCGATCAATAGAATAATAAAACTATAACGATTCCTTTCGTGGCGTCCTTCATAAAATGTAAAAGATTAAGGTACATTGTGATTACTTTCAAATGATACAAGAGAAATAAGAAGCAGTGGGGAAGCTGGGATGTATATACGATTTTAGAAGAGTAAGACAGACCGACAACTATCATAATATTGAACGAAATAGAAGGAAAAAATGTGACTACTTTCATAATATTGAACGAAATAGAAGGAAAAAATGTGACTACTTTCATAATATTGAACGAGATAAAGGACAAAATGTAACTACTTTCAAAACATTGTACGAGATAAAGGACAAAATGTAACTACTTTCAAAATATTGTACGAGATAAAGGACAAAATGTCACTACTTTCAAAATATTGTACAAGATAAAGGACAAAATGTCACTACTTTCAAAATATTGTACAAGATAAAGGATTGATTACTTTCAAAATATTGTACGAGATAAAGGACAAAATGTAACTACTTTCAAAATATTGTACGAGATAAAGGACAAAATGTAACTACTTTCAAAATATTGTACAAGATAAAGGACAAAATGTGACTATTTTCATGAAATAAAATAAAAACACAGTAAGGATCAATGTGACTTGACAGAGACAGGAGATTATTAACTATATTAACAAATTGATCAATAAATCTACATCACAATAAATGACACTCACACAATAAAAAAGCAACATACAGCACATACAAAAATAATATAAAAATACAAGTCTAAAATGATTCAGACGTGTGTTTGAACACGAATCCAAGCCTAGGATAAATGAAAACAGATGCCAAAATAAAACATAAATAGGAAAAAACCACTAGAAGAAGCTCTGGGCTTCATGAATCAGACTATCACGTACTTTGATGGCTAATCCGTTAATGTATGAGTTTCGATTCTGAGTACACATTTCTTTGTAACGCTAGAACATCAAAAACTCAAGAGTTATTATCAGCTAACGTTGATGGTCATATCGTATCTAGTCTGTTATACTTTTACAACGTGGTATTAATATATTAATAAAACGTGGTATTAATATATTTTACAATGTGGTATTAATATATTAATAAAACGTGGTATTAATATATTTTACAACGTGGTATTAATATATTTTACAACGTGGTATTAATATATTATACAACGTGGTATTAATATATTTTACAACGTGGTATTAATATATTTTACAACGTGGTATTAATATATTTTACAACATGGTATTAATATATTTTACAACGTGGTATTAATATATTAATAAAACGTGGTATTAATATATTTTACAACGTGGTATTAATATATTTTACAACGTGGTATTAATATATTTTACAACGTGGTATTAATATATTTTACAACGTGGTATTAATATATTTTACAACGTGGTATTAATATATTTTACAACGTGGTATTAATATATTTTACAACGTGGTATTAATATATTTTACAACGTGGTATTAATATATTTTACAACGTGGTATTAATATATTTTACAACGTGGTATTAATATATTGAATGTGGGTCTCTGTGGCATAGAGATAAGGTGCTCTCTTCTGGCTATGAAGGTACTTGGTTCGTTCTCCACGACGAGTGAACATGGTATTTGTTTTAAAGAGATTCATATTCCCCCTTTATATGAGATCGAATTCATAGTCATAGCAAAGATAGGCAATAAAACATGGCTCCCGTGTTAAATTTGAACACGTAAATGAAACGGCAGTTGGAAATCGAAAATGGTAGTCTGCAAATCCGCTGAACGTGCAAAATTCATTAACAAAGTTTAAAATAAAATTCCTGCACAAATTTTAATTATCGTCAAAATTACTTCGAGAACCTCGCCTGTGCTACGGAGATCATCTGAGATCATCCTGTGTAAGATAGTGTTCGAAGTACACATGGTTAATCAGCGAAATGCAACGTTGATGGTCCAATTAATTAAACAAGATATATATTGAAGAAGTGAACGTTTAATAAAAAAACTGGAGAATATCTTCCAATTTTACGACATTTTCATCCGCCAGCTTGAATATACTATAAATACACATTGGTGGGCCTGAAGCTCATCTTCTTCTTCTGCCTACACTCTGAGCCTTCAAGTTAAGTATACTATAAGTGCGCATTGATGGGCATAACACACATCTTTTTCTGCCTACACTCTGAGCCTTCAAGTTAAGTATACTATAAGTGCGCATTGATGGGCATAACGTACATCTTTTTCTGAGTACACTCTGAGCCTTCAACTTAAGTATACTATCAATACACATTGGTGGGTCTGAAGCTCATCTTCTTCTTCTGCATACACTCTGAACCTTCAACTTAAGTATACTATAAGTACGCATTGATGGGCATAACGCACATCTTTTTCTGCGTACACTCTGAGCCTTCAACTTAAATATACTATCAATACACATTGGTTGACCTGAAGCTCATATTCTTCTTCTGCGTACACTCTGAGCCTTCAAGTTAAATACATTCAACGAAAACTGAGCTTGAAGTTTACGCTATTTTATCTGTCTACATTTGGGTTTCCTTTATGTTTTTTTGTGAGGCTGGAGTCTGATGTTTGCAAGACTATTTTGAAGAACTCGCTTCACGTTTTATCAGTTTCAGTTCTGGTTTCAAATATCTTCATTGCACTGCGGACATGCCCATAGATGATCAGGTCTCCTTCGCTATATCTCCAACAGCATCGAGTGACTTGCCGTACCAGTTCGATTTTGATTGATGAGCCTACTAATATACCTGTTGTGCTGCTCTTTTCTGGCCACTCTTCAATCATAGCTCGTGCAATCTATTAGTTGACGTGGATTGGTTTAAATTAAAATACTCTTTGCGGCCACACTCTATGAGGACGATCAAAATGTTAGCTCTGTACATCTCCCTCTTATATGGTGGCAGAGCCAGCCAGTCTGGTCACTCTCTCATTGTCATGACACCCATGTGCCCTGGAACGAAGATCAGTGTAATTCTGCAAATTGTTAATGTCTTATGAAGAACAATAGAGTTATGTTTTACTTTATTCCTGATATGTAGGCTAGATGCGAAAGAACGTATAGTTACACCGCAGATAACTGATAAAACACATGTCTCGCATTCAAGTTGGTCATGAAAGAGCCCTTCCTTGGCAGTTGAAATCAATACGACTTAAGCTGGAAAACTTGCTTGCTGGGGATACATAGATAACAGTTAACATTTAAGCTGGAAAACTTGCTTGCTGGGCATACATAGATAACAGTTAACATTTAAGCTGGAAAACTTGCTTGCTGGGCATACATAGTTAACAGTTAACATTTAAGCTGGAAAACTTGCTTGCTGTGCATACATAGTTAACAGTTAACATTTAAGCTGGAAAACTTGCTTGCTGTGCATACATAGATAACAGTTAACATTTAAGCTGGAAAACTTGCTTGCTGGGCATACATAGTTAACAGTTAACATTTAAGCTGGAAAACTTGCTTGCTGGGCATACATAGATAACAGTTAACATTTAAGCTGGAAAACTTGCTTGCTGGGCATACATAGATAACAGTTAACAAAAAAAGGTTCAATAAATGCTCAACGCCTGGAGTACATGATTTACTGACTTCATTTATTCCTCTCCACTCCGAGTGGAGCATAAGGCTTCTACAGTTGTCGTCCACTTTTCTTAGTCTCTGTCCGTTGTCTGTAGAACCCAGAATAGTCCAGCATACTTCAGTTCCTACAGCATACGTCTCCAGATATGTTTAGGACATTCCATTTTCCGTTTCCCTTGTGGGTTTCACTCATGTGCTTGTCTAGTTGACACACGATTGTTTCTTTCGCAGAATATGCCCGATCCATCGCCATTTAAACTGAGTACATATATCATGGCTATATTCAGTTTGATCACTAATAGTTTCTATTATACATGCAATCAATCTAATATACATGCCATCAATCTAATATACATGCAATCAATCTATTATACATGCAATCAATCTAATATACATGCAATCAATCTAATATACATGCAATCAATCTAATATACATGCAATCAATCTAATATACATGCAATCAATCTAATATACATGCCATCAATCTATTATACATGCCATCAATCTATTATACATGCCATCAATCTAATATACATGCCATCAATCTAATATACATGCAATCAATCTAATATACATGCCATCAATCTAATATACATGCAATCAATCTAATATACATGCAATCAATCTAATATACATGCAATCAATCTAATATACATGCAATCAATCTAATATACATGCCATCAATCTAATATACATGCAATCAATCTAATATACATGCCATCAATCTAATATACATGCAATCAATCTAATATACATGCAATCAATCTAATATACATGCAATCAATCTAATATACATGCAATCAATCTATATACATGCATCAATCTAATATACATGCCATCAATCTAATATACATGCAATCAATCTAATATACATGCAATCAATCTAATATACATGCCATCAATCTAATATACATGCAATCAATCTAATATACATGCAATCAATCTAATATACATGCAATCAATCTAATATACATGCAATCAATCTAATATACATGCCATCAATCTAATATACATGCCATCAATCTAATATACATGCAATCAATCTAATATACATGCAATCAATCTAATATACATGCAATCAATCTAATATACATGCAATCAATCTAATATACATGCAATCAATCTAATATACATGCAATCAATCTAATATGCATGTAATCAATCTAATATGCATGTAATCAATCTAATATACATGCAATCAATCTAATATACATGCAATCAATCTAATATACATGCAATCAATCTAATATACATGCAATCAATCTAATATATATGCAATCAATCTAATATACATGCAATCAATCTAATATACATGTAATCAAGAAAGTCAAATCATAGGACCGCTCGAGTGGTTACGGGGCCCAAATTGGGGTGTAAATAATAGAACCACTGTTACTTGCCATGCATATCGTAAGAGGCGACTAAGAAGGTTGGGAGTTGGGCTAGCTACCTCACACCGTAAAAAACTAGATGGCTACAGAGCGGAGAGCGAACCGAGTAAACGCTCGTTGAAACTGGACACATAGACAAAGGATAGCACCAGAACTCCAAATGGTGCTGAAGATGTGACATAAAATACACCAATGCTAAGGCTGTATGAATCAGATTCCCACATGAATATAATTTATAGGGAAGTCTGTCTGTGTGGTGATCGCGAGAGAGAAATCGTAGGACAAATGGCGGCTGTTTTGAAGTGCAAGCTTATCACCATGAACACTAATAGAGCTCTGTTTAACATAATCTTCCTACCACCATTATGCTATCAGTGCCAAACATGGACGCCGACATCAAATGTTAGTAGAAAAATAGTCACGACAGTCATTAAGTACCTGCTCAGGATGCTGGGAGTAACAAGAAGAGACTGGCTTAGAAACGAAGACATCAAGAAATTATCAAGAAACAACAAATTATATGGTTCTGCCACATAAGCAGATTACCAACAGACAGTGAGCCTCAAAGAGCAATGTTACTCCTAAACAATCGATACAAAGCAAAAGGTCTTCCAGGCAAAATATAGACCTCAGAGAAAACATGATACAAAAACACTGTTTATGAAGCGCACACAAAAGCCCGTTCTATAAATCTATTCTTATCCTGACTCTGTGAGACAAAACAGGAGTAGAGTACACAAGAAAAATCAAGTTTCTATTAACGAAAAATCAACTTGACATATTCAGTTGAATATCTCAGCAACTGTTTCCGAGTGACTTTCAGGCTCTTAAATAACAAACTATGTACTCGTAAAAGCATATTGATACTCGATATTCTATCATATATTTTCTTTACCATAGTAAGCAAACCTGGGGAAAGAAAACCATAGTTAGCTAACATGGGGAAAGAAATCAATGAGGACTAACAATTTCTGGTATTTATGTGCCAACAGTTCAGTCAGTGAGAATAAATTCACAACCACTTTGTGCTTGGGTCATATTCCTCTTTCTATTAAATGATATTGTTACAAAGTAAATTGTCGAAGTGTATTGCGTTTGTTGAGAGGGTATATGTTGGTTGTTTGACTGTAGATAAATTGTAGACAATACAATTTGAGGAAGATATCTTTGTTTCTATGTTTGTTTTCGATCAAAAGATGGTAACGATGGCGACGCTGAATATTTTGGTGAACAGCTGCTGGTATTATTTGTTTGTTTCGTGCAAGTCTTTCTAGATTTGTAGAAAACATATTCGAATTTTAATAAATATGTTTTAAAAGAATCGATGGTAAATAGAAGTTAACATACACTGACATAGGCACACACACACACACACACACTCGTGCACACACAGATAGCAAGAAAGAGACATATATACTCCAGACTCAATATCTCAGTTTATGTGATATATTGCTTTCTCACTTTCAAACATTTTCTCTCTGTCTTCTTTGCTTTAAACATGACAAACATCAGTGTGCATGTTATCCTTTACTGTCTTTGTTTTAACATTCAATCACAACAATAACTAGAAACAGAAATGTCCATATTTCTAATAAATAAAGATGTTTCTTATTTGAAAACACTGCTATCGGTAGCTATTACAGTATTTTTATTTTCATTGAAATTTAAGAAATGATTTTGAAATTTTGACATGTTTATAATGTAATTTTATTTAATTTCCTTCGTAGTTATTTGATTTGGTGATTGGTTATTGAGCCGACTTCGTTACACTTAAAATAAAGTCCTATAGGTGCTCAGTCTCCCCTAATATATGACAAAGTGTACGCATACTGATGGCTCCTGTAGCTTGCTGGATAAACAAACTTAGTATGCTGTGCGTAGGAGGGTTAATTTCTTTTCTCACGTGGGGAACGTGGAGTGTGGGGTTCAATCCACAACCCTCTTATTACCGAGTCGCTAAACGAACGCTTACGCATTACGGTAATCTGTCCCACTAAGTTTTTTCACCTTTTCTACATTTTACTGTTTATTCAATTTTTTATTTTCGAAATTTATTGCTGTTGACTTGAACTTATATAAATATTTATTTGATAAATATTTAACAATCAGTTAACAATCAATCTCCATGGTTACCATCTTATTTGAAGTGATACTACACGTGGAACAACTTTCTAACCAGTTAACAATCAATCTCCATGGTTACCATCTTATTTCAAGTGATACTTCACGTGAAACAACTTTCTATTTTAATCAGCATTCTCATCATCTAGCTTACTACTATCGAAATTGTGTCCCCATAATAGCAGCCATAAATTCCTTCCTGTTCTAAATGAAGTTCCGGCGTCTGCCACAGTCATACTCATCTTTAGCTTATCTGTGACATTCTACGCTCATCTTTTCCTTGGTCTTCTTCTCCCTCGTCCATTCGATTTATTACCCAAGAATGATCATCTTCAGAGACTCATGTCGTTTTATATGTCTAATATATCTCAATTTTCTCCTCTTTAGCAATTCCTTCTCTTCAACTTGAAGCTGTTGCAAAAGAGACGTTTTCTTTTTTCCCTTTTTTTTCTGTTCATAGTATTTTGACTACTTTTCTGTATCCGTTGCATCCAAAGGCTACAATTGATTTTTCAACTGTGTTTTTTATAATCGATGCCTCACATTTATATGTTGTTTCAAAAGAAATACATATTCCTAAACATTTAAGTTGTGTCTTTATATTAGTTACCTTTCAAAGGTATTTAAGTTGTTTTGTTATTTCTACAGATAAATTACCATTCTTTTTATATCCTTAATAACATATTCGTCGCTTATCTATCCATCCATATACATCTCTCTCTCTCTCTCTATTTATATATATGTAGATATATATATATATATATATGTTTGTATGTGTGTGTGTGTATATACAAATAACCGTAATAAAATTGTGTGTATGTCTGTTGACTTTAATTGAAGTTATTTAGACATTCTACGGACTTGACATTTGAGAAGAGGGTAGATTTCATAGATAGAAAGATGAAAAAATTATAAATCTGGACTATTGGTTTGTTTCTATATCTAAATACTCACTTAACAGTGGTCATGAAAATGTTCATGGAATGGTCATGGAAAGTTAAATACTGAAAAGATATATCCATGTTTTCATGGGCCGGTCACATGTTAAAGCGATGATGACAATTATTATTATAACGTATTTTAACACATCTGCTTAGAGGTGCGTGTTGCCGGATAGATAAGGGCGCAGTTTGGATTGAAAATTTGTATTTTGCTCCAATGAGAAGCAAATTTTGGTCTTCGCTATTTTTATGAATTGACATTATCGATTTCCAATATCATTTTGTGAGGTAGACAAAAGAACTGGGCTACCAGTATATATCTTATCTCTAGTAAACCATTCCCTCTAATCCCTAGGGTATCGTATTGTTCTTTATCTTCAGCTTCTCGAACATTTTAAATTATATTTTCTGCAGCTATGTTAAATAAAGACTGTGGCAACATGCAACTCGTCGAACCTCTTGGCCTAATACAAAATCAGTCTGATGTATAATTTTCTGCTTTGACATCTGCGTGTTGATCTTTATAAAGTGTTTTTATCATGAGCATTTTATGAAGTGAAAATCCCATCTTTATTATTATATTTTCTTAACTTCTGAAGTTGCTCGCTGTATATTTCAATCAAATAGTCAGCAAAGTAAGTATACATATATAAGTTGTACTCTACAGTTTTCAATTATGCTTCTCATGTTAAATATATGATCTCGTGTTTCTTTGTATCTCTTAAAACTAAGCTGAACCATATTTATCTCGTCTTCCAATTTTTTGTGTATTCTTCCCAAGATAATTTTAAGTAGTCTTACTTCTTTCTTATTTTTTCTAATCATGTTTTAGACTCTCAGCGTCAGGATAAGAAGAGCTTTCTAGAACGGGTTTTTGTGTGCGGTTCATAAGCAGTGTTTTTCGTTGCCTCTTTTAACTCTGTGGTCCACCTTTTGCGTTGACTTACATGTGCGTTATATCCAATGTATCGGAACAACATTGCTTTTTGAGGCGTACTGTTTGTAAGTAATCTGCTTATGTGGCCAAATCAATTAATTTGTTGTTTCTTGGTGACGTTCAATACTGATGTTGTATCCACTTTTTTCCCTGCCTTTATTTATAAACCGGTCTCTTCTTGTTACTTCTAACATTCTGCGTAGACATTTCATCTCTGTCGTGACTGGTTTTAATCTTACTTGCATGACTCATTAATTAGGTTTCACAGTTTGGGAATTATATAGATATATATATCTTCTATTCTTCTGGCAAAATGTGACCGGGTCAGGTCTTCGTTCACAATTTTATCAACAATGTCAAACATCCAACAAGCTCCTTCTGGAATTCCGTAGAGACACATCATCATTCAAGATAATCATTACAAAACAACAATGGCACCTTGACAACAGATCGTACCTCAGATTTAAAATGAAAATAACCCTTTTGTTTATTTATCCATCCACAAGTTCAAGAGAGGTCAATTTTTATGTCCACGAAATGAGATTTCGTATTCCTCTTTATTTCCTTGAGTTTCTTACATTCATGCTAGTTGCGACAGCGTTAAGATTAAACATAAGAAATAATTTATATGAGAATAGCTGAATTTATTTTTCAAATACACTACATATCTTTCTTTTCTTAAAAAAACTCTTTGATTAACAATCTTCACAACAAGAACTTAAAAACTCTTTCTATCTTCTGTTATGGTTTTAATGTTATAAAAAAGTTAGTTGCCAGGAAACATCAGCTGTTTCTATTTGGATCTGCTTCGGAACGGGTTGTTAAGTCATTTGCGTTATTGTATTCTTATATTGTGTTGCATTAAATTGCATTCTGCAATTTTCTCAAGATGTTTCTAAGAAATGATTATATTCTTGTGTATTGTATTAGCACAGGTGCTTGGTGTTTCTCTTCTATTAGCACAGGTGTTTTGTGTTTCTCTTCTATTAGCACAGGTGTTTTGTGTTTCTCTTTCATTAACACAGGTGTTTTGTGTTCTCTTCATTAGCACAGGTGCTATGTGTTTCTCTTTCTATTAGTACAGGTGTTTTGTGTTTCTCTTTCTATTAGCACATGTGTTTTGTGTTTCTCTTTCTATTAGCACAGGTGTTTTGTGTTTCTCTTTCTATTAACACAGGTGTTTTGTGTTTCTCTTTCTATTAACACAGGTGTTTTGTGTTTCTCTTCCCATTAGCACAGGTGATATTTCTATTAGCACAGGTGCTATGTGTTTCTCTTTCTATTAGCACAGGTGTTTTGTGTTTCTCTTTCTATTAACACAGGTGTTTTGTGTTTCTCTTTCTATTAACACAGGTGTTTTGTGTTTCTCTTTCCATTAGCACAGGTGATATTTCTATTAGCACAGGTGTTTTGTGTTTCTCTTTCTATTAGCACAGGTGTTTTGTGTTTCTCTTTCTATTAACACAGGTGTTTTGTGTTTCTCTTTCTATTAGCACAGGTGTTTTGTGTTTCTCTTTCTATTAGCAGAGGTGTTTTGTGTTTCTCTTTCTATTAACACAGGTGTTTTGTGTTTCTCTTTCTATTAGCACAGGTGCTATGTGTCTCTCTTTCTATTAGTACAGGTGTTTTATGTTTCTCTTTCTATTAGCACAGGTGTTTTGTGTTTCTCTTTCCATTAGCACAGGTGATATTTCTATTAGCACAGGTGTTTTGTGTTTCTCTTTCTATTAGCACAGGTGATATTTCTATTAGAACAAGTGCTTTGTCTTTCTCTTTCTATTAACACAGGTGCTATTTCTATTAGCACAGGTGATATGTGTTTCTCAACGTTTCTGAAAGTCGAGGTTGAAATTAACAGACGATGCAAATAAAATGCAGGGCATCACGCTTTACGTGAATGTATTTTAGTAAGGTAAAAAAAAAACCACATTAGAATATTTAGTGACAGCTGGAAACATGATGTGAGAAGAGCAAGGGAAGGCAAAAGCTACAAAAACTTTGCTGGTTTGATCATATGGTGTGGCTGAGACAATAATACAGACCAGATTAGTTACAATTGCGATCGTGTGAAATGTTGAAACCATAACGACTTACACTTATTGAAATGACAGATTTGATGAATCTTGTATTAAGCCAGAGTTTATCAAACTGAGGACGGTGGACACCCAGGGATCCGTGAGGTACTCACATCGGGTCGTCAAGCACTTTAAGAAATACTATGATCCTTGACATTTCAATAATTTTTTAAATATTTATAAAACAGGGGTACACTAATTCCGCTGTGAAATCAAAAAACCCGGTTCAGACCGGAGAGTAAATGTCCTGTAAGACAAAATAAAAAAGATCATTTCAAGTTTCCCGCAGTCTGAGAACCCTGTTTACTATTGTAACACAAATATAATTCATTTATGTCCTTTTTCATGTATATAAACTTTGTGGAGTCCATGGCAGCACAATGTATTTAAAAGGGATCTGCGGTAATGCAAAATTTGGAAGCTGCTGTACTGTTTCTTGTGTATTAGCTATTTACGGGAACTCATTGTGGTTCGGATAGATTTATAAGTCCCAGGTCTCCCAAACTGCTAACAGAGAGTATACATGCTGATAATTCCTGTTGTTCGCTAGGCAAACACACTCGTTAATATGGCTCTCATGTGTACATTCCTACTAGTGCAGCCTGTGTTTCTACTTTTATCATGTCGCATTGTTTAAGTATTATCAACTGTCGTGTCCGTGTCTAACAGTCTGTCAGTAAAAACACGGTTGTATGTCCTTATCATCTATCTCAAGCATCTCGCATTTAACACTTGGACATTGCTTACCACAAATCTAACCTTTGTACTGTAACTGTAATAGTGAATTGTGGGACAGTTTAACGTAATGCGTAAGCATTCGTGGAGCGTCAGACCGAATGGATTCGAGGGCGGGTTCCATGCTAGAGACCCGTGTTCAATTTACAGTAAGGCCAAGGATTGTTTTTTATTTTGGGCATAAATGAAACATTCTAACTGGAACAGCTTCGCGGCGACTGTACTAGCTATGCGGCCTTTACATTCTGTAGGCCCTCTTCCCACCTGTCCTACACCGCTCAAAAAGGGGTGCTATAGATAATAACGACAGATATAAGCATTCGTCTATCGAGTAGGACACGAGAGGGCTGTAGGTTCACTTACACATTCGACGTCCAACACGCGAGGAAAGATATTTTATCCTATATATTCTGCCCACTATTGCCTAGACATGTGAAGTAACAGTCACTTTAAATCCTAAGGTGTCCGTCTGCCCAGCGTGTTCGTAGCGCGTTGGACGATGTGTGATAAGCCCTCTGTGAGTGCGGGTTGAAGTCCGAGGGCTGGCAGAAAAGCCACAGGTTCTCCAGATTTACGGCGTTCGTGGCACCGAACCGAAGGGTTACGATGTCCATGGCACCGAGCCGAAGAGCTGAAAGATCAAGTGCTTCTGGATCGGAAAAAAATAAATAAACAAAATACTCTAAGGTCTGATAAGACTCGAGATATTAGATGAATTCTTCTTTTTTCTTTTCTCAGTCCTTTTTTACCACACAGCGTCAGGAATAAGAAGATATTTCTAAAATTATTATATGAATAGTTAGTTAGAATATGAACACATTTGCTAGAAGAAAGATATTACATGAATAGTTAGTTAAAATATGAACACAATTGGTAGAAGAAAGATATTATATGAATAGTTAGTTAAAATATGAACACATTTGCTAGAAGAAAGATATTACATGAATAGTTAATTAAAATATGAACACATTTGCTAGAAGAAAGATATTACATGAATAGTTAGTTAAAATATGAACACATTTGCTAGAAGAAAGATATTACATGAATAGTTAATTAAAATATGAACACATTTGCTAGAAGAAAGATATTACATGAATAGTTAATTAAAATATGAACACATTTGCTAGAAGAAAGATATTACATGAATAGCTAGTTAAAATATGAACACATTTGCTAGAAGAAAGATATTACATGAATAGTTAATTAAAATATGAACACATTTGCTAGAAGAAAGATATTACATGAATAGTTAGTTAAAATATTAACACATTTGCTAGAAGAAAGATATTACATGAATAGTTAGTTAAAATATTAACACATTTGCTAGAAGAAAGATATTACATGAATAGTTAGTTAAAATATTAACACAATTGGTAGAAGAAAGATATTACATTCTATGATGTTAACGACGCACGTCAGATAGAAGATATTTCTAGAATTATTACATGAATAGTTAGTTAGAATATGAACACATTTGCTAGAAGAAAGATATTACATGAATAGTTAGTTAAAATATTAACACATTGGGTAGAAGAAAGATATTACATGAATAGTTAGTTAAAATATTAACACATTTGCTAGAAGAAAGATATTACATGAATAGTTAGTTAAAATATTAACACATTTGCTAGAAGAAAGATATTACATGAATAGTTAATTAAAATATGAACACATTTGCTAGAAGAAAGATATTACATGAATAGTTAGTTAAAATATGAACACATTTGCTAGAAGAAAGATATTACATGAATAGTTAATTAAAATATGAACACATTTGCTAGAAGAAAGATATTAATGAATAGCTAGTTAAAATATGAACACATTTGCTAGAAGAAAGATATTACATGAATAGTTAATTAAAATATGAACACATTTGCTAGAAGAAAGATATTACATGAATAGTTAGTTAAAATATGAACACATTTGCTAGAAGAAAGATATTACATGAATAGTTAATTAAAATATGAACACATTTGCTAGAAGAAAGATATTACATGAATAGCTAGTTAAAATATGAACACATTTGCTAGAAGAAAGATATTACATGAATAGTTAATTAAAATATGAACACATTTGCTAGAAGAAAGATATTACATGAATAGTTAGTTAAAATATTAACACAATTGGTAGAAGAAAGATATTACATTCTATGATGTTCAACGACGACGTCAGATAAGAAGATATTTCTAGAATTATTACATGAATAGTTAGTTAGAATATGAACACATTTGCTAGAAGAAAGATATTACATGAATAGTTAGTTAAAATATTAACACAATTGGTAGAAGAAAGATATTACATGAATAGTTAGTTAAAATATTAACACATTTGCTAGAAGAAAGATATTACATGAATAGTTAATTAAAATATGAACACATTTGCTAGAAGAAAGATATTACATGAATAGTTAGTTAAAATATGAACACATTTGCTAGAAGAAAGATATTACATGAATAGTTAATTAAAATATGAACACATTTGCTAGAAGAAAGATATTACATGAATAGCTAGTTAAAATATGAACACATTTGCTAGAAGAAAGATATTACATGAATAGTTAATTAAAATATGAACACATTTGCTAGAAGAAAGATATTACATGAATAGTTAGTTAAAATATGAACACATTTGCTAGAAGAAAGATATTACATGAATAGTTAATTAAAATATGAACACATTTGCTAGAAGAAAGATATTACATGAATAGCTAGTTAAAATATGAACACATTTGCTAGAAGAAAGATATTACATGAATAGTTAATTAAAATATGAACACATTTGCTAGAAGAAAGATATTACATGAATAGTTAGTTAGAATATGAACACATTTGCTAGAAGAAAGATATTACATGAATAGCTAGTTAAAATATGAACACATTTGCTAGAAGAAAGATATTACATGAATAGTTAATTAAAATATGAACACATTTGCTAGAAGAAAGATATTACATGAATAGTTAGTTAAAATATGAACACATTTGCTAGAAGAAAGATATTACATGAATAGTTAGTTAAAATATGAACACATTTGCTAGAAGAAAGATATTACTATGAATAGCTAGTTAGAATATGAACACATTTGCTAGAAGAAAGATATTACTATGAATGTTATTGAGAATATGAGAAATTTCTGAAGAAATATTACATGAATAGTTAGTTAGAATATGAACACATTTGCTAGAAGAAAGATATTACATGAATAGTTAGTTAAAATATTAACACAATTGCTAGAAGAAAGATATTACATGAATAGTTAGTTAAAATATTAACACATTTGCTAGAAGAAAGATATTACATGAATAGTTAGTTAAAATATTAACACATTTGCTAGAAGAAAGATATTACATGAATAGTTAATTAAAATATGAACACATTTGCTAGAAGAAAGATATTACATGAATAGTTAGTTAAAATATGAACACATTTGCTAGAAGAAAGATATTACATGAATAGTTAATTAAAATATGAACACATTTGCTAGAAGAAAGATATTACATGAATAGCTAGTTAAAATATGAACACATTTGCTAGAAGAAAGATATTACATGAATAGTTAATTAAAATATGAACACATTTGCTAGAAGAAAGATATTACATGAATAGTTAGTTAAAATATGAACACATTTGCTAGAAGAAAGATATTACATGAATAGTTAATTAAAATATGAACACATTTGCTAGAAGAAAGATATTACATGAATAGCTAGTTAAAATATGAACACATTTGCTAGAAGAAAGATATTACATGAATAGTTAATTAAAATATAACACATTTGCTAGAAGAAAGATATTACATGAATAGTTAGTTAAAATATTAACACAATTGGTAGAAGAAAGATATTACATTCTATGATGTTCAACGACGCACGTCAGGATAAGAAGATATTTCTAGAATTATTACATGAATAGTTAGTTAGAATATGAACACATTTGCTAGAAGAAAGATATTACATGAATAGTTAGTTAAAATATTAACACAATTGGTAGAAGAAAGATATTACATGAATAGTTAGTTAAAATATTAACACATTTGCTAGAAGAAAGATATTACATGAATAGTTAATTAAAATATGAACACATTTGCTAGAAGAAAGATATTACATGAATAGTTAGTTAAAATATGAACACATTTGCTAGAAGAAAGATATTACATGAATAGTTAATTAAAATATGAACACATTTGCTAGAAGAAAGATATTACATGAATAGTTAGTTAAAATATGAACACATTTGCTAGAAGAAAGATATTACATGAATAGTTAATTAAAATATGAACACATTTGCTAGAAGAAAGATATTACATGAATAGTTAGTTAAAATATGAACACATTTGCTAGAAGAAAGATATTACATGAATAGTTAATTAAAATATGAACACATTTGCTAGAAGAAAGATATTACATGAATAGTTAATTAAAATATGAACACATTTGCTAGAAGAAAGATATTACATGAATAGTTAATTAAAATATGAACATTTGCTAGAAGAAAGATATTACATGAATAGTTAGTTAAAATATGAACACATTTGCTAGAAGAAAGATATTACATGAATAGCTAGTTAAAATATGAACACATTTGCTAGAAGAAAGATATTACATGAATAGTTAATTAAAATATGAACACATTTGCTAGAAGAAAGATATTACATGAATAGTTAGTTAAAATATGAACACATTTGCTAGAAGAAAGATATTACATGAATAGTTAATTAAAATATGAACACATTTGCTAGAAGAAAGATATTACATGAATAGCTAGTTAAAATATGAACACATTTGCTAGAAGAAAGATATTACATTCTATGATGTTCAACGACGCACGTCGTGGTCGTTTTCATCTCATTCTGAGAACATTTATCTCATTATAGCCAGTCATTATCTCATCTCCTTAATCATATCGTTCATTTCATTATTACCCTAATGCTACCATAGCCTTGACCATAACTAGTCTCATCTTCCAGGATCGATGTATTAAATTGTTTTGATTCACTTAAACAACTGTAATGCTAAAATTGTCAAAATATTTCCCCAACAAATTATTAATTATGGACCATGGTTTCTCAGTGCACAGGTCTTGTGGGATGAATAAAAAAACGGATATTTCCTGTTCGTTGTTCAATGCGTTGTTAGAATTTGCAGGTATCTTCTTCATCACTTTATGATCAGTTTCGAATGTTCGTCTAAACCTTAAGATGGGTTGCTTCTAATAATCTACATGTCAGTGGAAGTTCCTTGAGAGTTTCCCATAGCTTGTTCTGTAAGCTTCGTTCATGAGGTCATGAGGAAAACTACATGACTTCATAACGTTAACATTAAAGTACCTAGTCAGTGTTATTATCAGTGGCGGCTCGTGATCATGTTTGTTGGTAGGGTCAGTCACAAATTTTCGAAAAAAAATCATGGGTTTGGGTTAGGATATATTTTAGTATTTATTATTATTTATCTATTCTTGAAATCTGGAAGGAGACCCTGAAACGAACTTTGCTGAGAGAGGCAGGAAATATCGGTCTCAGTTCCATGGAGGAGATTGAGCGAGTTGCCCAAGATAGAGCGGTATGGAGAAATTACTTGCAGGCCCTATGTAACGTATAACGGTACGAGAGGAATTAATTATTATTATTATTATTATTATTGGAATCTATCCCCCTTTTACTAAATCGTACATTGTCGTACACACATTTATATTGATGGAACGAGCGATTACAGTAAACTATTATGTGATGGTTAGTTAATTATTTCTATTATTTGCTGTTATTTATGAATATTCGGTATTTGCGCACCCAGACTAACAATAACAGCAACAGCAATAACACCGTTTAACTATGCACTGGCTTGGCCGCGTAAGAATTACCTTACTGACAGAAAGAAAATCACAAATATGTCTGTGCTAAATAGCCAGTCAGGTCAGAGGTCGCTCTTTTAACAACGTTCTAAATAGACCACATTTCTAATAGCTCGAAAAATTAGTGCGCTGGAATTTCATGAAATATACTTATTAGGCAGGAAAGACGTCAAATGTCAGACTGTATGTGGTATCTTAGCGTTATATATTAAATTTTCAAATCTAATCAGTGTTACGTTAAAAGTAATAGTTATGAACAAATAATTTATAAAGTAATAAATACACGTTACTCATTAATTTTTGTGGGCACAACCCACTGACTCTTAATGACGGGCCGCCACTGATTATTGCTATATATTAATCCTACTATTTAACCTCTATATAGTCAAGGCCAGTCTCATTCGGATTCCTTTTATACAATCTCCATTGTTGTTAATTGCAAAACCAAGATATTAAAAATGTACTACAGTTCCAAGGTCTTCATTATTGATAGTAATTTGGGGTTGACATCTTGTTCTGTCAGTGGACATCATCCTAATTTTCTTCTCATTCAGGAAAACATTTTCCGGTCTTCGCTATAATTGATAACGGAAACGATTAGTTGTGCTAATCCCTTGATAAAATTTGAATGGTGAACTGTGTCAGTTGAGTTCAGGAATCATATTTCTACCAACTGTGAGTGCTTCAAAATTGTTATAGTTTTTGGTCACACAAGGCATTTCTCATAATATTTTCTTTAGAGATGTTAAAAAAATTACCTTAAGATGAAGCAACTTTGCCTTTCAAATATTTGCTTTTTGAACCATTCTGAAGTATAATCAGTTATTATAAGGCTTGCGTATTCTTTTTCTTTTGTCGTTACACTCTTGTTGTCCAGTGTCATTTTTTTCTGTATTTGTCATGCACTGCTCTAGAGAAAATTATTTTTGGTGATAATTATTTTTGCTTTTTGACAGAATTCAGCCATGCAATATATCCATCTTTTTCATGGTCTTCCTCTCGCATTCTTTCCAAATATTCTGTTTTAGAAGACAGTGGAGTTTGGTAGCATTCTTATTAAGAGGCCGAATCACTTCATTTAAACTTGATTGTTGCTTACGAAAAATCAGATTCATTAGATGTAGACCATTAACTTGGCAGTCAGATTCAGGTCTGTCAGAATTTGCCAAAGCTTAGTTTTCAGGTCCACTAGGTGTGGCCACATGTTTCTTATCAGTTTACCCAGGACAGTCTTGCAGGACATGCTCCGATGTGTGTTCCGTCTGTTGACACTAGTAGAGAACTGTTTGACTTACGTCTAGTCTATGTAAGTGTATGATGAATATGTAGTGGGCTGTCATCATCAAGGTGCGTATCCTTTATAGGACGTTGCTCTCTTTGCAGCACATCTGAAATTCACTCTGTCTCCTGCTAGTTCACCCACTTCGTTGATAGTGGGCTGCACGTAGGCAAAATAAAATGATCACGTCTGGAAAGTCTTTGAAGAAGTATTTTTCGCAATTGTAGCCATTGTTTGTCTTTCAGTCCACTGCATATTTTCATATTTCAAATATTTTTTTACTCTTGAAAAGAGAAATCAAATGTGATGGAATCCATGTTAAGAAAACAAGAAATAAAAGAGAGTTGAAGACAAAAATATAAAAACTAGTGATTAAAATAGAGTTGTGGAAAGAAGGAAAAAAAACTAGGAATTAAAATAGAGTTGTGGAAAGAGATACAGACTGTAATTGGATTTTACGCTTTGTAAAGTTTTCTTGATTGTCTTTCCATATTTCTCCTCAGATACACAGTTACTCTTTAGTCTGAACTTGTGTTGATTAGAAGCACACGAAGAAGAAGTGACAAAATATAAAGGCCTTGTTGGTCGAAACGTTGCTGTTTATCGTCACTGTTTATGTGTTTTGTAAAACTATAGTACTTTGTTTGTACGTGTTTCACTATGAAAAAATATACGTCCTTATGGAATTAAGAAAATAGTTGATAATGTATTAGATGAAAGTAATCATCATCTCAATGAAAAGGAGAATACACAAAATAGATATAGCGATCAACAAGATAGCAATCGCACGATCACGGAAAGGGAACATCATGAAATCGCGTAGAATCATGATGTCAATCTAACTTAGTTTTGTTGTTGGGTGTTATTATTGCAACAGAAAACTGTCACGACAAGTGGTCACTAATTTCATAAAATCGATTAGTAGTTCTATGGTCCAGATAAGTGGACCTCATATAGAGGCTGAAGCAAAACCAGGCTAACATTGTTCACATAATACGTCCCATTGTTTGCTTGTATGATATGAATCATGGTATGTCTACATAAATTATATCAGTTATTAGTTATATGCGGACTATCATCATAACGCTCCGAACATGTCTATGGGTTATCTGATCCCAGTCTCAACTAATCCAATTGGGTCCAGCCACAGTCAACTCTAGATAACTAGGCTAGACAACTGACTCAGGATTCTCTGACCTAGATCAGAAAAGGGGGCCGGAAAATACAGAGGTTTGATAGAACGATGCAAGCTTTTTTGCAATTTTACTCAATTCTGTGAGTCTATGGTTAGTTATTGGTGAAAAATATTCATAATATTCATATTCCTTATTGTTAAACTTAACTTGTTGCATAATATAACTTCGAGTTAGCATTTTGTGTTGATTTTAAAATGAATTCGTCTATATACACCAATACTGGAATGCGAGAACACGTGGTGTAGTTGTGGTCTGATTTCCCATAATTCTTACCTGAGTCCTTCGGGCCCATAAGTTTATAGTTGGCTCTGGTCCAGCAGACCAACACGCCAGTTGGATGTTAATTAATTAATCGTTTTACGTATTAGGTATGTCGTTCCTTTCGGGCTGTATCAATATCGACACTCATCTCTCTCAATCTGGTCAACGACTGAGATTCACAACTGAATGAATTGCGAATGTCATTTCGGTTCATTGCAATTCCCTCTGATATCATAGATGTGCCACCAAACCTACCAATCTATCAGCTCGTTCATCACTCCTTTGTGCACAGGGATGAAAATGAAGATTCTTTCTCTGATCACTGGCTGTACCTGTACCTCTACCTAGTTTCGTCTACAAAAACTTTATCGTCACGTGAATTTAATGAGTTTACTTTCGTACGCCCAAAATATTGTTTTTAAAACACCTACTTATATAATCCGATTATAGTTATGTTAATAGAACACATTAAGTTTGCAAATAACTGTTTTGAATTATTGCATGTTTACGGCGAAAAAGAAAAGGAACCCCTTATCTTACCTCGTATATTGGGGACTACAGTATTAGGCCTGTATTTTTCATTCACTTTTGACACTCGATGGATGATGTAGGCAACATTATGCCGGACCACCTTTATTTGCCAGTGATTTTCCTCATATACAATTAAGGATGGATATAAGAGCCTTTGCAGTCGAAAAAATATTCCACACCACTGTTCACTCCATCAATGTTTATGAGAGTCTGAAAAATATTCCACGCAACTGTTCACTCCATCAATGTTTACGAAAGTTAGAAAAATATTCCACGCAACTGTTCACTCCATCAATGTTTACGAAAGTTAGAAAAATATTCCACGCAACTGTTCACTCCATCAATGTTTACGAAAGTTGGAAAAATTGTATATATATATTTTATTTTATTTTTCTTTTCTCCAATCCTGTTTTGCCTCACAGCATCATGATAAGAAGAGATTACTAGAACGAGCATTTGTGGGAACTTCATAAACAGTGTCTATCGTCGCCTCTGTTATCTCTGACGTCCACCTTTTGCGTGACCGGCTTTTTACTTTGTATCTATTATATCGGAGTAGCATTGCTCTTTGAGGCGCACTGTCTGTTGGTAATCTGCTTAAGTAGCCGAGCCATTTAATTTGTTGTTTCTTGATGAAGTTTAGTCACTGATGCTTACATCTGAAGTCGAAGAAGTTTCACCTGTATAGTGGTGGACACTGATAAAAATGGAAAGCAGGCCTTTACGCAAAAATCAGCCAGAAGCTCCATACCAGACTCCTTTCCTAAGCCTGAATTCATAGCGAACGAACGCAAGAAGAAGAAGTACTGATGTTGTACCTACTAATTTCCTGATGTCTTTATTTCAGGTCTCTTCTTGTTACTACCAGCATTCTGCCCGTAGACAATCCATCTATGTCGTGACTAGTGTTCTTGTTACTACCAGCATTCTGCGCGTAGACAATCCATCTATGTCGTGACTAGTGTTCTTGTTACTACCAGCATTCTGCGCGTAGACAATCCATCTCTGTTGTGACTAGTTTTCTTGTTACTACCAGCATTCTGCGCGTAGACAATCCATCTATGTCGTGACTAGTTTTCTTGTTACTACCAGCATTCTGCCCGTAGACAATCCATCTATGTCGTGACTAGTGTTCTTGTTACTACCAGCATTCTGCGCGTAGACAATCCATCTATGTCGTGACTAGTGTTCTTGTTACTACCAGCATTCTGCGCGTAGACAATCCATCTCTGTTGTGACTAGTTTTCTTGTTACTACCAGCATTCTGCGCGTAGACAATCCATCTATGTCGTGACTAGTGTTCTTGTTACTACCAGCATTCTGCGCGTAGACAATCCATCTATGTCGTGACTAGTTTTCTTGTTACTACCAGCATTCTGCGCGTAGACAATCCATCTATGTCGTGACTAGTGTTCTTGTTACTACCAGCATTCTGCGCGTAGACAATCCATCTCTGTTGTGACTAGTTTTCTTGTTACTACCAGCATTCTGCGCGTAGACAATCCATCTATGTCGTGACTAGTCTTCTTGTTACTACCAGCATTCTGCGCGTAGACAATCCATCTATGTCGTGACTAGTGTTCTTGTTACTACCAGCATTCTGCGCGTAGACAATCCATCTATGTCGTGACTAGTTTTCTTGTTACTACCAGCATTCTGCGCGTAGACAATCCATCTATGTCGTGACTAGTTTTCTTGTTACTACCAGCATTCTGCGCGTAGACAATCCATCTCTGTTGTGACTAGTTTTCTTGTTACTACCAGCATTCTGCGCGTAGACAATCCATCTATGTCGTGACTAGTTTTCTTGTTACTACCAGCATTCTGCGCGTAGACAATCCATCTATGTTGTGACTAGTTTTCTTGTTACTACCAGCATTCTGCGCGTAGACAATCCATCTCTGTTGTGACTAGTTTTCTTGTTACTACCAGCATTCTGCGCGTAGACAATCCATCTATGTCGTGACTAGTGTTCTTGTTACTACCAGCATTCTGCGCGTAGACAATCCATCTATGTCGTGACTAGTGTTCTTGTTACTACCAGCATTCTGCGCGTAGACAATCCATCTCTGTTGTGACTAGTTTTCTTGTTACTACCAGCATTCTGCGCGTAGACAATCCATCTATGTCGTGACTAGTGTTCTTGTTACTACCAGCATTCTGCGCGTAGACAATCCATCTATGTCGTGACTAGTGTTCTTGTTACTACCAGCATTCTGCGCGTAGACAATCCATCTCTGTTGTGACTAGTTTTCTTGTTACTACCAGCATTCTGCGCGTAGACAATCCATCTCTGTTGTGACTAGTTTTCTTGTTACTACCAGCATTCTGCGCGTAGACAATCCATCTCTGTTGTGACTAGTTTTCTTGAATCATATAGTGTCTTCGTTCAGGTTTGGCTCTGATAGCATAATGTAGGGAATAAGATTGTGTTGCACAATGTTCTTTTTGTGTTCATTGTGACATTTTATATTTAAAAACTGCTATCATTTTGTCTATGATTGTATTTGCTATATTGCATCTATGTTGCAATATAAACAAGACGTAATATACACGTGATAAATTCGAGATCAAGATAGATTAGCAGCGCAATTGACTTGGGTAAACACATGGACACACTGCATGCAAGACACATTAATACGTTGCTAAATCTGTGTTGGATGTCGTTAGTTATTCGTTCATTTGCTGAGAATTGCTCCATATTTATGCACAGTCTTTTATTTATTTTAATGCCTGATTGTCAGTGGAGATATTGGTAGTGTTTTCTTCTATAGCGAATGTCATTACACACACACACATACACACACACATATATATCAATATTCGAGGGTCTCTGTAGCGTAGAGGTTTCTCTGTAGCGTAGAGGTGTCTCTGTAGCGTAGAGGTGTCTCTGTAGCGTAGAGGTGTCTCTGTAGCGTAGAGGTGTCTCTGTAGCGTAGAGGTGTCTCTGTAGCGTAGAGGTGTCTCTGTAGCGTAGAGGTGTCTCTGTAGCGTAGAGGTGTCTCTGTAGCGTAGAGGTGTCTCTGTAGCGTAGAGGTGTCTCTGTAGCGTAGAGGTGTCTCTGTAGCGTAGAGGTGTCGCTGTAGCGTAGAGGTGTCTCTGTAGCGTAGAGGTGTCTCTGTAGCGTAGAGGTGTCTCTGTAGCGTAGAGGTGTCTCTGTAGCGTAGAGGTGTCTCTGTAGCGTAGAGGTGTCTCTGTAGCGTAGAGGTGTCTCTGTAGCGTAGAGGTGTCTCTGTAGCGTAGAGGTGTCCTGTGCGTAGAGGTGTCTCTGTAGCGTAGAGGTGTCTCTGTAGCGTAGAGGTGTCTCTGTAGCGTAGAGGTGTCTCTGTAGCGTAGAGGTGTCTCTGTAGCGTAGAGGTGTCTCTGTAGCGTAGAGGTGTCTCTGTAGCGTAGAGGTGTCTCTGTAGCGTAGAGGTGTCTCTGTAGCGTAGAGGTGTCTCTGTAGCGTAGAGGTGTCTCTGTAGCGTAGAGGTGTCTCTGTAGCGTAGAGGTGTCTCTGTAGCGTAGAGGTGTCTCTGTACTAGAGTGTCTCTGTAGCGTAGAGGTGTCTCTGTAGCGTAGAGGTTAGGTGCTCGCCTGTCGTACCAAAGGTAATCGGTTCGATCTTCGTGGAGGCATCGGGATATTTTTCCATAGATTTCTGACCTGTCTAGGTGAGATCGAGTTCCATGTCCTATCGGAGGTGGAGAATAAAACGTAGGTCCCGTGTTAAATTTTAGTGCGTAAAAGAACCCTTGGCAGTTCAAAGTCGAGAAAAGCAGACTGGAAAACCGCTGCCCGGGCAAAATTCTTTAGAAAAGATTAAAACTAAAATTGCTATATAAATATATTCACCGTTTACCAAAATTACATCAGGAACCCTCGCCGGTGCTACAGAGTTCGTGCACTCCTGCTGAGATCTACCTGTCTAAAAAAGAGATCAGAGTACACATTGTTACTCACCGATATGCAATGATGTTAGTCCTATCAATACATATATGTATATATATATATCACGCAGGTCACCTGTACTTCTCAGTGTTTCTCTAGAACTAAATTAGAAGCTAGATCTAACTGAAAACTGCTAGTGTTGGAAAAAAGTCCAATTTGAGAGATAGAGCTTGTGCAACTGTTTTGTAGGCACTTTGTTCCAGGGTCAAATTTGCAAGATGTAGTGGGATTATGTTCGACTGCAAACAGCTCTCATGTGACTCAGACGTAATTGCATACCAGAAAAACTTTACGTATTAAATGCAGAACAATATCGGAAATGTTCGGTTGATAATTCAGGCTGAATGAGTATATAGAAAGAATGGGGTTATTGTGGGAAATATTTCAAATTGGAAGCAGGATGGTGTTTTTTGTTAAGATGAGTTTAGGGGAAAAATGACTTTCTATAAGGATGACTTTCTGTTCGGATGGCATTTTATTAATATGATTTTCTGTGAAGATGACTTTCTGTACGGATGACTTAGTGATGTTTGAGTGATGGGAAAGCTACCTCCAATTCTTTGTGGTTAGTGATTAGTGAATATATTATTATTCCGCGCCGGACAGGCCCATGTATGATTAAATTACCTCCTGAGCAATTGCATCATCGTAAGGTAACTGATCACTCCAGTTCGATGTTGATGGATCAAACCAATAATAAAACAATTGATTGATTGATTGATTGATTGATTGCTATGATAGGACCATCCTCATTGCTCTCGGTGAGTAACCATGTATGCTCCAATCTATTTCTTACACAGGAAGATCTCAGCTGCAGTGCACGAGCTTCGTAGTACCGGCGAGGGTCTCGATGTAATTTTGAAGCTGGTGAAGATAGTTATGTAGAAAATTTAATATTTTTCTAATGAATTTTTCCCGGGCTGGGGCTTTCCAGTCTGCTATTCTCGAGTTTTGAGCTGCCATGGGTTCTTTTACGCGCTAAAATTGAACCTACGTTTTATCGTCCTTCACCGATATGACTAGGAACTTGATCTCACCTACACTGGGAAAAATATCCAGATGGCTCCACGACGGAGTGAACCTAGTACCTATAGCACGATAGACGAGCACCAAACCTCTATGCCAGAGAGACACCCATGGTAAAAGTAACAAAGTATTCATGTCTAGCAGATCCTGGTTTTAGTCTCATCTCCTTCACTCTCAATAGAGACTCAGACGTTTCTGTATACACAAAATAATCGATTCGATCTGCTTATTAAATAGCAATGATGATGTATGCCCTATCTGTTTCCGTCCTTCATCGATCACTGCTCTGTAAGCCAGCCGATCTGCTCGCTCATTGCTCATCACTCCAGCATGACCTATTATGCAAATAAGTGTTATATTGATAATTTGTGATGTGTTAAATGTGTCAACCCGTTGTATCATGCCGCATGTAGCCAGCTGGATTTTGTTGAGCGTTTTCATTGGGTAGGGATGTATGTGGATTAGATGATGTTAGAGATTTGTGAAACATTCTTGTAATAAATTTGTGCCAATACCCAACACTTTTCAGATCAAGGTAAATAATCTTGACTCAGTTTTCTCCCTTTGTAATATATACATATATGTGTATTTGTGTGTGTGTTTGTGTGTGTGTCTGTGTGTGTCTGTCTGTGTGTGTGAGAGAGAGTGTGATTGTCTGTGCATGTGTGTGTGAGTAAAAGTTTCTGCTATTATTATTATATTTCTATAATTTATGTTATCTTTTTTTCGAACTCAGCAAACAGTAACGCTAACTTTCAAACTGTCTTCTTCCTATAAAACTTCTAATGGATCCTGTTATCTACTTCTTCTTCTTCTTCTCTTCCACCATTTACTTCTGTATTTAAGTGTTGGGGGTAAAACGTAGTGATCTTGTGTGTGCTTTTTTAAAGACACTTTGTAAGCTGATATTCATGTTCGTAAGGCTGTTCTTGATGCCGTCGCTCCATCTTTGCGTGGTCTTCCTCTTGCCTTGTACTCATTATACTTTTTATGTGTGGCTGCCTCTCTGTGGTAGGCGATACCAGGGCATTCTGGTCAGGTGTCCAAACCATTTAATCTGTTGTTCTTTTATGAATTACATAACTGGTTTCACATCCAGTCCCCTTCTGATTTCTTCATTTCTAATTTGGTCTCTTATTGTCACACCTGCAGCTCTTCTAAGACACATCATCTCTGTCGTTATGATTTTCCGCTCATTAGCTGCTGATATTGGTCATGTTATTGTCACACCTGCAGCTCTTCTAAGACACATCATCTCTGTCGTTATGATTTTCCGCTCATTAGCTGCTGTTATTGGCCATGTTACTGTTACACCTGCAGCTCTTCTAAGACACATCATCTCTGTCGTTATGATTTTCCGCTCATTAGCTGCTGATATTGGTCATGTTATTGTTACACCTGCAGCTCTTCTAAGACACCTCATCTTTGTCGTTATGATTTTCCGCTCATTAGCTGCTGTTATTGGCCATGTTATTGTCACATCTGCAGCACTTCTAATACACATAATCTCTGTCGTTATGATTTTCCGCTCATTAGCTGCTGTTATTGGCCATGTTATCTACTTACTCTTTTGAAATATTTGTAAAAGCTTTTAGTAAGTCCACAATGTTTTGTTCTTATTAGAAGTATATGAGATGTACTTATCAACAGATGTTGAGGTACGACGAAATGTGCAAATTAAAATCTAAATGGTCTTTTATTATAACAGGTTAACTGGTATAAGGTCCCAGAAATATAAAGAGAAAGAATATCCTAGGTCACGCTGCACCAAAATTCGTCTCTATAACAGACTATGATCACAAGTATAAAGAATTACAACAGATAACTGATTAGAAAATTCATAAGTATATTTAATCACTTGTAATATCAAGCTCTCTCTGTCTTGGAGAGTGAATAACAACAACAACAAAAATGACGCTTGTAACAGACTATGATCACGGGTATAAGGAATTACAACCGATACCTGATTAGCAAATTCATAAGTATATTTAACCACTTATAATATCAAGCTCTCTCTGTCTTGGAGAGTGAATAACAACAACAAAAAATGACGCTTGTAACATTCAATTTTCCTGAATCCTTCTGAAATATTATGTCTTATCTTCTGTACTCTCTGGTCTATATTAATAAAGTTAGTTTTTCGCTGATGTCCCTATTTGGAATTCAGTCCACACTGTAAAATAGTTCATTAACTTATAACAGTTCATTACCTGGCGTTGATATTCGAGATACTATGGTCGTTCACAATTCCCTTCAATCTTAGGGAAAAATAGGATGCTTCTGGCACTTTACTGGTCTCGTCTTTGGTTGCGGAAAGCTAGTCTTCACAGTCAGCGGGTCGCTTACTCATCTGTTTCTATAGTCTTCAGGCATCAGTCTTCTGGTCGTCAGGCACGGTCATCGGTTCGTCTGGCATCGGTTCATCTAGGCGTCAGTTATCTGGTCGGCATTTCGTCGTCTTGGTTCACAGTACATATATATATAACCTCGCTGTTCCTCTCTGGTAAATGGCTGTTTATTGATGTGAACTAGTTATCAACTTCATGTTAGTTCCAATCAATTTAAAAATCACACTTAAAGGCATTTTGGTTTTCTCTCTCAAATAAATCAAAGTAGTATCCGCTGGCTACTTAAACATTAGTATCATCCGTTGTACTCAACTTCTCTAGTCAGTCTGTGTTTCTCTGCTGCTCAAATGTAAACTTCTCAACTTCTCTAGTCAGTCTGTGTTGTTGATCTCTTTTTCTTCACTTATGTTCCACTCTCAATCCCAGCCGGCCCCTGCCCTGGTCTCGAGATTCCCGCCTATCTCAGGTCAGAACCCTTTTCATGAGTTTAACTCCCTACTGGTCAGTAACTGGACTGGTAAACAACTTAATACTAATAGTATTCAAGGACGCCCCTGCAAAAATAAGGGTCGTGGGTTTACCCGACTGTACCCTAATTAGGATAACAGTGAAACTGTTACATTATAATTATTTAAACATAGATCTGTTCTTGATAATTTAACATTATTTATAGTTCTAATCTCCGTGTTATATGTGTACCATCTAAAAACAGAGCACTGTAGTTTTACAAAGTACAAAAATAATACTAGTACACAGCAACGTTTCGACCAGAAGTCTTTATCAAGCTATGTACACACAGAATATTCTGTACTAAAAGTGTTGACTAGTTGCTTTGTTTGTCACTTATCAACCTAGATGTACCGTGGTCGTGGAGGAGTTCTGTAAACTTCTACACTTACACAGCAGTAGATGATACACTATTGTGAAGATTCTGCGAAATGTGAAGTCGAAAATTCTTCAAGAAACGATAACTCCAAGTAACGGTGTCTCTTGCTCTCACTTTCAGCAAGAAATCTTCTGAAAGGAAATTAAAATTGACGAGTTTTTTCCCCTGAATCTAGTGACATCACTTCCAGTGACATTTAACCCTTGATAGGTTTACTATAGTTCGATCAAAATTCGTGATCACACTAAGGTTTAATTTGTACGAAATCTATCTGATGGATACAAGTAATTTTTGCATGCAGTCTTATATACCTCACGACGTTACGAATCCATGTTTAACTAATTGGTAGGTAGCTTAGTTGATGCAAAAAACATTTTTGTTATATAATTTTGCATAAGCACAACAAAATGATAATAAAAGTTTAGAATTTACAGTAATACACAAAATGGTGGCGAATGTTTGCAAAGGCGTAACCCTATTACATATTATAAAAAGCAATGTGACATGGTAAGCTTTTTCTTCATGAGTGTTTTTATGTTGATATTATCTTTGGCGATCAAATTGACGTACCTTTGGTAGTTGTTGCCAGTCCCTGGTATTGTGAGGCAATTGGTGAAGGTGAAAGCAAATGGGATGTTAGCTATTAGATTCGGAGTCTGAAGAGTCGAAGAGATTAACTACTGCTGCGGGCTGGAGAAAATACAAACCATCTCGTTGCCAATATGCCTCTTCTTCTCGGAGCACATGCTTTTCACATTTGTTCCAGTATTCTATATCTATTTTTCGAGGGCATCACGTGTTAGGACTTTTACATCACGAAGTTTGAAAGTTGTTTACTGCTGCAACTTGACCTTTGACTGCAGCCCACACAAGTTCAATGGGAGTGAGATGTGAATGGTAAGGTGGTAATCGAAGAGAAGTGTGGCCGTGCTCAGCAATGACTTTATCGATTATAAAATCTTTGACTTCTTAGTCTGTCTCACCAGTTGCAACAACTCAGTTTTGAAATTGTTGCAACAAAACGATATATTTTCTTTTGCAAGCCACGCCATGATGTCTTGGTTTGTGCTTGATGAGGTGGGAATTTTGTCTGCATGCGCCACTACATTATGATAGGAAGCATTGTCTATTACAATACACGACGGCCTATCCAGAGCAGGCAGAAGTGTGTTCGCTAACCAATCCCTGAAAATAAGTCCGTTCATTTCGGTGTGGTAGTCCCTACCATCTGCAGACAGTGCTTGGAAAAGCAGCTCTGCGCCACTGACAATACCATTTGCTTTGCTGCCTGCATGACCTATCACAATGCGTTGGTCCTTGCTGCTTGGAATTTCCCTTTTCTTAATTCCGTCTAGGGATTGCCATTCTTTATCAAACGTATGGTGAGCATTTATCCACGATTCGTCCAGATATACAATATCGTAACCTTCTGTCCTACGCTTCCGTATCTCCCGCAGATATTTGCATCGTGCAGCTATCAGATGCGTTTTATCACAAACTATATTCCGACCTGTACTAGATTTCCGAAAAGTGAAACCGCTGCACCTAACAACCCTCCATAAGGCGGTTTTAGATATATCAATATCACATTGAATTCGCAGACGTGATTTCAATTTACGTAGTGTAACCACATCATTGGCCTTAAACATTTTATGAATCTCTCTCACAATAACATCTTTATCGAAATCGTCAGTTTTCCGTTTCCGGCCTTTTCTGTGTTCCTTATGTTCATCACTACAGTCCTGTTCTATCCAACGGCAAAATGACATTCTACTTATACCAAGAGCATGTTGTGTTCTCCTCTTCGGGTCTTGTAAGTTGTGATATAAACCACCACGTCTGGCTTCTCTGCAGAAGTAGCTATACAGTTGTGCAGTCACCTTCTGCATGGTAGTGAATTTACACTTCAAACTCATTTCTAATACTGATAATAAAATAGTACCTTCCGCTTCAAGTAATGCAAATAAATGGTTTGTGACAGGCCAATGACAATCTTTCACATACAGTGTGAAATGATTAATTTCACTGGATTCCCGATTTTAACTACTGCTGAATTGCACGTGGAGCGTACATTGGCATCTTGACATCAATACTTCACTTTCGTACCGTTAACATTCTAAGATCATACCAAATCAACATCGCTGTTAAATTAGTAATAACATATAATTCAAATCTTACATAACTAAAGTTTGGGGGCAAAAATACGTTTGGAACGTCGTCACTGTTACCTATCTAAAAATATAAAAATCAAGAATTTCTGTCAGGTGGATGATTTTATATCGGTCGGTAAAGATGATCATGAATTTTGGAACGAACTATAAGTATGTGTTTATTGTAAGAAATGTATTCTAACGGACATCGTAAAGCTCAACAAGTCAATCAACGTAAACACAAACTGAATTAAACATATCAGACGGTAATTGAATAGCCAATTAAGATGAACAGCATGGAGTTGAACGGAATGGAATCGGAAGCAGGCGACTAAATCAACACGTGAAAAGCGCACAGAATGCAAATATTTCTGAACCGAAAGTAGCTATTGTTTACGATTATTTCTTCTTTTCTTTCTTTCTCACCACGTTCTTAATGACGGGCCGCCACTGATTATTGCTATATAATAATCCTTCTATATAATGTTACTATTCTTTACGTGCGGGTCCCAGCACCTCACGGCGTTTTATTCCGTATTAACTGTTTGAAATTATATGTTTTATTCAGGTTTGTGGCTCAATTTCAGTGTTTGGAAAAATTCATGTTTTATTGTCTATTTTTGTACCAAAGAAAAGACAAATACTTTATAATACATAGCATCACAAGTTGAACTGCAGATAAGCTATGAAAAGACACACATAATGAAAACACCTATGTCAAGTAATGTAGATATCGTGTTGGAATCCAAAATGATAAAAATAACAGAGCAGTTCACGTATTTGGGTAGCAATGTTGACTGTTCATAATTTACTAAACATAAATCATTCTACGGATTTTGAAAACAATATCAGCCTTTAAATTTCTCAATAAAATATGGAACGGCAAGTTATAGAGTTTTAAAATTAAATTATGAATTGTAAATTCCAGTGTTGTATCAATCCTAACTTGTGCCAGCGAGATTTGAAAACTTACAACTGATTGAAAACTGACTGAAAAAAATGTCTGCAAGAAAATGAACATAAATGAACATGGGGCGAATTCAGGAGAACTGATGACATCAGAGAAATGTCTGGTCAACCACTAGTAACATATGTCATACGAGAAGATGGAGATATGTTAGGTATAATCTGAGAAGAAATGATCCAAGAATCATAAAATAGTCAATGAAGGGTGAGTCAAATTGTTCAAGAAAGATAGGAAGCCCTAAGGAAACTAGGAAACCAGCTTTACTATGAGAGGCGAGAAATATCGGATTAATTTCCATAGAAGAGATTGAACTAGTTGACCAGGATAAAGCGGTATGTATAAATTGCTTGTAGGTCTGATGTAATGAATAACGTATCCAACATCCAGAAACTCACGTTGATCTAATGTCCTTGTCATGCGGGTGTTCGAGGCAACGAGAGACCGGACAGGCCTGCAAAGAAAACATCGATTGTTGGGGGAGTTTAGGATGGATAAGGAGGATGTTCTTTAATCTCTTGACGACATACTGTTGGATGGGGACACTGACGTTGAATAAATCCAGCAATTTGGGGAGTTAGAGTTACACGTTGTACATGTAGAGCTGGAAGATTGAAGGAAAGAAAGAGAAGTGTGTTTAACCAGCGAGCCACAGAAACCATCCGTATGGGGGAAACTGAGTACATATAGTTTTTCCCAGAGTGATGTGACGCTATTTCAGTAAACAGTAACAAACAACGGTACGAGAGGAATAAACAACAAAATAATAACCTTCATAGTGTCTTGCTTTGAACAACAACCATTGACAGAGAAGTTACAAAACAATTCGCCCGTGTGGTACCAGGGCCCGCAAGAGAAGCAAAGAATAGTACCACTGTGACCTACAAAGCATGTCATAAGAGGCGACTGATGTGGGACCTAGGGAAGCTACTCTAGTAAATCAACAGCATCGCAGAAATCGAATCTGCTGGCATACTTGTAGGCGCCTAACTGCCCCAACATGCAATCACTCTTAGACTTAGATCACATACAAATCACACATAGTGGTTAACAAGTGGTCGATTTAGAGCATTCATAGAAAAAGAAAAGTTACAATAAAATTACAAGAAACACTTATTTACAATGACTTTGTCTATGCATACATAATCCATCTTGTACTTTTAATGCGACAATCTAACGAAATAATATATTCTAGTAACATATAAAATGTGTGTGACAAGGGTGTGTGCTCTAATATCTCATATTATGAAATGTGATTTAGATGAACATAATGACCAAAAGAATTAACGACCTTCGTAATTTAATTTTAAAATGTGGTTAGATGAAGTATTTGCAAGATTCGATAAAAAAAACAGCTACAAATTATTTGCACCCAATGATTGCTATTTGGATTGATGATTAATGTGATAGAAGTTTATTTGGATAAATAATTTTTGGATGCACAATTTATTAAGAAAACACAACTTTTCTGGAGTCATTTTTGTTTAAGTGTGTTCATGTTATGTCACATTAATTCTTTTTCTAAATATTAGTGAAGATTGATTGACTGAGTGATTGATTGATTGATTGATTGCGAAAAAAGCAACGAAGGAACACTTTTCACCACTCAGAACAAATAAAGCTTAAAATGTACAGGAAAAAGTACATCGTTTTTATCGTGACGTTGTTGGTGTTTAATGTTAGTCTTAAAATGGGGGCCGTACGCTCCGTCTCCCTTAGAATACTACACACAAGCTGCAAGGGCTTGAAACAGTCAGCGACTTACAGCTGATTACTGGAGTCAGCGTCAGCGAAAGAACAAAGTTGACCAAGACTCCGAATCACCTTCTCGTGGTGACCCCGGAAACAGAGGACTACCAAGACGTCTGGCTAAGTTTGTGGAGAACGAAGAGGAAGAAGTTTAAACCCAATACACAAAACTGGTTATGCTAAATTAGGAGTCTTCTTCTCCTTCTTCTCTCGAATCCTATTTTGTCTCAAAGCGTCAGGATAAGAAAAGATAACATGCTTTTGTGTGCGTTTCATAAATAATGTTTTTCACATCTTCTGTTATTTCTGAAAACCATCTTTTGCGTGGCTAGTCTTTTACTTTGTATCCACTGTATCGGAGTATCATTCCTCTTTGAGGCGCACTGTTTGTTGGTAATCTGCTTATGTGGCCACCCATTTAATTTGTTGTTTCTTGATGAACTACTGATGTCGTACACACCTTTTTTTCTAATACCTTTGTTTCTATCGGTCTCTTCTTGATACTCTCAGCTTTCTGTACCACAGCTCATGCTGAAAACGGAGATACGCTTGCTTCTTCTAACTGCAACCTGCTATAACCTGCGAGTGTACGAGAAAGAATGTTCAGTGATGCGACTTTTGTTTAAAAAACCCTTGTTTCCTGGAGCTACGGAGTTAATGCTTTATGCAATATTCTTGATAGCGGATACGCTATTTCCACGAATAGGGACCAAATTATACAGCGAAGCCATCTGCTATTCATGCTTAAGGCAATATTCCTAATAGTGAGCCATTTCCGCGGATAGGAACCAAATCATACAGCAAAATTTGGTGTGCAATGAAGTAAAATCTCTGCTTTTAGACAACTATTTTATTTATATCTCAAAACGGATACTCGTTATCTTTACATGTAAGATTAAATGGAATCAAATCTTCATCTTTTTTTTTCTATTTCTATAGTTCATATTCAGAGTGTTATCTATTCATTCTTAACGGTTCTTTCAAAACTTATTGCCTTATCCTCCTCTTTGCCTCTTGCTTTTTACTTCTCCTTCTACTTCTGTTTTAAACAGAATGTCACTTATGTTTATGTTAAATGTTTTTTTCCAAAGCTTTTCTATTGATTCCTTTTCAATGATTAGCTAATTCATTACAGTAACTACTATTACTATTATTACTACAATTACTACCGCTACTACTATTACCACAATAACTACTATTACCACTATAGCTGCTATTACTATTACTACGTGTACTATTACTGTTAATTGCATATCCTTTACATGAATTTCTGAATCAACCCCAGCTTTTAACGCTGTTTGTGATTTTTCTAGGCATTATTACGTTCAGTAGTTTGCCATTGCTTTCTGAACGGGTGGTGCCATCGTCCTTTGTAAAAATCCACGCGAAACAATTTGCAACTAAACTGTCCGCAGCGTGATTCGAACTCAGAACATCGGGGTTAATAGACTGAGTCACTATCCCCTAGGCAACAGACGCCACCGTACTATAACTATTACTACTAATTCTACTACTGTGACTACTGCTACAACAACATCTACTATTACGTTTACCACTCTACTAATGATACTGTTACTACTACTACGACTGCTGTGCTACTACCACTACAGTTGCTGCTTCTACTACTAATATTGTTACTGCTACTGATGTTTTACTACTGCTACCAATAAAACTACTACAGATGTTATCACTACTAATGCTACAACTGCTGCTACCAATACAACTACTACATATGTTACCACTACTAATGCTACAACTGCTCTAATTCAACTACTACAGATGTTACCACTACTAATGCTACAACTACTGCTACCAATACAACTACTACAGATGTTACCACTACTAATGCTACAACTGCTGCTACCAATACAATTACTACATATGTTACCACTACTAATGCTACAACTACTGCTACCAATACAACTACTACAGATGTTACCACTACTAATGCTACAACTGCTGCTACCAATACAACTACTACAATATGTTACAACTGTGATTCGTTTCTTGTATCGAGATCGTCAAAGAGCTGGTCGCACAATGTTTATGACGACTGCCACATCAGTCTTCTCTGCTCCTCAAACTCTGTATACATTGGTGGACGATATTCAAGAATCACTTTATCAATGCCACACCCACAAATGAAACGTATGTTTTATTTAAATATAACCCTGGTTGTTATTCACAGTTGAAATCAGAGGGGAGGGGGGGAAGGAATCTGTGATTAAGCCGTTGTCATGCATTCCGAAGGTCTTTATTCGAATCTGGACCGTACTGTTCTTTTCACGGGTGCATTTTATATATATCCTCTAAGATTGTTGCAGGATTTAAGGAATGCGTGCTCATTGTAATATCAATATTCTCGGCAGGTGGTGTACCATTTCTGCGGAGAGGGACCGAGCCATATGTGTTAAAAACCCGGTGCAGTGAAGTCACTCCTTCGTCTTGAGACCCTTAAAACGTATGTGCAACGTATATACACGTTCTTGACAAAGATCAAACATATCACAAGGAGTGATTAAAATTGGTCGTAAAGAACGAACGCAAAGAAGAAGGAGACCCTTAAGACCAAGAGGTGCACAGGTGCCATACACAATAATAGCTGGCCCTGTTAAAACACAGAAATGTAAACGAGACATACTGGTTGAAAAAAAACAGAATGATAAAAAACACATACCGACAACAATATTGAAGTAGAACTTCATAACGTATTCATGGTTGAATATTTTCTTGTCGTGCCTATGTTGTATTATGAGTTACACTGTTTGGACTAACATTAATATGTTATTTGTTCTTTACACACTCCAACTCTGGGAGACTGTTCAATAATTGATAGAAATATTACTGTTATATAAGCGTTGTCTGTTCCTAATGTCGTAATATTTAACGTGTGAGATAATCAAAGATATTCACCAATTTAATGTCGAATACATTTTGAATGGTGTCTTCTGTCCATGTGTTGCAAAGACTCACAGGGTTGATAAAGAATAGTAACACTGTAATCTAAAAGGCATATCGTAAGATGTGACTAAGGTAGGGGCCTATCGAAGCTACCCTGGTTTAAAAAACATGGACGCAGAAATCGGATGTTCTGTCCTACCTGTAGGCGCATAACTGACACAACGTACAATCGTTCCTTGGCTCAGATCACATCAGTTATCAATTATATGAGGACTATCATCATAGCACTCCGACATGTCCATAGGTGCTCCGATCTCCGCCTCAGCAAATCCAGCAGCGTCCAGCGACCCAACACGCCAGTTCGATGTTGATTAATCAATCTCTTTGCATATTTAGTATGTCGTTCTTTTCGGGCTGCACCAATATTGACACCCATCTCTCTCAATCGGGTCAGCGAGTGGGATTCACAGCCCTGAAACTCCTGTGTTCGGAAAGACTCTCTCAGATCACATATAAACCACAAAGAGTGGTTTAACAAGTGGTCCATATGGAGCGCTCAAAGAAGAAGCAGATTGATGTCGCAGAAGATTACATCTGTAATTACTGTTGCTTGATGCGTGCATCATCTAGGAAAGGATGGAATGATCACAGAATAAAACGTAGATAAAGACAGAAGATTAATACGAAAAATTAAAATTAAAATAGGACAGGAAATTCGTAATTTAACGAGTTCTTGATGGGATCTGCTGACATGAAACTGATTACTCATTTCATTGACGCTACCTGTATTTTCATCTGATGAAAGGCACAAAAAACATAGACAACCATGACGAAGAAAGAAGATAGATTTGAAGGCATGCAAGTTTGAAGATAATGAGATGAATAGAAATATGATACGTTTTATAAAAGAGAATAAATTATAACAGATATTAGTTTCAAATAGTAGATCAAAGGAACATTAATTTCATTATGCTTATAATATTCCTTGATTTAACAATTTTTTAAAAATTTTAAAAAAATTCTTACATTTTTTTGTGTGGGCGTCTGTGTCTTAGCGGTAGTAGCAAAGGTCACAACCACGTGCATCTGTTTCTAAATCCGCTTCGGGTAGTTTTAAATCAAATTTATTCCCGTGGATTTTTATGAACAGTAAAAATATACCTCACCGTTCAGAAAGCAATAACAAATTATTGAACGTAGAAGGGGTGACTAGAAAATTAACGACTCTTTTTTGATGGCGACATCATGAATTTCAGATTTTCGTTTTCATAATTGTGTTCTGAAAATAACTACAGTTATAATAAATATATGCCATTCGCACCCCATCCGTTTTTATGCCCCAAATTTTCTAGAACAGGTTTACTATTCTTTCTTCTTCTACGAACAAGATTAATAATAAAAACTCCTACAAAATATCTTCATCATCTACAACAATTACATCATGGACCCTCACCGGTGCTACGGAGTTCGTGCACTGCAGTTGAGATCTTCTTGTGTAAGAAAGAGATCGGAGAACACATGGTTACTCACCGAAGTGCAATGATGATAGTCATATCAATCAATCAATCACTCAATCTTCTGTTTCGAACGCTCCACAACGACTACTCTGTGGTTTGTAAGTTTATCTGAGCCTAAGAGCGATTGTACGTTATGCCAGTTATACCCCTACAAGTAGGCCAGCACATTCAATTTCCGCGACCATTTTTATCAACTAGGGTAGCTTCCCTAGGACCCTACTTCAGTCGCATGATACGACATACTTTGTAAGTCACAGTGTTACTATTCTTTGTTCCCCTTGCTATACCCGGCAACAAATGGGCAAGACAGGGTTTAATCTTGTTTGGATTTTCACAGCGTCAGGATAAGAAGCGATTTTTAGAACAGGCTTTTGTGTGCGTATACTAAATAATGTTTTTTCACTGCTTCTGTTATCTCTATGGTCCACATTTTGTAAGGACGGCCGTTTTCTTTGTATCTACTGTAACGGAGTAGCATTGCTCTTTGAGGCGCACTGTCTGTTGGTAATCTGCTTTTTGTGGCCGACCTATTTAATTTGCTGTTTGTCAGTAAAGTTCAGTACTGATATGCAAGAGAAACGTTGTAAAAGTGACTAAATTCCTTGCTTTCTAGATAAGTGAGCTGAGGTTCAAATTCCAGATGTGAAAGTGGTATTCTTCTAACCGCAAACGACTCTCAGGTATTAATTTGGTAGCAAAGAAAAACTGCAAATAAATGTTGCTCACCTGATGTTGACCATATTAACCCTATGTGCAATTAATAATAATAACTCCTCTCGTATCGTTATACGTTATATAGGGCCTGCAAGTAATTTCTCCATACCGCTCTATCCTGGGCAACTCGCTCAATCTCCTCCATGAAACTGAGAACGATATTTTTGCCTCTCTCAGCAAAGTTCGTTTCATGGTCTCCTTAGGTCGTCCTCTCTTTCTTGAACCCTTTGCATCCCACTTCAATGCCTGCTTTGATATTCGGTGATCATTTCTACTCAAGTTGTGTCCAACATATCTCCATCTTCTTTTTCTTATAACAGTTGTCACTATTGGTTGACCAGACATGTCTCCGATTTCATCACTTCTCCTAATGTGTAATTAGACAAAGAAAAACACAGACGCAGAAAAGTATTCCTTAAAATATCACATGATTTTAAAAACGGATTTTCACATTAAAAACAAAACTGTATTGACAATATGTCATTGTAACAATTTTCATGTCATCATTATTTTATTATTCTGTCCATTCTTGTAAGATTTCCGAATTTTATCAAACGTCTTGTCTGGCATGCTATGATTCTTGCTACCAGTGTCAAACATTCTCTTAATAATGTATAAGAAATAGATAACAAAGAATATTGGAGATGAGATACTGAGAAAGTATATACAGGTTGTCAGAAGACACCAAATATAAAGATTATGAAAATTTGTTAGAACGATAACTTGCAATGAATTTGTAGATAGAAAAAAAGTAATTACAGCCAAACACTTTAGAATTGCTTAATCAAAAACAAAACCATTCAATTGTACTGAAAACAAAACTCTTTCGAATTCTTAATATCTGTAATAAAACCCCTTTCTAATTTAATAATCAAAAACAAAAACACTTTCGAATAGCTGGAGGAAAAACAAAAACACACTGTTGATCCCGGTTAGAAATATATTGATTGTCCATTGTTTACTAATGATTTTAGTAATGACCTTTAGTTCTGGTCATGATCACACAGTTAACTTTATTAATGACTGCACCCTGAACGTTAAGATATACCATACCAAGATTTGAACCCATGTTTTCATGACTTGGAAACCTGTTCCTAATCATTGTTTCTGTAGTGGGCAATTTTTTTGGAGGGATGGGAATTACAACCATTTCAAGCTGTAGTACTTTTATATCAAGCTAAAACCATATATCTTTTATCAATATCAGAGTTCATTGACTTTATTTCTGTGTGAGACAAGAAATGCTCTGGAACTAATCTGTCGTGACTAGTTATCTTCTATGGTTTGATATCAGCGTCCAGGTTTGGTACTAATAGCATAATGTTGGAGGAAAGATTGTGTTGTACAATGATCTTTTAGTGTTCATGTTTGCATTTCAAAATTGGTGGCATTTGTCTTATGATTTGATTTGTTTTATTGCATCTATGTTGGATTTCGTTCAAAAGTTATACTTCTATTTGTTGAAAAAAACTCTTTTGCTAATCACACTATATTCCTGATATACCTCATAGTATTTTGTTTTCTCAATCCAGAAGCACTTGAGCTTTCAGCTCTTCGGCTCAGTGCCATGGACATCGCAACCCTTCGGTTCAGTGCCACGAACACCCTAAATCTGGAAAACCTGTGGCTTTTCTGCCAGCCCGCGGAATTGAACCACACTCACAGGGGCTTCTTACCCGTCGTCCAACGCACTATGATCACGCTGGGCAGGCGGGCTACCTCATGGTATAAAAACGGGTTCCTTTACTTTATTACTTGTATATCTTCCTAAATTAACAAACATCTGATTCTGTTAACAAATGACTGTTAAAGATAATGAAGAAATGCGTCCATCTTACTATTTACAACACTATGTTGTCTCTGTGGCTAAGTGGTTAAGCCCTTTGCCTTGTGAGTCGAAGGTCGTGGGTTCGAGTCCGAAACCGCGCCATTATGTTCACAAGTGTAGTTTTTTCAGAGACCCTAGGATTGTTGCTGGAGCTACGGAGTTCGTGCTTTGTGCAATACTCTCGGCAGTTGGCGTGCCATTTCTGCGGAGAGGGACCTCGTATGGGGTAAAACCCGGTGCAATGAAGTCAATCCTTCGGCTTGTAAACCCTTGTATTTACAACACTGAGTCTGTCGTGTAAATAGACCTCTTTGTACAGTATTAAATGCTATTGATTATTAGCCAAGAGAAGACCGGATTAGAAATGAAGACATCTGGACAAAATGTGGGTACGACATCAGTATTGAACTTCATCAAGAAACAACAAATTAAATGGCTCGGCCACATAAGCAGATTACCAACAGTCCCAAAGAACAATGTTACTCCGATACAGTGGATACAAAGCCAAAGCGTCTACGAATAAGGTGGAACTCACAGATAACAGAGACGGCGAGAAAAAACCTCTCATGAACGCACACAATAGTCCGTTCTAGAAATCTCATCTAGATAGAGCTGAGAAGCAACATGTGGCCACACCCAATCGACCTGAAGACTAAGCTTTGGGGGAACCTGACAGACCTGAAGCTGACTGCCCAGTTTGTGGTCCATGGTAAATTAAGCGCATGACCAGAGATCGCTGAAGAAGAAGAAGAAGAAATCTCTTCCTATTCTGATGATATGAGATAAACAGGATTAAGAAAGGAAGAAGATGAAGATTATTAATTTCATCTTCCCATACCATACAACTACCACACACACAACGCTTTACTGCAATTGTTTCTATAATTATGCGTCACACGAAGTAGAGTGTTTAGATAAAGTTCTCCGTTTAACCGGTCATGACTTATGATATACTTTTTAATAATGAATCAGTCGAACATTCCCTAGCGGACGACAACTTGATCTTTGGTCTCGACATACTGGCACCAGTTGTCTATAGATCTAGCTGTAGGGTAATCAAATGACCACCCAATATTAACCAATTCTTGATCTATACATACACACGTATTCTGACGTATTTAAAAATACCACAAAAAACAAATCGGGCACATATTCAGAGTACTATTTATATTGTTTAGTCTTGATCATGCGTATTTCCAGTGGCAGCATATGGGTGGGAAGCATGGATATTTAGCGACTTGACTTGACTTATTCCTCTCCGTTCCTCATGTAGCTTAGGTCCTCGACAGTTGTTCACCACTCTTCTCGGTCTCTGGCTGTTTTCTTAATGGTCTCCCAGGTTAGTCGATCACTCTTCTGTTCCTCAAGAAGACTTCATCTCCAGGTCTGTTTAGAGCGTCCTCTTCTTCGTTTTCCTGTGGTTCCACTCAAGTGTGACATTTAACAAGGCAGTGAAAAACATGCTACAAATAAGAATGTAAAAATTAAACTATTTTGGACATATAAAGAGACACGAAGGGCTGGATAAGACCATAATGGAAGGTGGTATTCCAGTAAAGAGAAGAGGAAGACTACGGAGAAGATGGATTCAGGTTGTAACTGATGATCGAGCACGACCGCTGCAGATGCAGGACACCTGGCCTATGAGAGAAAAATTATTTCGAGGACTGTTCAATTGGCACAGTTCTGCTCGGGAAACGAACTATTTGATGATGATGATCTGTTGGTCATATTATGATTGTGCTTTGTTTCTCTCATTCCATTTTTTCTGTTTGGAATTGATATTGTTTGCACTAGTTGCATGTTTAGTTGTGAAAATGTAATAATTAGTTGTAATAACGGCTACGTCTATAGACAATTATTCGTTAACAATTGTGTTGTTACCATTACCATCATTTATATTATTCAACATTGTTGGAGACGCACTTATAATAATTTTTGTGTAGCTATAAAAATGTGTGTTAAACACCGGATCTGGTTCTGTCATTAAACTCGACTGAATAATTCACAAGTGCATTCATGACCTTTCATATGGTATAAAAATCAGTCCAATACACAATCCGAACTAAGATTAATATATACCGCAGCTGTGTGCTATCAATTTTACCAGTGGCGGCTCGTGATCGTTTTGTTGGTCCAGACACACATTTCGAGAAAATCATGGCCCTTGGGTTAGTCATATTTTATCTTTTTAAATAATAAATACACGTTGCACATTATTTTTGATGGGGCCCGGTCCTTTGGCCTAATGCCATCCGCCACTGAATTTTACTATACGGATCAGAATGCTGGAAAAAATAGAATAATACATGTTAACATTTTCACCTTCCATACAACTTTTCTGTAAATGATCATGCTCTAGTTCTGGCCAAGAAGTATCTCTAGTCGAAAGCTGCTTACACAGTGTCAGCAAGAGAGTATAAATGTCATCATTCAAAAGAGACGTTGGAACTGGATCGGGCATGAGTTAGGCAATGAAACTCTGTCCGAAAACTCACAGATGATGGACACCGGAGAGTAAAAGAGAAAGAACTAGAACTATCCGAAGAAGAACAGTAGAATAGAAATTAAAAGAAATGAATCACAACGGAAAAAATACATAAAACATAGCCAAGAACAGAAAGCAATTGCGTGCTTTATTTGTAGTCCAATCGTCATTTTGAGACCAGACCTATTCGTTAAAGTTTAGTCCCTATCAGAATATTAGAAACGCAATGCGTGCTGATGGTTCTTCTGTCTTGCTGGTTATACACGTTTATTATTATTAAAACAAGTGCTACCCATAACTTCCAGTACATTATAATCTTCATTAACTCGATTGTCAACTGTGTTCCAGCATTATTACAGTTTACAGAAAAAAGAAATAAAGTCAAAGATTTATTGATTGATTGTTAGGACCATCATCATTGCACTTCGGTGAGTAACCATGTATGCTCCGATCTCTTTCTTACACAGGAAGATCTCTGCTGCAGTACACGAACTCCGTAGCATCGGCGCGGGTCGCGTTGTAATTTTGAAGATGGTGAAAATATTTTTGTAGGAATTTTATCTTTAATCTTTTCTCATGAATTTTGGCGGGCAGCGGCTTTCCAGCCTGTTCTTCTCGATTTTGAATACCAAGTGTTCTTTAATGTGCTCAAATTGAACACAGGACCTACGTTTTATCGACCGTCTCCGATAGGGCTAGAAACTCGATTTCACCTACACTGAGATCAAGGATCTCGGAACAAATATTCCGATATCTCCTAGAGGAAGTAGACATATTCCGATGTCTCCTAGAGGAAGTGAACATATTCCGATGTCTCCTAGAGGAAGTGAACATATTCCGATGTCTCCTAGAGGAAGTGAACATATTCCGATGTCTCATAGAGGAAGTGAACATATCTCGATAGCTCCTAAAAGAAGTGAACATATTCCGATGTCTCCTAGAGGAAGTGAACATATTCCGATAGCTCCTAGAGGAAGTGAACATATTCCGATGTCTCCTAGAGGAAGTGAACATATTCCGATGTCTCCTAGAGGAAGTGAACATATTCCGATAGCTCCTAGAGGAAGTGAACATATTCCGATATCTCCTAGAGGAAGTGAACATATTCCGATGTCTCCTAGAGGAAGTGAACATATCTCGATAGCTCCTAGAGGAAGTGAACATATTCCGATATCTCCTAGAGGAAGTGAACATATTCCGATGTCTCCTAGAGGAAGTGAACATATTCCGATGTCTCCTAGAGGAAGTGAACATATTCCGATGTCTCCTAGAGGAAGTGAACATATCTCGATAGCTCCTAAAAGAAGTGAACATATTCCGATGTCTCCTAGAGGAAGTGAACATATTCCGATAGCTCCTAGAGGAAGTGAACATATCTCGATAGCTCCTAGAGGAAGTGAACATATTCCGATGTCTCCTAGAGGAAGTGAACATATTCCGATAGCTCCTAGAGGAAGTGAACATATTCCGATATCTCCTAGAGGAAGTGAACATATTCCGATGTCTCCTAGAGGAAGTGAACATATCTCGATAGCTCCTAGAGGAAGTGAACATATTTCGATATCTCCTAGAGGAAGTGAACATATTCCGATGTCTCCTAGAGGAAGTGAACATATTCCGATGTCTCCTAGAGGAAGTGAACATATTCCGATGTCTCCTAGAGGAAGTGAACATATCTCGATAGCTCCTAGAGGAAGTGAACATATTCCGATATCTCCTAGAGGAAGTGAACATATTCCGATAGCTCCTAGAGGAAGTGAACATATTCCGATGTCTCCTAGAGGAAGTGAACATATCCCGATAGCTTCTAGAGGAAGTGAACATATTCCGATGTCTCCTAGAGGAAGTGAACATATTCCGATGTCTCCTAGAGGAAGTGAACATATTCCAATAGCTCCTAGAGGAAGTGAACATATTCCGATGTCTCCTAGAGGAAGTGAACATATTCCGATAGCTCCTAGAGGAAGTGAACATATTCCGATAGCTCCTAGAGGAAGTGAACATATTCCAATAGCTCCTAGAGGAAGTGAACATATTCCGATGTCTCCTAGAGGAAGTGAACATATTCCGATAGCTCCTAGAGGAAGTGAACATATTCCGATAGCTCCTAGAGGAAGTGAACATATTCCGATAGCTCCTAGAGGAAGTGAACATATTCCGATGTCTCCTAGAGGAAGTGAACATATATATAATTATATATTTACTAAGTAAAAGAACATCAATGTACACATCGGTGATTTGTATCATATGTTCCGTGAAGTTTAATTTAGAATATACACATTAGGAGTGTCGACGTTCTAAAACAAGAGTAAAATAGTGAACTTGATGTCAATATTCTATAATTTGCTCATTTATATTGAATTGATGCTAAGTGTTATGGTGATTAGATTGCTTTGAATATTATTGTGTGTTTTGATAAAACTGTCCCATGTTCTAGCAGGGGATATATATATATATCAGTAGATTATCAATGTACGTCATGAATCTGCAGTGGGAATAATATATATTTCAGTACAGGGTTATAAAATGCTTATATCAGTAGGATTATCGTAATATTATATCAGTTTGGATTAATCGTAATGCTTATATCAGTACGGATTATCTATATATATATCAGTACGGATTATCGTAATGCGTAAGTGTTCGCCGATCAACTCGGACACAAGAGGGCTGTGAGTTTAATCTCCACTCTACTTCCACACACGAGGAAAGGAATTGGCCCTCCTACACACTGGGTCCTAGAAATATGAACTGATAAGCTACTCATACCATAAAGTCTGAAAAGGCTAAAATACAATTTATTTATTATATCTGAATTTCTGTAACATGGTTGTTATGTTTTTATTCATGACGACAACTATATTGAAGATTGGGCTTGAAAATTGGAGTAGCAAATAAAGAACAGCATAACAGGTACGTGAGTAAAAATTAAAATGGACTGGTACGGTCAGTCGCTGGACACTGTTGGAGATATTGCGAAGGAGATCGGAGCACCTACGGACATGTCCGAAGTGCAATGAAGATATTCCAAACTGAAACTGAAATCATATTTCCGAACTGGTGTTTAAAAAATGACTTCACAAATGGAAGACACATGCCTAACCACTTGTCTAACCTCCAGCTCTTGACAGCAAATGTAGAAAATCTGTGCTATGCGAGAGAGGAATTCCGATAGACTGTTATGATAGCAAGTTCAGATCCAGACAAGATATTGGATGATCTGTGTTTGTATTTATATAAAAACACCAACTTAAACAAATTGATGTACAAATAAAGACCATATTTAACTCAATATTGTTATCGATGTGCAAAACAAGTAATCACAAAGTACTGCAGTTTTACAAATTACAAAAAATGACAAAATAGCAACGTTTCGACCAACAAACCTTTATCAAGCAAATGATAAAGGCTTGTTGGTCGAAACGTTGCTGTATTTTGTCATTGTTTTGTAATTTGTAAAACTACAGTACTTTGTGATTACGTGTTTTGCCAATCCAATAGTTTTACTGCAGTCTCATATATATCGATGTGCACCAATTTGATATGCAATATTTCAATCAATTCCACACACGTTAACTGTATTAGCATTGACGATTTCACAATATCGAAGAACATGTTTCTACAGTATTCAATTCTTGTTTTTTTAAATATCCTACAATATTGAGAGTGGGGGTGTATATTGATTATCTCCCTCCACAGAGGAGAGTCTGGCAGAATGGATTAGAGCGTGGCTTCCATGCTGGAGACCTGTGTCCTATCCATGGTACAGTGAAGAATTTTTTCTGTCAGGGCAATACAAGAAAAGAATAAGAATCGTTTCGCGGCGACTGCACTAGCCATGCGGCCATTAAATTCCCCAGACTCTCGTTCTTCCTGTCCTACACAGCCGAAAAACTGGTACTAAAAGCAGAAACGAAAGTTTTTTCTTTTTTTTAAATATCCTCTACCCACAATATAGTTGTAAAATATAATAAAATCCATCCCGATTTATGGATATACTAAGGGTCACAGACGACGTATAATCCATTATTTGACTCATAATCTGTCTCTGACTCTGATGATATGTAGACCTACCATATACTTTCATTTCTTATATCAGCATATAAACCTAACTTTGATATATGAACCAATCCCGAGACATAGATAACTTATATACCCATATCTATAACTAAATTTATCATCCTTGTTTGTTTTTGATCACCTCCAAAATATTTTGCAGCTAAATTAAACGTTAAAATGACTTGTCACCCGTTTTAGAGTTTAGAAATCGATTAATAATGAAGCGTAGAAATCTCCCATCCAATCTTTCAGTTATTTTTTTCGTCTTTTACTGACCCACGTGATGGGCAGACATGAATGTCGTAAACCCTGTTTTAAAGTTATTCGGATCTAGAAAGGTTCTCAGACTCTTCACGACAATCTCATTTTACAGTCTTGAAATGTATCTTGAACATCTCTCTCTCTCTCTCTCTCTCTCTCTCTCTCTCTCCCCTCTGCGCGATCCCGATCTTGAACATCTAGAACCTAGGATAGAAGACAAGCGACTAAACCAGTTGTTTATCATGTCTATCGTAACCAGTTTTAGTTTTTCGGACCTAGAAAGGTTCTCAGATTATTTTCGGACAACCTCGTGTTACAGTCTTGAAATGTATCATGGACATCTAGAGCCTAGGATAGAAGACAAGCGACTAAACCAGTTGTTTATCTTGTCTATAGTAACCAATTTTAGAGCTTTTCGGATCTAGAAAGGTTCTCATATTATTTCATGACAACCTCATGTTATTCTCTTGAAATGTATCTTGGATATCTAGATCCCAGGATAGAAGAGAAGTGACTAAGTCAATTTTTATATTGTTTATGGCAATTTATTTTACATCTCATAAATCTTATATCGATCTCTTATTTTTATATAACCAGTGAACATTTACAATTCATGATCATGATTTACTTGCTACATTTAATTGTCATGTTTACTTGCTACATTTAATTGTCATGTTTACTTGCTACATTTAATTGTCATGTTTACTTGCTACATTTAATTGTTGTCTGTAATTACAAGACAGTCGATTACCGTCTTTATTTTATTTCCAGCAAAACCAAACAAAGTCGATTACCGTCGTTATCTAATTCTTATATATCTCCACAAGAAAGTCGATTACCGTGTTTATCTAATTTTTAAATGACAATACCGTAAAACAATTACCTTTATTGATATTTGTATCTGTCATTACCGTAAAACAATTACCTTTATTGATATTTGTATCTGTCATTACCGTAAAACAATTACCTTTATTGATATTTGTATCTGTCATTACCGTAAAACAATTACCTTTATTGATATTTGTATCTGTCATTACCGTAAAACAATTACCTTTATTGATATTTGTATCTGTCATTACCGGAAAAAAACAATGACCTTTTTATCTAACGTTTCCTGACATCAGCTTTAAGTTGTACATGGATCTTGTTTATCTAACGTTTCCTGACATCAGCTTTAAGTTGTACATGGATCTTGTTTATCTAACGTTTCCTGACATCAGCTTTAAGTTGTACATGGATCTTGTTTATCTAACGTTTCCTGACATCAGCTTTAAGTTGTACATGGATCTTGTTTATCTAACGTTTCCTGACATCAGCTTTAAGTTGTACATGGATCTTGTTTATCTAACGTTTCCTGACATCAGCTTAAGTTGTACATATCTTTTTTCTAGTTTCCTGACATCAGCTTTAAGTTGTACATGGATCTTGTTTATCTAACGTTTCCTGACATCAGCTTTAGTTTACATGATCTTTATCTAACGTTTCCTGACATCAGCTTTAAGTTGTACATGACTTACTACTATATCACTATTCACTTTCCTGACATCAGCCTTAAGATGTTCATGACTTACTACTATATCACTATTCACTTTCTTTTCGCCATTACTATTACTATTTAATGTTTACTTTCTTATATCTGTGTTCTTCGTTTTCTGATTTTCCCATTTTAACTTCTGATTTTTCCTTTTATTTTCTGATTTCCCTTTTTATTTTCTGATTTCTCCCCATACTTTCTGATTTTCCCGCTTTGCTTTCTGATTGTCCTCAGTTAATTTCTGATTTTTACCATTTTAATTTCTGAATTTCCCCTTTTGGTTTTTCCCCTTTAATTTCAGATATGTCCCCTTTACTTTCTAACTTTCACCTTTCACTTTGGATATTTTGTTTTTCACTTTCCTTCTCATTATCACCTTTACTTTCTGAAATATATATTTATATATTGTTCTGAGTAATTTAAGTGACTACGTTGTGATGCTTTGGTTCATAGTTTTATTTTAGTCTCAATTTGGATTATAAATACCAAGCAACGTATGATTGTGTACATTATCAATTCCATTAGGTATTTTCTAGTCAACATACAGTTGTTCTGACTGCAGTCTTCTGTTTATGTAACATTCAATGAAGTTACAAGTGTTACAACTATAACGGGTTATGCTTGTCTCGTTATAGTGGTTAAGTGGTTAACCCTTTGTCTTGTGAGTCAAAGGTCGTAGGTTCGAGTCCGGACCGCGCCACTCTGTTCACGAGTGCAGTTTTTTCCAGAAACCACTAGGATTGTTGCTAGAGCTACGGAGTTCGTGCCTGTGCAATACTCTCGGCAGGTGGCGTGCCGTTTCTGCGGAGAGAGACCGAGCTGTATGGGATAAAACCCATTGCAATGAAGTCAATCCTTGGCTTTTAAATTCTTTTATGTCTCGTTATAAGAGAATTACAACTATAACAAGTTATGAATGCCCCACAGCAACATTATTGCAACTATAACTAGAGAGTAGCTACTACATCAATGAATATTAAAATACATTTCAACCGAGAAACGTACTGTACACTTTAATATTAAAAAGTGAAATGCAGTTAGCAATTTAGTTGTAAAATAACATTTGAAATCAAAGCTATGCAGAAGCATAATCTCCTGTGCCAGTCGGGACAAACTTGAAGAAAACGATTGCAATGAAGATTTTATTTGTAACACGTGAATGTTGATTATAACACATTTTTGATGCTGCTTGTTTTATTTTGATGTTATCAACTAAAGATTGATAGTTCAGTGGCGAGCAGTGGTTAAGGCTTCTATCGATCTATTAAAACAGTAATTGTTCAGAAGTTCTGCGGTACTTCACACGGAGAGTCTGACAAAAAAGGTAGCAAAGTGATGCTGTAGCAAGAAGGAGATGTGTGCTCGTGGTGAGGTGTTAAGTAGCCAGGAAATTCCTTTCAATTGTTGTGCTAATACTGGTTGCATAATTCGACATCTTCATGTGTGTTTTTCTTTTCAAGTGTAATATGTGACTTTAATTCCTGCCTTTTCTGTACCTTTATAATACAAATAAATACTTTTGGTTGCCTCTTTAGACCTTAGGTTATAAGTCACTCACTTCGCATTTCTAGCTCCTAGTGTGCAGGGGTAGGAGGGCTAATTTCTTCTTCTTCGCGTTCGTTCTTTACGACCAATTTTAATCACTCTTTGTGATATGTTTGATCTTTGCCAAGAACGTGTATACGTTGCACATTGGTTTGGTAGGCCCCTAAACGCATATATTTCTACACGTTTAGGACATGTGCATCCGATTTTAGCCAAACCTCCTTAGTCGCCTCTTACGACATGCGTGGCAGGTAACAGTGGTTCTATTCTTTACACCCCAAATTTGGGCCCCGGTAACCACTCGGGCGAGGGCTAATTCATGTCCTCACGTGTGAAACGTCGAAAATGGGATTGAATCCAAAACCCTCGCGTGACCTAGTTGATAGGGGAATGCTAATTCATCCCACTTTCCGAGACTTTACAGGAGACGTATGCACTAAATTACATAGTACTACGAACTTCTGTAAGGGCACATACATGTACTATCTCTCCATCGTTTTACTAATTTGTGTTCCTAATGAAACATAAGGCAGTAACAGGTAACAATATACCTGCATTCATTTTCAGTTCGGTTGTGATTTGTTCATCTTTTGATTACCTCATCTCTAACTAGCGTCTCTGTCTTCCTCTATCTTGTCGTCCTTCGACTGCCCATCTAATACGATTTTGATCAATGTTTTATGTCTCTTTATGTGGCAGAAATAGTTTAACTTTTTGACTAGAGACAGGCAAAAAGAGATGCAAGTTTTAAGTTTTGCAAAATACAACAACAAGATACTTGACCAATTTTGTTTTGTATTGTTGACTCGATAAGGGCCTTTTGATTGAAACGTCTGTACACATTGTTTCTGTACATTGTAAAACTACACTATATTGTGCATGCTTTTACAAATTGTGTGCATGTTTCAATATCCAAAAAAAACCCCAAAGAAGTTCTAAATAAGAGAAAATAGATAAAAAGAAATTAAGCAAGACCTTTCTGAGAGCATAAATGGAGTCAAAGCGATATTCTAGGGTCAACGGCGCGCCAGGAATAGTGAGCTGGCACTAATCAAGATCATATTCCACCTCCACGTGGTGACCCTGGAAACAGACACAGGATCCTGTCTGGCTAAGTGGGTAGGGATTGAGGGAGAGCTACTCTGGTATAAATAGTGATGCAAGCAGTTATGTTATATGAGATCTACTCGCAAGATAGACAAGAAGAATCCTCGAGTGACTTTCTCTGCACATCTCTCCCGGCCGATGGAAAAAGCGAAATAATTTAAAACACGAATCGTATAAAATTGACAAGGTACGAGTAGTCGGGAGAAAAATATTCACGTCCCCTCGAAGTAATGGTGGCAACGCCTTTGCCAGTCCTCAGTAAGGATCGTCGAAAAAGTTGCAATGTGAAGTGATGACACAAGGGAAGATTGCAGTTACCTCCGTACAAGAGGTCAAGCGTAGATATACCTATTGGGTAAAGTTAGCCGAGCGCAAATCCTAAAGTTTCGCATTTTTACGCCTAACAAAACTACCTTCCCTGAAACAACCGGGCACGATAGGCCTGGTTAGAGATGTTGTTCTTACAACTAACATCCCCGGAGAAACCAGGGCGGGTGATGTTTGGCGAGCGCAAAATCTAAGTTGCGCTGATAGCGCCTAATGAAACGACCCTCTACATTATTTGTGCGCAGTCCCAGTACAGTGTTTCCGGGGCCAGGAAAATACAGAACAGTAACTGCAAATTGCCAAGTGCCGACACGCGCATCGAAAAGGCTAAGAATGTTCCTATGTCGGAATAACCTCAACGTGGTCAGAAAAGTAAGGCCGACATTGTAAAGATTTGACAGGATGTCCAACTACGAACAATGAAGAAGACCGACACTTTTCACGGTATGTGGCATGATGAAGATGCCGTCCCAGGACAAGCTTATGTGCCCCAAAAAAGACTGAGAAATGTTCCTAATCCAGAACGACCTCAAATAGTCAGAAAAGGTGCACAGTGTAGACATACTCTTTGATGTAGTTCATAAAGCCCAAATATACCGCGAAAGATGGTCATAAAATAGCAATTCTATGGAAAGCTGCCCTAGTAAATAAAATGCTGATCGGTAAACACTAAAAACACTAAATCGGATGTGTCATCATAGGCGCATAACTTGGCACAACGTATACTCGCTCTTCGGCTCAGATCACATACAAACCACAAAGAATGGTTTAACTAAGTGGTCGAATGGGGCGTTCGCAGAAGAAGAAGAAAGCATAAATGAGCGTCATAGAAAATGGTTACTCTGAGACAAATTCTATAATTACAATTCATCCGTTATTTTTCGCAGTTTCACTGGTCAACACACGATAGCCTCCTTAAAGACAGAACTGATTAATTTCTTTACGTCATTCCAGTACCGGCGTGAATCAGGCCAGGTCTTTCATGCTAACCCTATGACCTTTGTCTCTGACTAAGAATAGAGTCCTACTCACTTCCCCATCGACCGGGCGAACAGTCTCAAACTGTCATAGCTTTTCTATCTGATCTGGTCTCATAGTTTGTTAGTACTAAGTGTAAAGTATATTTGCGTTCGTGTTTCCGTTGTAATGAGTTTGGTTGCATCCCACGAGTTGCATGTTTATCAACTGAAATCGGAAACCCCAGTCCTAATTAGCTAATGCTATATGCGAGATGTCTGTCGTGTTTATTGAGTGCAAGTTAGAGATGTTTTTATGACGCAATAATTGTTCTTACGGACAAGACAAGACGTTATAATTAAATGTTCATAGTAAATGCAGATGTGACAATAAGAGATGAAGAAATCAGAAAGAGACTGGATGTGAAACCAGTTATGCAATTCATAAAAGAACAACAGATTAAATGGTTTGGACACCTGACCGTAATGCCCTGGTATCGCCTACCACAGAGAGCTACACAGAAAAAGTATAATGAGTACATGGCAAGAGGAAGACCACGCAAAAGATGAAGCGACGGCATCAAGAACAGCCTTACGAACATGAATATCAGCTTACAAAGTGCCTTAAAAAAAAGCACACACAAGATCACTACGTTTCACCACCAACACTTCCATAAAGAAGTAAATGGTGGAAGAGAAGAACAAGCACACACAAGATCACTACGTTTCACCCCCAACACTTCTATAAAGTAAGTCAATGGAAAGGAAGAAAGAAAGGGAAGAAGAAATAATACATTCTATATAGAATATATTATTACGGCACTATAGTTGAACACTTAGAACCGCCTATGGGCTCACAGGTGGAGCAAAGAATAGTACAACTACAAACCTACAAGGCATGTCGTAAGAGGCGATGACGTAGGGACCTAGGAAGCTACCCTAGTAAATAAAAAGCGTCGCAGAAATTGGATGTACTGGCCTACTTGTAGGCGCATAACTGGCGCAACGTAAAATCGCTCTTAGGCTCAAATCACATAAAATCAAAAGAGTGGATAATGAGTGGTCGATATGGAGCGTTGGAAGAAGAAGCAGAACAATTAAAACAAGAGTTGAAACTTGTATTCGTCTCACTTTGTTGTTGACATATATATAAGCGACTGTCCATAAGTTTTAAAATTGCCATGGAAGAACATATCATCCACAGTTGAAATTGTGTATAGAACTTATTCCTTTTCCATATCGTTACCGATGTAGCTTACAGCAAAGTTGATAACACGCTGATCTAGTGGCCACATGCCGAGAAAATTCAGGGTTTGAGGCTATCTTGGACCAACACTTTTCAAGTGTGTACGCGGAAGATGTATAAGAAAACCCTCATCCTTTATTTGAGGATATTAATTTACAAATACCTCTGAAGTCGGAGTCAGGCATGCCTGAATGAAGAGGGACACTGATGATAATTAAAGCAAACCGCAAGCTTCATGCAAAAATCAGTCAGCATGACTTCACAACAAGGAAAACACAAAAAAAACGTTACCTGCTATATTGACACAATTCTGCCATTTTTGTGTGACCTTGGAACTACATAGAAAAAAAAATATGCCCAATTTGTCCAGACTAAACCAGTTATCAGATGGCATCGTGACTTCATCACTGTCAAAATATCTTTATCTGTTTTTTAAAAAAAAAAGATTTGGGGAAAGAAAAAAGATATGATGGAGCCAAGTCTGGAGAATAAAGTCGGTGTGGAATAACCTTTATATTCAAATCGTTGGTTGCTAGCCACACAAGTCATGCTTTGTGATCGGAACGAGTTTCGATGTCGTGAAACAAAGAGTGATTTTGAGTATGTGTTAACCCTCGCTTACTGCTCCCATCCTTTCTTGTTGTGTCTATAAATCTGTGTATGTTCTGACGTGTTAAAATCCTGACCGCCGTACTGTGTCTACACACCTACATCGTGTTCTGACGTCTTATACATTCCAGTCACCGTGTGGTGTTTACATATCTACATCATATTCTGCTAACTTACACATATCAAACGTCTTGTTGTTTCTACACATCTCTATTAAACAGCTCAATATTTTCAGATATATATATCAGCTTTGTGATATTCATCATAAATAGCTGGATCTTAGAGAACTTTACCACCCTATAGGCCTCGAGATTTCCTCTCTCATAGGCCAGATTTCTCGCCTCTGCAGTCGTCATGCTCAAACCATCAGTGACATTCTGATATTATAATCTCTAAAGAACATGTTCTACAATGTTACTAGTTACGATTAAACCACAAAACTTTGCTGCATCGCATTTGTAACAAATATTAGCGAAACACGTACAACAAAGTACTACTTTGTACGTGTTTCGCTATTTTCACGTTTTACTGCAGTCTTCCCCTTTTAAACAATATTACTACGCCATTTTGTTAATATTACGCTCTCACTAATCAGTAGTTTCCATCTTTATTTAGCTAAAAGGATAGTGTTCCAATCTCGTGTTGACTGTGAGATCTTTAATATTACAACTTATTTTCTATTTAGCTGGTAAAAATGATCATTTATCTGGTAAACGGAAGTTCAGTTCCCCCAACTAATTGTGACAAATCTTTCAATGTTTTTACAATTTCTTCTTCTAACTTGTTCTTCTACTTCAATAAACTAGCTTCGGTTAAAACATTGAACTTCGACCCCCATGTTATATATTGGTATCTGCATGTGTTTTTAATCTCGTGCATTTTGTTGCATATAATGTGTTCCATTTATCTGTCTCCGGAGGAAGAAGAAGCTTCCGGTCATTATCCAATGTGTGACACTCAAAGTGATAAGGATTAATAGTTTCATGATGGTGTTTGCACAGCTGATAGTCTGGAGCACATTGGGTGTTTTAAAATGCTCACCCGATATGAATTCATGCGTAATTATGACGCTTATTATGTCTTCACTTATATATTTTTGCGCGAATATTTGCTTTCTTTATCACCAGTGTTCCTCGCGATTCAGGCGAGTTTTATTTCGACTTTAAAGGTACTTGTAATTCAGATTCGGAAGTGCTGTCAAAGGCTCATGAGATCATGGTGGTAACATGAGCCAGGGTTAGCGAGGGGGTGCGTTAACCAAGACCCTGCCCCCGACCTCCACGTGGTGACCCTGGAAACAGACTTAGGTTCAGGTCTGGCTAAGGGGCAGGGATCGGGAGAGCTACTCTGGTGTAAGTAGAGATGCAAAGGTAGTCACGCTTGATGGGATCCGCTCGCAACATAGTCGAGCGAACTACCAGATTGACTACCAATGCTCAACTCTCCCGGGGAAGTCGAATCAATTTGTACAAGGTCATCAAGGGACGAACTCGGTTTTGCCCCGTCGAAGCCGAAAAGCCCAGTTGGAATTGACGGAAATGATGAGGTAGGTACCAGGGCAGAAAGAGCACGATAGTGTGCCCCATCGAGGGGCAGACCAGCAAGGCATGCGACGCAGCAGCGAGCATGGCAGGCAGAGGTGTGCGTCCCACCCAAGTATGCAGAACTGGGAAGCCCAGCAGAGGCTAACCAGTGCAAGCGCGGATGCGGCAGCGGCAGCGTTGCAGCGGGTGTGCGTCCACCCAAGAAGCAGAACTGGAAGCCCAGCAGAGGCTAACCAGTGCCAGCGCGGCAGCGTTGAAGCGGGTGTGTCTCCCACCCAAATGTGCAAAACAACTAGAATGCCCAGCAGAGGTAAGCCCAGTGCGCGTTTCCGCTCGCAGGGAACCACTGCTGCCTTGTAGATTGATTGGGGACAATCAAAGGCTAGCGGAGCAAACCGTAAACAAACCTGAACGGGCGGCAAACCAAGGTGTTCATTAAAATGACCGGTTTTGCTGGGAAGATGGCGCTCATAAGCCCGGAGGGCAGGCCGTCTAAGGGTCGCTGCCCTGAAAGAAATATCAGCCCACTGCCTTGTGGGTCTGGCTGGGGACAGTCAAAGGCTAGCGGAAGAAGCGAATCCGCACACAATATATGGCTGAAATCGAACACCCCACCGAAGGATAAGCAACTGAGCTCAAATAGGTGCTGAAGGTTGGTGCACGTACATTACGTTCTGATGTTTGGCTGTCTATATATCACAAAGAGAATGATTAAAACAGGCATAGAACGATCGAAGAAGAAGAAGATCCGGAAGTAAAGGTTCAGTGTTTCATGCAGTCCAACCATTTTACGTTTGTACAAAGAAATATTTCTGCCTAAGCTGGCATCGAAACCCGGAATACAGAGTGTTATCAACTTCACAGTCGGTGACCCTTTGGAGTATTTTGTATTGAATTGTGTTAATAGTTATATGTTATGTGTTGAGTTATGAAGCGAAAAATGGCGCCACGATCTCTAAATAAGATTGCTGTTGTCGGTAGCGTTAGACTAGTCATGTTTTTTACAATCTTTCTTCAAGAGGCTCCCTGTGACTAATCTGTTCAGCAATATATTTTATATTTGTACATTTTAACACGTATTTAATTATGTTGCTGGTTGTCACTCAGTTTGGTTGATGTTTTATTGCTCCATTCTTAACTAACTTGTCTGCTCTACCATTTATAGTTGTATTTGAATGTATACGTATTCATTGCATAGCTATGTTGGTTGGTGCATATAAAACGAAATAGAGGCCATCGAAACAGTCAAAAAGTTTGAACTAAAGAACAACATCAGCATAAGTCAAAAAAATAAGTAAAAGACCTATTTTCAGACCTCGATGTCTGTTGGTGAATACGGTGTTAGGTCTGTATTTTTCATTGAACGTCGGCACACGATGGGTTATGTGGCCAACATTACTCCGGCCTCCTTTACTTCTTAGTGTTTTCCTGGTACCCAATTGAAAATGGGTCGACCTGAGAGCTCTTCTCTCTCTCTCTCTCTCTATATATATATATATATATATATATATATATATATATATATATATATGTATGTATGTATGTATGTATGTATGTATGTATATATATTTATCTCCATATATCTGACTCTCAGTCGATGCTTCACAAGATCCAGAAGGGCAGGTTTCGGTATGAGTGGATGTCGTCTATAGAAGTTTCTAACCTCCAGCGGCTTACGTGGATATACTGTCCTGGGCATGCGGGTGTTTAAGGTAATGAGAGAGCGAACAGGCTTGCATCAACAGCATCGATTGTTGGGAGTTGAAGATGGATAAGGGGGATATTCTTCAGTCTCTTCAAGACTCTCTGTTGGATGAGGACACTAAAATCGATGTTGAATCGATCAAGCGATTTAAGCAGTTTGGAGTTACCCGTTGTTCAAGTCGAACTGGATGCCTGAGAGGCAGAGTGAGAGGTGTGTTTAATCAGCGAGCCACAGGAACCATCAGTATGCATACTCTTCGATATCTGTTGGGAAGACTGAGCACCTATGGGTCTGCCCGGAGTGCAATGACGTCAGTTTAGTAACCAATAACCAATAACCAATTATCCCATTAAGTAGTCATATTATGTGTAAACATTTTTATTTTTAATTACACCCTTTCCACATGCTAGGTTCTGCTCTAAAGCGATCACGATATCCCAGTGCGTTGTTCTTGTCAAGATAACATTAGTAATCCAGTGAAGATAACTATATTCAAACTATTTATCTGTTACATTAGTTATTGCACTGTATCATTATTCTTTTCTATAATACTGTTTTGCCTCACATCGTCAGGGTAAGAAAAGATTTATAGAACGGGCCTTTTGTGCACGATTCATAAACAAGTTTTTGTAGACGGCTTTTTTGTCTTGTAAACAAAAATGTCTTGTAATGTCGGAGTAACATTGCTCTATGAGGCGCACTGTCTGTTGGTAATCTGCTTATGTGGCTGAATGATGTTGTGCCTACTTTTCCCCTGATGTCTTCATTTCTAAACCTGTCTATATTTGCTACTTCATACTATTACCTAGACACTTCATCTCTGTCGTGACTAGTTTTATTCTATCATTTACTGTCAGCCTCTATTATTATCAGCGTGCATCATTTCTCGGTATTACAGACACATAGACGTGTGCCTTGCGTTCTGAATGTTGGGGGTTCGAATCAGGATATCGTGGTTCAGTTCATATATGCATTTTTTCCAGAGATCCCTAATATTGTTGCTGGAAGCTACGTAGTCCGTGCTATATGCAACAATATTGTTGCTGGAAGCTACTGAGTCCGTGCTATTTGGAATACACTCAGCATATAGATTGTCACTTCTGTCGAGCAGAATGGAGTCAAATAGAAAAACAGTAGCAATGAAATGAACCTTGTGCTTTTAGACTTTAATATAGACACATGAAGAGTACCTTAAAACTAGGAATACATTAACATTTTCAGCATTTAAATATATTTGAATGTACCAAAGCCATACTTCACCTCCAGACGGGTCACAACAGAATGAGACACCATCTGTACACTAAATTAAAGATAGGCACCAACGATCTGTGCCCCTGTGGCTTGTCAAGTATGACAACAGAACATATCCTACAGAACTGCCCCCAGTATGCAGACCTGAGAAGAAAGAGGTGGCCCACTTACACCAGCGTCCAAGCCAAACTGTATGGCGTGGCTGATAATCTGAGGGAGACGGCTGCTTTTATTAGAGAATCCGAAATTCCAATCTAGTGAGAACGCAGAAGAAGAAAGAATGTACCAAGGCTTCATGACATATTAATAATACAGTGTGCAAGGATCCTCTCGGAACACAATAATAACATTTGCAACAACTAGCAATATTTTCTGAAGGAAAAAAACCTGGAGAAGTTGTCATTTCTGAGGTCGCCGATAGCGAAACTGATAACAAGCTGCTCTAATGACCAAGTACTGGAAAAATTTCCGGAGTTCAATGCTAGCTTAGACCAACAATTGACGATGTGCACATGTTACACGGTTGAACGTCAGGTAACCATGATCATCTAGTTGATGATCTAAATTACATGTACCTTTGAAGTCGGAGTAAGGTTCAACTGAATTACGAGAGACACTGATCACAAGCATCTGATAAGGAAGCCGGATCGAAGGATTAGATCTTGGGCTCCCATCGGAGACCCAGATTCAATCCCCAGTAAGGCCTAGAAGTTTTTTCTGTTGGGGTTATACAGAAAATATCTTAACCTGAACAGTTTCGCTGTGACAACACTAGCCATGCGACCATTCAATTCCTCATGTTCCTATCTCTCGTCCTACACCTTCCCTAAAATTGGTAAAACAAGCAGTAAAGACAGCTTTTAATAGACTGATCACAAGAAAAGCGAGCCTTCACGCAAAAGTTAGTCCTATTTGATATATTAGACAGCATGACTACCCCTGAATGCATAGCAGGAGAACAAAATAAAATGTCATTTTGTGAGAAACCAAACAATGGCTGGTAGATAAGCTGAACAATAAGTATTGAATCATGACATTGATAGATTTGATGCATGTCTTGTAGAACCACTTGTAAAGTTTAACGTGCATCATTGAACATCGATATTGGATTCTAAGAGGGGAAGTTACAATAGATACGAACATCCAAAAAAAGACGTAATGAGAATAGAATGAGCAAGGAAAGAAAAGACATAAAAAACAAAGAGATTAGAAGAATTGCTGGTTTGATTAAACGGATTGGATTTATATTCTTCGTTTCAATCGTGTAAAAAATATTACACTTTGAAGAAACAACTTCTGCTTCTTCTTCTTCTGCGTTCTCACTAGATTGGGATTTCGGATTCTCTAATAAAGGCAGCTGTCTGCCTCAGATTATCAGCCACGCCATACAGTTTGTCTTTGATGCTAGTGAAAGTGGGCCACCTCTTTCTTCTCAGGTCCGCATACTGGGGGCAGCTCTGTAGGATATAATTCCTTTGATTTCTGCTTCCCCGTTTTTACCGACCTCTTTCCGCAGTAAGTTTTGGCCACCCTCGTGATGGTAGGTCTGACATTCTTACTGCGTGGCTAAATCTCGAGGCAGATTGGCGACTGTAGAATCCGTTATCCCATTCCTCATTGTGAGGGGTCGTTGTACCATGTTATGCGCCTTACGGCCTGGTGCATCAGTTTTCTGTAAGCATTTGTTTCGGATTAGCATTCCCTAGCGAACACATGCATCCGATTTCAGCCAAACCTCATTAGTTACGACATGCGTGGCAGGTACCAGTGGTTCTATTCTTTACGCCCCAAATTTAGACCCCGGTAACCACTCGGGCGAAAACTTATTATTAAGTAGATGTATGACAAAATGTATAACTCTTTTGTTTGGTAACTGCTTGACCCAAGAAAGTAGTTAATACTAAGAAATCAATATTTTATACATAAATTATCTAACTCATCACATAAACAACTCCATCACAATGATCTTTAGCAGGTTGATTGTCAGCAGATATAGCGATATGTTGTGACGGTACAAAGATACAGTATACCACAACATTAGATCATTAGAGGGCAAGATACAATGTCGGTAAACATAGCAATAGGGTCTGATGGGACAAGATACAGTGTCGACAAACATATCAATAAGGTCTGATGGGACAAGATACAGTGTCGACAAACATATCAATAAGGTCTGATGGGACAAGATACAATGTCAGCAAACATAGCAATAGGGTCTGATGGGACAGGATACAATGTCGGCAAACATAGCAATATAACCTGACTGGGTACGAAACAGTCGACAAACATAGCAATAAGGCGTGACAAGGCAAGATACAATGTAGGCAAACATAGCAATAAGGTGTGACAAGGCAAGACAAGATGCAGTGTCAACAAATCTAACAATAGAACATAACGGGACAAGATAGAGTTTCAACCATAACAATATGTCCTGATGGGGTAAGAAACATTGTCGACAAACATAACAATACGTCCTAACAAGACACGATACAAGGTCGACAAACCTAACAAGACAAGATACAAGGTCGACAAACATAACAATACGTCCTAACAAGACAAGATACAAGGTCGACAAGCATAACAATACGTCCTAACAAGACAAGATACAAGGTCGACAAACATAACAATACATCCTAACAAGACAAGATACAAGGTCGACAAACATAACAATACGTCCTAACAAGACACGATACAAGGTCGACAAACCTAACAAGACAAGATGCAAGGTCGACAAACATAACAATACGTCCTAACAAGACAAGATACAAGGTCGACAAACATAACAATACGTCCTAACAAGACACGATACAAGGTCGACAAACCTAACAAGACAAGATGCAAGGTCGACAAACATAACAATACGTCCTAACAAGACAAGATACAAGGTCGACAAACATAACAATACATCCTAACAAGACAAGATACAAGGTCGACAAACATAACAATACGTCCTAACAAGACAAGATGCAAGGTCGACAGACATAACAATACGTCCTAACAAGACAAGATACAAGGTCGACAAACATAACAATACATCCTAACAAGACAAGATGCAAGGTCGACAAACATAACAATACGTCCTAACAAGACAAGATGCAAGGTCGACAAACATAACAATACGTCCTAACAAGACAAGATACAAGGTCGACAAACATAACAATACATCCTAACAAGACAAGATACAAGGTCGACAGACATAACAATACGTCCTAACAAGACAAGATACAAGGTCGACAGACATAACAATACGTCCTAACAAGACAAGATACAAGGTCGACAAACATAACAATACATCCTAACAAGACAAGATGCAAGGTCGACAAACATAACAATACGTCCTAACAAGACAAGATGCAAGGTCGACAAACATAACAATACGTCCTAACAAGACAAGATACAAGGTCGACAAACATAACAATACGTCCTAACAAGACAAGATACAAGGTCGACAAACATAACAATACGTCCTAACAAGACAAGATACAAGGTCGACAGACATAACAATACGTCCTAACAAGACAAGATACAAGGTCGACAAACATAACAATACGTCCTAACAAGACAAGATACAAGGTCGACAAACATAACAATACGTCCTAACAAGACAAGATACAAGGTCGACAAACATAACAATACGTCCTAACAAGACAAGATACAAGGTCGACAAACATAACAATACATCCTAACAAGACAAGATACAAGGTCAACAAACAAATCCATATCTTCATGACGCTGATGTAAACAAACGAATTTGCGAACGTATTAATTTCATTTAATATATAAATATATTTCGTATGAATACAGCAAATATCACAATCGTAGTGATACAATCGATTGACTGATTGAATCAATCGATCAATGTTATACAAACTAGTCTCTGACTGTCATATATTAGTCACATAAGAACTATACATAATTTTTCTAATTGCAGAAACAGGTGAAATTGTGTCATGTTTTGGAGTTTTCTGATTTGACAAGCCAAGCCTTCCTGTGTTTCACTGTGGACAAGACATGGACTTCTTCCACTGTTTGTGTAACAATGGACTTCAATCAAACTTATATATGTATATGCGCATATTATTAAGAAACATTGAATGTGTATGTGACAGAAAGAAAGTAACAGAAAGGAGAGAGAGATTTAGTTAATAAAATGTTTAACAAATTTTAAATCGGCACAACTAGCCTGTGCCCTTGTGAAAAGGTGGACATAACGGCAGAGCACATACTGCAAGACTGTCAAAAAATAGCAGGCTTACGAAAACAAACCTGGCCCAATAACACCGAGCTTCGCAAGAAGCTGTACGAGGACGAGTCCCTTAAAACAACAGTAGCATTCATGATAAAATCTGGTTCATCGGTCTAGGCGGGGATCGTGAGAGAGAGAGAGTTACTAAAAGAGAGAATAGGTTACACAATGTTATAAGTGGAGCTTACATGTCAAATATGAATAAAATATGGATAGGATAATATTTTGTTATTTTTTTTAGGGCGAGAGAGAGAGAGAGAGAGAGAGAGAGAGAGAGAGAAAAACAAAGAGAAAACATTTGAATATATATATATCAATTTTACCATTTGTTACAATGTACTCTAAACCCCCCCTTTCTCATCACATGCCCGAAAAATGATGACTGCCTATTTCTTATATTGATAATCTTGACCTCTGTCTTGTCCTCATTTAGCACCTCCACATTAGTCATTTTAGCAGTCCATGGGATTCTCATCATTCTTCTTTAAAACCATATCTCTGTGGCCCTCACACATTTTTCGATCTGTTTGTCCATGACTCACATCCGTATGTAAGTATTGGTTCTATCTAGCACTGTATAACTCCCATATTCTAAGAGCAATTAAACGTTTATGTAGTACCAAATCAGTATTGTCAATTTACTTGTCGAAACTAAAACAAGCAGGTAACTGACCTTTGGTTTCTTTTCATTGCGTCCATGTGGTACTGGGGCCCGTAAGGGAAGCAAGGAATAGTACCACTGCGACCTACAAGTCATGTCGTAAGAAGCGACTGATGTAGGACCTAGGGAAGCTAACCAAGTAAATAAAAAGCGTTGCAGAATTCAGATGTGCTGGCATACTTGTAGGTGCATAACTGGCACAAAAGCACAATCTCTTATAGGCTCAGATCACATACAAATTACACAGAGTGGTCGATATGGAGCGTTGAAAGAAGAGGAAGTTTCTTGTTATGATGTAGGAGTTGCCTCCTTAAGTCTCGAGTCAGACAGTCTAAATGATTCACAGCTGTACTTATACTTTCTTAGATGCAGGAAAACGTTAGCATCTCCAATCAGAATGATTTATTCCAGTGGCAGCTCGTCATTAGGGGCAAGTGGAGCCGGGCCTAACCAAAAATAATATGTAACGTGTATTTGTTTTATGAATTAAAATATAACCTAACCCAAAATCATGATTTTTCAGCAAATTTTTGTCTGGCCCACCAACAAAAATGATCACGAGCCGCCACTGATTTCTTCTATATCCAAGTGGCATGGCACTGTCCCAGATGGGGTTGTTTAATAAACACACATATAGTGTATACATACATTCGCTTACATGATTAACATAAGTTGTCGCCTCACATACCGAAGTCCTTATAACTGCCAAGATTCCAAATGTCAACACCCTGTTGCAGAACGCTCAGGAAGATGTTCCAGTCAGGTTGCTGGAATGTCTGATAAACGCATCCCAAAACAGTTGATTTATGACGAACTTGAATGAAGCAGAGGATCAGTTGGTGGGCAGAAAAAAACGTTTTAACGACACTAAAAGAGTGTCTCTACAATGCTTCGATTTAAACACCACGTGCTAGGAATTCCTTACACATGATCGTCAAACGGTGTGCGCTGTAACAACACAAGATAAACTCGCATAGCTGAAAATCCTCGTGCGGTTAAGGCGCACAGAAAACGAGTTGTGCGAAATAACAAAACACAACACCCCCATGTCCAACCTTGATCATGTATGCCTCACTTGTGGTAGGGCATTGAGTTCTAGGATTGTACTCTGCAGTCACCTCCACAAACACCAGAGAAATGCAGAAGTACATGTCTGAAATTATTGTCATCATCGCTTGGGATGGTCTGCTATTATAATTACTTGAGTAACGTAGTGAAACATAACTTTATGATGTTGCTACACTATGGGTACATTCAATAACATAGTGAAACATAGCTTTATGATGTTGCTACACTATGGGTACATTCAATAACATAGTGAAACATAACTTTATGATGTTGCTACACTATGGGTACATTCAATAACATAGTGAAACATAACTTTATGATGTTGCTACACTATGGGTACATTCAATAACATAGTGAAACATAACTTTATGATGTTGCTACACTATGGGTACATTCAATAACATAGTGAAACATAACTTTATGATGTTGCTACACTATGGGTACATTTAATAACATAGTGAAACATAACTTTATGATGTTGCTGCACTATGGGTACATTCAATAACATAGTGAAACATAACTTTATGATGTTCCTACACTATGGGTACATTCAATAACATAGTGAAACATAACTTTATGATGTTCCTACACTATGGGTACATTTAATAACATAGTGAAACATAACTTTATGATGTTCCTACACTATGGGCACATTCAAACACAGCATCTGTTAGAGAGAAGAAACACTTCAAAATGTGTAATCAATAGTTTCTTCTGTAAGAGATTCATTGGCAAGAAGTTAATAAAAATGGAGAAGTTAAATATCAATAAAGTATATGACATTGTGTTTATGGAGATATCACTATGGAATCCAAAATAATATCAATATCAGAGCAGTTCACATATTTGGGGAGCAATGTTGAGCGCATTGGAGATACTAAAAACGAAATTATTCTACGAATTGTCAAAGTAAAATCAACTTTTAAAGTCTAAATAAATGATAAAATTTCAAGTTATATAATTTTAAAACTATAATATCGAATTTTCAATCCCACTGTTTTATAAATATTAACAAATGCCAGCGAGAGTGGACAATAATTAAAGATATTTAAAGTAAATTTAATGCATTTAGAAAATAGATGTCTTTGAAAAATAATGAAAATAAAATGGGTCGAATTTAGGAGAGATGAAGGAATCATATACATTTCTGGTCAACCACAAGTGATAACTGCTCTGGTCAACCACTAGTGATAACTGCTCTGGTCAACCAGTAGTGGCAATTGTTCTGGTCAACCATTAGTGATATTAACTGCTCTGGTCAACCATTAGTGATATTAACTGCTCTGGTCAACCATTAGTGATATTAACTGCTCTGGTCAACCACTAGTGATTACTGTTCTGGTCTCCTTCGCCCGAGTGATTACCGGGCCCAAATTTGGGGTGTGAAGAATAGAATCACTGTTACCTGCCACGTATGTCGTAAGAGGCGACTGAGGAGGTTTGGCTGAAATCGGATGCACATGTCCTAAACGTGTAGAATTCTATGCGTTTAGGGGCCTACAAACCAATGTGCAACGTATACACGTTCTTGACAAAGATCAAACATATCACAAAGAGTGATTACAATTGATCGTAAAGAACGAACGCAAAGAAGAAGAAGACTACTCTGGTCAATCATTAGTGATAACTGCTTATATGAAAGAAAAGCAATCGATATTTTGGACATGCTCTGAGGAGAAATGATTAACGAATCACAAAGCAGACATTCAAGTTCGAGGTAAAGAGTTTAAGAAAGGACGGACGCCCTAGGTAAACCCTGAAATGAACTTTACATAGAGAGTCAAGAACCACCGGAATCACTTCCATAGATGAGATTGTATGTGTTGCCCATCATATGTCACTACAGAGAAATTGCTTGCAAGCCTCATGTAACGTATAACTTTAGAAGAGGAATCTGATACTAATAATATGATAATGTAACTGCTTCAAGTCTCTATAACTTGATTAGATGGAGATGAATTACTTTACATCTCTTGTCATAGCAGAGTAAACAAAGATAACAGAAATTACAATAATTTAAGCTGGAAGCTAAACAATAAAACCAGTCATGCGCAAAATAAAACTAAATAAAACGGACAGCTGTGGGAGGTCATATAGTGCAGGAAAAAGAAAGTAAACGATGAACTTAATGTAACAGCAGACTCAAGAGAAAAGCTGAAGACAACGGTGTAATTAACAATCAGTGATGTCTAGCGGTTGAAACTGTATTGTCCACGACTATCACAAGGAGATATGCAATTAAACAAGTAATTAAGTGTGCTCCCTAGACAGTGCACATTTCTGGTTTAACTTGTTAGTTAATTACTATCTTTCGCCCGAGTGGTTACCGAGGCTCAAATTTGGGATGTAAAGAATAGAACCACTGTTACCTGCCACGCATGTCGTAAGACGGGACAAAGGAGGTTTGGCTGAAATCGGATGCACATGTACTAAACGTGTAGAAGTCTATGCGTTTAGGGCCTACTAAATCAATGTGCAACGTATACACGTTCTTGGCAAAGATCAAACATATCACAAAGAGTGATTAAAATTGGTCGCAAAGAACGAACGCAAAGAAGAAGAAGAAGAAGACTATCTTTCATCGTTGTGAATATCCACATTATATAATTTCAAATACAATGAAAGTCAGTCTTATTTCTCTCATCGTTAATTCTTGATAAGTCTATATTTTTTAATCTTTCGTTTATGAAACAGTTTTCTACTGTCAGTCAATGAGTGTGGTTCTATAGAACCAGTCACAAGTTGTACAGAGTTCAATGCTTGAGGAGCAAAGAGGAGCGGGTTCAACCAGGGAGCAACATGAACTAGCAGTATGCATATCATTTGACATTTGCTGGGAAGACTGAGCGCCTATGGTTCTGACTGGATTGCGGTGACGTCAGTGCAGTAACCAATAACCATAACCTGTAACAAACTAAAGGTAGAAGATTAGTTGGTTAACAGAAAAAAAACACTTGAAGTGTCTATAAAATACTTCGATATAAATACCAAATGATGGGAATCTCTTGTGCAAGATCGTCAAATGTGGCGCTGCAACAACACAAGAGGAACTCGCATATCTGAGAATCGTCGTACCTTTGATGTGCGGAGAAAGTGAACTGCGCGATAAGACAGAACACACAGCACGCACATGTCTACCATTGATCATGTATGCCCACCTGAGGTATGTATTGTGTTCGAGGATTTGACTCTACAGTCACCTCTGTACACACCAGAGATGCAACTGTACACATCTGAGGATGTTGTCATCGTTGCTTGCCATGAACGGCTATCATTATTATCAGTGGCAGCTCGTCATTAAGGCCAGTGGGGCCAAGGCCCCACCAAAATAATGTATAACGTGTATTTATTATTTTATAAATTAAAATATAGCAATCTAAAACCATGACTTATCCGGAAAAAAATACCCACCAATAAAAATGATCACGAGCCGCCACTGTTTATTATTATTAGTCTACTCTAGACAGACTTGCAGCCACATCAAAATTCAAAAAACATGTATAAACTAAACCAAGGAGACTGATGGCCATCATTAATCAAAATTCGTGTATATAGGCAGACAGTTAAAAACAGTTAAAACAAATATATGTATGAGATAAGTATCAACATGCACAGACAAACTACCCAGTACCAGTAATAGAGTAGTTTTTCATTACATCCAGCCTGAGAGTCACAGAGTAAGTGTCGAGACTGCTATCTGATTTATAGACATAAAATACACATATCGAATTCATCATGATCATTATCAAATACCTCCCATGAGGCCATTACCTTGTAGTGGTGGGGAGGCTTGCGTGCTCCAATGATACAGTGAGCTAGGACGCGGAACTTATGTTCCCGGAAGGGTTAACCAAGCCGGAAAGGTCACTGAAGAGGGGACAGACGAAGCATGGTCTCCTGGTCCTCCAGGTTGGGGGTTGGGCTGGGACTAACGATCCCATCCTTTAAAAAAATTAAAGTTACGGAAACAACAACAAACATACAACCTATCTACGGGCATGAAGGGCTACCAGAGTCATTGACTCACATGACTGGAAGTGGTGAAAGCCGAAAGGAAGCTACTTTCATGAGGACGGAAGTCCTGAATGCCAATACCAAGACCAGAATTGGATGCTGGAATGTAAGAACAATGTACGAAACCGGAAAACTGTCACAAATAACAGCAGAAATGAGAAGATATAATCTACATATCCTAGGGGTTAGCGAGAGCAGATGGACAGGAAATGGAAGAAGTACCACTGCAACAGGTGAAACAGTCCTTTTTCTGGACGAGACGATGACCTACACCATGAAGGAGTAGCAGTAATCCTAAGAAAAGGCGTGGAAAAGTGTCTATTAGAATGGAAACCTATCAGCAGCCGCTTGATTAAGATCAGACTAAAGGGAAGCATACAAACATCACAATCCTACAATGCTATGCGCCAACTAATGATAGCGAAGATACAAAGAAAGATTCTTACTACGAAAACCTACAAGCAGAATTAGACAAGTCACCATCCCATGATGTTATCATTGTTATGGGAGATCTAATGCGAAGGTCGGACAAGACAACACGCATAGTTATAGAACTATGGGAAAATATGGATGTGGTATGATGAACGAAAATGGGGAACGTTTAGTAAACTTCTGCAGCATGAACAATCTCGTTATAGGAGGAACCCTATTTCAACATTTAGATATCCACAAATTAACATGGTATTCCCTAATGGCAGAGATAAAACCAAATAGACCATATAATGATCAATGGACCCTGGAGACGCTCGCTGCTAGATGTTGTAGTCAAGAGAGGTGCAGATGTTGGTAGCGACCACCACCTAGTCACAGCTTATGTCAAACTTAAACGGAAGTAAGGGATAAGTTTATAATGCAGATAAAGAACAGATTCCAAGCCCTAGAAAGTAATGAAACTACGGATGAAACGACAACATAGATAGAACATGGACAACATAGCATCTATATATAGCAAGAGCAGTGAAACATGTCTAAGGTACCGCACAAAGAAAAGAAAAGAATGGATAACACCAACAACATGGAAAATAATAGACGCCGAAGAATATTAAAAAGAAATTGTTAGAAGCAAAGTCCGAAAGACTGAAAGCAAGATACCAAGAACAGTACAAAAGCGCAAGTAAAGAAATCAAACGGGCTGTGAGAGCTGACAAAAGAATGTATGTTGAAGACCTGGTAGTACAGGCAGAAGAAGCAGCAAAAAGTGTGATCAGGGAACAGTGTACAAAATTACAAAGCTAATAAGCGGAAACATTACAGGAGATCAAATACTCATAAAGGATAAGAATGGAATACTATTGACAACGGAAAAGGAACAAGAAATACGATGGACAGAGCATTTTAAAGAATTGCTAAATAGACCACCGCCAACGGTAGTAGCAGACATACCAGAACCAACAGAGGAATTAGAAATTGGCATTGAAACACCCAGCCGGGATGAGATCATTACAGCAATTAAATCTCTTAAGAATAACAAGGCACCAGGGAATGATAACTTAAACGCAGAACTATTCAAAATAGACCCAGAACTTGCAGCTAATATATTGCAACCCTTGTTTACTACTATATGGAATACCCAAATAATACCTGATGCATGGAACAGAGAGTCATCATCAAGATCCCCAAAAGGGCTCCTTGCCGATTGTAATAATTGGTGGAATAACACTGCTTTCTGTCCCAAGTAAAATCTTAAGTAAAATCATCGTACAACGTATTACTGATGCTGTGGATAAGAAACTGAGAAAGGAACAAGCAGGATTTCGCAGAGGACGAGCTGTATAGGCCAAATATTTGCTCTTAGAAATATCATAGAGCAGTGCACAGAATGGCAAAGCAAACTCTATATCAACTTTGTAGATTTTGAAAAAGCTTTTGATAGCATACACCTCGAAAGTCTATGGCGTATCTTAAGATGGTATGGAATCCCACTGTGTTTTATAAATATTATAAAAGCTGCTACAGCAAATTTGCATGCAGTGTTGAAACTTCAGAACTAAAGTTTGAAGTAAAAACAGGCGTGCGACAAGGATGTGTTATGTCAGCCCTATTATTCAACACTGTCATAGATTGGGTGATGCGTAAAACAACGGAAGATAAGGCAAGAGGTATTAGATGGACGCTCACATCCACTCTGGAAGACCTAGATTTCGCAGATGACATCGCACTCCTATCTCATACACATAGAGATATCCAGGAAAAGACCTGCCGCCTTAACCAATATAGTGAGATGGTTGGGCTGAAAATAAATCAGAAGAAAACTGAAGTAATGACTCTGAACATAGCAACCCCAGCAACAGTCAAACTAGAAGGTAAAACCCTCCGAGATACAACCGCTTTCACATACCTTGGAAGTGATATTAGCAATGAAGGAGGCGCTGGATCTGACATTAAAACAGACTGAGTAAGGCACGAAGTGCATTCATGACCCTTCAGACCACCTGGAAATCTGCCCAATACAGCATAAGAACCAAGACTAGTATCTATAACAGCTGTGTGCTGTCAACATTGCTGTACGGATCGGAATGCTGGAGAATGACAGAACAGGATATGTCCAGACTCTCCGCCTTTCATACAACTTGCCTGCGAAAAATCTTACGCGTGTACTGGCCGACTACTATCTCGAATCAAGAATTGCTTGCACGATGCCAACAAGAGAATATGGGCACTATCATCCGAAGACGACGCTGGAGATGGATTGGACATGTGATGCGCATGGAGACTGGCTCCGACACGAAAACTGCACTGAGATGGACTCCAGAGGGTAGGCGAAAGCGTGGAAGACCCAAGACGACCTGGAGGAGAACGATAGAGCAAGAGCTGAAGGAAATGAATCATAGCTGGAACACAATACAGAGGAAGGCCATGAACAGGGAAGAATGGTGTACGTTTGTTGTGCCTAAACGCCAAGGGCGTAACAGGCTAAAGAGAGATTATCAAATAGCTTGTACTGAGCAGAGCTTTGCCACCCCAACAGTCCTTCGAATTTTCTCTCTCTCATAGGCCGTATGTCCTGCCTCTGCAGCGGTCATGCTCAAAATATCAGCTACATCCTGAATCCATCTTCTTCATGGTCTTCTCTTCTCCTCTTGCCGTGAAGCCTCCTTCCATGATGGTCTTCTCCAGCCCTTCATGCCTTTTTATTTGTTCAAAATAGGTCAATTTTCTCTTTCTTATTTGTAGCATCGGCCAGTCTTCTTTGATTTTGAGTTCTTTCTGGATAGTTCTATTTGTTCTCTTCTTTGTACATGATATATGGAGGATACTTGCTACACTTATATTCAAACGCACATATATATTTTCTACTGCCTTGTTAAATGTCCATGCTGCACACCGATATGTTGTCACTGGGAATATGCATGCTCTTAGTATTCTAATCTTTCTTTTCCTTTCAGTTCCATTTCATACTGTTGTTTAGTTGTTTAATTTTTTGTAAATATTTCATATCGAATTACAAATACAATGAACTTAGTCAGTTTTACATTGAATCCGAATACGTGTAAGTTATAGTAGTTAAAAAACAACAAACGTTAACGTGCTGCAGACAAATGCATAGTAGACCCTGGGCAATGAAGAGAAAACATATAGACATTCTACAAGATTTAAACATCGAAGAACTTAGGATGAAGAACTATGTCATGTCTCGGAACATGAAATATTTTGAACATATTCATCAACCAGCATAATAATAATAATTCAGCAAAATAAATAATGGATTTTATGGTTTCTGGACCATGAGATACAACAGGGCATCAAGCAACGGGACATTAACACATTCACTACTGAATGGAAAAACACACTATCCAAGTTGTCTTTGTTTACCTTTACATTACATGAATAAAATTTCATCAAATTAACAAATTCTACTAGACTCTTGATCGGATCCTGATGTAGACATATATACCTTTGCTGTATATGAAAACCATAAATAAGATATGTATGCGTTGATGTACATTTAGCACCAATTTTAAATAAAACAATGCTTGATCTAGCTTGACGCAGTGTGCGGCAGTTGGGTTACTTTAAAAGACCATCTTGCCGCAGTGTGCGGCAGTTAGTTCGGAAGAAGTTTAGCAACCAAACATTTAGTAACGGTACATTAAACAACGGGCATTAAGGAAAACTGAACACGACGGTTGATGTAAAGGAAATACCTGGTCAGTGATCGCAAAGTATCTCAGGTGGAATGTTATGTAAAGGACATGCTACTTGATAATGGTAACATAAATAAGTGTACTGTCTAGATTTAAATATTGACTAACACAACAATTAACACACTTTCTTCTCAATGGTTCTCTTTACTGATGGAACATATGACAACAGCTGCAGTTTTTGTCTATGAAGGAATTCGTTATCAAATCACTTAACGTTCATCTTATCAACCGTTATATAGCCTTCTGGATCACACGATTTTGTTAATTGTTTCATGATCTACATAACTGATGCATGTTGAAAACATGAGTATAAATGGTGTAGAACAGATAAAGAACAGTTCGTGCCGATTACTACCTTAATAACTCGCATGTTTTACACAGTGAAACACGTACAAACAAAGTACTATAGTTTTACAAAATACAGAAACAGTGACGATAAACAGCAACGTTTCGACCAACAAGGCCTTTATCAAGCAAACGAACAAACAGGAGTGACAAATTAAAATGAAACACAAATGGACGACCAAATACAAACGTATCTAAGGAAAGAAACGGGAAATGCACATACACAACAAATATAACTATTAAATCTTACCTACTACGTCACAACGAATAGTTGCAGCAATATGGCGACGAATATCGAAATAGGGGAAGACTGCAGTAAAACTTGGTAAATAGTGAAACACGTACAAACAAAGTACTATAGTTTTACAAAATACAGAAACAGTGACGATAAACAGCAACGTTTCGACCAACAAGGCCTTTATCAAGCTTTAACGTGTTTTACACACAAACTTCACTTGTTTTTGTTCGCTAAACCTCAAATTAAAAAACCTAAGACTCGCACATTAAACGCGATTAAAATTACGATATTCTTTATATCAAAAACAATTTTCATTAAGACTTTTATCAAGACTTTGTTGCAATCAGACAGTGACAACAGAGCACCGAAGCTGGATATACCATAACATTTCTTATGTGACAAATATTGGTTAAAAAACGTTTTCTACTTTTAATTATTTTCACTCTTTTTATACAAAGTTTAGTTGTGAAATTTATCATTTTATTATATCAATCCTAAACATGAAATCCAGAAAATATTATACAGCAGCATATAAATAATAAAAATGATATAAAGTACGCAGAATCTAATTGAAATCTTGGAACCAACTCAAAATTTTCCATTAAGGATTGCAGCTGTTGATTACTATGGAAAATAAGAAGCGCTTAAAGTGTTGCCTAGTAAAAGACGATGAATCATGGGCTACCATCAGTTCATACAAATCTAGGATAAAACATTACTAGAGTGAATAGTGGATCAAAGAAAAAGTCTTTTTTTCATTCATTAAATTCTGACTTAAGGTTACATGGAATGCTTTTTGCTGTGTCAACTGTGCGTTTGTGTGTATTTAGAAAATGGCGGACGACGGTTATGACGAACACACTCAATCTGCCGTATGCAGTTATATTACAGGTGCAGAAAGCTGGATTTTATCGTGATTGATGTTTCCTTCGACATGAATTGAAATTCAAGTGGTGAACAGTTTTGTGTTGCAACTTTAGCGACGGCGATATGCATTTATGCGGTGCAGGTTGCTTTTTGTGGCGGTACACGGCTGTTTCATTTTGGAATTAGTTCACACAGTAGACATTTCACAATCGTTAGCATTTCGTGATGATTTTCGTTGGCACAGGAACGGAGCATTATGGGGTGACCCGTTCAGGAAGTTGAAAACCGTGCTTATGAACTATGACTTAAGGTACTTGTACTTAGAAAACTGTACATGTACATCATTTAAAGCGCCATCAATTATCAGTTATATGAAGACAATCATCACATCACCTCGGACATGTCTATAGGTGCTCCGATCCCCGCCTTAACAAATGCAACAGCATTCAGGGCCCAACACGCCAGTTCGATGTTGATTAATCAATCTTTTTGAAAATTTGGTATGTAGCTCTTTTCAGGCTTTTCCAATATCAACACCCATCTCAATCTGTTCAGCGACTGGGATTTACAACCCTGAAAATCCTCCGCTGGAAACGACTCTTTCAGTGCCTTACGAATGTCATTTTGGTACATTGCAGCTCCATCTGATATCGTATCCATGCTAGCCAATATGAATTGAAACGTGATATGAATGAGAAGTTCGTTTTATGAAGCGATTGGATCATTCAATTCGTCGAAGAACTGCTTTCGCTCTGCATATGCTGATGTGCCGGCTAGTTGTCAATTTTGTGTATGTGTCCAAACACAATTTTTGGAAAAAATCATTGTTTTTGATGGGGCCGGGCCCCACTGGCCCTAATGACGAGCCGCCCCTGCTTATGTTCCTTTTAACGACTATACTTGATGTGTTTTAACAAAATTTCTTCAATACTATCTTTAAAACAAAATAGTGCGTATTATAATTTATGAATTTCATTTTTGCCTAAAATTAATTGATTGACTGATTGGACAATCATAATTTCCCTTCAATGAACAACCATGTGTGTTTCAATACCAAGACATGAAATGCAATGTTGCCAATTGCAAAATATTTTCCAATGCAGATGAAAAAATAAGGATTGGCATAGATCCGATAAAATACGAGTGCGAGTGAAAGTGACAGAAAGTGAAATGAAAAGGGAAATAACTCAGCAGACGTTCAAAATTGGATAAAGATTATACAATGGTTTCAATTTTGCAAATTTATCAACATCATTGCATAATGAATAACAACTACAAATAGCAATTTCTTAACGTTCAAGTTTATTTCTAAAGGCATGATGAGAACACGAAGTTTCTTGTAAGAACCCACAAGGGAAGTAACGGAAGCAATGAATATGATCAATAAATGGACAGTGTACAAGAATAAGAAGCTTCGAAAAATAAAGTTAGTAAAACACAGGATTTGAACCATTTACCCTTATTTCTTACGGCACCCATTGCAAAGCCTAGTAATGCGATTGTTATTACGAATATAAACAGAGCTAAAAGCTTCTTCTTCTTCCAACGCTCCATATCAACCACTTAGTTATCTACATAAAACCTGCATGTAGTGATTTGTTATGAAATTTTGTCAAGCAGGTAAAGACGGGATATTACAGTGTTGTAGCCAAGTTAATGCCCGTTATGCGTTACAAGTAGGTCAGAACATCTGATTTCTGCGATGCTTTATATTGACTAGGGTAGCTTCTGTAGGTCCTACATCAGTTGTCTCTATGAATGCTACTATGCCTTGTTTTAGTTGCATTGCAGTTGGCTACTATTCTATCATTGCATGTCCTCTTTAGGGCCCCGGCACACATGGGCGGCACTAAAAGCAAATACGCATGTTTGAAAACTGCTGTAATAGAAATATAGTGGTGTGGAGGTTTAGTATCTGTGTCGAAACGGTTAAGTTGGTTGCCTTGTTTTCTAAACACTGACCGGGTCGTTCTTTCACAAGTGCATTTTTTCATTGATTTCAAGGATCGATGCTTGAGCTACGGTGATTGGGCTTTGTGCAATACGCTAGACAAGTGGCATTCTATTTCTCCGGACAGAGACCGAGCGATATACGAAAACCAGATGCAGTGAAGTCAATCCTTTCTATTTAAACTTCATTTAAGTACGTTTGTATCCACATCTTTCGCAGCGTCATATTTCTCGTCAGATAATCATTTCTCGTCAGATAATCATTTCTCGTCAGATAATCATTTCTCAATGATTTCTAATCATAATTATATAGAATAATAATAAGCTGCAATAATTTTGCAATCATCAGGCGACATAGATGACTGAGCACAGCAAATAGTTGCGGCTTTCCGGGTGTCAATATTGTTAGGATCAGATTCTAGAGCATAAAATGAGTTTCATATGTATCATAGCCCAGTGGCGGCTCGTGATCATTTTTGTTGGTGGGGCCAGATATTTTTTTTTCCGGATAAGTCATGGTTTTAGGTTGCTATATTTTAATTTATAAAATAATAAATACACGTTATACATTATTTTTGGTGGGTCCGGCCCCACTGGTCCTTAATGACGAGCCGCCACTGTCATAGCCAAGCAACACGACTTACCAATAGTTAAAACGAGTTGATATATGTCTTAGTTTTCGGTATATAGAAGCACAATCTTATATCTGCTTAACAGTTGATGAGAATAACAACAAAGGAGTGGGGTCTCTGGGGTGTAAAGGTTAGGTGCTTGTTTCTCGATCCAAAGGTACCAACCGAGAGGTGCCGGGGTCCGCAAATGAAGCAAAGAATAGTACCACTGCGACCTACAATGCATATCGTAAGAGACGACTGATGTAGGCCTTAGGGATGCTACCCTGATAAATAACAAGCAGCGAGTAAATCAGATGTGCTGGCCTACTTGTAGGCACATAACTGGCACAACGTACAATCGCTCTTAGGCTCAGATCACATATAAATCACACAGAGTGGTTAACAAGTGGTCGATATGGAGCGTCGAAGAAGAAAAGAAAAGTCCCAAAGGTACTCGCTCTCTCCTCGTTGAGCCATCGGGATACATTTCCATAGGCTCCTGATCTCAGTGTAGGTGACATCGAGTTCCTAGTCCTATAGGAGACGGACGACAAAACGTAGATCCCATGGACAAGTTTAACACGTAAACGAATAATTGGCAGTTAGAAATCAAGACGAGCAGGCTGGAATAACGCTGGCTAGGCAAAATTCAATATTAAAATAATCTCTAAAAATATTTTTACCATCTTCTACATTGCACCGGGGACCCACGCCGACGCTACAGAGTTCCTGCACTGCTTCTAAAATCTTCCTGTTTAAGAAAGATATTGGAGCACACATAGTTACTAACTAAAGTGCAATGATGATGATCTTATCAATCCATCAATCAATTAATCAATCAATCCATCAATTAATCAATCAATCAATCCATCAATCCATTAATCAATCAATCAATCAGTCAATCAATCAAAGAAAGAATAACTTTCAAACATAGCAGTTTATAATTTCTGTTAGTGTCACATTACTGACAACGTTGACATGTATTTTCTTCAACATGGCGTAAAGATAGATAGTGGTTATTATGACAATGAACTATTGAAGTTTTTTTGTCATAACATGAAGAAAATGTCAGAATCTTATATGAATGAAAATCGTGGCATATCCTAAACGACGTAGCCATCAACCACAGTAAACTGGTCGTTGATTTTCTAGGCACCACGTATACGTTCAGTAGTTTGTCATTGCTTTCTGAATGGTTAGGTCTATTTTTACCTTTTGTAAAAATCCCACGGAAACGAATCCGCTTTCAAACTTGCCCACCGTGGGGTTTGAACCAGGTACGCTTGGGTTGTGATTGCGCTCACTATCGCTTGAGCTACACAACCCAACTGCTAATCGTGAAAGATTTCCAGTTTCGCAATGCACTCAAGCAACGCTAGGTTCAATGAACCACAACTGGTGGCAAACGTTATGAACATTTATTGAAAAGACTACGTGAACATTTCCTTACAACTTTCATTAAATGTAGGAATAATAATAATAATAAATAATAATTCCTCTCGTACCGTTGTACGTTACATAGGGCCTGCAAGTAATTTATCCATACCGCTCTATCCTGGGCAACTCGCTCAATCTCCTCCATGGAACTGAGACCGATATTTCGTGCCTCTCTCAGCAAAGTTCGCTTCAGGGTCTCCTTAGGTCGACCTCTCTTCTTGAACCCTTTGCATCCCACTTCAATGCCTGCTTTGATATTCGTTGATCATTTCTCCTCAACGTGTGTCCAACATATTCCTTATTTTTCACAGACATCGATTTTCAAATGCATTCAACTTGCTTTCTATATCTTTAGTCATTTTCCAATTCTCGCTGGCATATGTTAGGATTGATACATTTGAATTGAAAATTCGTAATTTAGTTTTAATACTATATAACTTGCAGTTCCATATTTTATTTAGACTTTTAAAAGCTGATGTTGCTTTGCCAATTCGTATCATAATTTCTTTTAACATTTCCTGTGCAATCAAAATTGCTACCCAAATAGGTGAACTGCTCTGTTATTTTTATCATTTTAATTTCCAGTGTGATATCTGCATGACTTGCCATAGGTGTCTTCATTATATTTGTTTTTCATAGTTTATCTGCAGTCCAACTTTTGATGCTATAGATGGCAAGTTGTCTGTTTTTCTTTGCATATCTTGGTTGTTTCTACTTAACAAGGCAATATCATCTGCAAAATCCAAATCTTCTAGTTGACTATTTTCTACTCAATCGATGCCAGTTTCGCCCCTGCAACATTTTCGCATCACCCAGTCAATGGCCACTCCAAACAATAGCGAAGATAGAATACAGCCTTGCTTTACTCCGGTTTCAACCATAAACCAGTCGCTGTGTCCACCATCAGTGCGAACTGCACACTGTGAACCATCATAGAGGCTCTTTATAATGTTTATTATTTTGTCTGGTATTCCATAGCATCTCAGAATATTCCACAGAGAGATTCTGTGTAGACTAACAAAGGCTTTTTTAAAACCGATGAAATTTAGTATGAGTGGTTGTTGCTTCTCAATATGTTCCTCCAAAATTAGTCATAGGGTAATTATTTGGTCTAAGCAGCTTCTCCCAGGTCTAAAACCAGCTTGTTCTTCTCTCAGGGTTGTGTCCACTGCTCCTTTGATTCTATTAAGAATGATTTTGCAGAAAGTCTTGGTCATTACTGATAATAGGGTGACCCCTCTCCAGTTGTTGCAATCTTTGAGATCACCTTTTTGGGGGATCTTAACAATTATTCCCTTCTTCCATTGATCTGGCACAGTTTCTTCTTCCCATACTTTATTAAATAGTTCTTGCACCTGGCTAATAGTTGTATCATCAGCCGCTTTGAGCATTTCTGCAGTAATGTTGTCATCACCCGCTGCCTTATTGTTTATCAAGGAATTGATTGCCTCCTTGACCTCAGCTACACTTATCATTTCTTCGTTAATTGGTAGGGAGCTGTTTCTTGCCTCTTCGTCAAACTTGAGTAGTACTGGTGGATCTTATCTTATCTTAACCACATTTGCCGTGAAGCGTCGTGGGAGAGTTAGTTTCTATCTTGTGCCAGGTGTGTTGCGCTTGACATTGTCAGTCCATGCTTTCGCAGGACTCTGAGATGTTATCTATCCATCTTGTTCTTGGCCTGCCTCGTGCTCTGCGCCCTGAGTGTCGATTATTATAGGCACGTGATGGTAGTAAATGTGGTTCCATTCTCATTAAATGGCCGAACCACTTGAATCTTTGCTTCTCGATGTACTGTATGCATGGTATAGTACAACGATGCTTCTGATATTCTCGTTTCTCACTCTATATCAGAAGCATCGTTGGTACTATACCATGCACTACATCATCGAGACTGTGGATCAGGTCTATTTAATATTTCTTCAAAATGTTCTGCCCATCTTTTCTTCTGCTCGATATCTGATGTTAGAACTTTACCATCTTTTCTCTTGATTGGGCCACCCTTTGAAACAGATGTTCCAGTAAGTTGTTTTAGTGTGTTGTGTAGCATTTTACTGTTTCCAGTCTTAGCTGCCTTTTCCCCTTCTTCGGCCAGTCTATTGACATATGCTCTTTTATCTCTTCTAGCCGCTCTTTTCACTTCCTTGTCTTTTAGTCTATATTCCTCTTTAGCTTGGATTTCATCTGTTGCATCCTTAGTATTAAATATTGCTAGTTTCATCTTTCTTCTTTCCTGAATACATTTCCAGGTGTCATCGCTTATCCAGGGTTTTCTGTCTTTCATCTTTAATCCTGCGCTACTATTTGCTGCCCCCAATAGTGTGTCTTTTATCTTAGTCCATTTGTCTTCAATGTTCTGTTCATTTTCACCATTGAGTAACTCGAACCTATTCTTAAGTTCGAGCTGATATTCCTCTTTTACCTCATTATTTTGTAGTCTTTGACTGTCTATTCGCAGTTGTTCTTTTTAGTATGGTGAATTTTCAATTTCAGTTTCAATTTACCTATGCATAAATTATAGGGATACGGGCAATTTTCGGCTCTTGTTTATAGAAAATAATTCGTTAAATTATAAATATATATCTGGGTCTATCAGGTTATTACTACTTCAAGACTGGTTCAGAAAGCTAATGTAGACAATCGCACATACAACCACACAACAGCAACAATTTTAACTTATATTTTCTCTGAAAGTATACTTAGTCTTTTACTTCTCACATCTTTCTTCCCATTAAGGTACCAACTGATTCCGGTCCATTGAAATAAAAGTCCGACTCATTTAAGTGGAAATTCACAAAATAATCTTTTTACGTCGTCGGACTGTTGGATTCCATTTAGACGAATTTTAAAAAAGAACAAAAGCACAAACGCGAAAACTAGAATATATTATTTTAAATTTAACACTAAAAAATACCAGAATTATTAACATATTTTATTAATAAATAATAGTAGACTACAATAATCATATAACATTGCAATAAAGAGTACAATGTTCTATCAAACATATTAATTAATTGGTTGATTGATAGGACCATCATTATTGCAATTCAGTGAGTAACCATGTGTGCTTCGTTCTCTTTCTTGCTCAGGAAGATCTCAGCGACTGTGCACGCACTCCTAGCACCGGCGAGGGTCATCCTGTAATTTTGAAGTTGGTGAAGATATTTTTGTGAAATGTCTTTTTAATTTTAATTAATGTTTCTCAAACAGCACTTTCAGCCTACTCTTCTTGATTTTGAACTGTCTTTTATGCGCTCTAGATTGAACACGGGGACCTACGTTTTATCTTCCGTCTCCGATAGGACTAGGAACTCGATCTCACTACACTGAGATCAGGGATTTCTGGAAAAATATCCAGATGGCTTCACTAGGAGCGAACCTGGTACCTTTGGCACGAGAGACGAGCACCTAACCTCCACGCCACAGGGACCCTTCAATCAAATATATATACAAGTCAGTAAACTCCAACGGGAATTACCGATTTTCCGACTGAAGTGAGCGAACTTAATTTGCAAGACCTCCATGGAACTGATCCAGACATAATTTACGCATTTTATCTTGATGTTCCAGAATCTGAACTCTACTAGCTAAGAACGATTCTTGCTAACAAATGTACTAACGAAATCAAACATGCATGTTAATCTTTTGTAGTTTCAAGTTCTAAACTGTTATTATTTCGTGACGTTCATTTCCTATTTTTTATTTGCTGATATATGTATAAGTATCCCTTAACGATAAGATAGATGTCAGTTCTGATCATATTTGAAGTCTGCAAGGACTTCTGGACACTATTGCGTGATAGACAACCAGACAATATTCAATGACATTTAGACAGTATTAACATTTTTTTTTTTTAATACTGTCTAAATGTCATTGAAATAGTGTCTGGTTGTCTAGCAGACAGTATTAAGTAGCAATAAGATATTTGTCACTGACCTCAGAATGTATATACTGAACGACCGACAACATTTACAAATAATGAGAAGACATTCACAAACTATGAAACAGCATTCGCAAACAATGAGACATTATTCAGTAATAATCCGACAACCTTCACAAACAATCACATATTATTCACAAAAAATCGGGCATTATTCAGTGACATTCTTACTGTTTCACTGATAGACAGCATTCACAAATATTGAGACAGTGTTCACAAACAATAATGAGACAGCATTCAGTAATAATCAGACGGTATTCTCAAACAATGATACAGTATCACTGATAATCATAATCAGACATTCACCAACAATCAGAAAGTATTCACTGACAATCATAATCAGTCAGCATTCCTGAACAATCAGACATCTTTCACTCACAATCAGACAGTATTCACAATTAATCAGGGCATTATTCACTCAAAATCACACATTATTCACTGACATCCAGACAGTATTCTCTTAGAGCAAGACATTCACTACAGCAAGACAATATTCCTTGACTTTCAGAAAGCAATCACTCAAATTCAGACAGTATTCACTGATAACTAGACCATATTTAACTGATAGCAGCACATAATTTACTGAAATTCAGACTATCGTATTCACTGAAAATCAAGTTGTCTGGCATTTTGTGCAGATTTGAGTTTGCACACGACTCAACTTTGCACCAACGAAATGTGTATATTAGTGCTCAATCATAATATAGGCGCAATACACTGTACAGTCGATTCCCCAGTGAATAGTTAAAAATGACTAATTATGTGCTCTCGCGTGGTGCCGGGCCCGAAAGGGAAGCACATAATATTACCACTTTGGCCTACAAGGCATGTCGCAAGAAGCGACTGATGTAGGACCTGGGAAGCTACCCTAGTAATTAAAAAAAAGTATCGCAGAAATCGGATTTGCTGTCCTAATTGTAGGAGCATAATTGGCACAGTATATATTCGCTCTTAGGCTCAGATCACATACAAATCGCGCAGAATGGTTACCAAATAGTCTATGTGGAGCACTCGAAGAAGAAGCTAATCTTGTGAACGTTTCAGAACCATTACCTAAACTGTTATACAAGTGCAATCCCGCTGACACTAACACTCAGCTAAGAGGTACCGAGCACCTATGGGAGATATCTGAGTGCATAGCGATGGATTCTTAGCAATTAATTAATTCAGTCATTCATTTTTACACTGGGAAATGTTGAAACGGGGTATCCAATACTTGGCAACTATATTATATATATATATACGGTACGCTGTTTTGTACTTTTTTGTCGTGATGTTTGATTGGGAATACGACTTTCTTTCAAATTCAATATAAGGAAAGACTGCATAAAACTACAGGGTGTTCAACTTAAAAGCAGCCCCAGTGAGAAATAGAAATTTGCCAGGTACGCATTGCATCTCGTCTATTTACTATTTAAACCGGTTCTGACTAGCTTGTCCTACGTCACATTTGTTCATCGCCCCTTCCCGCACTACAATTACATACCATCACACAACCTTGACCTATACTACGTCATAACTGAACCTTCTCATTTCCATACATATATGCCAGATTAGCTCCATTCACAGGCTGCTTTTAAGTTGAACACCCTGTATGTAGCAATGGCGAAACACGTACAAATAAAGTACTGCAGTGTTTAAAAGTAAAAAATAATGTACAGCAACGTTTCAAACAAAAGGCCTTTATCAAACAATGGATAAAAAAAGAGAATTCAGACTTCGTATACGGCAGACATAACATAAATAGTCAGTATTTTATTTTTACAGGTTTCACTATTTCAAAACCGCAAATTTCGCTTGAAAGAAAAAGTTTTGTTTTTTTAACTGTGACTGTAGTTAAGATCTGATTTTTTAAAACCCCTAAACACAGCTTGCGTGAAAACATTTTGCCTGATTGGAGAAAATACTGGTTTAAAAAAAAAAATTAACATTTCCGCTGCAGTGAGAACCATGTGATCGATTATGCTGCGTGGACAAGGATACAGATTCTCATCAACCACTTCCATCACAACCTTAAATAATTCTTTCACAACAGAGAGAGAATAATCAGTCTGATCTTGACATTTATAGAAATGAGTACTTTGACATTTGATAACTGATTCTGAGAATATTTTCTATTTTTCTTTATTTGTTGTGTATTGGATTAAAGTCTTTTTAAACCGAGACACTCTCATTTCAACCTAAAGCGAACATTGTTTTGGTTATATCAGAGCTTGTAGGTCAACAAACATGAAAAAAAAGAATCAATGCCTGGGTATTTAAAATTGTTTTTAAAAATGTTTATTTTTTTTAATAGGGCCCGACCCGGAAGTGCCACAAAGAATGAACCCAGTATTAGTGAAAGTAAAAACGTTTAAAACTCTGAGCGTCATAAATCTTTCGATTGAGATCTATCGTAGTTTATTTAAGTACTTTTATTTTGCCATTTGACGTTTAGTGAATGCTCCAGTCCTTTGATCGCGATCAAGTGGCCACTAAACTGTGATCTGAGCCAAAATGCCGAGAAGTGATTGTTTCTTTATTTTAATTTTAAATTCGTGTTGGGCTCTTACCCTTTAGTACCGCAGAGAGTGGTACCTAGTTATGTTTTAAACATGTAAAACCCCGAGCGTCGTCATTCTTTCGAACGAGAACTGCTTGACATTGTTTAGTTGCCTATTGGCTTTATGAAGTCTCCCACCTCTTGGCTGGGATCAAATGGGCGCAAGCACTTAGATCTTAGCCAAAATGCCGAGAAGAGACCAATTGCTTTCTGAGAATCCATAGTTATATACTATTTTATATACATCTTTTCCCGCTATTTTTGTACAGTACTGTAATGAAGTCATATTGATATAAGAGAAGACTGCAGCAAAAATATGTAACAATGGCGAAACACGTAAAAACACAGTACTGTAGTTTTACAAAATGCAAAAACAATAACAATACCCCATCAAAGTTTTGACTAAAAGGCTTCTATCAAGCAAAGTATACAATAGAAGTGAATACATTACATGTAAGAGGTGAATTTCTTCACTTTTGTTGTATTCTTTGCTTTTTAAAGGTCTTTTGGTCAAAACTTTGCTGTGTATTGTTTTTGTATTTTGTAAAACTACAGTACTTTGTTTTTATCTGTTTCGCCATTAAAGTCATAGCACGTTTAGTATTGCATGGATATTTTCTGAGAAAATTTACAGAATCGAATGATAAGACAAATCAATGATTGATACTTGAAGTATGCACGAACATTATAGCTAACTCGTGATGATTTTATCAAATCGAAAGTACTGGCATATTCGATATCTGATTGATTGACAATTTGTGGAGGGAAAAAGAGAAGTAACTCACGGATAAATTGATTGATAATATCTGAGGAAGAGGAAATAATTTTCCAGTTAGTACGGAAAATTGTTGGTTATAGTTTTGTATATGTCATAGTGGTGGTCTCGGTGGATAAGTGGTTAAGCCCTTCGCCTTGCGAGACGAAGGTCGTGGGTTCGAATCCAAACCGCGCCGCTATGTTCACGAGTGCAGTTTTTGCCAGATTCTAGGATTGTTGCTGGAGCTGCTACGAAGTTCGTGCTTTGTGCAATACTCTCAGCAAATGTCGTGTCAGTTCTGCAGACAGTGACAGAGCTATATGGGTTAAAATTCGGTGCAATGAAGTCAATCCTTTCTCTTAAAAACCCTTTATTTGTTGTAGTTTGTATACATCAACACTGCAAATGTAATGGACCTGTAAGAAGGTTCATCCGTCTGGTATTAAAAAAGTAAAGGAACCCATTCATACCTCGTGATATATAGGGCAATACAGTAAAGAAAAAAAAGGCCTGTATCGTTCCTTGACCGTCGGTATATGATGGGTGATATGGTCAGCATCACGCCGACCGCTTTTACTTTCCCAGAGCCTGTCTCTTACCCAGTAGAGACTGGCTCGACCTGAGAGCCGCCACGGTCGGGAAAAATTCCACGCCCACTGCGGGAGCCGAACCCGCACCACGAGCCTTGAGAAGCGAGTTCACTAACAACTACGCTACCACGGCTCTCCGTCTGGCATTAGCAAGGTCAATAAGTATCGAGGAAGTTTGACGACGTAAGAAAGAAATGTTACACTGTGTTGTGGAGTCATATATTTAAAAATGATCACTGCGAAGAAGCTGAGTGTATGTTGTAGGCAGGATTTGAAGGTTGTTGACGTAAACATATGCACCACAAGGACAGCGAAAAGTGTAAGAGCACATGAAGCCGAATTTTAAAACGTGCATGGGATTAGGTTTGATGTAAAAATAAAATCACAAGATCAAAGTGAGTGGACAGTGTCGTCTCTGCTTAATACGCCCTTGGACGCGATGAGCAATGATGATAAAGATTCATCTTCTTCGAGCGCTCCATTTCGACCACTTATCAACCACTCTGTGTGATTTGTATGTGATCTGAGCCTAAGAGCGATTGTACGTTGTGCCAGTTATGATGCCTACAAGTAGGCCAGCACATCCGATTTCTGCGACGCTTTTAATTTACCAAGGTAGTTTCCCTAGGTATATCGGTCGTCTCTTACGACAATCATGATGAAGATAGAGTGGTTCAATTACTTTCCCATGAGGACTCATGATTTCTTTATTGACAAAAAGCAACAATCACAATCTCATAACATTCTCCCAATTTCTATGTAAAAGACATTCACAAAAAAGATTTGTATATATATCTTGTAACAACATTGTAGAGATAATTGTTTCTGAAAGCAGTATAACATATACAAGTTGCAAGATTCATGTAGTGATTAGTATTACTATTCATAGTACATGTACTTTCGTACAGTTATACTTTTATATAGAGCATGCAAGCAATTGCTACGTACCTCTCTCTCCTGTGCTAATCGTACACGTTCAATATTTTCTATAGAATTGAGTACCATATTTATCGTCTTCAGGGTTTTTCGTCTTACTTTCGTTCTTTCTTGAACCCCTTGCCTCACACTTCAATGCTTGCTTTGGGATTGTTTGATCATTTATTCTCAGCGTATCTCCATCTTCTCTTTCTTATAACCGTTGTTACTAGTGGTTAACTGATTTCATCCCTTCTTCTGAATTCGTCTTATTTTAGTTCATTATTTGTTTTAAAACTTATAGTTTCAAATGCAGCTAAACTGCGTGTTATATCATTAGTTATTTTTGAAACTCTTTCTGCCTTATGATATGTTAAGTTCACTGTATATCCTTTACAGGACTTTGCGAATCAAGCCCAGCTTTGTAACGCTGTTTGGGATTTTTCTAGGCATTATTACATTCAGTAGTTTGCCATTGCTTTCTGAACGGGTGGTGCCATCGTCCTTTGTTAAAATCCACGCGAAACAATTTGCAACCAAACTGCCCGCAGCGTGATTCGAACTCTGAACGTCGAGGTTAATAGACCGAGTCACTAACCCCTAGGTCACAGACGCCACCATGATAGTACTGATATATAATTGAAATATAACATACGAAATGTAATTTTAAAACTATACAAATTGGTGTTCCATATTTTATTTTTTTAAACTTTTGAAAACTGACGCAGTATAATTTCTATTCTTAGTTAGTTTCCCGTACAGTAAAATTGCTGCCCATATATGTAAAATGCTCTGGGTGTTTTTTTTACTATTTTGAATTCCTGCATGATATCTGCATTACATGTCATAGGTGTCATCATTATTTATAAAGTGATTGCTGTATAGATATTGGAGTAAAGAACATTAGATGATAGCTGATAGTAATGAAGGTTCAACAATGCTTTCAGTTGTACAAATGTTATCATTTTATATTTGCGATATTAGTTTCATAAATAATGATCTCTATTATTTAGTATCACTGAAATGAGAGTATGCATTTTCCCAGTGGCTACTTATGGTTGTAAATCATGGACTATTACACAAAAATTAAGAACGAAAATCCAATCCTTCGAAACTAAATGCTACAGAAAGATCCTACGAATACCATGGACAGAAAAAGAAAGAACACTGATGTCTGGAAAGAACTAAACGTTAAAGAGAATTGGCTGATAACATACTATACAGAAAAATTACATACTTTGGTCACATCAAACGTCACGATGGCCTGGAAAGAACAATACTAGAGGGCAGGGTCCCAGGACGCAGAGGCAGACCAAGAAGAAGATGGCTACAATATATTAAAGAAACCATGAACATGAACATCGACGAAGTGGGTGAACTGGCAAGAGACAGAGTGAATTTCAGATGTGTTGCAAAGAGAGCAACGTGCTATAAAGGATATGCACCTTGATGATGATGATTATTTAGTATGTAGATAAGAACAGTATTTCTTCTTTGAACACTTCATATCGACCACTTTTTTAAACTACCCTTTGTTTGATGTATATGTGATCTGAGCCTATGACCAAAATCTTGTGTCAGCTATGCGCCCACAAGGAGGCCAGCACATCTTATTTCTGCAACGCTTTTTATTTACATTTGTAGCTTCCCTATATCCCTAGCTTAGTCGTCTCTTACGCCATGCCTTGTAGGACACATTGTTACTATTCTTTGCTCCCATTGCAAGTCCCGACAACACACGGATAAGAACAGTACAGGAACCCATGATAACCCAGATTAAGAGGAGAAAATAGCGATGAGTTGGACATACCCTACGGAAGACGCAGTCGAGTTTCAAAAGACAAGCACTGGAGTGGAACCCGCAAGGAAAACGGAAAAGGAGACGTCCTAAACAGACCTAGAGACGGAGTGTTCTTGAGAAACTGAATGGTGCTGGATTGTCCTATGAGGCCATAAATAACTTAGCCAGAGACAGGGAAAAAGTGATGAACAAGTGTTGAGACCATATGCCCTACAAGAAGAGGAATAAGTTCGTAATAAATGATTTGTTTGTGTACACAGTGATTTCATGTCTTCATTGTTCTTTCAAACAGTGAGTCTATATCACGAGACCAGTGGTTTTGATAAAACTTGTGGTTGTATCCATGTCCATCTTTGTACCATCCATTTTTGTCTCAGTTGGAAGTGTTTATCTGTTAACAGTTCGCCATTCTACATAGTTTTAATGCAGTCTCCATCTATATTGATTTTATCTCTTAAAACAGTGACATGTTGTAATATATTTAAATTAAATTGTGACAAAAAAACAGTGAAAGGAATCAATATCAAGAAATTAGAGTTAAGATCGAAAACTCGAAGATTTATTGCACAAACACGCAACAAGGATTAATTGCAAAATTTGCTAATTGTGAACCATCAACTGAAAAAAGGAGCAGAGGAAGCTATTGAATTACATAAAACCAGATAGAAAAACGACAAGAATAACAAGTAATTCAATTCTCAACAGCAAACAACAGTAATTAAAAATCAATTGTCTATCATGCTGTAACTCAAACCTAAAAAATATTCGATTGTTACTGTAGACAAGAGGCAACTACTGGACAATTAATAATACTAATGCTATTAGGTGGCTACTTATGGATGTGAATCATGGAGTATTGAACAAAAAACAAGAACGAAAATCCAGCCCTTCGAAACTAAATGCTACAGAAAGATCCTACGAATACCATGGATAGAAAAAGAAAGAACACTGATGTCCTGAAAACTAAATGTTAAAGAAAATTGGCTGATAAACAACATACTATACAGAAAAATTACATACTTTGGGCACATCAAGCGTCACGATGGCCTGGAAAGAACAATACTAGAGGGCAGGGTCCCAGGACGCAGAGGCAGAGGCAGACCAAGAAGATGATGGCTACCAGATATTAAAGAAACCATGAATATGACCATCGACGAAGTGGGTAAACTGGCTAGAGACAGTGAATTTCAGATGTGATGCAAAGAGAGCAATGTCCTATAAAGGATACGCACCTTGATGATGAATGCTATTAGATGTAGAAGAATTGAGCAGTACAGAATGATGTAGATGACACACGCTGAATAAACGATAGGTCAGATGACCACACTTGCTAACCTAGCAAAATAAAAATAAAAATTGAACAACGATAGATGGGAACATGACACATTGCCATCATTACTTTGGGTGATAATTTAGAGATTGTGTAATGGAACAACTGATATCGAGATTATTCAACTGATAACAAACATGTGGGTTAGGGTTATGATACTTTTGTATAAAATGATAAAGGATACACGAATTCTATACAAATTTACAAGGAGCAATAGATAAATTGGCAAACGAGACATCCTGATTGTAAAAGGCGATTTCAACGCCAAGGTTGCCAAGGAAACAGCTGAAGAAGAGGAAAGATAAAAGGTCCTTTCAGTATAGGACAAAGAAACGAAAGAGGCACAAAACTAATTGAATTCTGCCTAGAAAATAATCTCTCCATTACGAACAACCTAAGCAGGCAACATCCAAGAAGACTATACACCTGGACCTCACCAGATAGCAACACCAGAAACTAAATAGATTACATCTTGGTCCAAAGAAGATGGATAACAGGCATTCTATCAGTAAAGACACTACCCGGAGCAGACTGTGACTCTGACCATGAACTGCTGGTGGCAGAGTTTAAATTAAGACTGAAGACAACAAAGAAAGAAGCTGGTCCTATACGTTTTGACACAAATGTCATTCCACTAGAATACAACATAGAAATACAAAACAAATTTGACATACTTATGGCCGCTCAAGAATACATGACACCCGACGAACTGGCAGCACAGGCAAGAGATATATTACTCTCCACCGCACAAAACATCATACCCTCGAAAGTATACAAGAAACAGGTCTACATAACTGAAAAAACACTGAAGCTAATTGAAAAAGAAGAAAGCTAAAACAGACAGGGTTAAAACGAAACAGCACTGAATATAAAAACTGCTCAAGAGAAGTCAAGAAAGAAATTCGAAAAGACAAGAAACAACACACATAGTCACCTCATGCAATAAAATTGATGAATTAAGAAAACAAGGGAAAGAGAGAGAATGTACAACGAAATTAATATAATGACACGTGACTTCAGTCCATCAATACAAGTCATAAACGATAACAATGGCAAAACATTAAAAGAAAAGAAAGATGTACTAGAAAGATGGCGTGAGTACTGCAGAAACATGTATGAAGACACATCTAAAAATCCACAAAGATAATAACAGAAAGCGAAGAGACAGAACCAGCGCCCATGTTGGATGAAGTGCGCCTGGCCATCAAAAGCCTGAAGAGAAGGAAGTCACCAGGGTGCGATGATATACCAGCGGAATTGATTCAAGCAGATGGAGAGGCCAGTGTTCGGGTATATCATAAATTGTGCACAAAGATATGGAATAGCTCCTCCTGGACAAAGGAATGGAAAAGATTAGTATTTATACCTATTCCAAAGAAGGAAACATGAAACTATGCACCAACTACAGAACTATTGCCCTTATAAGTCATGCCATCAAAATCCTACTAAAAATCATAATGAAGAGGATGGAACACAAATTAGAAGATGAAATACACGAAACACAAGAAGGTTTCAGAAGAGGTAGAGGCACTAGAGAGATCATATTTGTAGCATGAGACTCATTATCGAGAAATGCAGAGAATACAACATAGACCTGCATGCATGTTTCATAGACTATAGCAAGGCTTTCGACCATATACAACACCAGAAAATGTGGAACATCATCAAAGACATGCACTTTCCAACACACATAATACAACTCATAGAATCTCTATACCACGAACAACAGGCAACCATTAAAATATGAGATGAAATAGCTGAATGGTTCGAGATTCAAAAAGGGGTATGACAGGGATGTATTTTGTCAGCATACTTATTCAACATATATGCGGAGAACATCATGAGGAATGTTAAAGACGATGTGAATTACGACCCTCTCACTATAGGCGGAAAATGCATACCACAGCTTAGATACGCAGACGATACAGTATTATTATCCACCAGTAAAGAAGGTTTGGAAAACCTAATCATGACGACCAAGAAACATAGTGAAGACCAACATCTATATTTGAATACACAAAAACAAAAATCATGTCAACTGACAAAGCAAAAGGCTCACCTGACATCCAAGTAAACAATGAAGAACTCCAATGTGTAGAGAGCTACGAATATCTGGGCTCAATAATTAACAATAACGGTGACTGCTCCAAAGAGATTTCAAGAAGATTGGCAATAGCAATCAAGAAGTTAAACACAATGAAGAACATGTGGCAAAGCACCTGCAAAATATTAAAATTAAAATATTGAGAGCATGCATTTTCCCAGTGGCTACGTATGGTTGTGAATCATGGACTATTACACAAAAACTAAGAACGAAAATCCAGTCCTTCAAAACTAAATGCTACAGAAAGATCCTACGAATACCATGGACAGAAAAAAGAAAGAACACCTATGTCCTGAAAGAACTAAATATTAAAGAGAATTGGCTGATAAACAACAAATGGACAACCAAAACAAACGTTTCTAATGAAAATCTGGGAATATACATACACACACATATAACTACTAAAACTTACCTAATGCGTCACAACGAAGAGTTGCAGAGAAATGTCGAAATATTGTAATTTGTAAAACTACAGTACTTTGTGATTAAGTGTTTTGCCAACCAAATAGTTTTACTGCAGTCTCATCTATTTAGAATATTTTGACATTTCTCTGCAACTTTTCGTTGTGACGTATTAGGTAAGTTTTAGTAGTTATATGTGTATGTAATATTCCAGATTTTCATTAGAAACGTTTGTTTTGGTTGTTCATTTGTTTTTTAAATTTGTCACTCCTGTTGTTCGTTTGCTTGATAAAGGCCTTATTGGTCGAAGCGTTGCTGTATTTTGTCATTGTTTTTGTAATTTGTAAAACTACAGTACTTTGTGATTACGTTTTCTGATAAACAACATAATATACAGAAAAATTACATACTTTGATCACATCAAGCGTCACGATGACCTTTAAAGAACAATACCAGGGGCAGGGTCCCAGGACGCAGAAGCAGATCAAGAAGAAGATGGCTACAAGATATTAAAGAAACCATGAACATGACCATCGACGAAGTGGGTGAACTGGCAAGAGACATAGTGAATTTCAGATGTGCTGCAAAGAGACAACTCCTATAAAGGATACACACCTTGATGATGATGATGGTGAGATAAGATATAAGTGAATGATCTAAATGAAATAATTTAAAAAAAACTATATAGAATGGAACTGAGAGAAAAACAAAGGTCAGAATACTAGGATCATGCATATTCCCAGTGGAAACGTATGGGTGTGAAGCATTGACAGTTAGCAACGCAGTGAAAAACGTATATGTGCTTTTGAATATAAGTGTTACAGAAGAATCCTCCATATACCATGGCCAGGAAATAGAACAAATAGATATATCCAGGGTGAACTCAAAATCAAAGAAAACTGGCTCATACTACAAATAAGAATGAGAAAATTGAAATATTTTGGACATATAAAAAGACACGAAGGGTTGGAGAAGACCATTCTGGAAGGACGTATCACGGCAAGGAAAAGAAGAAGAAGACCACATAAAATAGGGATTCATGGTGTAATTGATAATTTGACCATGACGGTTGCAGAGGCGGAACATCTGGTATATGAGAGACATTCTGAAGAACAATTAGAACTGCACAGTTCAGCTCAGGTAAAGCTACTTAATGATGATGATGATGTGCATCTCAATGTAAAATCAAGCTAAAATGTTCAAACCTGTGTAGTCGGGACGTCTTTGCCGAGCTGTATGAAGAATATAGGAATTATTTTCAATATGATGACATTCGAGATTGTTACTGCTGGCGTATAATGATGATTCTCTGAACTTTCAATTCTAATGTTATCTCAATTCTAATGTTATTCTCAAAGATCTCACTAATGTCTATAATGTACCAATTCTAATGTTATCTCAATTCTAACAAAGCCAGAAAAGTTGGACAATTACTGAATAAGATATAGAAAGTAAGATGACAGCATTTCAAAATGAAAATCGTGTCATATCTTTACAGAACTTAGCCATCAACAACAGTAAACGAGTCGTCGATTTCCTAGGCACCACTTATACGTTCAGTAGTTTGTCATTGCTTTCTGAACGGTGAGGTCTGTTTTTATCGTTCATAAAATTCCAAGGGAATTAATTTGATTGCAAACTTGTCGGCCGCGGAGTTTAAACTAGGTAAGCTTGAGTTGTGATCGAGCTTTCAACCGCTTAAACTGCATACGCTCACTGTTTCAAAATTGCATTTCAAAATAGAATTAGAAAAATAATGAACATGAAATTGGCCGAACTTAGAAGACGGCATGAACTCCGATATAAAAAGTGTTATTTAAAAAAACGATAAAATGGAGATATGATGGACATACTCTGAAAATAAATGAATAAAGAATCACAAAGCAGACGCTGAAGTTGAAGGCAAATGTTCAAGAAAGAAAGGGCGCCATAGTGAAACCCTGAAACGAACTTTAATGAGAGGCGAGAACAATCAGACTCAATTCCATAGAAAAGATTCTACAAGTTGAATAGGATAGAGTGTATATAGAAATTGTTTGCATGCAAATAACTTATAACAGTAAGGAGAAATACAATATAACAAAAATAATGACTCGTTAAGACTCCGTTCAACATCTGGGGGTAGAGACACCAACTCGTGTCATGAGTACAGCACCTGGGGGTAGAGACACCAACTCGTGTCATGAGCACAGCACCTGGGGTAGGGGACACCAACTCGTGTCATGAGCACAGCACTTGGGGGTAGAGACACCAACTCGTGTCATGAGCACAGCACTTGGGGGTAGAGACACCAACTCGTGTCATGAGTACAACACCTGGGGGTAGAGTCACAAACTTGTGTCATGAGTACAACACCTGTGAGTAGAGTCACCAACTCGTGTCATGAGTACAGCACCTGGGGTGAGAGTCACCAACTCATGTCATGAGTACAACACCTGTGAGTAGAGTCACCAACTCGTGTCATGAGTACAGCACCTGGGGGTAGAGTCACCAACTCATGTCATGAGTACAACACCTGTGAGTAGAGTCACCAACTCGTGTCATGAGTACAACACCTGGGGGTAGAGACACCAACTCATGTTCTGAAATGTGAAGTTATTTACTCTTAGTGTGTGCAAAATTCCGGAATGTGGAGTCATCTACTCTTGGTGGATGCACTGTTCCGGAATTTGGAGTTATCTACTCTTGGTGGATGCTCAGTTCCGGAATGTGGAGTTATCTACTCTTGGTGGATGCTCAGTTCTGAAATGTGGAGTCACCTACTCTTGGTGGATGCACAGTTCTGAAATGTGGAGTCACCTACTCTTGGTGGATGCTCAGTTCTGAAATGTGGAGTCACCTGCTCTTGGTGGATACACAGTTCTGAAATGTGGAGTCACCTACTCTTGGTGGATGCACAGTTCCGGAATGGGGAAGGAGGGGGTGGGTTAGTGAACAATTTCTAATCTATGATCTAGCATTAGTAAATGCTGTCTGATAGAAACACGTAATACAACATCCACAGGCTTAGATATCTATTCTCTTAAGAACACTTTAATAAACTTATCCACTTTACACGCGCTTGAGACGACCAATAGATAGCGTCTTGGAACATGCCAAGTTGGACTTTAATCTTAAATCTGATCGTTTGTTACAGAGTGAGACAAATTCCCCAAACACTTTATTTTTGGCTTCACTTTGAGTAGTGTTGGTAAATCAGACTAGTTTTTATTTGCTTAAACTAGTTTGCATCTTATTACCACTTTCACACACATGTAGTACTCAAATAAGTTTAGTAGGTTGTTGCGTGATAGTGAAAACTAATATTTGATACCACCGTTGCTGTCGGAGAATACAATTTCAACTTGTTTTCAAACCAATATTCAATTGTAGGGAGACCGTATACTTAATTTATGTTGAGCAATTTTCTGTGGCTTAGGGATAGTGACTCGGTCTATTAACCCCGACGTTATGAGTTCGAATCAAGCTGCGGACAGTTTGGTTGCAAATTGTTTCGCGTGGATTTTTACAAAATGACGATGGCGTCACCCATTCAGAAAGCAATGGCAAACTACTGAACGTAATAATGCCTAGAAAAATCTCAAACAGCGTTAAAAAGCTGGGATTGATTCGTAAAGTCCTTAAAAGGATATGCAATTAACATTTTTTTTTAATTTCGGTTACTACAAGCTTGGTTGTGAGCCGCAGTAGCGTAAAAAAAAGTAAAGGAACCCTTTCATACCTCGTGGTTTATAGGTCAATACAGTGTTAGGCCTGTATTTTCATTGACCGTCGGCACACAATGGGTGATGTGGTCAGCATCACGCCGGCCGCCTTTACTTCCCAGAGCATGTCTGGTACCCATTCGAGGCTGGGTCGACCTGAGAGCCATTGTGGTTGGGAAAAATTCCACGCACATTGCAGGAGCTGAACCCAGACCACCAACCTTGCCAAGCGAGTTCACTAACAACTGCGCTACAGCGGCTCTCCCGCAGTAGCGTAGTTGTTATTAAACTTGTTTATTAGGATAGTGGTCTAAGTTCATTTCCATAGTGGGAATGGAATTGTTTTCGACCGCAACGGCTCTCCGGTCGACCTAGCCTCAATAGGTACCAGGAAAACACTGGGAAGTAAAGGTGACCGGCGTGATGTTGAGCACATCACCCGTCGTGTGCCGACGGTTAATGAATCTACACGTCTACAGATATGTAGGCCAGCAGATCCGTTTTTCTGAAAGCTTTTGTGTGTGGGTTCGCCTACCTTGCTCGTGACAATCTCTGCACTGACTACACGATACCTTCCGTTAGTGACCCTGGTTTGCGCTGGTTCTGAAGTGACCACTTCTTAACTAATCCTTGTAATTTGTATATTATCTGAGGCAAAGAAGACGAGACGAGTGCCGTTATTAAGACGCAGCGAGGCTGTTCTGTTAGATCGGGAGAACGACAAGGGGAACAAGAGATAAGGGACAGAAGGTGGTGATGGATAGGACACACACTGAGGAAAACCCCAGACAGCATCACCAGACAGGCCCTCTGATGGAACCCTCAGGGAATAGAGGTAATGTACGACCCAAGAATACCTAGAGACCGGAGTTGAAGACGGAATGCAAGACGATGGGAAGAGAGGGGAGAGATCTGGAAAAGATGGCCTTGGATATGAGAGATTGGAAGGTCTTGGTTGCTGACCTATGCTACCCTAGTGGCAAAATGTGAAGAATAAGAAGAAGAAAAGACCGTCCTGTGAAAGAACATGCTCATCCTTGTAGAACACGACGGTTCCATTGTTCCAAGAAATTAGGGGGTTTTGATCTGTATTATTTTCCTGGGAAAGAACTAGGAAATATTGTAACTGACGGTTGAGATATCTGTCCTATGAGAGAGATAAATTCCGTAGGACTGTTAGAGGGGCAACGTTCTGCTCAGGACTAGCTATATTATGATGAAGTATTGGGTACTAGAGAATCACTGGGAAGTAAATGCTGCAAGTGTTATATTGAACACATTACCCATTGTGTGCCGATTGTCAATGCAAAATACAAGCCTAGCACGATATTTCCCAATACACCTCATGGTATGAAAAAAGAGCACCTTTACTTTGCTTTATTTACAAAAGTGATCAACGATATTAAATATTGTTTGCCTCATATATCTCTTGAAGTTTATCAAGTAGTCAAAGTAACTGTTTAAATACAAGACTAGACATCGTTGAAGTAAAGCTCAGATCATTTGTAATTTAATTTTTTTTAAATGTATTTTATTGGGCCCTACTTGGAAGTGCATAACGAGTGTTCACAGTGCGATTGAACGTGTAAACTCCAAGCATTGTCACTATTTCGAATGAGACCTGCTCCGATTGTTTAAATAGGTTGGATTGCGCCATTTGGTATTTTATAAAGCCCCACCCCTGGTCGCGTTCAATATAGGGGACTACACTTTAATCTTAGCCAAAATGCCAAGTAGCAATTTAAATTATTTTTTAAACAGTGTATAAAAGTGTATAAAAGTGTATAAAAGGTTTAAAAGCCGAAGGATTGATTTCATTGCACCGGGTTTTTAACCCATACGGCTCGGTCGCAGAAATTGCACGCCCCCGGCCGAGAGTATTGCACAAAGCACGAACTCCGTAGCTCCAGCAACAATCCTAGGGGTCTCTAGAAAAACTGCACTCGTGAACAGAATGGCGCGGTCAGGACTCGAACCCACGACCTTCGATTCACAAGGCAAAGGGCTTAACCACTTAGCCACAGAGACCCCCGAACAGTGTATGGGCCTTTACTCATTGGTACTCAGCGGGTGGTGGTACCCAGTTACGTTTTAAACTCGTAAAATCTCCGATCGAGCGTCGTTGCTCTTACAAACGAGAGCTGGTCTGAATTTTTTTAAAATTTTTTTGCTTTTTTTTTTGTAGTTACCATTGGCTCTATAATCACAATATATGCTAAATGTATATGTCATATATTTACTTGATTTTGTATTTTTCTCTTATTTTTCCACTTACAATTTTTCTGTATTTATTTCGTTATTCGTTTTAGTCACATATTTTCATTCGTTTTTAACCGTTGTTATATCATTGTTAAAGTCTAGTGTTATGAGTTATTCGTCAGGTTTATTGTATCGTTTTGCTTGATAAAAGTCTTTTTGGTCGAAACGTTTCTGTGTTTGTCATTGTTTTTGTATTTTGTAAAACTACAGTACTTTGTTATTACGTGTTTTGTCAATTGGCTCTATGAAGGCTCACACCCTTAGGCTGTGATCAAATGGACACTGCACTTTGATCTTAACCAAAGGCCCAGAAGCGATATTAAGAAGATGGGAACACACAAACTGACACACAGACATATACAAAGGGAGACAAAGAGAATTACACACCGCTGAGACAATGATGAGCATAGCGTCAAAGTGTGTACATTTCCGGGTTTTAAAAATAACGAAGGCCCACAACTCACAAGTTATCGATAACGAGCTTGATCGCAAAAGGGAGACACATTTTCTGCCTGAACGCACATAAAAAAGATTGCTTATATTTTAGACAGTTTCATCTTCTAAAAGCTGGACGTAGAAACTCATACACAATCTTCTAGCAGCTTACAAAACTGCACTAAAATGACGTTAAAACACGTCAAAATGTTTTGTACTTGTGAGAATTATTATCCCCCTTCAATGTCCTACCCAGACTGATAAGTTTTAGTGTATAATATCTCTGACGCTAGTCACGCATCAAGTTAGTACGTCAGGTCTTAATGTTCGTTTAGTTCACTTCCATTTTAGAGACACGAGCTTGTCTTCTATAATATCCTACCAAGTTCTCTCTCTCCCCAGGTTACAATGGTGTCTGTGAACATAATGAAAGGCATGTATTATTCATGACATAGTTTTCATAGTTCATTTTACTTGGTGTCCTCTTCATTTCTTTAATATATTTTATTTTAAATTTAGAATTTTTAGAAGACCTTTTATGTGGCAGCAGGATTGACAATAAAATGAACCTACGAGATTAGCCATTTTGTTGTATATTTCCCTGAAGGATGTGAGAGAGAAAATGAGATGAAGGAAGGAACATAGCTGATGCTTAGAAATGTTTGAATAAGAAAGAACAAAGAATGTCGAGACGATGCAGTGGGCAACATAAAAGTTGAATATATAAAAGGCTGCAGTAAGAACAGATAATGATGTTTAGTACTTGAAGTGTTATCTCTCTCTCTTCCTCTCACTCTCTCTCTCTCTCCCTCGTGGCGTGTCTGACGCTTTGGACATCAACAAATACACACCATTCTTCTTTATTGTCGTCCGTTCTCTGTTTTCTGTTTCAGATGCGATTCATTTATTTTAGCTCTTGTTCTACTGTCCTCATCCAGATCGTTTTGGTATTTCCACGATTTCGTTTACCGGCTGACCACTGTTTCATTGCTGATGCTAACATTCTCAGACTGACCACTACTTTCGTTGATGATGCTACCATTCTCAGACTGACCACTGCTTTCTTTGATGATGCTAACATTCTCAGACTGACCACTACTTTCGTTGATGATGCTAACATTCTCAGGCTTACCACGGCTTTCTTTGATGATGCTCTCATAGTTGCCAGTTCTCCCCAGGTGGCAACTGAGGAACCAGACAGTTAGCTTTAGTGTGTAGCTTGTATATATTTATATATTTTAATATCGGACTTAGTGTTACCCTTCTGCTTAGAGAGTGTATCCGCTATTAAAATATCTAAATATATACAAGCTACACACTAAAGCTAACTGTCTCGTTCCTCAGCTGCCACCTGGGAGACTGGCTAACTATGACAATGCTAACATTTTCAGACTGACCACGGCTTTCTTTGATGATGCTAACATTCTCAGACTGACCACTGCTTTCTTTGATGATGCTAACATTCTCAGACTGACCACTGCTTTCTTTGATGATGCTAACATTCTCAGACTGACCACTGATTTCTTTGATGATGCTAACATTCTCAGACTGACCCTACTTTCTTTGATAATGCACATTCTCAGACTGACTCACTCATTTCTTTGATGATCTAACATTCTCAGACTGACCACGGCTTTCTTCATGATGCTAACATTCTCGGCTGACCTCAGGCTTTCTTTGATGATGCTAACATTCTCAGACTGACCACTCTTTCTTTGATGATGCTAACATTCTCAGCTGGCCCCGCTTTCTTTGATGATGCTAACATTCTCAGACTGACCACTACTTTCTTTGATAATGCTAACATTCTCAGACTGACCACTACTTTCTTTGATAATGCTAACATTCTCAGACTGACCACTGCCTTCTTTGGTGAAACTAACATCCTTAGGATGACCACTGTTTTTTAATGATATTTCGTTTGCCAGCATAATTGATGTCTGTAAATTCGTCGCTAAAGCAACAGTTACTCTGTTCTGATGTTGCCACCTTCAGTTTGAGAGGTTAGGGCCGAGCACTATGGGGGCACACTGGAAACGTAAACAGCGATTGTATTTTGGAAAAAAAGAAATTAAAGAAAGGCATTAAGATTGCACTGCAAATGTGTTCTTCTATCTCAACAGACATACATCCTGCAAGCAAACAAGTCAGGTTAACAATGTTATGCTAATTGTCCTACTCTTTTATATCATACCGTCCCACCATGTCAATGGCACTACAATCCAACCAAGTGAAAGAATTCAAATACTTAGGAAGCATATTCACAGAAGATGGAAGACTAGACAGAGAAATAGAGGCTCGTGTACAACAACCAAATGATGTAACCTATCAGCTAGCCCCATTGTTAAGGCATCCAAATATCCCCCTGGCAGGTAAACAACAGATGATCTAAAGCATTTTCATGTCTACTTTGTGTTACCATAGCCAAACATGGACATAAGCAAATCGCAGTCACAAAAAATAACTACATGTGAAATACGATGCCAATGAAAAGTTACCAACAACACAAGAACAGACAGAATCACTGACATCAGCACAAGAAAGAAAGATGGGAAAGAACATTGCTTGAATTAAATTGAGAAATAAAGAATGAAGTTGTTCCGCCACGTAATAAGAATTTAACCAAACTCCACTGTATACAGTCTTCTACAACAGACAATAATGAGAGAAAAGGGAGTGGAAGAACACGAAAATGATGGATTGATTCATTGCAGAATCCTGTCAAAAAGCAAACATAACTATCACCGAACACACTAGAACAGCGCAAGACAAAAAAAAAACCCAGTAAACCACGAAACTGAGTATCAGCCCAGTAACAGTGTAACGACAACAGAAGAAGAATATACCGTCTCAGACATACAAAGTTATAAAAACTCGCTATGATAATTGTTATATTATTTTGTTTATTATTGTTTCAGCGCATGTATCACCCCCAAAAAATGGAAATGTCAGGTTAACTTTGTAGGTTGAAGAATAAAGTGCCTGTCATTTCCCATTTCTAGACCCAAGTATGCGGATGGTAGTGGTACCAATTCCTCAGAAGCTGAAACTTCAGAAGCTGAAAATAAACACACATCTTTGTGTTTTCGATTCGGTAAGCGAACGCTCTACGCATTGAGCTCATCCGTACACTAACACACACACACAAACGTACACACACACAGTGCGTAATAATATATCTTATTATTATTATTATTGTTATTATTATTATTATTATTATCATTATATCATTACATTATTATTATTGTTATTATTGTTATTATTATCGTTATTGTTATTATTGTTATTATTATCGTTATTGTTATTATTGTTATTATTATCGTTATTGTTATTATTGTTATTATTGTTACTATTGTTATTATTATTATCATATTGTTATTCTGCTATTATTATTATTATTATTATTATTGTTATTATTATTATTATTTATCTTCGTTCCTCGTGGAGAATAGTGCTTTAAAATTGATTCACCACTTTTTCCCCAGTCTCTAGAATTTTATATGGCTTACAATATGCTTCAGTTTCTTTAAAAACATAGTATCTGGTCTGTTTAGGCGTCCCCGTTTTCGTTTCCCTGTGTGTTCCACTCAAGTGCATATCTAGTGATTCTCGACTGTGTCTTCCGTAGTGCATATCCGATCCACCGGCGTTTTCTCCCTGACCTGGGTCATCATGGGTTTCTGCTCTGTTCTTATCTACAAGTCTGTGTTTGCCACTCTCATCATCACAAATCAATTATACAATCTGACATTTGTTGATAAAGCTCTGAATCGTACATTTAACTTTGTGCCTACTCACGATATATATATATATTAGATAGATTGATTGATAATATCCCCCTAAACCTCTATACATCTCTCCCTCTATCCATCTATCTATCTATCCATCCATCCATCTATCTATCTATCTATCTATCCATCCATCCATCCATCCATCCATCCATCCATCCATCCATCCATCCATCCATCCATCCATCCATCCATCCATCCATCCATCCATCTATCCATCTATCTATCCATCCATCCATCTATCTATCTATCTATCTATCCATCCATCTATCCATCTATCTATCCATCCATCCATCCATCTATCTATCTATCTATCTATCTATCTATCTATCTATCTATCTATCTATCTATCTATCTATCTATCTATCTATCTATCTATCTATCTATCTATCTATCTATCTATCTATCATCTATCTATCTATCTATCTATCTATCTATCTATCTATCTATCTATCTATCTATCTATCTATCTATCTATCTATCTATCTATCTATCTATCTATCTATCTATCTATCTATCTATCTATCTATCTATCTATCTATCTATCTATCTATCTATCTATCTATCTATCTATCTATCTATCTATCTATCTATCTATCTATCTATCTATCTATCTATCTATCTATCTATCTATCTATCTATCTATCTATCTATCTATCTATCTATCTATCTATCTATCTATCTATCTATCTATCTATCTATCTATCTATCTATCTATCTATCTATCTTCTATCTATCTATCTATCTGTCATATCTGTCAAATTTGACCTTAGTAATATGCATGGTTCTGCAAACCAAAAGGCTGAAATGTTAGCTCTTTTATGCAAATATAATGATGTTTTCTCTTGTAATGATTCAGATGTTGGTTATGCTGATAAAGTACAGCACCAAATCCGTTACAGGATACCAACCCCATTAGTTGCCATACCGGCGAATCCGCCCCGTTTTATACGGAGGTACAGAACCATATTTCGGATCTCCTACAGAAACAGGTTATTCGCGAGAGTGTTAGCCCCTGGGCTGCACCAGTTGTTTTGGTCAGAGAAGAATGGATCCTTGCGCCTCTGTGTGGACTATCGAGAGTTAAACAAAAGGACAATTAAGGACGCGTACCCTCTGCCTCGCATTGACGACTACCTGGATTCCCTAAATGGTGCAGAATTGTTTACCACTTTGGATTTAACTAGTGGGTATTGCCAGGTAGCAATGAAACAGGAGGATATAGATAAAACTGCTTTTGTACGCCTTTTGGATTGTACGAGTATACGAGAATGCCAATGGGTTTGACTAATTCCGCTGGTACTTTTCAACGTTTGATGCAGAATTCCATGTCTGATTTCATGTTTAAATCCTTATTGGTATATTTAGATGATATGTTGATTTTTTCAACTACTTTTGATGAACATTTGACTCGTTTAGGCAATGTGCTGGAAAGGATAAGATCAATAGGTCTAAAAGTTAATCCTAATAAATGTTTTTTGCAGAGATTCAGTTGATTTTTTAGGTCACACTGTTTCAGGTAGTGGCATCGCAAACCAGCAATCCAAAGTATCGTCCATACAGAATCTTAGCATACCCACTAGTGTAAAGCAAGTAAGGGCTTTTCTGGGTATGGCGGGGTATTATAGAAAATTTATCCCCAGGTTCTCACAGATTGCAAAACCTCTTATGGATATGGTAAATTAATGCCATTCCTCTGATCTAACCAGAAGAACGAATCGCCATCAGTTGAAAGGCTCGGCTGATTTAAAATGGAATAGTGATTGTGAGAGTTCCTTTCGGGACCTTCAAACTAAATTGATCTCTGCACCCATTCTGGGATTCCCCAATTTTAGCAGTCCCTTCATTTTGGACATTGATGCCTCTTTTAGTGGTTTGGGGGCGGGTGTTGAGCCAGAAACAGGATGGTCACTATAAAGTGATCGCTTATGCCAGTAGGACTCTCCGAAGGGAGGAAAAAAACATCAAGAGTAGTTTTAAACTCGAATTATTGGGTCTGAAATGGGCTGTTACCGAAAAGTTTCGCTCATATCTATTAGGTAACAAAGTAACTATTTACACCGATAATAAGGGTTTGACTTTTTCAAATAGAGCGCATTTAGGAGCCATTGAACAAAGGTGGTTATCTCAGATGGCGGTCTTTGATTATGAAATCAGGCATCGTCGAGGCACGTTAAACAAAAATGCTGACTTCCTATCGCGGTATCCCTTGCATGTGACACTGGATGAGGCGAATTGCGATGCATTGTCAGAAGACGACGACATTGGCATTAATCAAATTTATTTCACACAGCCCCCTTGTAGTCGTGATATGTCTGTACAGACGACTAGTATTGTTACTAACGAGCGACCCCACTCTTATAGTTTATCGGATGTGAAATCTTTCCAGTTGCAGGATTCTGCGCTTCAGGTCGTGATAAGAGCTCTGGAGATCGATACTCCGACAGACACCACCAAATGGCCCAGGGAATCACGACTCTGGTTATCCCGTGATAATCTTTGCATGAAAATGGGGATACTCTGTATGAAAAAGAGGTGTGACTATGAAAGTAATGAATTAAATATTATTTTACCTCATGCTCTACGCCAGATAGTATTAGCAGCTATCCATGAGATTGGCCATCAAGGGCGAGATAAGACATTGTCGTTATTAAAGTCCCGTTTTTTTGGTGTGGTATGGCAGGAGATGTGAATAATTTAGTAAAGTCATGTGCCGTTTGTAATATGACTAAACCACCAGGGAAAATCACAACGGTTTACGGTCATATAATAGCTACATATCCTTTAGAAATGATAGCCATGGACTTCATGGAGTTTTCTAGAGATTCCGGCGGCTTTAAACATGTGTTGGTGTTAACCGATGTTTTTACTAAATATGTTGTGGCCATTCCTACCAGAGATCAGACTGCCAATACAGTGGCAGATGTAATCCAGTCTAGATGGATACCTGATTTTGGGATACCAAATAAATTACACTCCGACCAGGGGAAGGCATTTGAGTCTTCCGTTATATTTGAACTCTGCCATAAGTATGGAATTAAGAAGTCCAGGACCTCCGCATACAACCCAAGAGGAAATGGTATATGCGAGAGATTTAATAGAACATTGTTGACTATGCTTCGTTCGTTAGGAGATTCTGAAAAGTTGGAATGGTCCCAGCATGTTCCACATGTAGTATTGGGTTATAATATTACTCCCCATACAACCACAGGGTGGTCTCCTTATTATTTACTTTTGGTAGGCACCTAAGTTGCCAATTAATTTTGTCATTGACGATTTGTTTAATCCTGATATACAGGAGAATGATACTATAGTTGTTCACAAAAAGAAATTGACAGAGGCCCGAAGAGATGCCGGCGACAGGGTAGCCTGTCTACATAAAAAATTTGATGACAACCAAGGACAAATTGATATTATTCAAATGAATACGTTAGTACGTAGAAAAATAGGCCAAAATAAGGACTCTGACAAGTTGGGAAAACTGTATTCAACCCAAATATACAAAGTGGTTCAGACACCTGATGATAAATCAAGGTATTACGTCATCAGTCCGGTTGATGACAATAACCAATCTAGGTTAATAATTTCGGGACGTCACATTAAGAAATGTGAAAATTTCCTGTGTTAATATGTGCACAGATGGACAATTAGATATAGGATAAACTAGAGGTTTATTTTTTTAGGGCATTGACTCATCTGAGACTTTATAAAATGTCCAGTCGTAAGGGGGAACATACGTGAAAGGTTAATTCCTTTGTGATTATATAAAATTACTTTAATTCCTCTGAAGGGATTGAGAAGTTGTTTAATGTGGGTGGTGGTTTTAATATTGTTCAAGATGGTTCAATTGTTCTGTGGGTTTGGTGTGCAATTCCTTTTTTTGGAATCGTGAGCCTGACTTCTTATGTTTGTTAGGTATTTAAGTCAGTGTTTTTTTTATGAATTCATTTCCCATGAGTTTAGAGGGTGATTATTATACCTCACGGTGCTTGGATAATGAGTGTTGGATGTTGTCCACACATATTTCATTGCTAGCTAATGAAGCAGTGAGGATACTGCACGCATCGATTTCCATAGAGTGGGGTGTGAGTGTTATTATCCCCTGCATTTCATATAATGTAGGTACATTGGACAGTGACATTGTGGATGTCAAATTTTGTTGGGTTTTGTCCTTCCTCGGGGTTGTGGGTTGCTTATTGGTTCCTCTATGTGCAGTCATATACTGTAGAATGTTCAACAGTATATTTATTAGAATTTTTCATGTCATATTCTCGTTCTAATTTATTTTTTTTGTTTGAGATTCCAGGACAAGACTCTGACAGGCAAGAAAGACATAGTGACATGACAGTTGTGAGCTGGCCCTTGGCCTTCCTACATCATGTGAAGTTAGGATGCGCAGTACAGTTGACCAGATGTTTCCTTTGCTCGTGAGAAAGAGTTACCGGAGTTACACGGCTGATATTTCAATTATATTATGCAAATATTGCTGATTTGTTTATATGATATATTGTTTCAGCATAGAGCACATAGGGTTGACCGTTGATGTTAGCCATGGTCACCTATGACCAGTTGACGAGTCACGTTCAACGACGTGTGGTGACTAGTTCCCATTTAGCTCGTTCAACTGGGTCATCCTGAGATCCCGTCAGGATTTTCTTTTCCTTTTCGACCATGGTTGACTGTTGTAGTTAGTTGTTGTGGAGCCACATTTCACAATTTTGGAGACGTGTTCCCATTTAGCTCTCACACCGCTAATGACCCTGAAGGACTCTACTAATGTGCAGATTTTGGTTGGGATTTCGCCGTCAGGGGCGACGGCGAGGTCTCCAGGGGGGTGTCATAGTTCCCCAGGTGGCAGCTCAGGAACGGACAGTTAGCCAGATAGTTAGTGTAGTATAATTAGATATTATATAGTTGAGACTATGTGTTGCACTCTCTAAGTAGAAGTGCAACACATAACTACGAGACAATGACGCTTTTGTGTAGTTAGGGAGTGACGATTGAGTAACTGTTGCTAGTTAGTAAACAAACATAGAGACATTCGACAATGAACCTTTGAGATGGGAAGACGTGTTTCGTATGTCTAGATGTGATACCATAAATAAACATACATCGAAGTCAATCATAACTGTGTTCGAGTTATGTGAATACTACACAATGTAACACCATCATCCACCATCACTATATTTCTTCGTAGGAGGAGACTAGCCCCTCCTACAACATATCTATCTATCTATCTATCTATCTATCCATCCATCCATCCATCCATCCATACATCCATCCATCCATCCATCCATCCATCCATCCATCCATCCATCCATCCATCCATCCATCCATCTATCTATCTATCTATCTATCTATCTATCTATCTATCTATCTATCCATCCATCCATCTGTCCGTCTGTCTGTATGTATGTCAATCTGTCTGTCTTGTTGTCACTCTGTATGTATGTAAATATGTCTGTCAATCTGTCTGTCTGTCTATATGTCTGTCTATATGTCTGCCTATCTATTTATGCACCTCTCTGTCTAAATGAATCACTTTGGCAAACAGACATTGTTTCCAATTCGTTAAATCCATCTGTAGGTGTTGAGAATGTATTTGTCCATACGATCACTTTTCTTATGACACAGTGACCTATAAAAAGTGATCACTCACTGTTGTATTAAAATATCGATTTATCTGTCCTTATAGAGAAGCCTACGTTCGTCAAGGAACACACAGAAGAAAGAAAATTGATACTATTTCATGTTTTCTTTTTATTTTCTGTTGTTTTGTTTTCCTTAAAAAATATAAAATATTGGAGAACGTTAGTGTTGTAACTAAACTTGGTATTGAGATGCAGGACTAGTTTGTGGTTCCTTCATGGTTTAAATGAGGCAGAAAATTATTTTGTTAGTGTTGTAACTAAACTTGGTATTGAGATGCAGGACGAGTTTGTGGTTCCTTCATGGTTTAAATGAGGCAGAAAATTACTTTTGCATTTCAAAGGAAAATAATGACTGTTAAAAAATATAGAGTTCTGGATGAATGTAGGTATGGAAAAGAGAATTTGAAAATAAGATTTCTTTTGAAGAGAAATAATATAATACACACATTTACATAGAATCAGTTGGAAATGGTATTAGTGAAAAATGTAAAAATTATATTAATAAGGAAAATTGGAATACTATACGTTAAAAAACATTATGAATAGTATACCAACAAGAAAAAACATTATGAATAGTATACCAACAAGAAAAAACATTATGAATAGTATACCAACAAGAAAATATGAACAATATACTAAAAAAAGAAATTTGAGCAGTATACTAATACGAACTAGAAGTTTATGAACTAAAGATATAGAAAACAAGTTGAATGAAATAATTTTAAAAAAATATGTCTGTGAAAAATAATAAACATAAAATGGGACGAATTCAGAAGTAATGAAATCAGAGAAATTTCTGGTTAACCACTAGTAACAACTGTTATAAAAATGAGAAGATGGAGATATATTGGGCAACATTGAGAAGAAATGATCAAAGAATACCAAAGAGTGGCAGGCAAAGTGTTCAAGAAAGAGAAGTCGTCCAAGGGAAACCCTGAAATAAACTTTGCTGAGAGAGGCTAGAAATATCGGATTCAATTCCAAGGAAGAAACTGAACGAGTTGCCCAGGACAGAGCGGTATGGAGAAATTACTTGCAGGTCCTATGTAATAAAGTATAACGGTACAACAGAAATTGTTATTATTATTATCATGTACACATTAGTACATTTTTTCAGTTATCTTTTCACGAGCTTGAGAGACGGAATGTCAGAGCATACTTCGTGAACAGACATAACTAGTATGTCAATACACATAAATAAATACATTAGATCACTGTAGAGCAATGCGGACTATATAGGACAACTACTTCCAGTATCAGGAAGGAGGATGTGGCTGCACCTCCATTGGTTATCTAGGTTTTTGGTACCTGTTGTTTTATCTGACTTTCAGTCGATGCTTAGGAAGACCCATAATGGCAGGTTGTGGTATGAGTGGATGTCATCTAAAGAGGTTTTCCACCCGCAGAAGCTCAGTTGGATCTTCTTGACATACGTGTGTTCGTGACAATGAGAGATCGGACAGACACCGACATCATTGTTTGCCAGGGAGTTTAGGATAGATAAGGAGAATGTTCTTTTGTATCTTGGCGACCTACTGTTGGATGAAGACATTGAAATTAACGTTGAATCTATCCAGCGATTTAGTGAATTTGGGGTTACCCGTTGGGTAAATAGAACTGGATGCCTGAAGGGTAGAGAGAGGGAGAGAAGACTGTATTTAACCAGGAAATCACAGGAACCATCAGTATGCATACCCTTCGACATCTGTTCGAGGAGACTGTGCACCTATTGATCTGCCCGATTCTTCAACCAATAACTAATAATATAACTAAATAGTAAGGAAAGTAATGGGCCACGTTAAACGTCCCAGTGGTTTGGAGAAAACAATAATGGAAGGAATGGTTTCTGGAGTACGAGGAAAGGGAATACCAAGACGAAGGAGGCAGTATGAAATCAAAGGAACCTTGAACATGAGGCTGGCAGAAACGGAAGAACTTGCTAGAGACACAGAGTTTGTCGGGCTGACCGTGATGAAAGCGATGTTCAGCAAAGTGACAAGCTACTACTTGAGTAAGGGAAGTGCGATTCTGAATATTTTAATATTATAACACAGAAAGTATCTTTAAAAATAATAACCAAAACTGTGTAGATCAAAATATCGATTTAGTATTATGTTGTTCCGTATAAAACTGTATTACTTTGTGTTGTGATATTTTGCACAAGTGTTAACAACGAAAATTATTAACCTTTTCCTTCTGTAATTTTATGTGACCACTGAACGCATTATATTGCAATGTAGACTGAATTAACTATTACACTGGCGGTACTTCATCTTAAAAATTAGTTGCCAAACCGATATATTGGCTCGGAAAGGCGAATGGGTTAAACAACATAGCAAGACAAGATGTTAATGAAAGTCGTGAACTCCTACACAAGAAGGAATTATAAACGATGATAAATTCATCATAACGGAACGACGTTGGCTAATAGTTTTGGTAAAGTAAAAAATTGTTGGTACGTTTTTACGCAGCTGTGAAGCTATTTGAATGCAAATATCTTGCCCCTGACTTCTCTTGTTGAGCGCTATCTGGTTAAACATTCCTCTGAGATCACCCTGCATCGCCAAGTATTTGTTCCTTTTCTTTAGAAATGAATGAACTAGCAATGAGAAGCAAGTTTCTTATCTCACTAGCTCTTCCCATTCATCTCATCCCAAGGAGATTATCTCTGGTTCAAGGGTCCCTGTTATTGAAAACAAGAAAACATAATGAAATCGCTTTTCCACATTCATCTTTCTCTCCGTTGCATACAAAATTACACTTTTTTTCCAAACGTTTCTCTCAGAATTTTAATCACAGTTTCTAGCTGTATTAAAACCATTACTTACACCAATGCTCTTAGAACTTATTCAGACATATCACGCGATGGGTCGTTATTTAAAAATCTACGTACCGCCACAGACACTATCGATCTGTACTAGATTGAAGTCCACAAAGACTAAAACAGCGACAACTTTCTTTAAAGACATTTGCAACAGCTGCCTTATAATAAACTAAACGATTGATTGATTGTATGATTGCTAGGACCTTCATAATTACACTTCGGTAAATAACCATGATGAGCGTCTGTAGCTTACACGGTAGTGAGCTTGATCACAACCCAAGCGTACCTGGTTCAAACACCACGGCAGGCAATTTGGAAGCAAATTCATTTCTGTGGGATTTTTGCGACAGATAAAAATAGACCACTCCGTTCAGAAAGAAATGGCAAACTACTGCGCGTATACGTGGTGACTAGAAAATCAACGACCCATTAACTATTGTTATAACTACGTCCTGTAAAAGATATGCCGTGATTTACATTAAAATAACCATATGTGCTCCGATCTCTTTCTTACACAGGAAGATCTCCACAGAAGTTCCCGAACTCCACTGCGCTAGGGATGGTACACAATGTAATTTTGAATATAGAGACCATTTTTTAGAAATTTTATTTGAATAGCTGTAATGATTGTTGCCCAAGCAGCGGCTTTGCAGCCTACTTTACTAATTTCTACCTGTCAATTGTTCATTCACAGGCTCAACTTAAACACCAGAACTACATTTTATCTTCCGTCTTCAATAGAACTAGGAACTCAATCTAACCAATACTTAGATCAAGGATCGCTGCAAAACAGTCGATCGTTCCACGCGTTGAACGAACCGAGTACCTTTGAAGCGAGAGGCGAACTCCTTACCTACATGCCACCGTAACCACCAATAGAGGCCTAATAATAAAGTAATATTTGCTGTAAGTATATTTTATTCCGTATTTCACTTTAATGACATCAAATAAATGAGGTTTAAAAGAAGACAGCTGTCAATCTCAGAAAGCTAAGATCTACAAAGAACATGTTATGTATGTAATGAATAGAAAAGCTACTGCGATTCCCATTAATTTTAAGTAGTTAACAAGACAAACAAATATCTTTCTTTTTAAAACTTTTTAGATATCAAGCTCGGAATACTAAGAGCATGAATATTCCCAGTGGCAACCTAAGGGTTTGAAGCATGGGCATTTAACAATGCAGTGGGAAAACATATATGTGCTTTTGGTGTTACAGAAGTGTCCTCCGTTTATCATGAACAAAGAAGAAAATGCATAAATCTATCCAAAAAGAACAGAATCAAAGAAAACTGGCTGATGCTATAAATATGAATGAGAATATTGAAGTATGTTGGACATTATAAAGAGACACGAAGGGTTGCAGTAGACCATTATAGAAAGCTGAATCTTTGCAATGTGGTGAAGAGAAAGACTACGGAGAAGATGGATTAAGGATGTAACTGATGTTTTGAGCAGGACTGCTGCAGAGGCTGGATATCTAGCCTATAAGAGAGATGACTTCGAAGGACTGTTGGGGTGGCAAAGTTCTGCTCAGGACATATTATTTGATGAAGATATAGATGACTGTGTGTGTTAGTGTGTGTTTGTATTTGGTTGAAAGTGAATGTATGTGTTTTTGGTTGATAGCGGCTGAATATTTGTTTAAGTGGAAGTAATTCTATGTTTCAATAAAGATTAAAGATTAGTACAAGTAAAACTGGATGACTCAGGGCAGAGTGAGAGTGTGTTTAAATCAGCGAGCCACGGGAACCATCAGTATGCACACTCTTCGATATCTTTTGGGGCAGACTGAGCACCTATATGTCTGCCCGGAGTACAACGACGTCAGTTTAGTAAACAATAACCAATAACTAATCCATTAAAGATTGACTAAATATGTGAAAGATTTTTTACATATAGTGTATGTGTGTTTTGTTGTAGTTGAATGTATATGTGTTTGCCTGCGAGCATCTATATGTGTGTTTGGTTGTAGTTGACTGTGTAAATGTTTGCCTGCGAGCATCTATATGTGTGTTTGGTTCTAGTTGACTGTGTAAATGTTTGCCTGCGAGCATCTATATGTGTGTTTGGTCTAGTTGACTGTGTAAATGTTTGCTCGAGCATCTATATGTGTATTTGGTAACATGTATACTTGCTTTGTTAAGTAAGAGTGACTGTCAATGTGTTTGGTTAGAAGTGTATGTGTTTAAACTAGTAGCCAGAGGATATCGATCTGTTGTGTGTGTGTTTGTGTGTGGCGTGTATCATTATTGGATGTCCATGTGTAATTTTTCTCGAATGAGCGGGTTACGATGAAGTTTATCTCACTCTCTGTCACTTTCTAGCTCCGCCTCTATCCAGTGAATGTTAGCTTTTTTAAAATTTCCTCTCTTGTTTATTCTTTCTACAACGAACATAGTTCATGTTTTGACACTTAGTCTTCTGGAAAGCGTTAAAAACACTAATTTCTAAAATATCCCCTTTATATGTTTTCTAACATTTGTAATAATCTCAATATAACCTTTCGAACTTTGCTGATGAATTTTGTGTTGATAGAAGTTCTGGAGTGATGTTTAGTACAGCTGTCCTGCAAAGTTAGAGATTACCGACTGAAACTAACTACATCAAAGAAGACCTTATATCTGATAAAACCCAGACTGACTACCACATAATCTATAATATGTGGACGTGTGTGCCAAGTTATCATCGAGTTCTTGTAAACGAAGATCTGAAGATGTACATTCTACATTTTGAATATATTTGGATATTGTTTTTGAAGTGAATGATCCAGTTGTAACTTCCTTGATTTCGTCGCAGGCGAATTAAATAATAATAATAATAATAATTCCTCTCGTACCGTTATACGTTACATAGGGCCTGCAAGTAATTTCTCCATATCGCTCTATCCTGGGCAACTGCTCAATCTCCTCCATGGAACTCTATTTCTCTTCTCGAAGTTCCTTCTAGGCCTCACAGCTCAGGTCGAACATTTCTGGACCCTACGCTAATGCGCTTCTGATACGATGATCATTTCTCCTCAGTGTTATCTCTAGGTCCATCTTCTTCTTAGACTTTTGCTTTGTACCCGTTGTATCGGACAGCATTCTCTTTGGTGCACTGTCTGATGGTAATCTGCTGACGTGACAACCATTTAATTTTTGTTTCTTGATGAAGTCTAGTACTGATGTTGTACCCACTTTTCCTATGTCTTCATTTCAACCGGTCTCTCTTGTTACACCCGCATTCTCGTAGACACTTCATCTCTGTGTGACTGTTTCTTCATCGTTTGTTGTCAGCGTCAGGTTTGCATGGTAACATAATGCATAACACTGCCTCTCTCAGCAAAGTGCCAGGTTCCTTAGGTCGACTCTTTTCTGAACCTTGCATCCCACTTCAATGCCTGCTTTGATATTCGTTGATCATTTCTCCTCAAGGTGTGCCTAACATATCTCCATCTTTTCCTTCTTATAACAGTTGTCACTAGTGGTTGACCAGACATGTCTCTGATTTCATCACTTCTCCGGAATTCGTTCCATTTTATATTCATTATTTTTCGCAGACATCTATTTTCAAATGCATTCAACTTGCTTTCTATATCTTTAGTCATTTTCCAACTCTCGCTGGCATATGTTAGGATTGATACAACATTTGAATTGAAAATTGTAATTTAGTTTTAATACTATATAACTTGCAGTTCCATATTTTATTTAGACTTTTAAAAGCTGATGTTGCTTTGCCAATTCGTATCATAATTTCTTTTTAACATTTCCTGTGCAATCAAAATTGCTACCCAAATAGGTGAACTGCTCTGTTATTTTTATCATTTTAGATTCCAGTGTGATATTTGCATTACTTGCCACAGGTGTCTTCATTATATTTGTTTTTTAATAGCTTATCTGCAGTCCAACTTTTGATGCTATAGATGACAAGTTGTCTGTTTTTCTTTGCATATCTTGGTTGTTTCTACTTAACAAGGCAATATCATCTGCAAAATCCAAATCTTCTAGTTGACTATTTTCTACCCAATCGATGCCAGTTTCGCCCCTGCAACATTTTCGCATCACCCAGTCAATGGCCACTCCAAACAATAGCGGAGATAGAATACAGCCTTGCTTTACTTCGGTTTCAACCATAAACCAGTCGCTGTGTCCACCATCAGTGCGAACTGCACACTGTGAACCATCATAGATGCTCTTTATAATGTTTATTATTTTGTCTGGTATTCCATAGCATCTCAGAATATTCCACAGAGAGATTCTGTGTAGACTATCAAAGGCCTTTTAAAAATCTATGAAATTTAGTATGAGTGGTTGTTGCTTCTCAATATGTTCCTCCAAAATTAGTCGTAGGGTAATTATTTGGTCTAAGCAGCTTCTCCCAGGTCTAAAACCAGCTTGTTCTTCTCTCAGGGTTGTGTCCACTGCTCCTTTGATTCTATTAAGAATGATTTTGCAGAAAGTCTTGGTCATTACTGATAATAGGAGATCCTCTCCAGTTGTTGCAATCTTTGAGATCACCTTTTTGGGGGATCTTAACAATTATTCCCTTCTTCCATTGATCTGGGACAGTTTCTTCTTCCCATACTTTATTAAATAGTTCTTGCACTTGGCTAATAGTTGTATCATCAGCCGCTTTGAGCATTTCTGCAGTAATGTTGTCATCACCCGTTGCCTTATTGTTTATCAAGGAATTGATTGCCTCCTTGACCTCAGCTACACTTATCATTTCTTTGTTAATTGGTAGGAGCTGTTTCTTGCCTCTTCGTCAAACTTGAGTAGTACTGGTGGATCAGGTCTATTTAATATTTCTTCAAAATGTTCTGCCCACCTTTTCAGGCGGATTAAAGGCCGACGATATCTTTTCAAGTAAAACTTGTCTTTTTTTTAAAATCACTACAGCAAACATCCAGAACAATATATGTATGTACGCACCCGGATGTTGAAAGACTAGTTAGCGGCATCCACTCGTTACCCAACCTAACGTTTTTAACCTTGCATCGCTTTGCTTGGGATTATGATAATATATGCCTTCTTCTGGATTATGTATTTTGGTAGTTAATTACCATTCACTTTAGTTTAAGGTTAGAAAAAAAAGTATAGCGTTAACCAAATCTTTGTTTCCTCAAAGGTATGTAAACATAGATATTACTGTTCCAAGTTTAAAAAAAAATTTTTTTAGTATTCAAATTGCAATAGCCATATCTACAAAGCCAATTAGGCTAGACATTTTTGCGTGGCTCACACTATAATTATGGACATTATATGCTGATTTGGTATTCTGTGCACTTCTTATGTTAGTTAAAGTCACCCCCAACACTACCTATGCAGGGAGCTGTTTGGCTTTAAATTATTTTCACAGTAGTCCTTTTTTTATACATAAGTATGCCCGCCTGCCCAGCGTGTTCGTAGCGCGTTGGATGACGGGTGAAAAGTCCCCTGTGAATGCGGTTCAATTCGGCGGGCTAGCAGAGAAGTCACAGGTTCTCCATATTTACGGTGTTTGTGGCACCGGACCGAAGGGTTACGATGTTCATGGCACCGAGCCGAGGAGCTGAAAGCTCAAGTGCTTCTGGATTGAGGAGAAAAAAATGTATTAAACAATACATAATTACAGCGCGTATACAAATCTTTGTTTAAAATCAATATTTTTTGCAACATGTGGCAACATTTTGTGACAATATGTTTGTTAGGATTTGTGTTGTTGTTGTTTATTTAAAGAAAGATAACTCCTGTTATATGGGTGAGTTTTCCTCCTTAATGAGAAGCCAACATTAAACATCATCCTCACTTGTAAATATTAGATATTAGATGCGGTTGAAAGTTTCAGTTACCTTGTAAATATTATATATTAGATGCGGTTGAAAGTTTCAGTTACCTTGTAAATATTAGATATTAGATGCGGTTGAAAGTTTCAGTTACCTTGTAAATATTATATATTAGATGCGGTTGAAAGTTTCAGTTACCTTGAATATGTGATAAAAAATGGTGACACAAATAACAATAGCGAGTTCGCTTGTGATACATTCCGGAATATTGAGTTAGGTTCGTATTTTTATTTGCACAAAAGAAAATAATGATTGATTGTTGTGGTCAGCATCATACAGGCCATCTTAACTTCTCAGTGTTAATCTGTTTTTTTTTTCTTTAGGTTGGATCGACATAAGAGTCACTTGAGGTCGGAAAATCTCGCTTCAACTGAACATCGATCCGTTGCAATCTCTCAAATAGATCATGCGTGCTGATATGTGACACAAGATGACTGATTATGAATGATGATACATAGAAAAAGAAATTAAAACAAAAATGTTAATGACAAACAACGCCTTTCAGGTGTGAGTGATAGGTTGCAACCTTCAAAAGAGAATAATAAGTTCAACAAATTAGTGATCAGCTATTCTATATATTCAACATTGTTGTATAGTGCTGAAATATGAACATTTGACAACAGTTAAAGACATAAGTAAGAACCTACAGATGTCGATATACAGAAACATATGTTGTATTTCACGTGCACACAAAAACAGACAAATAAATAAATGAAACTATTAAGAACAATATTTTATAAATAATGAAAGCACTGAACAGTTTTAAAGGGATTTTAAAACCGAAGGATTGACTTAAATGCACTGGGTTTTACCCCATATGGCTTGGTCTCTCTCCGCAGAAATGGCACACCACCTGCCGAGAGTATTGCACAAAGCATGAATTTCGTAGCTCCAGCAACAATCCTAGTGGTCTCTGGAAATAACTGCACTTGTGAACAGAAAGGCGCGGTCCGGATTCAAACCCACGACCTTCAACTCACAAGGCAAAAGGCTTAACCACTTAGCCACAGAGACCCCCCGCATTGAACAGTATAGAAGGACAAAAAAAATCAACAAGTGGATGAAAGCAAGAAATATTTTTATTAAACACACAAAGAGTTCGGATTAAAGGTCAATGCAAAACGTCATTCCATCTGGTTTCAGGACCGTGCAGTGATATGAAACAGAAAGGCTTGTTGCAGGTGTTTCCGTAAGGTGGGCAACATAAGTAGCGAAATCAAAATAACAATTTGAACCATTCAATAATTAAAACATCTTTATGCAACGCTTTTCTATATTGGTCTATAGTCTATGCTATGTTCCGATATTGACGTATACGATTTAGTATTCGTACATATTTTTTCAGTTTTGTAGAAAACACGGTTATTTTAAAGAGAAAATATTGAATGTGCGGCATTTCGAAGACTTGCATCATACTGAGAAAATACACTGCACGGCCCTGTCTGGTTTCTTTATATAACTCGGTCTCTTTTTATAAAAATAGCACTTCCGCTTTTGAAAGTATTCACAAAGCACAAACTCGGTAGCTCCGGAAAAAATCTAGATACCTTTAAAAAATACAACAGTGAACCGTCCGAGTGGTTACCGGGGCCCAAATTTGGGGTGTAATGAATAGAACCACTGTTACCTGCTACGCATGTCGTAAGAGGCGACTACGGAGGTTTAGCTGAAATCGGATGCACATGTCCTAAACGTGTAGAAGTCTATGAGTTTAGGCGCCTACCAAACCAATGTGCAACGTATACACGTTCTTGGCAAAGATCAAACATATCACAAAGAGTGATTAAAATTGACCGTAAAGAACAAACGCAAAGAAGAAGACAACAATGAACCAAACGACGCGTTTGAAAATCCAACTCACGAACTGCTGAGTGCAAGAAAAACCGTCTGACACTTCGGCACAGTAACTTCCAAAGCTACACAAAGCAGAATATAGAACACGATATTAAGCTTACAAAATTACTGTATGTCATAAAGAGAAAATTGTACATTTATAACCAGAGAAGACACAATATAGAAAAAGAAAACATGTAATTATGTTGGATATAGAAAAAGAAAACATGTAATTATGTTGGATATTGAAAACCACATAATATAGAAAAAGAAAACATGTAATTATGTTGGATATAGAAAAAGAAAACATGTAATTATGTTGGATATTGAAAACCAGCTGCTTAGCGTTCAATGAATGGACGCATGTCGTAAACAAAAGAGACTATACAGGGAAAATCCTGGAAGAGATTATAAACCTATCATTGTTAGGGAAAGATTGGATATATTCTGTGAAGTGTATGCCAATGTGCCTAGGCATGCTCACCAGAGGCCTGCTCTCTGAACAAACAAATACCCATCGTTATTATCAAAATTATCGACGTCTGTATTTTCCTTACACAACTCTATGTGTGCTTATCAAGTCATGCAGAAGGCAATAACAGATACATTGGCTGGTTTACAAACTGGCGAATGTATATGATTCTTAGTTTGGAGCAATTCACAAACAAAATGAGAGTAGAAAATAGGTTGCGAAAGTTCGCAAGATATAAGATAAGGATTGGGAAAATATATATGTGGTCACACTGTTAATATTCCGGGACAAGATCTTTGAAGATGCTAAAAGCCTAATTGTGAATGGTGGCCACTCTCCCATATTTCTAATGATGGCGAGTGTTAACCTTTTAATGCTGACCACTGTCAGCTTCCTTGCTCTGATCACCTCTAACCTTCTCTACTGACAGCTGCTAGCATCATAAAGCTGACTACTGCCAGCCTTCTAATGGTGACCACTGGTAGCTGTCTAAGGATAACCATTGCTAACTGTTTTCTGGTGACCACTGCTACCTATCTACTGGTAACACTGCTTACCTTCCAATGGTAACCACTGCTACCTATCTACTGGTAACACTGTTTATCTTCCACTGGTGACCACTGCTAACTTTCTACTGGTAACACTGTTTACCTTCCACTGGTGACCACTGCTAACTTTCTACTGGTAACACTGCTTACCTTATACTGGTGACCACTGCTAACTTTCTACTGGTAACACTGCTTACCTTCTAATGGTGACCACTGCTAACTATGTTTTAGTGACCACTGCTAACTATGTTTTAGTGACCACTGCTAACTATGTTTTAGTGACTACTGCTAACTATGTTTTAGTGACCACTGCTAACTATGTTTTAGTGACCACTGCTAACTATGTTTTAGTGACCACTGCTAACTATCTATTGGTGACTACTGCTAGATTTCTGATAACCACTAATAACTGTCACTAGCATCTCGTACTGTTCTTAATATTCAGCTTTATAACCACCTGCAACTAGTTAATTCATCATCATCATTTAAAAGCTTGTCACTCGATCACTGATCATGCCCCGACAGCCGTCAATCTCAATACATCATTTGCATTCTGAATTCATCTTCTTCGTGGTCTTACTATTCTCTTCTGGACCGGGATGCCACCTTTCATAATGGTCTTCTCCAACACTTTGTGTCTTTTTATAAGTCCAAATTATCTCAATTTTCTCTTTTTTTTTTTTGTAGCAGTAGCCAGTTTTCTTTGATTTTGCGTTCTTTCTGGATAGATCGATACGATCTCTTATATGGCCATTATATACGGATGACACTTCTGTTACACTTATATTTGGAGGTTTCTATGGTGAACTGGCTAAGACATTTGCTTTTCGCTCTGAAGGAAATGGGTTGGAATCCAGACCGTGTCACATGTGCACTTTTTACACGAAACTGTTGATAAACGTGCGGAGTTCGTTCTTTGTAAACACTCTCGACATTTGAATAGCTATTTATACCAACAAGGAGAGAGCCATATGGGAAAACCCTGTGCAATGAAGTCAATCCTTCGCTTTAGTTCCTTCAGACTTATACTCAAAAGAGCGTATTCATTTTTCTGCTGCCTTATTTATAAATATCAATGCTTCCTACCCATACATCGACTAGTCAACTGCTTCCTACCCATACATCGACTAGTCAACTGCATAATATATTATTACAAATTGTAAAAGCTACTTTGAGCATAGGTCACGTCTTACGTTTACAATTCTCTTTAATTCTCTTCATTTTTTATTGCTTTCTGAATAGTTACGTGACACACTGGGAGAAAACAATTACATTTTCTTAACTGCTTTGCAAACATTGTTCAATTAGCCACAGATCCAATCGAGCTGGTCTGAATTGGAATCTGCACACGATAAAGGCCTTGGGGAAATGAATATTGAGTAATCCTGGAGTAGTTCAAACTCCTAATTTATTTTTAAGCAAAATTAGTGTTGACACCTTCGGTTTTTGACGCATCAGTTCTTTTGAGAAAATGCTGACGTCATTAGTAACAATTGGGTCTTTCTGTGGGGAAGTGATTAAGAATATTGCATTGGGTTCTGAAATTCGTTGGTTCGAATCCGGACAGCGTCGTTCGGTTCACGGGGGCATTTAAAAAAAGAAAGATTGCTTAGTTATGTTATGTTATGCGATCGACGTCATGACACATTGGGCATTCCCATACGTGCCCTGTCCTCCGTTGCAGCAGCCATTCTAAAGTCCATCACCGTATCCATGAAAAGTTGTTGAGTATCTCTAGCGCGAAGACGACACTGTCAGGCATGTCCAACCTTTACTCCTAATTCTCGGACTCGTTCTAGTGCCTGAGACTCGGCCATATCACATAAATGAGAGCGTACCGCATTTATGACATCGGCTCTGTTCATGCTTTGCTTAGAATTGTTCCTGGGTTTTTTTTTAGTTAGAGCGTTGTGCAATACTTTCGGCAAGTGGAGTGTATTTCTGCTGACATTGAGTGAGTCGTATGGGGTAACCAGGGCAATGTTGTCAGTCCTCCGCCAGTAGTTCCCTTTTATGACAAGGATACACTATAATATCGTAACAATAACGTTGTTTAGTTAATTTTAACTAAACACATTTTAGAATTGTACAAAATGATTGATGTTCCTTCGACAAGAATTGCAATTCAGGTGATGAACAGTTTTATGTTGCTACATTAGCGACGGCCATATGCATTTTATGCGGTGCATGTTGTTTTTTTGTGGTGGTACGCGGCTGTTTCATTCTGGAATTAGTTCACACAGGAAACATTTCACAGTTGTTAGCATTTCGTGTAATTTTCATTGGCACAGGAACGGAGCAATTTGGGGTGACCCGTTGCAGTGAAGTTGGAACCGTACTTATGAACTATGTACAAAATGTGTGATCTATCTTAGTGTTGCTTGTTATATTGCTGATGCGACGCTATGTAAGACATATTTTCTTCCTGTCTGGGTGTCTGTTTTAAAATACAATTACTGTTGCTGTGTTTCGTTGCTATAATCTATTATTGTAATTATAATAATAGTTGTCCATCGCACGCGATGATGACAACAGCCTCAGACGTGTGCTGCTGCATCTCTCTGGTGTGTGCGGAGGGACTGTAGAGTCAATCCCTACCACAGGAGGGGTATACATGATTGAAGTTAGACATGTGGATGTTGTATCTCTCTGTGTGTGCTTAGGGACTGTAGAGTCCAATCCTAGAATACAATCCCCTACCACAGGAGGGGCATACATGATTGAAGTTAGACATGTGGGTGTTGTATCTCTCTGGTGTGTGCGGGGGACTGTAGAGTCCAATCCTAGAATACAATCCCCTACCACAGGAGGGGCATACATGATTGAAGTTAGACATGTGAGTGTTGTATCTCTCTGTGTGTGCGAGGGACTGTAGAGCCCAATCCTAGAATACAATCCCCTACCACAGGAGGGGTATACATGATTGAAGTTAGACATGTGGGTGTTGTGCGGTCTGTTTTTCCGCATCATTTGGCGATCTTACGCCTGGGTTTCCCAGCACGTGGTGTCTATATCGAATCATTTCAGAGACAGTTTTTGCTACTGTGTCTGTTATCGATCTACATAACATCGGAAATGTATTTTTACCATTAATTCCGAGTCATGTATGCTATATATGTTTATCAAGCGTGCTCTGTTATCAAATCATGTATACTGTGTGTGTGTTTAGCGAACATCTGTTCTAATATCAAATCTTGTATACAAGCGCCGTCCATCACGACGTATGCGCCGTTATACATTCCTGATTTCCCTAATTTACTTTAATCAGAACGTCAGAGAATAAGCTATTTCTGAATAACGGTACGCTTCAGATTTATCCTAGCACTCCCATGACGCCAGTCTTCCTACTTTCAACAATTTGTGTTTATTAACAGTCTACTGCCCTAACCTCACATTTTCTTGTTTAACTACAGAATGGGCGAGCTCTCAAACGAATACTTTAAAGTAAATAGTACATTTTCACCGACTCTGCTTTGAGAAATCGGCTACGTGTAATTTGTATCTCCAAACGAATGTAGCAGACTTACGTGTGTTCTAGCCAAATACTAACTCTAACCAAGAACTGCTCGCACGATGTCAACAAGAGAATATGAGTACCATCATTCGAAGACGACGCTGGAGATGGATTGGACATGTGATGCGCATGGAGACTGGCTCTGACACGAAAACTGCACTGAGATGGACTCCAGAGGGTAGACGAAAGCGTGGAAGACCCAAGACAGCCTGGAGGAGAGGAGAACGATAGAGCAAGAACTGAAAGAAATGAATCATAGCTGGAACACAATACAGTGGAAGGTATCATAGCTGGAACACAATACAGAGGAATGCCATGAATAGAGAAGAATAGTATGCGTTTGTTGCTGTCCTATTTATAAAACTCTTGAAAAAGTCAAAAGTTTTACATACCTAGGGAGTATGATGACATCTACAGGGGATACAGCGCCAGAAATTCCATACAGAATCGCATTGGCATCAAGTGCTTTTAACAAATTGTCAAATATATGGAAGTCCAATTCACTCAGCAAGCACTTAAAATTAAAGATCTTTAACTCTTGTGTGATTCCAGTATTAACTTATGGATGCGATGGTTGGAAAGCAACAAAAGCTCTAGAAAGAAAATTAGATAACTTTGAGAATAAATGTCTTAGAAGAATACTGAACCTCAAATGGTCAGATTTCAGACCTAATACACAAATAAGACAAGAGACCAAGCAAGAAAATGTATCAAATTTTATAAGAAAGCGCAGCTGGAACTACATCGGCCACACACTTAGAATGGATGAGAGAAGACTCCTTACCAATCCCTCATATGGACACCAGAGGAAAAAGAAAACGAGGAAGACCAAGAGAGACTCTGCGTAGAACCATCATCAGAGAAGGCTCAACGATGGGCCTAGTAAACATTAAAGACCTAAAACAGATAGCAACGAACCGCGTAACATGGAGAGCTATGACCTCTGCCCTATGCGAAGCCCACAGGCCCAAGAGGAAAGACTAACTAACTATTTATAAACGCCAATTACGTAACAGGCTAAAGAGGGGAGCCGACTGTTTAATTTTGGAGTAGAAACAGTGTGTTCTTTAATTATCGGCTTCTCCTTCTTCGAACGCTCAATATCGGCAACATGTTAACGACTTTGTGGGATTTGTATGTGATCTGAGCCTAAGAGCGATGATACGTTTACCAGTTATGCACCTACATGTAGGCCAGCACATCCGATTTCTGCGATGCTTTGTGTTTACTAGAATGGCTTCCCTAGGTTCTACATCAGTCGCCTCTTACGACATGCCTAGTAGGTCGCAGTGTTACTATTCTTTGCTTCCCTTGCTTGCCCCGATACCACACGGGCGTAATTATCAACCATCTTATTTATTTTGTCTAAATTAGTAGTATAACGTAATCTGCACAAACTAGGCAATATATGTAACAGCTAATAATTATTATCATGTGCTTTTTAAAAACATCATAATGGCAATGCAACTATAATTTTAATTATGAATGATATGATCTGTTCCATTGAATATAAATGCAAATATGTTAGTTTATTGTCGAATGGCAGCGTATCTATTAGTGTAAATGAATACGAAATTAAAGAGCGATATTCTTCCATATTCACACAACAAATTAGCAGTGAATATTCTGTGAATTCTAAATTTCTTGTGAAAAATAGAATTTCATCGATTAGCAACAAATATACTGTTTGAGTTTCACGCTAATTATGTAAGTACAATTTGTTTAAATGTTAGAAGGTGTAGTCAACATTTGCTAGATAGGTAAATGCTAAGAATATCTCCATCGACAATCGCCCATTAAAACGAGTCAGAGTTTACATACATAGGGAGCATTTTTTCAGCAAACGAAAGAATTACTCATGAAATCCAACACAGAAGCAACAAAGCAATTCAAATGCTAGGACAAATGCGTCAATTTTAAATGCAAACATCTCACTGTGAACACAAAAGAGCACAGTTCAACAAATCTTTCTCCCCACATTATGTTACCAGTGCCAAACCTGGTCACTAACAACAAATGATACAAGAAAACTAGTCACGACAGAGATGAAGTGTCTACGCTGGGGGTAACAAGAAGAGACCGGTTGAGAAATGAAAACATCAGAAAAAAGTGGGTACAACATCAGTACTGAACTTCATCAAGAAACAACAAATTAAATGGTTCGGCTACATAGCTGATTACCAATAGACAGTGCACTCAAAGAGCAATGTTGCTGATATATGGATACAAAGTGGGCAAATGTCGCAAAAATGGAGCAAAGGCTGTCTACCAAAGGTGGACCTCGAGAATAGAGGCGATGAAGCACTATTTGAAGGACCAAAGATCTTCAGAATCTCCTATCCTATGCTGGAGAAACGATTGGGAAAAAAAAGAAAGAAAATCAGATACTGATTTCACTTTTTAACCCAAAATGTAGGAATGAGTAGGTACTATTGTCATTTACATCTCATCAAGTAACTGAATAATTTAATATAATTCTTGCTATTTCCTCTTGTATAACATACAATTACTAGCAATTAATTAAATTATAGATACAACTAAATATAACAATAATAGATTTAAGCATGTTTATGATAGGAATTCTAGTTCGACCACTGACTATGATATTGTGATAAATACCATACACTATATATAATATATATTATTGGATATAATAATTGTCTGATGTTAAATGTTAATACAAATATAAAGAGCAGTAAACTAAACAAAGCCAGTATTCGGAAGAAAACATTTATAATAAATATGTAACATGGAAAAGGAAAAGAGCATTATAGTGGTCTGTAGAAGAGTTCTCTAATATGGATGTTAATCATGCATACATAGGAAATGAGTATATTGTTAGTGTCTACAAGATGTGATTATATGAAGAATGATGAGTGTCATGGACAAAAGAAATGACAAATTATAAAGTTCTAACACAGCCGACGATCGAGATAAATGCCTAGAGAGAAACAGTCAACATCGTGACAGACTATAGGACGAGAATGTAGCATAATGTACACGGACAGTTACAGGGACAGATATATAGATTTACAGAGGAAAGATTCATCAAGCTCTATATCTTGCCGTGTGAAACAGTATCATAACTCATCGCTAGAACAAGAGACAGAGATTAGTATTGAAGAGATAAAACATAGCCTGTGGCGCAATTATGATGATGACCATATATTTGTGTACTTTATGGATCAAACTACCACAACTTTATTGTATTTTAGTATTAACCTTCGCTGCTCATCTTTCCGAAGGCTAGCTAAAATAGGTCTCTTGTTTCTAGCACAAACGTGAATGTATACCATAGCATGACATTAGAAATGTATAACGGTTAACCGTCTTTAGCCCAGAGGAAGATAATAACAGACTGTTAATGCGTCTTTGAAGTGAATGGAAAAACGATATATACGTCCTTGCAGCAAAGGGTTAACTTTCAAACGTGGGACGAATTAGTGTAAAGCATAAACGTTCGCCTATAAGTACTCGCACACAAGAGTGTTGTGCGTTCAATACCCACTCGACGTACCAGACGTATGGAAAGGAATTGACCCTCCAACCTCCTGCACACCACTAGGGGCTAGAAATGTAAAGTGACGTGACTTCCGACCCTAAGATCTAAAAAGGCTGCAGGAATTTTTATTTAATTTATGTTAATTTTAAAAAGAAAATATCCGGTATCATTTTCAGGCATTAGGGGATGAAAAGTGCGTATTATTTCAGATTTCTAGGCCCTAGATTGCAAAAATTAAAAGGACCATTTCCTGTCCTCGCGTGTGAAACGTCGTGTGTGGGGATTAACCCCCCACCTCCACCCCCACCCCCAACCCTCGTGTATCCGAGTTGATATACGAAAACTAACATATTACGCAAATCCGCCGCACAGTAATTAACCAGGTAACAAATATGTTCATATATGATTGATAGCTAATAATTATTTCAAGGGGAGTAAGTGTGATTTGTTATTTCCCTTTCACAAAAAAATATGGCTGCCACGATGGGCTAAGTGACAGATAATTCTAAAGATGAAAAACACAAGAGGAGGTATTAGGCAACAAGAGATAGCTGCATTATAAGCTACAAAATGTCTGCAGTCTTAATTATTTATTTTTAACATATTAGCATGTGTGTTTGTGAAAGCAATGTTCAGTTCTTGCACTTCTAGTTGTGCACATAAGGGAAATATGTTTGAATGCGTATGGCAGGATCTTCATCAACTAAATATCACTCTCACTAGTGTCACTAATTGGTTAAGATCATTATAATGTTAGATTCTTCGAAACGAGTTCATTCATGTTTCTCATATTTTTAGCCTACACGCTTTAATATAACCAAAATAAAGTTCGTCGTTAGGTTGAAAGCTGCGTGCCTAGTCTCAAAGAGGCTCTAAGTTCCTACAAAACAACAAAGAGGCTAAGGTCAAAGTGTAGTTCTTGCCGACTTGATCGCGGTCAGAAGGTGAGAGCCTTCATAAAACGCCAAATGGCGCACTTAAATATACTTAAACAAACTCTGAGCAGCTCTCAGTTGAAAGACTGACGATGCACAGAGTTTCCACATTCAGCTGCAATGTGTCCACTTGTTGTGGTACTTACGCGTAGCCCCCACTTAAACAAAACTCAACAAATCTCTAGTGTCACATAACCGTCATGAAAACATCAGTCAAACAGATTCACTGCATGGTGTTACTTCTTTTGTTTCGAGCCTTCTCGGCAGAGCTGCATCGGGAGGACCGAGTACGTGCTAGCCGCCTTTTAAGATATACCTCGTAGGTCGCAGTGTTGCTATTCCTTGGTTCCCTTGTGAACCCTGGTAACACACTGGAGATTAATGTAATACCATACCTTGCAAACAACATAACCACGAACCATTTTTGTGATAAAAGGATAATATCATAAAACATTGCTTGTCAGAACTTTGTAACAGAAATGGTACGGAAAGAGTTAATTGTTGTTTCATGATGAAGTTCAGTACTAATGTTGCACTTTCGTCTATGAAGTCTTCATTCCTTAATCCGTACTTTCTTAATACTTCCAGTACTTTAAGTAGACACTTCATCTCTGTTCTGACTAACTTTTATTCTCTCGATTAATACCAAAGTTCAGATTTATATCTGGTAGCATAATGTCAGGTAAAAATATTTTGTTGTACATGGCTCTTTTAATGTAAAGAATACCAGGGGACAGACAAATGTGAATAAATAATAAGTGAATTCTGAGGTGTTTTTTTTTTTAACCCAGGAGAAGCACCTGAGCCGATGAATATAGCAAATAAATAAACATCACACAATTATTAAGGTTCTCGGAAAAATACAATTTACCAAACACAGAATTCGAACCACAACCTTACTTTTTACGGTACCAGTTTCCTATCCCTGAACTAGGTAACTCTAAGAGCTATGGCACACTCAAAAGCTTTGAGTATTTACACATGGAAACAGAAAGTTTACAGAAACGGAAACGGAGAGCTTACGTGCACATGAAACAGACAGCGTGAGGAGTACATTAACACATGGAAACGGACAGCGTTGGAAATGCATGTGCACATAGGAGAAGATATCGAAAAAAGGGTTCCTTCATTTAAAGTATGCGTCTTACATGTCCAGTCCATCTCCATCTCTATTTTTCAACAAATGTCTTGTAGAATCGATGAGCACATTATTCATCTATATCGTCTAACCAATATTAATGGTATATGTTATTTGCCATCCTTCTTTTCCTTCAATCATTTTCTACTGTAAAGCATTTTTATTAAACATTTTCCTCCTTATCTTGATCAGTTGTTGTTGGTTTTGACAGAATGTATTCAAACATTTATCCTCTCGTAAAATAATCAAGAAACATGCACTGCTTCTTTCTGCTGACTTATCATCTACCCCACTGCTGTCCACTCGTAAATATTGGGGCGCAACTTACTAATGATTGTGGAGATGCTGGCGCCATGTGACAATTACAATAAAAATTAATACTAACAATAACAACAATAATAAAGTAATATTAATAGTGACATTAATTTTAAAAAAAGATAGAGGAAAACGTAATACTGATTAAACGTTTTATTTCAAATAATATTTTGCCTACGGATAAAACTGAAACATAATGTTATTCAGGAATAATGTGTTTAAAAAAAAAAAATTCTAATCAGCGTTAATATATCAGCAAAAAAAAAAGTGTTTAAAAGCCGAAGGATTGACTTCATTCCTCCGGTTTTTACCCCATATGGCACGGTCCATCTCCGCAGAAATGGCACACCATCTGCCGAGAGTATTGCACAAAGCACAAACTCCGTAGCTCCAGCCACAATCCTAAGGGTCTCTGGAAAAACTGCACTCGTGAACAGAATGGCGCTGTCCGGACTCGAACCCACGACCTTCGACTCACAAGGCAAAGGGCTTAACCACTTAGCCACGGAGACATATATCAGCAAATTAAAATAGAGCTCCAAAGATGATTTTCAAAGGCACCATGGCGTCCGCGGTGGCTGCGCTGGACATCGCTGATCTACCACATCCTTTTTTTGCAGACGTCGCTCTCATCTCATCTCGCTTGAAAACATCTCAGGCTCTAGTATCCTCCAGTGTCACGTTGAAGATTTATTTAATGTCATGTTGCCACCGTCATCTTTGTCGCATCCTTTCCTTGTCTTCAAGAAACCATTCACTCCTTTACTGTTCACTCCAAAAGATCACTGGCATTTAATGTAACCAAAATATTTCAGTATCCGTAACATGATACTGTTTATAGTACAATATTTCTCAATCTTCTAGTCTTGTAAAATGTCAAATTTTGGTTCTTTCTTTGTGCAGGGATTTCTATAGATTTTTTTCTGTTTGTACTATTTATCTACCTATGCTCTAATTCTGTTTTACCTTTCGGTGTCAGGACGAAAAAAGAAACACCTGGAGCGAGACTCCCTTATCTCCATTCCTGATTTCCTTCACAGCTTCAGGATATGAATAGATTTCTAGAACGGGTCTTTGTATGCGCTTCATAAACAGTGTCTTTCGTCGCCGCTGTTGTCTCCGAGGTCGACCTTTTGCGTGACGGGAATTTTGCTTTGTACCCACTGTATCGGAGTAATATTGTTCTTTGGAGCCGCCCGTGTGGTGCCGGGGCACGCAAGGGAAGCAAAGAATAGTAACACTGCAACCTACACGGCATGTCGTAAGAGGCGACTGATTTAGGAACTAGGAAGCTACCTAGTAAATAAAAACATCGCAGAACTCGAATGTGCTGGCCTACTAGTAGGCGCATAACTGACACAATGTACACTCGCTCTTAGGCACAGATCACATACAAATCACACAGAATGGGTAACAAGTGGTCGATTTGGAAGTTTTGAAGAAGAAGAAGAGGAAGTATTTTGGGGCGCACTGTCCATTGATAGCCTTCTTATGTGGCCAAACCATTTAATTTGTTGTTTCTTGATGAAGTTCAGTACTGATGTTGTACCCATTTTTTTCTGATGTCTTCATTTCGAAACTGATCTCTTCTTGTTAATTCCCAGCATTCTGTGAAGACACTTCATCCTGTCGAGACTAGTTTTCTTCTATCATTTAATGTCAATTTCTGCAAACTAGACATTAAAAAAAAAAATTCTTAAGCAAATAAACATTGCTAAATAAATATTGTCACGGTTTGAAATAAAATACCAATATTGACAACAAAAAATAGTATTGAACCAGTTTTTTTTTAATGTATCGATTTATTTGAAAAATCAGTACTGCCAAAAGGGAGTTGAGATGTTCGGTAGAAAAAGGGGAAAAGTAGAAATAAATGAAAAGTCGTTCATGGATTTGTTGTATGTCTACGCTAGATGCACTTAGCTTGAAATAATCTTTTGGTAGTTTGTCTTTGTTGTTAATAGCAAATCTTGGGAAAGTACTAATCATCTAGTGACCTGTACTAAGAGGTTGGGAGGAGGAAATAGGAGCGAGTGACTCAGCCCGTGTTTAGTTCAAAGAAGTATTTGGTAAGCCTGACCTGTTTCAAAGATGATTTAATTTACTTTTACTGAAAGCAAGAGAGAGAGAGAGAGAGAGAGACTATGATATAATGAGAGCGTGAGAGAGATAGAGAGAGAGAGAGAGAGAGAGATAGCGAGAAGACGAAATAAAAAGAGAAAGAGAGAGAGAGAGAGCGCGAGAAGACGAAATAAAAAGAGAAATATTTATTTTTAAAGAAGAACAAAGAGAGAGAGAGAGAGAGAGAGAGAGAGAGAGAACGGAATAGAGACAGTGCAAAAAAGGAGTAGAAAGAGAAAATTGTAAAGCAGGAGCAAGAGAAGAGAAAAAGGGTGGAAACAGAAATAAAGAAAGAAGAAAACACAACAATATGAGAATAAAGAGAAGATGTACAAAAACGGTGAGAATGATAAAGGCAAATGAAATTAAAGAAAGAGACTAGAAATAAAGGAGAGGTTGATCGAAAGAATAAATAATAAAACTTGAAAGAGAAAGAGACAGCCTAAAGGCTCTAAAGTCAAAAGACTGACTTCATTGCCCCGGGGATTTACCCCATATGGCTCAGTCCCTCTCTTCAGAAATAAAACGCCAACTGACGAAAGTAATGCATAATGCAGAACTCCGCAGCTGCAGCAACATTGTTATGGGTCTTTGTGAAAAATGCACTCAAGAATAGAACGGCGCTGTCCGGATTCGAACCTACGACCTTCGAAACGCAAGGCAAGGGATTAACCACTTAGCACAAGAGACCACCTCGAGGAAAAGAGAGAGAGAAGAGAGAGAGAGAAAGAAGAGAGAGAGAGAAGAGAGAGGCACAGAAATGTAAAGAGAGAACGAAATTAGGAAATTAAAGGATACATAGTGTACATGTTAAAAAAGAAATGAGAGTGAGAAATACATTTACCCATGAAAACAGAGAGTGCGAGAGAAAGCTGGAAAGAGAAGGAATAAGTGTAAGAGAAGTAACGGGATGTAACGAAAGGGAGAGTGGAAGATATATTAAATGGCCGTTAAAGAAACGTGAATTAAAAGTAAGCACGCTCGATAGCATGTGAGAAAAAGAATGTGGGAAGTCAAGAGAACCAAAGAAAAGAAAGAAATAAGTATAGTGATTTATTGATTGAAAGAGAGAGAGAGAGAGATACAAAGGAAGTCAGATGGATAATTAAAGATATAATTAAATACAGAGACAGAGAAATAAAGAAACAAAAAGAGAAAGTAGTACATTAAGGAAAAGAATACAATAGAATATCGATAGAAAGAAGTGGAGTGATATATAAAGAGATAGTGTAAAGAGATAGAAAGAAGTGGAGTGATATATAAAGAGATAGTGTAAAGAGATAGAAAGAAGTGGAGTGATATATAAAGAGATAGTGTAAAGAGATAGAAAGAAGTGGAGTGATATGTAAAGAGATAGTGTAAAGAGATAGTGTAAAGAGAGAAGGGGAGTGATATGTAAAGAGATAGTGTAAAGAGATAGTGTAAAGAGATAGAAAGAAGTGGAGTGATATATAAAGAGATAGTGTAAAGAGTTGAAGGGGTAAAGAAAGAAAGAAAGCCAATAAGAAAGAATAATATACAAAATGCAAATAAAATGACGAGCGAGATTGAATGACACTAAGAAAAGAGAGAGAGAAAAACAAGTTTGAAGTTTGCAATACAAACAACTAGTGAGACAGGTACAGACAACTAGTGAGACAGGTACAGACAACTAGTGAGACAGGTATTAGAGAGAGAGAGAGAGAGGAAAACAAGTTTGAAGTTTGCAATACAAACAACTAGTGAGACAGGTACAGACAACTAGTGAGACAGGTATTAGAGAGAGAGAGAAAAGAGAGATAGAGAAGAAAAACAAGTTTGAAGTTTGCAATACAGACAACTAGTGAGACAGGTACAGACAACTAGTGAGACAGGTATTAGAGAGAAAAAAACAAGTTTGAAGTTTGCAATACAGACAACTAGTGAGACAGGTATTAGAGAGAGAGAGAGAGAGAGAGAGAGAGAGAGAGAGAGAGAGAGAGAGAGAATAACAACAGGTAGAAAAATAAAGAGAATGAAGAAAAGACAAAAAAGAGAATTGAAGATTAAGGTGAAATGAATGAAAAGAAAATCGTGGCATATTCTTTAAAGGACGTAGGCATCAACCACAGTAAACTAGTCATTGATTTTCTAGATACCACTTATACGTTCAGTAGTTTGCCATTGCTTTCTGAACGGTGAGGTCTATTTTACCTTTGAAACGAATTTGCTTCTAAACTTCCCACCGTGGGGTTTGAACCAGGTACGCTTGGATTTGTGATCGAGCTCACTATCACTTGAGCTACAGACGCTCTCAGAGATTAAGGTACAAAACAAAAATAGAAGAAACAAAAAGATCAATAGAGAGTGGTAGAGAAAGAAAAGAGCAAGAAAAATAAATAGAGACACAGAGAATGAGAAAAAAAGAGAATAGAAAGATTGAGAGAGAAAACGAACAATAGAGAAGGAAACATATTGAAAATGAGAAAACAAAACAGAAGACAGAAGTAAATAAAGACTGAGAAAGACAGAAGAAAATAAAAATCAACAAAGAAAGAATGAAATAAAAAGTCTCAAGAGAAATATTTTTTAAATACCGGAAGAGAAAGAGGGAGAGAAAGACAACATGAATATAGAACTAAAAATAGAGACGGAAAGAATTGATAAAATAAAAGTTTACCATTTATGCAAGCAGCAACGTAGACAAAGAGGGTGGAACAGATAGAGATGTTAAAATAAGAATACAGAAGGCAAGAGGAGCTTTCACTGCACTGGGAAACATTTGGAAGTCTAAAGAAATCAAATCGAGAACAAAAATTCGGATTTTTAATTTAAAGCAGTTCTACTGTATGGGTCAGAAACCGCCCGAGTGGTTACCGGGGGAGTAAATTGTGGTGTAAAGAATAGAACCACTGTTACCTGCCACGCATGTCGTAAGAGGCGATTAAGGAGGTTTGGCTGAAATCGGATGCATGTGTCCTAAATGTGTAGAAGTCTATGCGTTTAGGGCCAACCAAACCAATGTGCAACGTATACACGTTCTTAGCAAAGATCAAACATATCACAAAGAGTGATTAAATTGGTCGTAAAGAACGAACGCAAAGAAGAAGAGGAAACATGGAGAACAACTAAAACAATAGCGCATAAATTGCAAACATTCATCAACTGGTGTCTGCGCAGAATAGAGGGAATAAGATGGTATGATAGGGTCACAAATGAGGAACTTATGGAGAGAACAAGACAGATTCCAGTGAACGAACAGGTTAAAAAAGACGCTGGCGCTGTATAGGACACACTTTGCGAAAACCGGAGGGGAATATAACAAGAAGGATCCTTGCCTGGAACCCGTAGGGATAGCGAAAGAAGGGGATGCCGAGAAATACATGGAGACGAGATATGGATGCGGAGATCAACAATATAAAGAAGAGCTGGAGGGAACTGCAGGAGATAGCTAGAGATAGGAAGACTTGGCATGAGTTGGTTGAGGGCCTGTGTCCCAATCCCGGGTAAAAGGCAAACAAAAGAATGAAGAAGATTTGTGCAAGCCGTTGGTTCAAGATTTGTTCTTTCTCCCTTTGTAACAATAGTAGCAGTTGTACAAGCTCTTCGACAACAAATTCATAGTTAAGTTCTAGTAGAACGTGCATTTTAAACCACTAATTTTTTTTCGATCCAGAAGCACTTGAGCTTTCAGCTCTTCGGCACGGTGCCATGAAGATCGTAACCCTTCGGTCCGGTGCCACGAACACCGTAAATTTGGAGAATCTGTGGCTTTTCTGCCAGTCCACGGAATTGAACCGCACTCACAGGAGGGGGTGCTTGTCACCCGTCGTCCAACGCGCTACGAACATGCTGGGCAGGCGGTCAGACTACTGATTAGAGATGTTGATTTGCAATGTTTGTGTGCCTTTGACAATAAACATCAAGTGGGTGTGATCATACGCTGGTTCATATGTAGAGTTTAATTTGTCCCCGCAGACCCTCTTGACTATAAACGTTTTGGAGAACTGTAATGTGTGGAGAGTTTTAAGTAGACTTACTTGTCCTGGAACTACTGCTGCCATTGATGTACAAATGTCAAGTCTATACCCTTCTTCTGTTCTCTAATCATGATATTACCTCACAGCGTCAGAATAAAAAGAGATTTATAGAGCGTACTTTTGTGTGCGCTTCATAATGCACTGCTTCTGTTATTTCTGTGGTTCACTTTTTGCGTGGATGACCTTTGTTTTGTATCCACTGTATCGGAGTAACAATTTTCTTTGAGATGCAATGTCTGTTATAGTAATCTGCATATGTGATCGAATTATTTGTTGTTTCTTGATACCGTTCAGTACTTGTACCCCTCTTTTCCGGATGTCTTCATTTATAAACCGGTATCTTCTGGATAATGACCTCATTCTGCGTAGACACTTCATTTATAAACCGGCATCTTCTGGATAGTGGCCTCATTCTGCGTAAACACTTTATTTATAAACCGGTATCTTCTGGATAATGGCCTCATTCTGCGTAAACACTTCATTTATAAACCGGTATCTTCTGGATAATGACCTCATTCTGCGTAGACACTTCATTTATAAACCGGTATCTTCTGGATAATGACCTCATTCTGCGTAGACACTTCATTTCTGTCGAAACTAGATTTTTGTTTCTAATATTTGATATCAGCGTCCAGGTTTAGCATTTATAGCATAATGTTGGGAGAAAGATTGTGCTGTACAATGCACTTTTAGTGTTCATGGTAAACATTTCTGCAATTCAAAATGGTGTCATTTGTCCTATGATTTGATTTGCTTTATTACATCTACGTTGGATTCCATTTGCAGATAATAAAAAAAGCTCCCTAGTGATGTAAAGACTTGTTTTACTTGATGTTTGTCCGTCGAGCTGTTGGTAGTGTTTTCTTCTCGAATGTCATTACTTCAATTGTAGTGTGAACAAATTGAACAATAGTGTGAGCAAGTCATATAGAAGCTTACCATAAGAAAAGTATGTCTCTCTCTTATATTGGTTTCAACGACTTGGAATGACTATCCCTATGATTTGTTTATAGTAATTGCCAAACAGGGTTTAATTGGGAGCTTGGGAGTTCTGTTGAATTCAAATGGTAATCACTTGAAATAAGTGGTATGTGAGGTATGAATACGCATTGTCCTGCAGTACATGCGCTTTATATTTTTGCTACTATAATATTAGATGTAGGCTGTGAGACAAAAGAGACAAGCTCAAACTCAGAAGTTGCCACAGTAAAACTCTTAACAACTGACCGTCTCTCAACTGAACTCTTAACAAAAGAACAAGAAGGTCATATATATAATATTATGGTTTTGTTTATCTTCATGTAGCTGTTTTAATTTTACAGTAAACAACAATGACAGCAAAGAAATAAGAAATTTCTTGTGTCTCACTTTTGTTGTATTCGCTACATGCCTTTAAATGAGAGAAATGTCTGCTGTTGGAAAAAAAATATCATTCTTTGATTTTTAATTTTTTAAATTCAACATTTACTTTGTCGTTTCTCTATCGCGATGGCCATAAATCCTTCCCCTAGTTTTACTTTCAACAAAGTATCAAGTATTTAAACTGAAAAAATATCTGATACCAATTTATTTGTTAGTTTCAACTGGGAGTTGAATTCAGAATGTAATTACTTCCGTATTTGTTTTTAAAACTGACATAACATTTAAATAACGTATTCATGTTTTTTTAATGTATAATTCAAATTACAGTCTCGTATATTTTTGCTCCTTAAATTTCAGTTTTATATAATAATAATAATAATTCCTCTCGTACCGTTATACGTCATACGAGGGCTTGCAAGTAATTTCTCCACACCACTCTAGCATGGGCAACTCGCTCAATTTCCTCCCTGGAACTGAGACCAATATGTCTTGCCTCTCTCAGCAACGTTCTTTTCATGGTCTCCTTAGGTCGTCCTCTCTTTCTTGAAACCTTTGCATCCCACTTCAATGCCTACTTTAATATTCGTTGATCATTTCTCCTCAAGGTGTGTCCAACATATCCCCATCTTCTCTTGTATAAGAAAAACAGTTGTCACTAGTGGTTGGCCAGACATTTCTCTGATTTCAGTTTGCTCACTGAATTAATTGATTTCTAAAGATTTCTACATATAATTTATTGCATATTGTGTGCGAAACTGGTTTTTTTTTTTCCTTCTTTAATAATTCTCGTTTCGTTTACAACCTTCATCCGCTTGTGTATTAATTGACTTTGTGTCAATGATAAACTTCTCTTTGTTCTGTATATCTGCATTACAGGGTATTATTCGTGAATGATTTATTGATTAAGTGACTTATTGATAGAACCTTCATCAATGCACTTTGATGACGAACCCCGTGCGTTCTTATCTCTTTCTGACGCACAAAGACTTCAGCAGTATACGAACTCAGTAACATCTGCAGGGGTTCCCAGATGCAATGTTGACAGTAATAAACATGTGTAGGAGTTTGCTTTTCCGGGGAAGAGGATTTCCAGGCTTACGTTTTTTTTTAAATTTCCAGTTGCAAGGGGTTCTTTTACTTTCTTGACCTGAACGTGACACGTTTTATCGTCAGTCTTTTATATAGGACTAGGCACTCGATCCCACCTCTCTCAGATCAGTCATATCATAGCGGCTTGCCCACTGTTCATGCTTCAGCTCGAATTTTGCGTATACTGCTCTGTACACATACACACGAGCACAGACATACACATATATAAAATGATATACAGTTAGTCTCAAGAGACAATGTATAAAGCGTCTATGATAGATTTCTGTTTCTGCTTTCTCCAGCCACGTTGTATGTCAGCTAATTGTCCTATTCTGGCTTCACCAGTTCTCAGATCCAATCTGCAGAGCCTGTTTCCAGCTGGATCTGTCCCTGGCGATAACCTCCTAGACTTGTATTTTCATGGTAAATGCCTTCAAGCCACGACTGCATATGTCTTTGTAACGTACCAAACGTCGCCTCAACGTTCTATTGCCAGAAACCAGCTTGAGAATAGAATGTTCGTAATGACCGGTCTCCATTTATCCGGATCAGTTGACCCATGTTAGATGGTGTTGGCGAATATAATATAATATATACATGCTGTAAGTACCAAATTTGTCGTTTTATCTATCGTTCTTCGTTTATAAAAGATGGAAACCGTATGTTGACTGCAGTGGCGGCTCGTGATTATTTTTGTTGGTGGGGCCAGACATTTTGTTCCGGATAAATCATGGTTTTAGAGTGCTATATTTTAATTTAATAAATAAGAAATACACGATATACATTATTTTTGGTGGGGTTCGGCCCCACTAGCCCTTATAGACGAGCCGCCACTGGTTGACTGTTATATCGACTTATATTTAAAGAACGGCCCAAGAAAAACGGACAATACATTCTAGAAATAACACAGAATCAAATCATAGTGTCTATTCTTCTTCTTCTTTATTTTACTACAAACACTCTATATCGACCACATGTTAAACCACTCTTTGTGACCTTTATGTGGCGTCTGGGGCCTAGGGGTTAGTGACTCGGTCTGTTAACCCTGACATTCTGAGTTCGAATCACGCTGCGGACAGTTTGCTTGCAAATTGTTTCCGTTGATTTTAACAAAAGGACGATGACGCCACCCGTTCAGAAAGCATGACAAACTACTGAACGTATAAGTGGTGCCTAGAAAATCAACGACTTCTTTACTGTAGTTAATGGTTACGTCCTTTAGGATATGCCACGATTTTCATTTCATTCATGTGATTGCACATTGTGCCAGCTATGAGCTTATAGGTAGGCCACTACATTTACTAATGTAGCTTCCCTAGACTCCTACATAAATCGATTCTTACGACATGCATTCATAGTTCGCAGTGGTACTATTATTTGCTTCCCTGGTGAACCCCGGCAACATACGTGCGAGTGTATAAGATTGAAATCAATGTAAGCAACATTTTTACACTAACAATACACCGTAAATACTTGTCTTCTGCAAGATAGTCGGATTTAAGTCATGTATTTTATTACTACAAATAATGTGGTCGCCGATAGGAAGTCAATAACATGCTGCGCAATTGACTAAGTGCCGTGGAAATTCCGCAGTTCGAGATCATCTTGGTCCACAAAATAGTGGTGTGGACACAGTACGCGGTTGGTCAAATGTTCCCTGATCCTTTACTTTGGGATCTAATTCACAAGTACCTCTGAAATCAGAGACAGTTTCACCTGAATGGCGAGAAACACTGGTAATAAAGAAAGTAAGCCTTCACGAAAAAAATCAGAGGCGCCAAATTAGACGCAATGATTCCACCTGAATGCATATCAAATGAATTTTTTTAATTAAAACTGCAAATATATGTTGTAAGGAGCCACGATGCTCTTCCTAATATCTATAATCACACACTTAGTCTTATCATCTAAGGCGTTTCCGACATGTGGGAACATACCGATGAGCAACTTCAATCTTCTAAGTCAACAAACCTATTTTATTAGTTTTCTTCTCCACTTCCTAAAACACTATTCTAAATGTATGTCTCCAGCTCGTTATTGCTTACGTGATCAAAGATCAATACAAATTTGATAAGCCTGGCTTGTTACATTTGCTGATAAAAGATTTCATTTAAGAGTGTATCCCAGTTTACATTTCTTGTCTAATATTGTCTATCGATTATGCTGTGTTTCTGTGTGGAAGTAACAATTCAATTAGGATAGTTTTGTTCTTCCTTGTATTTATTCCTGCAGTGACCAGCTCTCCCTGACGCTCTCCCTATGTACATTCATTTGGAATTTATTTAACTTTATTTTCAGTTATTGTTTCGCTAATTCCTTGTTTCTACAGAGCGTCAGGAAAGAAGGCGAGAGGAAGACCACGAAAAGGAAGGTTAGATTGCATAGCAGAATCCTGTCAAAGAGCAAAAATATCAATTACCCAAGCCACCAGAACAGCGCAAGACAAAAACAGAAAACCACGACACTGAGCAACAACCCGATAGCGGTGTGACGACAAAAGACAAAGAAGTTTTACTAGTCGAAACGGCAAGAGTTATCCATGTCAAACTAGATCTAGTCATAATAAGGACCGTTATGTATGTACTAGGCTGTGTTACCAAAGTCAAACATGAACAATGAGCAAAGCACAGTCGCAAAAAATAACTACATGTAAAATGCGATGCCTACGAAAAGTTACCAGCAACACCAGAAAAGATAGTCACCAACAGCAACATAAAAAAAAAAGTTGGGATAGAACTTTGCTTGAATTGTATTTAGAAATAAAGAATGAAGTAGTCTGCTTATGTGTCCGAGCCATTTAATTTGTTGTTTCTTGATGAAGTTCAGAACTGATGGTGTACCCATATTTTTCCTGATGTCTTCATAGGTCTCTTCTTGATACTCCCAGCATTGTGCTTAGAAATTTGAACTTTGTCGTGACTAATTGTTTTCTAGCGTTGATGTCAGCGTCCAGGTTTGGCACTCATATCATAAGATATTCGAACCCTTTTATTGACCATCATTTCATATATTTTATGACGGATGACGTTTCTACACCCACGTATAATGTCTATACTTCTTATTCTATCTTATATAATATATCTGATGTCTACGGCTTATATTCTATTTCTTATGATAAAATTGATGACTTGGCTTAACAAGCCGATATCAGGTATCATCAAGGGCGTCCATACCTTACGGTAAGGAGGGGATGGGGGAGTGCAACCTCTGAAAAATGTCTTTTTGATAATACAGTTTTATGTGAATCTGTTCTTCACTTTTTTCCGCTCAGTAAAGTATACACTATTTTTTTTTTTTAAATTCATTCTGCCACCTCCTGGAAAAATGTATGTGGACACCCATAGGTGTCATATTGCTAAACAGAATCAACAAACCGTTAGATAATACATATATAGCACGTTCATTCCAAGAGTAAAATAAATCCTTTGCTGAAAATAAGCTGCATCTATTCAAATCAAAAACATAATAGAAGATTGTAACTAGATAAAGATAGCAATGTATATGAGGATGAAGTTGACATCTGATCCATTTTCTCTTCGTAGTTAAAGCATATTGAGTCATTTAGAGGATGTGTCATGTATGTCTTCCAATGAGACTGACAATAATATAAACATCTTACTGTACACTTGTATGCTGCAGACATTGTATAATCGTGTATAAATATTGACATGTGAAAAAGAGTTATACAACATAGAAGAATTTGTATGAGGGTTTCTGGTGTGAAGTAGTCAAGACGTTTGTATTATGTTATAAGTTTCATGGGTTCAAATTCCATCCGTGTCATTCATTTCAATAATGTATTTTTATATTGTTCGAAATTCATCATATCTTATATCCACAAAACAGTTTGGAGTGGATACAGTGCGTTGGTGTCTGTACTGATGGACACAGTGCGTTGGTGTCTGTACTGATGGACAAAGTGCGTTGGTGTCTGTACTGATGGACACAGTGCGTTGGTGTCTGTACTGATGGACAAAGTGCGTTAGTGTCTGTACTGATGGACACAGTGCGTTAGTGTCTGTACTGATGGACACAGTGCGTTAGTGTCTGTACTGATGGACACAGTGCGTTGGTGTCTGTACTGATGGACAAAGTGCGTTAGTGTCTGTACTGATGGACACAGTGCGTTAGTGTCTGTACTGATGGACACAGTGCGTTGGTGTCTGTACTGATGGTGCTCGTTCTATGTCAGGCTGTTGTGGAAGATTGCAGACTTTTATTCGAAGCAAAGCCACTGAAGCACTTTGGACTCCTGTGTTATTCACAGGGAAGCACTAGCGTCAAAATATCTAAGTCTAACATTGAACCAAGTCTTAGAATATGTAATTGTGAACGAAACTTAATAAAAACTTGGCCATTGAAAGCAAGATTGTTTTGTTAAACAATTATGTGAGGTTACTGGATCCGTCTTTGTTGTACTATAACAATTCGCGATGACTTTCTGGTGGTATTGTATTGTTTAATATGCTTGAACTGTGACAACAAATTTACAATTTGTTACTTAAAAACAGGAATACATGTATATTGAGCATTTTGTGAATAAACGTTTAATTTGTGTAAAACTAGCATATTTGTGTGCCATTTTTGAAAATCTGAATTCTCTGAATTTCTCCCTGCAGGGAAGCACCATGCATCTTTTAAAGTCGATTTAGAATATTTTAGCTTTCATTTTTTTAAATACAGCTGTGAGAAAAAAATGAATGAAGACTGAGGCAAGGAATGTTTTCCCTTGTTGCAATCATTTTTGACCTTCAATGCAGTTAATTTCTCTCGATGTATGAAATACATTTTTGAAGAACACTTATCACAACTTATCACTTGGTTTAAGAAATGTTTTCAAGTTGATAATATCCATAAATTTGCATGGCTTTAAGATATCTTTAGTGCCACTGCTCCATCTGAATTTACTGCTGCAGAAGAAGAGAATCTGATTGAGTTGTCTTGTGACAATACGTTGAAAGCAAAATTTAGCAGAAGCGTATTAACTGAAATGTTGAATATCAGTACAAGATGACCATCCATTCCTAATTAGTAAATCTAAGAGAATTATATTTTCATATGCGACTTTTTATTTGTACGAAACTGATTTGTCAGCAGTTGGTGTGATAAAATATAAGTTTCGAGCGAAATCAATGTGGAGAAGGAAATAAGAGTGGTTGTTTTCAATTTAATTCCATTATTTGAGAAAATTTGAGGTGATCAACAAATTCATCCGACTAATTAATTACTATAATTTGTTGCATTTGTTCAAGTACGCATATTGTCATATAAAATTCGTTCTTTTTTTACCTAACCCTTGCAAAACATGTATTGATTATTTTGAAAATAGCACTTGTTAGAATTTAACATAGTTCGACTTGTAGAAATCGTGATTCAGAAAGGGTGACGTCAACATAAAAGGCTTGGGAACTCCTGTTCTATATCTTTATGTACTATCCATCTATGGTTGGTATATAATATAATATAATATAATATAATATAATATAATATAATATAATATAATATAATATAATATAATATAATATAATATAATATAATATAATATAATATAATATAATATAATATAATATAATAATATAATATAATATAATATAATATAATATAATATAATATAATATAATATAATATAATATAATATAATATAATATAATATAACAATAGCCGTTCATAGCAAGCGATGATGACAACAGCCACAGATAGTGTGCTGATGCACCTCTGCTTGTAGAGTCCAATCCTAGTACACAATCCCCTACCACAGGTAAGGCATACATGATCAAAGTTAGACGTGTTGGTGTTCTGTCTTTACGTGTAGCTCATTTTCTCTGTGAAGTTGACAGCAAGACAGCATATGATTCTCAGATATGAGATTCCTCTTGTATAGTTACAGTGCCACATTTGGCGATCTTGCGCAAGGGATTCCTCTTAATACAACATTGTAATTTACAATTTGCTATTTACTACGTAATAGAACGTGGAATTCCACATGTTATTACAGTTTTTAAAAGCTAATGTTGTTTCAGCAATTTGTGGCATACCCCGTCCATTCAAAATTTCTTAAAAACAATTTGGTGCTAGTTTGACAGTGAATCAAATCATGACGCGCAGTCACTGCATATAGCCAAGTGGACAAACTCAAATTTAATGATGGTTGGAAAAGTGTTATGTATTGTGCATTTGAACTCGACAAACTATCATAACATTTTGTCAAAACGTTATCGCATTATGTTTATGAATTGGCCTCATGCCTTTTAATAGTCAATCCGCCCGTGTATTGCCGGGGATTGCAAGGGAAGCAAAGAATAGTAACACTACGTCATACAAGGCATGTCGTAATAGGCGACTGAGGTAAGGGCCTAGGGAAGCTACCCTAGTAAATAAAAAGCACACAGAAATCGAATGCGCTGGCCTACTTGTAGCGCATAACTGACACAACGTACACTCGCTCTTAGGCTCAGATCACATATAGATCACAACGAGGGGTTTAACAAGTGATTGATATGGAGCATTCAAAGAAGTAGAAGAATATTGTAATCATTATTTTATTGTTACAAATTGATAATTATCCATTTTATTTATATTTTTTTTCTAAATACTGTGATAATTCCGGTTCTATCTTCCCAAATCAAGCTCTCATCATTTCATATAACTCTAATAACAGCATGACTTTTTTTTGCCAAGTCAAAAGCCACGATAACATTGACAGAAATTTGTCTCGCAACTTTACCGTCCATTTTTACTTCCTTCCTCTTCTGCTCTGGGCGTTATCTGGTTCCCGATATGCAGATTTGTCTGTGATGCACGTAATTAAATCACTGTCTACGTGAATATATTTCTCAAGTGAGATCTCAATGGACATTACTTCATAAGAATACACCAAAACTTTGCTGTCAGTTTTCAAGTCCTTGTCACTGCCGGAACAACAAACAAATATTGTCGTCGTATGTATCATCATCATGTAGCATGTCCTTTGCAGAACGTCGCTTTTATCACAGCCTGCTTGAAAAACTATCTGTCTTTAGCAAGTTCTCCTGCCTCAGTCACGTTCAATGTTTCTTTGATGTCTTGCTGTCACCCTCGTCTTGTTTTCCCCTGCCTCTACCTCTAGGAACCATGCCTCTCATTACTATTCTCTCCATTACTGTCCTATTCTATTCTATAATCCTGTTTTGTCTTTCGGCGTCAGGTCGAAAAAGGGATACATGGAGCGAGCCTTCCAAAGCGCTTTGTACAAGGTGAAATTTAATGCCTTAGCTATTTCGTCTATCCATCGTTTACGTAGTCATCCTCTGGGTCTGTTGTTGTATGTGAGCGCTAGTGCTCGTTGTTGGAGACTGCTTTGTGGTAACCTTTATACATGTCCAACCCATTTGACCTGTTGTTTCTTAATATATTGCAGCACCGACAAGGATCACACGCTTCTTCTGATTTCGTAGTTTCTGCTCATATCTCTACTTTTAACATTTAGAATTTGTTGTAAACACTTGATCTCTGTTGATTGGATTCTTCTTTTCTTATTTCTTGTCAGTGTGCAGGTCTGACACTGATAGCACCGAGTTGGTAAGAAAACTGTGTTGAACATTGCTCTATTATTGTCCATGTCTGACAATGATAGCACAGAGTTGATAAGAAAACTGTGTTGAACATTGCTCTCTTGGTGTCCAGGTCTGACACTGATTGCACAGAGTTGGTAAGAAAACTGTGTTGAACATTGCTCTCTTGGTGTCCAGGTCTGACACTGATTGCACAGAGTTGGTAAGAAAACTGTGTTGAACATTGCTCTCTTGGTGTCCAGGTCTGACAATGATAGCACAGAGTTGGTAAGAAAACTGTGTTCAACATTGCTCTATTGATGTTCATCGTTACGTGCTTGTTTTTCAGTATTGTGACATTTGTCCAATAATCTAGTTTGTCTTGTTACACTTGTGTTGTATTTCCGCTGTAATTCTTCTATTGGATGAGATCATGCTGACTAAATATTACAATTCTGTAATATAAATTACTGCCTTGCATCATCATAAACATATTTCTTTGAGTAAATAATACAGTAGCGTCTCGTCATTGCGGGTCGAATGGGATCATCATGTAACTGCTGAATGATCCTTACATATCACAAAAAACAGAAATTCATCAATTATTTACATTTGTTGTCAACTAATTTGAACACCTAGGCTTTATCCTCTAGTCCCGTGTTCACTTTGAACACGTAACAGAACCCTTGGCAGTTCAAAATCGAGAAGGGCAGTCTGAAAAGCCGCTGCCTGGACAAATTTCATTAGAAAAGATTAAAAAAGAACATTCCTACAAAAATATCTTCACCATCGTCAAAATTACATCGGGGACCCTTGCCGGTGCTACGGAGTTCGTGCACTGAAGCTGAGATCTTCCTGTTTAATAAAGAGATCGGAGCACAGATGGTTACTCACCGAAGTACAATGATGATTGCCCTATCAATCAATCAATCTATGTCATGTTGAATGATTGTGCTTGATTTATTTATCCCCTATCTCTTCTTCTTGATCGTCTTATTTGTTTGTTCTACATCAACTTCTTGTTTAACCGTAGGCCATCACAACCAGTTTATGCATGCTTTTTTCTGCTTTGTCTCTTTAAGAAGGACAATAAAAAAACTGACCTAGCGAAGTCCATGTTCTAGGCGAGAGAGTCCCGTTAGCCGTGGGTCTCAAGGGTAAAAGTTGTCCCGGTCTACGTCACTGGGAGTACAACGCTGTGGTCCATGTACAGCGATGGGGTACACATTTTGTCCAGTATAGAAAAGTATAACTTCCCACGGAGTTTCACTGTACATGTGGGCAGGATACGACATACCTCAAGACTGCCCTGGGTATGATGTTCTAGAAGTTATCAGTTATCAGAGGACTATCATCATAGCACTCCGGACATGTCCATAGGTGCTCCGATATCCGCCTCAGCAAATCCAGCAGCCCAACACGTCAGTCCGATGTTGATTAATCAGTCTCCTTGCATATTTGTTATGCCGTTCTTTACGGGTTGCACCAATCTTGACACCCATCTCTCTCAATCTGGTCAGCGAGTGGGACTCGCAACCCCGAAACTCTTCTGTTCGAAAAGACTCTCGCAGTGGGTTAAGAATGTCATTTCGGTCCATTGCAGCCTCCTCGGATACTGTGGCCATCCCAGCCAATCTGTCAGTTCGTTCATTACCCCTGACTTCTGCGTCTCCAGGGATAAAAATGAAGGTTATTTCTTTGATCCCAGTCTGTACCAGTACCTCCACCCAGTTCCGTCTCACCCTTCCTGTTTCAACTTTACGAATCATACTCATGGAGTCACTGAGTATAAAGCTCACTGACCTAGTGAAACAACACTGAAAAAAACCACATAGACCTCAATTACAAAAAGACAGTGATGTTTATAAGAGACAACATTGAATATCTAAGAATATTTTAAGACGGTTGAAGGAAGAAGGAAAGAAGAAGAGTAAGACTCGCCCAGTCCTATATAACTGACCCAGATACCGATCTCAGATCAAGAAGAAGAGTAAGACTCGCCCAGTTCTATATAACTGACCCAGATACCGATCTCAGATCAGTTCTAGTCGACGTCTGTGCCCACTTATTCCAGATAACCATGACTATAATTTAATTATCGTAGGATCGAACACGATTCCTTTGTTTATATATTTCTAGGAGTAACTAAGGGCTATACCCACAATCAAAGATGTTGATTCAGTCTAGAATTATTAGTTAATACATAACAAGATTAACATTGAGAAATCAAATTAAGTCTAGACGTGTTATTGAATAAATAGTCTACAAGACTGACTTTCTTAACAATAATTATACATAGCAAAACAAATGATAAACATGGATAGGGATATATCGAAATACATAAACTACAAACAACGGGGAAGAAACATTTGAAAGAAGTTACTTAAATGTTTAGTCTATTCTTATGATTGGCTCTTAAAAATGGAGCAAGACAAGAGCAACAACCAAAAAAAAAAGCAAAAATAGAATAAACACTTTCAGGACTAGTACATACGCTTACGTTGCGAATAAGATACTTATAGAAACACCCACACAAATATTATTGGATCAGAAACGTATGAAAACATATATGGTTATCGATATAATGGAAGACTGCAATAAAACTATGTAGCAATGGCGAAACACGTAATAACAAAGTAAGATAGTTTTATAAAGTACACAATCAAGATACAGTAAATATAATAAATTCATTTACTGTTCCCAAAAATGTTGTACAAGATTTTAAGAACAGTTATGGGTTTGTCGTCTAACATTCTATGTGATGTCTAGTATATAGGAACAGACTCCGTTTGCTTGATAACGTTTTTGATCGAAACGTCGGTGTATTTTAATTGTGTATATTGTAACACAACCATACTTCTTATTTACTTATTTAACCTTTGAAACATATATTAAGAAGACAAGTTTATATTATAGCTAAGCTGGTCGTGTTCTGGAGTTCACAAAGAAAATGAAATAGAGGAAGACCCACCACATCACGAAGAAGAGAGCTGGAAACGAATATTGAGATGACTAGGAAGACATAGAAGACATGAAAAGGAGGATAGCTCCGGACAGAAACCAATAAAGCGTGCATGTTAAGAACCAGTGCTTCAAAGAGAACTGAAAAGAATGTTAACCCAAAATCGAACCTGTCTTGTCCAAACTGTGACAGCGCTGCTGAAAAGAACGTGCTAGAGTTTTAGATAAAATAATCACTCTAAACATTGTGTCAACTTTAGTTGCATGGTTCTAATACGTCTCTCCCTCAACTAAGAAATATGAACAAAGTTCATACAGATCTATTAAAGACGACGTTTGGTACTCAGACTTTAACGTCATCAGATATAAACCTATGACCGTGATCCTGTTATGTTACAAGCTAAACATCAACTGCTGACAACCAATTTGTTGGTAGAACATTATACGGTTTATTTGTTGATAGAACATTATATAATTTATTTGTTGATAGAAGAGTATACCGTTTATTTGTTGATAGAACATTATATAATTTATTTGTTGATAGAAGAGTATACCGTTTATTTGTTGATAGAACAGTTTCCTGTTTATTTGTTGATAGAACAGTTTCCTGTTTATTTGTTGATAGAACATTATACCATTTATTTGTTGATAGAACAGTTTCCCGTTTACTTGTTGATAGAACAGTTTCCCGTTTATTTGTTGATAGAACATTATATCGTTTATTTGTTGATAGAACAGTTTCCCGTTTACTTGTTGATAGAACAGTTTCCCGTTAATTTGTTGATAGAACATTATATCGTTTATTTGTTGATAGAACATTATATCGTTTATTTGTTGATAAGAACATTATATCGTTTATTTGTTGATAGAACATTATATCGTTTATTTGTTGATAAGAACATTATATCGTTTATTTGTTGATAGAACATTATATCGTTTATTTGTTGATAAGAACATTATATCGTTTATTTGTTGATAGAACATTATATCGTTTATTTGTTGATAAGAACATTATATCGTTTATTTGTTGATAGAACATTATATCGTTTATTTGTTGATAAGAACATTATATCGTTTATTTGTTGATAGAACATTATATCGTTTATTTGTTGATAGAACATTATATCGTTTATTTGTTGATAAGAACATTATATCGTTTATTTGTTGATAGAACATTATATCGTTTATTTGTTGATAAAAACATTATATCGTTTATTTGTTGATAGAACATTATATCGTTTATTTGTTGATAAGAACATTATATCGTTTATTTGTTGATAGAACATTATATCGTTTATTTGTTGATAAGAACATTATATCGTTTATTTGTTGATAGAACATTATATCGTTTATTTGTTGATAGAACATTATATCGTTTATTTGTTGATAAGAACATTATATCGTTTATTTGTTGATAGAACATTATATCGTTTATTTGTTGATAAGAACATTATATCGTTTATTTGTTGATAAGAACATTATATCGTTTATTTGTTGATAAGAACATTATATCGTTTATTTGTTGATAGAACATTATATCGTTTATTTGTTGATAAGAACATTATATCGTTTATTTGTTGATAAGAACATTATATCGTTTATTTGTTGATAAGAACATTATATCGTTTATTTGTTGATAGAACATTATATCGTTTATTTGTTGATAAGAACATTATATCGTGTATTTGTTGATAAGAACATTATATCGTTTATTTGTTGATAAGAACATTATATCGTTTATTTGTTGATAGAACATTATATCGTTTATTTGTTGATAAGAACATTAATCCGTTTATTTATTGAAGTTATTCTCACATTCCAGCAAAATACTAAAATTAAAAATATTGAGAGCATGCATTTTCCCAGTGGCTACTTATTGTTGCGAATCATGGACTATTACACAAAAATTAAGAACGAAAATCCAGTCCTTCGAAACTAAATGCTACAGAAAGATCATACGAATACCATGGACAGAAAAAAAGAAAAAAACACTGATGTCCTGAAAGAACTAAATGTTAAAGATAATTGGCTGATAAACATACTATACAGAAAAATTACATACTTTGGTCACATCAAGCGTCACGATGGCCTGGAAAGAACAGTACTAGAGGGCAGGGTCCCAGGACGCAGAGGCAAACCAAGAAGAAGATGGCTACAAGATATTAAAGAAACCATGAACATGACCATCGACGAAGTGGGTGAACTGGCAAGAGAGAAGTGAATTTCAGATGTGCTGCAAAGAGAGCAACGTCATATAAAGGAAACGCACCTAGATGATGATTATCACATTGAAACTTCTGAAAGATAAAAATATTATCTGTGCGCACGCTGTTCTGTCTGTAACTTGAAACAAAGACTGAGATGAAGTGTCTACGCTGAATATAGAAGACAGACCGGTTTAGAAATGAGATCAGAAAAAAAGTGAGTTTAACATCAATACTGAACTTCATCAAGAAACAACAAAATACATGATCCGTCTGCATAAGTAGTCTACGAACAGACTGTGCACCTCAAAGAGAAATGTAACTCAGATACAATGGATACAAGACAATAGATTATCCAAGCAAAAGGTGGATGACAGAAATAACAAAGGCAGGGATAGACATCATGTACGAAGCGCACACAGGAGGTCGTTCTCTCTCTTTCTCTCTCTCTCTCGTTCTAAGGCCATTTTTATCATTCTGTTGTGATATATAAACAGCCAAACATCAGAACGTAATGTACGTGCACTAACCTTCAGCACCTATTTGATCACAGTTGCTTATCCTTCGGTGGGGTGTTCGATTTCAGCCAGCTATTGTGTGCCGTTCGCTCTCCGCTAGCCTTTGACTGTCCCCAGCCGTAATCCACAAGGCAGTGGGTTGCCATTTTCTTTCAGGGCAGCGACCTTTAGACGGTTTTCCCCTCCCGGGCTTATGAATGCCATCTGCCCAGCAAAACCGGTCGTTTTAATGAACGCCTTGGTTTGCCGCCCATTCATGTTTGTTTGTGGTTTGCTCCGCTAGCCTTTAATTGTCCCCAATCAAAACTACAAGGCAACAGTAGTTCCCTGCGAGCGGAGACGCGCAATGGCTTTACCTCTGCTGGGATTTCCAGTTGTTCTGTGCATTTGGGTGGGACGCACACCCTGCTTGCCGCTGCCGCTGCCGCGCTTGCCGCTGCCTCGCTTGGAGCTCGTTCTATAAATCTCTTGTTACCCTGATACTGTGAGGCAGTATAGGATTAAAGATTGATATTTCTTATTCATTCAATTATTAGCATGTTCCTTGCGGAGCATCGAGATCATCACCGTTTTTTATCAACTGATCTTACTCACCACATAATGATTAAATGATCATTCTCATCAAATGATCTTTTTCATGAACGATTATTTCTATCCACGGATACTTTTTTCATGATTGATCTGAAATAGTCCATAAAAACCAGGATGGGGAAACGTTTATCTCAAGCTAACTTCTTTAAATTTATCAAAATTCTAAAACAAGAAGCAATAAAGTTTCAGAAAGCACAACAGCAACAAAACATTCACATTCAAGTCACATAACCATTATCTAGAATCTAAAACAGCAGGACAAAGGAACACATATAGATCCTTAAAACAGCCAAACAAAATAAATCGTTAAAGAGATTGTGTTGACTGTGTTTAGCGGGCTACCTTGTATTAGATTGCCTCCTTTCTATAGATTTTCTCCCCTTTTAGAGATTGTCTCCCTTCCTAGAGAAATTATGTAACGAGTTGACACTCAAAAGCTAATTCTGTAGTTCTTTTTCAGCACCACTTCTAGTTCACACTTCTAGTGCCCGCTAAAGTCTTTTTTGTTGACACTCAGATCGCATTTATTGTTGTCTTATTGTAGCGTTCTCTATTGTAGAAATATCTTTCTCAATTCCATGGTGGAGATTGAGCGAGTTGCCTATGATATAGGGTTATGGAGAAATTGCTCGCAGATCCTACGTAACGTTTATAACGAGAGGAATTATTATTATTATATATGTATATACATATATATTTATTTTGTTTCACTGTATACTATTGCCGTTGTAGTAAACAATTATTGTTTTCCTTATGAATGCGTAAAGTTGTAAAGATTATGAATTTAAAAACAAGCAGTCAAATAGTACCAAATATTGTTACTCCTTAGTCATTCCTACAACACAAAACAAAAATAGAATATACAAACACCACGGCCAAAGCTAACCAGTACATATGGGTGAATATAAGACTCAGTTTGTATGATGTTTTTCCTCTTTGTTTCCTGTGCTAGTGAGGCCAAAATACCATGAAATAAACTAACCGTACCGTTCATCTTGCATCCCTGAACTCAGTTCCGGGAAGTTCGAATCAATTCTGTCTATACATTATTTGTTCTAAAATTGGGCCAAGCGAACCACACACAATTATCACTTGAAAGGAAGCACTATATAGAAGGTAGCAACGTGAAAGTAAAATCTAATCCAGGTAACAATTTATTCTTGTTGCCAACACTAACAATCAATTATATTCATCTCAAAATTTGACAATTTTAAGTTGTTTTTATAAGAAAAAGTCAATTCTATAAAAAATTAGATTTCAATAATTATCAGAAGTTTATTTTTTTGCTTATCATCCTATTTATTTTTGTGCACTGAATCATCTTGGAATGTTGGAGATGAATAAAGGAAACATAGTCTGAAATAGAAGAAAACTAGTAACAACAGAGATGAAGTGTCTACTCAGAATGTTGATCGTATCAAGAAGAGACCGGCTTATAATCAAAATGTTTAAATATTTAAGTACAGACAGTAAAATAATTGCTATATATATATACATATATATATATATATATATATATATATATATATATATATATATATATATATATATATATATATATATATATACAATGGGTTGAATTGCAGTTTTGCAAATTCAATATAGGTAAACACAACCGACGTTTCCACCAAAATCTCTTTTTCAAGATAAGAACATGCAAGTATAGAAGAGTACTTACCATACAAGATCAAATACTACATTATATAACAAATATCAAATAAGCATCGATATAAATATGTATAAACTTACGACTTTTCAGTATGAATAATTCGATAGAGAAATGGACACTAATCAGAGTCAGTGTTATAGATAAGAATGTATTAATTGTGTTGTATGTAGAATTATTTAAATTGTTTGCAGATTAAAAGAACACTTTTGCTCATTATTTTTCTATATTGAAACGATAATACATCGATTAAATTTTGTTAATTACGTTTCTTTATTTGTCCAAAACTAGTTGCCAGTACTATTTTTGAAGATTTCGAAAACGAAAGTTTGTTTTTTATTTTAAATTTTCAGACAAAATTTTGTGCACAAAACATTTATGCTTTTCAAAAATATTTTTAAAAGTATTTTTCATCCTCATCTTTGTGACATTGTTGTCAAATATTCGTAAGGTCCTAAACAAATCTTCCTACTTTTATATATTCGACTTGATATACAAAAATCTATCTTTTGTAATGATTTAGTTTTTCAAAATGTTTGACATGCTGTATATATATATGTAACAATATCTTCACTATCTTTAACATTTCATCGGGGAGTCTCGATGGGACCCTGTGGGTAAGAAAGAGATCGTAACACAAATGGTTACTCACCGAAGTGCAATGATGATGGTTCTATCAATAAATCTATAAATCAATATTTTTTATTATTTATTTATTCTAAATTCGAAAGATTTCTAATATTTTCTGTACTAAACATATATCCTGATTGCATTTTATTCTGATGTCTTTTATCATTCACGGTTTCAATTAGTGTGTTCCTTATTTCTTTCTACATGTTTGTAAATATATCCTTGACTAAAATCGTAAATATTTAGTAGTAATGGCAAAACTAATAAAGAAATGTTACTCTAACGCAACGAATTTTCAAAGCATCGACTTGTCCCTCGCGACAAAATGACGATTTTGTTTGCCTCTAAAAATGAGTCTGGCCACAGACTCTTGTGGGAATTTCCACAAATTATCTCAGTCGCGATTCTCCAAACAAGGGTCTCTTCAGACGGTGCTGAACGAAACTGACAGCTTTCATTGCCGAGAGAGCTTCAGGAGACTAACCCAAGTTGTCGTAACTGTCAAAATTTGAGCTTTCTGAGAAGGGTATTCACTCAAGTGTCCCAAGATGGTGGACGTATTGTCACACTGCCCCAGATTTTGACTCTCGTTAGAACACCAGTAATAGACCGATCTAAAAGAGGGAGTTAGAGGTGTGGGATCTAATGAAACATGTGACCTACTTCAATTGTTCCTGGTATTTTCTCTCCTTTCTACACAGACAATGAGACAGTTCCACCCCTATAATGATAAGTCAACATTTTAAGAATCCGAATGTAAACATTCGTTGCTATGTTGTCAACACAGACAAGGTTAACTTTAAAAATATAAAAACAAACATTTTAAAAATATTCAGAACAGCTTATATTTTCAGATCCGTTTTCATACCACAAATATATTGTGGAAAATAGTATTAGATTTGCATTTTTCTTTGGCACACGACGAGTAATGTAGTCAGCGTCACGCTGGCCGCCTTTTCGAATGCTTCTATGGTACTCAAATTGGTTGACTTGAGAGCCATTATAGTAGGCGTTGTTGAATTGAACCCAGGATCAGGTGCATGCAAAGCTGGTGCACTAACCACTACGCTACGCGACTCTCACTTTCACATCAATGGTCGGTTGTAATGAATTGTTATAACTTGTTCTGTCTTGTAATGTTGGTGTCTTCTGTCGTCTTCTGTGAACGCTCAACATCGACCACTTGTTAACTACTCTTTGTGATTTGTATGTGATCTGAGCCTAAGAAAAATTGCACGTTGTGTAATTTATGCGTCTAGAAGTAAGCTAGCATATCTGATTTCTGCGATACTTTTTATTTACTAGGGCAGCTTCCCTAGATCCCTACCTCAGTCGTCTCTTACGATATACTTTGTTGGTTGCAGTGGTACTATTCTCAGCTCCCTTGCTAGCCCCAGCAACACACGAGCGCTGTGTCGTCTGTCAAACTCTTCTAAATCTCGAAAAGTTTCTACATTATTTCAATAACTGGCAACATGTATTCTCTGTTGTCCATAACCTGTGTTACTGTGTTCACACTCAACATGTGTTTCTGTGTCCACATTCAACATGTGTTTCTGTGTTCACATTCAATATGTGTCTCTGTGTTCACATTCAACATGTGTCTCTGTGTTCACATTCAACATGTGTCTCTGTGTTTACATTCAACATGTGTTTCTGTGTTCACATTCAACATGTGTTTCTAGCACAGTCTTTTCATCAATGTGTAGAAGGCATGCAGCCAGTCCCTCAACCCCAGGTGGTAGCCAGCAGGCCAGACAGGTAGTTTAGATAGATAGGTTGTTAGATATGAAATTAGTTGACTGTAGTGTTTGCGCACCAAATCTGCACGTTAATAGCAGATAGCAACACTAGAACGAGACATTTACGTAGTGAAACTAGTTGACGTAGAATTGTGTAGTGACTGCTAGCAACGTTAGAAGAAGGGAGACGAAGATAAACACTACAACTAGACAGACGTGTTTTTGTCCAGTCATGAAATAAAGCTATATGAAGTCTACTAAATTGAGTTGGTATTATGTAACATCAATGTTGACCACCAATTAACATCATCATTACAAAACTACAGCGAAGATTTATTGCCATCGTGTAAACATTAAAGTCAACACAAATAAACGTCATCACCCTTCACCCGTCTCTTATTATCTAGATTTACAAAGTTTTTAATCAGAAATAGATGGATAGACAATATTTTTTTTTTTTTTTTTTTGGATCCAGAAACACTTGAGCTTACAGCTCTTCGGCTCCGTGCCATGGACATCGTAATCCTTCAGTTCGATGCCACGAACACCGTAAATCTGGGGAACCTGTGGCTTTTCTGCCAGCCCGCGGAATTGAACCCGCACTCACAAAGGGCTAGTCATCCGTAGTCCAACGAGCTACGAACACGCTGGGCAGGCCCGGCGGATTGACAATATCAAGACCACACTAAGTAAACACGGATATAACAAAACAAGGGCGACTCATTTGGACCTAGAACACAAATTGATGCTCCCACCCCTACGTTTAACGGCAAAAGTGGACAACCTGTAGTGGATAGCCAGTTTCCCCTCCCAGGAGACAGCTGAGGAACAGACAGTTAGCCAGATAGTTAGTGTAGTATAATTAGATATTATATAGTTGAGACTATGTGTTGCACTCTCTAAGTAGAAGTACAACACATAACTACGAGACAATGACGCTTTTGTGTAGTTAGGGAGTGACGATCGAGTAACTGTTGCTAGTTAGTAAACAAACATAGGGACATTCGACAATGAACCTTTGAGATGGGAGGACGTGTTTCGTCTGAATGTAGTAACCATCAATAAAGAAAGTATCAAACATATGATAACGTCTCCTTATTTATAGTGTGTGTGTGTGGCAAACAACATCAGCCCTACACTCTACAACAATCACCATCACTATATTTCTACGTAGGAGGGAGACAGCCCCCCCTCCTACAACAATGGTGTCAAGAAAAATTGAAACATCAGCCCACTGTGATTAGCCACAACCGTGGACCAGAAGATGTTATATGTAAGTCATTTTTATATATATTTACTCGGTTCGTTTCTGCATGGTGGGTTCACTACTCTCATACCGTTATGATACCCTGGTTTGACCTACAGTGACCTACGGTCTAGGAATATCTTGATGCTTTCTTCAATCAACATATATTTTTCAATTATCCTTCCTACAGGGAAGGCGACCGGCGTGTCAAACCCCCCCGGTCTAGGAATATCTTTATACACTCTTCAATCAACATATATTTTTCAATTATCCTTCCTACAGGGAAGGCGACCGGCGTGTCAAACCCCCCCGGTCTAGGAATATCTTTATACACTCTTCAATCAAGATATATTTTTCAATTGTCCTTCCTACAGGGAAGGCGACCGGCGTGTCACACCCCACGGTCTAGGATTTACTCTATTATCTTCAATCAATATATTTTACTTCAATTGTCCTTCCTACCGGGAAGGCGACCGGCGTGTCACACCCCCCGGTCTAGGAATATCTTTATACTTTCTTCAATCAACATATATTTTCAACGCTCCTTCCTACGGGAAGGCGACCGGCGTGTCACACCCCCCGGTCTAGGAATATCTTTATACTTTCTTCAATCAACATATATTTTCAATGATCCTTCCTACAGGAAGGCGACCGGCGTGTCAAAACCCCGATCTTGGATTTACCATACACTCTCTCCAATCAACGCAATTTATTACATCATCCTTCCTACAGGGAAGGTCGTCAAGGTTTTGCTTTATAATTTCTTCAATCAACGTTCTGGCCTTATTTCTACTGTCCTTCCTGTAGTGACGGTGACGGTGTGGCTACCCACCGGTCAAGGAATTTGTTTACTCCTGCTTCTGTAAGCGGACTTTACTTTTGACCTGCTTTCGGTCAGGGAATGTTTTGCAATTTTGATCACGAAATATACACTGGTTGAATGCACGATGGACATATGGTGTGGCAATTGTTTACTTTTCCCAAAATAGTGTAAGTACATTTTCATTCCGCCTTTTTTTGATTGCTGGACATGTAACTAAAATTTTTTTCAGGACTATACAATGATTTGTAACTGACGTTTTGAACATAATGTACCTATCTATTAATACTTACTTTCGTATATACCGATGGTTCTTAAATTTGAGGACTATGTGATACTTTTACGACGTTTTGTTTTCAGATTTTACTTTTTGGGCTTTCAAGCCTAGAGTCCTATGGCTCAAAGAGGTACCAGAGGGAATAGGGTCATTGAGGATGTTCTGTTGGAGGTGCCGCCTCCTGTACAGGCGATTCCTGCTGCTACTTTGAATGGTCCGGATCAAGATAGTAGTGGTTTTCCGGCAGTTTCTATGCCATGGCCTCCTACTGCGGGCAACTTTCTTCGTCCATCTTGCAAGACCCTGCGGACGTTTGGTAATCGTGACGGTCCTTCCGTGGATGAGTTCGCGAAAGATATCCGCTTGTATTGGCGATACTACGGCTTACGGGACCAAGAGAAGGTCGACACCCTATTAGAGCATGTATCGTATTCAGTTAGAGAGGAGTTAAAGATCCAGATGATGACCGCACAGGATCCTGAAATTTTGTTGGCTGGTCTATTGAGGGTTTTTGGGGATAATCGGTCCGCCCAGACCCTACTATCAGTTTTCTTTGGGTCATCTCAGGGTGCTGGAGAGTCATGCCTCAGTTACTCTCATCGTCTTGCTAGCCTTTTTTCGAAGGTTACTGCGGCACAAAACCGTGAGGGGTCGGTACCTCTTGATCCAAATAATCTTCGGGATCGCTTTATTGCGTCCTTGAAAGATAGGCTCTGCTCTGGAATGTTGATGTCTATGGTGGCAGGATCTCCCTGCACCACATTCCTGCACTGTCGTGACGAGGCCTTGCGGTGGGAATCAAATCATCCCTATGCTGATTCTGGGTCGACTGGGTTGGATGACTACTGGTGATTGGAAATAGCATGAATCCTCTATGCAGGATTCTGGGGTCAAGAGATTGGATCGACGACTGAGTGACTTGGAATATAGCATGAATCGGGGATGCAGGACCAATCTAGGTGATCACCATCCGGAATACCGTAATCGTGCTGGTACACATGTTCCTCAATTTCCGGGTGGGGGTGGAGGTCATAGGACCCAACCCTGTTGCTCTCAATGTGGTCGGGGTGGCCATACTGCGAACCTATGTAGGGAACAAAATTTAAATGGGCGTCACTCGGGGAGAGGGGCACGACCCTGGGTGCGAGATAAGTGGGCCCAGAACCAAAGTTAGTGGGGAATCAACTAATAACAAATGTTTGGATGGGGGGGTACTAATTTTAGATGTCTTATCGATACGGGGTCTCAAGTGTCGGCTCTCACAGAATATGCCTTTCGCAATTTCTTTCCAGAGTCTATTTTAAATGGGGATAATTGGGTGCAGCTAAAAGCTGCAAATGGACTACATATACCTTACTTAGGCCATGTTGTTGTTAACATTGAGCTCTATAGTACATATCTCAAGGATTGTGGTTTCTATATTTTTAAAGATACTTCCTCTCATAATAACTGTGATTATCAGGCTATTATTGGCACTAATATCCTTAGCCGCCTGCAGTTGTTTCGACCTATTCTGGGTTCTTCGATCCAGTCTGTACCCAGGAAAGTAGTACCGTCTTCTCTTCCAGCCTTTATTTGGTCTGCTAAAGGGAAAAAATCACATATTAGAGCTAGTTCTTTGGGTGTTGTTTGGGTTAGAGTTAAAGGTGGGGTTTGTTTGGGTAAGCATGTAATTTTTGAATCTAACCGTTCATTACTGCGAAAGGGTATTGTGTGTTGCAATACTGTGACTGTTTTGATTAAGGGTGTTTGCGCTATTAATGTTCTAAATATTTCAAAGGAAGATATTTTACTTTCTAATGGAACGGTTGTAGGGGATATTTGTCAGATTGCTTCCAATGAGGAGTTGGAATATAAGGTCATGTCTGCAACTTCTGTGGAATGTGCAGTATCTAGTAAGGGTAATTTTGGGTTTGTTGATTCCTCAAACATACTCATTGGTTCAAAAAAATTTGACCTTAGTAATATGCATGGTTCAAACCAAAAGGCTGAAATGTTAGCTCTTTTATGCAAATATAATGATGTTTTCTCTTGTAATGATTCAGATGTTGGTTATGCTGATAAAGTACAGCACCAAATCCGGTTACAGGATACCAACCCCATTAAGTTGCCATACCGGCGAATCCCGCCCGCGTTTTATACGGAGGTGCAGAACCATATTTCGGATCTCCTACAGAAACAGGTTATTCGCGAGAGTGTTAGCCCCTGGGCTGCACCAGTTGTTTTGGTCAAGAAGAAGAATGGATCCTTGCGCCTCTGTGTGGACTATCGAGAGTTAAACAAAAGGACAATTAAGGACGCGTACACTCTGCCTCGCATTGACGACTACCTGGATTCAATAAATGGTGCAAAATGGTTTACCACTTTGGATTTAACTAGTGGGTATTACCAGGTAGCAATGAAACAGGAGGATATAGATAAAACTGCTTTTGTACGCCTTTTGGATTGTACGAGTATACGAGAATGCCAATGGGTTTGACTAATTCCGCTGGTACTTTTCAACGTTTGATGCAGAATTCCATGTCTGATTTCATGTTTAAATCCTTATTGGTATATTTAGATGATATGTTGATTTTTTCAACAGATTTTGATGACCATTTGATTCGTTTAGGTAATGTGCTGGAAAGGATAAGATCAATAGGTCTAAAAGTTAATCCTAATAAATGTGTTTTTTTCAGAGATTCAGTTGATTCTTTAGGTCACACTATTTCAGGTAGTGGCATCGCAACCCAGCAATCCAAAGTATCGTCCATACAGAATCTTAGCATACCCAGTAGCGTAAAGCAAGTAAGGGCTTTTCTGGGTATGGCGGGGTATTATAGAAAATGTATCCCCAGGTTCTCACAGATTGCAAAACCTCTTATGGATATGGTAAATGAATGCCATTCCTCTGATCTAACCAGAAGAACGAGTCGCCATCAGTTGAAAGGCTCGGCTGATTTAAAATGGAATAGTGATTGTGAGAGTTCCTTTCGGGACCTTCAAACTAAATTGATCTCTGCACCCATTCTGGGATTCCCCGATTTTAGCAGTCCCTTCATTTTGGACATTGATGCTTCTTTTAGTGGTTTGGGGGCAGTGTTGAGCCAGAAACAGGATGGTCACTATAAAGTGATCGCTTATGCCAGTAGGACTCTCCGAAGGGCGGAAAAAAACATCAAGAGTAGTTTTAAACTCGAATTATTGGGTCTGAAATGGGCTGTTACCGAAAAGTTTCGCTCATATCTATTGGGTAACAAAGTAACTATTTACACCGATAATAAGGGTTTGACTTTTTCAAATAAAGCGCATTTAGGAGCCATTGAACAAAGGTGGTTATCTCAGATGGCGGTCTTTGATTATGAAATCAGGCATCGTCGAGGCACGTTAAACAAAAATGCTGACTTCCTATCGCGGTATCCCTTGCCTGTGACACTGGATGAGGCGAATTGCGATGCATTGTCAGAAGACGACGACATTGGCATTAATCAAATTTATTTCACACAGCCCCCTTGTAGTCTTGGTATGTCTGTACAGACGACTAGTCTTGTTACTAACGAGCGACCCCGCTCGTATAGTTTATCGGATGTGAAATCTTTCAGTTGCGGGATTCTGCGCTTCGGGTCGTGATAAGAGCTCTGGAAATCGATACTCCGACAGACACCACCAAATGGCCCAGGGAATCACAACGACTCTGGTTATCCCGTGATAATCTTTGCATGAAAATGGGGATACTCTGTATGAAAAAGAGGTGTGACTATGAAAGTAATGAATTAAATATTATTTTACCTCATGCTCTACGCCAGATAGTATTAGCAGCTATCCATGAGATCGGCCATCAAGGGCGAGATAAGACATTGTCGTTAATAAAGTCCCGTTTTTTTTTGGTGTGGTATGGCAGGAGATGTGAATAATTTAGTAAAGTCATGTGCCGTTTGTAATATGACTAAACCTCCAAGGAAAATCACAACGGTTTACGGTCATATAATAGCTAAATATCCTTTAGAAATGGTAGCCATGGACTTCATGGAGTTTTCTAGAGATTCCGGCGGCTTTAAACATGTGTTGGTGTTAACCGATGTTTTTACTAAATATGTTGTGGCCATTCCTACCACAGATCAGACTGCCAATACAGTGGCAGATGTAATCCAGTCTAGATGGATACCTGATTTTGGGATACCAAATAAATTCCACTCCGACCAAGGGAAGGCATTTGAGTCTACCGTTATATTTGAACTCTGCCATAAGTATGGAATTAAGAAGTCCAGGACCTCCGCATACAACCCAAGAGGAAATGGTATATGCGAGAGATTTAATAGAACATTGTTGGCTGTGCTTCGTTAGGAGATTCTGAAAAGTTGGGAAAGGTCCCAGCATGTTCCACATGTAGTATTGGGTTATAATATTACTCCCCATACAACCACAGGTGGTCTCCATTATTTACTTTTTGGTAGGCACCCTAAGTTACCAATTAATTTTGTCATTGACGATTTGTTTAATGCTGATATACAGGAGAATGATAATATAGTGGTTCACAAAAAGAAATTGACAGAGGCCCGAAGAGATGCCGGCGACAGGGTAGCCTGTCTACATAAAAAATTTGATGACAACCAAGGACAAATTGATATTATTCAAATGAATACGTTAGTACGTAGAAAAATAGGCCAAAATAAGGACTCTGACAAGTTGGGAAAACTGTATTCAACCCAAATATACAAAGTGGTTCAGACACCTGATGATAAATCAAGGTATTACGTCATCAGTCCGGTTGATGACAATAACCAATCTAGGTTAATAATTTCGGGACGTCACAGATGTGAAAATTTCCTGTGTTAATATGTGCACAGATGGACAATTAGATATAGGATAAACTAGAAGTTTATTTTTTATAGCATTGACTCATCAGGGACTTTCTAAAATGTCCAGTCGTAAGGGGGACATAAGTGAAAGGTTAATTCCTTTGTGATTATATAAAATTACTTTAATTCCTCTGAAGGGATTGAGAAGTTGTTTAATGTGGGTGGTGGTTTTAATATTGTTCAAGATGGTTCAATTGTTCTGTGGGTTTGGTGTGCAATTCCTTTTTTTTTGGAATCGTGATCCTGACCTCTTATGTTTTGTTCGGTATTTAAGTCCGTGTTTTTTTTTTTGATGAATTCATTTCCCATGAGTTTAGAGGGTGATTATTATGCCTCACGGTGCCTGGATAATGAGTGTTGGATGTTGTCCACACATATTTCATTGCTAGCTAATGAAGCAGTGAGGATACTAGGCGCATTGATTTCCATAGAGTGGGGTGTGAGTGTTATTATCCCCTGCATTTCATATAATGTAGGTACATTGGACAGTGACATTGTGGATGTCAAATTTTGTTGGGTTTTGTCCCTTCCTCTGGGGTTGTGGGTTGCTTATTGGTTCCTCTATGTGCGGTCATATACTGTAGAATGTTCAACAGTATATTTATTATAATTTTTCATGTCCTATTCTCGTTCTAATTTATTTTTTTTGTTTGAGATTCCAGGACAAGACTCTGACAGGCAAGAAAGACATAGTGACATGACAGTTGTGAGCTGGCCCTTGGCCTTCCTACATCATGTGAAGTTAGGATGCGCAGTACAGTTGACCAGATGTTTCCTTTGCTAGTGAGAAAGAGACTGCTGTTAGGTCGCTGTCGGAGTTATACGGCTGATATTTCAATTATATTATGCAAATATTGCTGATGTGTTTATATGATATATTGTTTCAGCATAGAGCACATAGGGTTGACCGTTGATGTTAGCCATGGTCACCTATGACCAGTTGACGAGTCACGTTCAACGACGTGTGGTGACTAGTTCCCATTTAGCTCGTTCAATTGGGTCATCCTGAGATCCCGTCAGGATTTTCTTTTCCTTTTCGACCATGGTTGACTGTTGTAGTTAGTTGTTGTGGAGCCACATTTCACAATGTGTGGAGACGTGTTCCCATTTAGCTCTCACACCGCTAATGACCATGAAGGACTCTACTAATGTGCAGATTTTGGTTGGGATTTCGCCGTCGTGGCGACGGCGAGGTCTCCAAGGGGGTGTAGTGGATAGCCAGTTTCCCCTCCCAGGAGGCAGCTGAGGAACAGACAGTTAGCCAGATAGTTAGTGTAGTATAATTAGATATTATATAGTTGAGACTATGTGTTGCACTCTCTAAGTAGAAGTACAACACATAACTACGAGACAATGACGCTTTTGTGTAGTTAGGGAGTGACGATCGAGTAACTGTTGCTAGTTAGTAAACAAACATAGGGACATTCGACAATGAACCTTTGAGATGGGAGGACGTGTTTCGTCTGAATGTAGTAACCATCAATAAAGAAAGTATCAAACATATGAGAACGTCTCCTTATTTATAGTGTGTGTGTGTGGCAAACAACATCAGCCCTACACTCTACAACAATCACCATCACTATATTTCTACGTAGGAGGAGACAGCCCCCTCCTACAACAAACCAATTCCAACATCCACCTGGGGAAAGAAAATAGACAATAGAGAACGTTTTTAAGGTGTGTTCTCTCCTTCTTCTTCTTCTTTGCGTTCGTTCTTTACGATCAATTTTAATCACTCTTTGTGATATGTTTGATCTTTGCCAAGAACGTGTATACGTTGCACATTCGTTTGGTAGGCTCCTAAACGCATAAGACTTCTACACGTTTAGGATACATGCATCTGATTTCAGCTAAACCTCCTTAGTTGCCTCTTACGACATGCGTGGCAGTTAACAGTGGTTCTATTCTTTACACCCCAAATTTGGGCGGTAACCACTCGGGCGAAAGTGTGTTTTTATAGCTTTCACTAATTGTGTGTTACAAAGTTCGTGCTCTGTCGCTGAGCTCTTTCTGTGCAAGAAAGACATCAGAGTACACACGGTTATTCACTGAAGTGCAATGATGATATTATTAACAATCAATCAGTTACGGTACTAGACATCATACATGAATGTTCTCTAAATGAGCAATGATTATATTGATATCAATCACTACACACTCTTGTCAAGAATTGAAATCTCCAGAAACTAGACTGACAAAAGATTGTATACAAATAAAACTAAAACAACAAGATACATTTGATTTCATTGCTCACAAAACACGCACACAAGAGTTCGGTTACTTTCATCTATATGAAAATGACAGCGGAAACTCACTGTGGTGTAGAGCTTAGGTACTCATCTCTCGTGCCAAAGGTACCAGGTTAGCTCCGTCGTGCAGCCATCTGGATATTTTTTCAGATATCCCTGATATCAGTATAGGTGAGATCGAGTTCCTAGTCCTTTCGGAGACGGACGATAAAACGTAGGTCCCGTGTTAAATATGAGCACGTACTAGAACACATGGCAGTTCAAAATCGAGAAGAGCATGCTGGAAAGACGCTGACCTCGCAAAATTCATTAGAAAAGATTAAAATTAAAATTCCCTCACCATCTTCAAAATGACATCGGGGACCCTCACCGTTGCTACGCAGTTTATGCATTACAGCTGAGATCTTCCTGTGTAAGAAAGAGATCAGAGCACACCTGGTTACCCACCGAAGTGCAATGATGATGGTCCTATCACTCAATCAATCAATCAACCTTTTCGAAGTTTCCAAGATTTCAGAAAATTCGGAAACTAATTTTAAGCTGGAGGATTTGAGAAACAACTGCATCGAGAAATGTTGAACAACTTCTAGTTGTGCTACACTTCAATTCACAGACCAAGCTGATTCCTTAATGATAGAGAGAGAGAAAGAAAAATGAACACACATATTTCCGCATGCATAGTTGGAAGAAGAAGAGAAAGAATGAAACTGATCTCTGACACAAGTTTTGAACAATTCAAATTTTCTATGAAAATTGTTTGCATCACCAAGAACCGCGTCTTCATCTTAGAAATCGCTAAGTAAAGTGAACACTCTTCTACTTGTGTCGACAATGGTTGTTATCGGGACCTGGGGAAAACAAATCGGATTATGAACGGCTAATGAATACGTCGGAAGAATCTCTCCAGGAGTCATAGCTCTGACGTTTTTTGGCCGATGGCACAGGCCTAGCGTAGCGAGATAGCCAATTGCTGAAGATTGCCTCTAAATTGTTTGTAGCCAGCCAAATTGCTAGGACGATCCTGAGGCCTCTTAACAGATAGAAAACCTGATTCTTACTTAAGTTAGTAAAATGGAACTTCTCTGACCGATGTCTGGCTTCTACAGTTTATATATATATCTCATTTTCTTGTGTTCTCGTACTTCTAAAAACATCTTGACTTTCCTAATTCAAAGACTTGACACTGTTTCGAGTGTATCCGTTCACACTCAGTCTTAGAATTCTATTGACTTCGGCAACTTTGTTTACCTAATATATATTACGACAGAACCGTAAAACACTATTTCTACATATTTGTACTTGTCCTTTGCTGTGTTTTTTGGTTTTTTTGCAAGCTACGACTATTTCTGAAAACTGCTCTATATGTTTATTGTAGCCATCTCGTGCTACATAGAACCAATACTGACATACGGATGCGAGGCATGGACAATAAACAAGCAGATCAAAAAGTCTTTGAGAACCACAGAGATGTGGTTTCACAGTATAATGATGAGAATCCCATGGACTGCTAAAATGACTAATTTTGGGATGTTGAATGCGATAGAGACACAGAGAAAGCTTGTCATCAATATAAGACAGAGGCAGTTATCCCTTTTGGGACATGTGATGAGGAAGGGAGGCTTAGAACACATTGTTACAACTGGTGAAATCGATGGGAGACGAGACAGGGGAAAATTGAGAGAGAAAATTTTGAATAGCCTGACTTCATGGCACGAAAGAGCGTCAAGATCTGAGATGATAGCAAACACCAGAGACAGAGATTTGTGGAGATCCATGATCGCCTATGTCAGCCAGCACGACACTTGATTATGATGATGATAGTCATCTCGTAGAGCATAGGGCATCAACAGTTGTCCTCCTTTTTCTCCGAGCTCTATGACAATACCCATGACAATGCGGTATCCTTCGGCTCCTCAAGAAGACAGTGTATTCCCATCTGTTTGGGGCGCTCGCTTTCCGATTCCCTCAAGTGATTCTCTAGTGACACTTGACTGTGTCTTCCGAAGGTTATGCCCAACCCACTGTCACTTTCTCCTCTATTGGTCATCATGGACTCCTGCCCTGTTCTTAGAGTACTGGTAAATTGTATTTTTCCTAGTGGAACAGTAGACTGCATCTATCACTCTGTTCGCAAGGTTAAAATCTCTATGACATCTTGTTTCATAGTTCATTGCCATGAAGTTTTTGTTGGCCTCCCAACACCTTTCTCATGTTGGTTTAAGTCATGAGCTTGTCTGATTAAGTTGCAAAGTTTTTTACTTGATTGATTTTTCATTGATTGGTTTATAGGACCATCATCATTGCACTTCGGTGAGTTATCATATGTGCTTCGATCGGTTTCTTACACATGAAGATCTCAGTGGTAGTGCACGAACTCCGTAGCACCGGCATGGGACATGCATAATTTAGAAGAAAAAAATGATATTTTGTAGGGATTTTATTTTGAAATTTTTAACCAATGAATTTTTCCCTGCAGTGACTTTCCAGTTGCTCTTCTAGATTTTGAACTGCCAAGGGCTCTTTTAAAATTGGTAAAATCGAGCACAGGACCTACGTGTTATCGTCCGTCTCCGATAGGACTAGGAATTCGATCTCACCTAAACTGAGATCAGGGATCTCTGGAAAAACATCCTGATGGCTCCACGAGGGAGCGAACCGAATACCTTCGTAACGAGAGACGAGCACCTAGCCTCTACGCCACAGAGACCCTTCTATTTCCTGAGAGTTTTTACCTGAGAGTTTTTACCTGAGAGCTTTTACCCGAGAGTGTGTCCAATCTATTGCTATTTTCTCCCTCCGACCTCCAGCTGCATGTCGGGCCCTCTGTCATAAGTCTATAGTTGGTATCTCTTCTGTTCATATGATACTGTAAAAAGGGTAAAAAGCTGAAGTATTGACTTCATTGCACCGGGTTTTACCCCTTTTAGCTCTATCTCTCTCAACAGAAGTGGCACAACACCTGCTGATAGTACTTAACAAAGCACGAATTCCGTAACTTTAGCAACGATCCTAAGGGTATCTGGAAAAAATACACACGTAAACGGAACGGCGTTGTCCGGAGTTGAAAACCACGACCCTCAGAACACAAGGCCAAAACTTTACCACTTAGCCACAGAGACCCCAGATCTAATGCTGCGTATACGGCGGTGATATAACGTAGTGAATGTCTGCAATTTGATATAATATTTGTGATCATATGCCATGTCCCAGATCCTTATATCACAGCAGATGATAAATTGGTGTTCTCCACTACAAAGTTCCTATTTCATTCAGCCATCCTCAATCACTATAATATCTCATTTATTTCCTCATTTCTTCCTTATGTTCTGACGCTATTTTTATCATTTTGCTTCCACTCTCCTCATCCTTATTTTCTTTATTTTATGCAGCTACAATTTATTTTCAACATTTTATCCCGCTCTCTGTTGTTCTCTATTTCTCCACATTATCGCTTCTCTCTCTTCTCATCAGCCACTGGCTACAAAACTAATCAAAGTTCAATATCTGAGATGACGACATGGGCGTTGCGCACAGCATTCATTACCCTGAGACTATATGATAGGATTGTGACGATACTAATAGAATATTGATAGCGACAGCACACGTATCAGGTTACACGTGATTGAAGTCATTTGACTTATTAATTATTGATATTTTAATGTTAAAGTAAATTACATATATCTAATACCGATATACAGAAGTGAATTGCATATATCTAATACTGATATACAGAAGTGAATTGCATATATCTAATACTGATATAGAGAAGTGAATTGCGTATATCTAATACTGATATACAGAAGTGAATTGCATATATCTAATACTGATATAGAGAAGTGAATTGCATATATCTAATACTGATATACAGAAGTGAATTGCATATATCTAATACTGATATAGAGAAGTGAATTGCCTATATCTAATACTGATATAGAGAAGTGAATTGCCTATATCTAATACTGATATACAGAAGTGAATTGCATATATCTAATACTGATATACAGAAGTGAATTGCATATATTTAATACTGATATACAGAAGTGAATTGCATATATTCACTACCTGACTGTTTGATTGATATAACCAGTGCTCTGATCTCTTTCTTATGCAGGAAGATCTCATCGCAGTGTACCAAATCCGTAGCACCGGCGAGGGTCACGATGATGGTATGATTCAATACTGATATATATATAAGTGAATTGTTTACATCTAATACTGATATTTAGAAGTGAATTGCATACATCCACTACTAAAGAAGTGAATTGCACATATTCAATACTGATATGCAGAAGTGAATTATATACAACACATACTGATATATAAAAGTGATTTGCGTACATCCAATACTGATATCATCATCAATGTGCGTGTCCTTTATAGGACGTTGCTCTCTTGCAGCACATCTGAAATTCACTCTGTCTCTAGCCAGTTCACCCACTTCGCCGATGGTGATATTCATGGTTTCTTTAATATATTGTAGCCATCTTCTTCTTGGTCTGCCTCTGCGTCCTGGGACCCTGCCCTCTAATATTGTTCTATCCAGGCCATCGTGACGCTTGATGGGACCAAAGTATCTAATTTTTCTGTATAGTATATTATTTATCAGCCAATTTTCTTTAACATTCAGTTCTTTCAGGACATCAGTGTTCTTTCTTTTTCTGTCCCTGGTATTCGTAGGATCTTTCTGTAGCATTTAGTTTCGAAGAACTGGATTTTCGTTCTTGTTGCTTGTGTAATAGTCCATGATTCACAACCATACGTAGCCACTGGAAAAATGCGTGTTCTCCATATTTTTAATTTTAATATTTTGCTGGTGCTTTGCCACATGTTCTTCATAGTGTTCAACTTCCTGATTACTATTGCCAATCTTCTTGAGATCTCTTTGGAGCAGTCGCCGTTATTCTTGAGTATTGATCCCAGGTATTCTAGCTCTCACAAGTTGAGTTCTTCATTGTTTATTTGAATGTTAGGTGAGCCTTTGCTTTGATAGTTGACATTTTCTTTATTTTGTTCAAAAGATTTGTCGATTCTGTTTTGTAGTAATAGTATTCAAACGTTATACGTAGCTATCTGATAAATCGTGTTTATATATAATTTAATCATATTTGTTGGTCTTGACATAATAAATACTATATAGAAGTTAATTGCTATTACATGCCAATACTGATCTATGAGATCTTGACATCCGTACTGATATTGAAGGATTCGATACTATCCAATACTGATATATAGAAGTGAATTGTATTAGCTTGATATTGAATTTTATTTTTTGTTATCAAAGATGTGATTGATATCTGATATATAGAAGTGATTGATACACAATACTGATATATAGAAGTGAATTGCATACACAATACTGATATATAGAAGTGAATTGAACACCATACTGATATATAGAAGTGAATTGCATACATCCAATACTGATATATAGAAGTGAATTGCATACACCCAATACTGATCTATAGAGTGAATTGCATACATCCAATACTGATATATAGAAGTGAATTGCATACAGCGAATACTGATCTATAGAGGTGAATTGCATACATCCAATACTGATATATAGAAGTGAATTGCATACACCCAATACTGATAAATAGAAGTGAATTGCAAACACCCAATACTGATTATAGAGTGAATTGACATACACAATACTGATATATAGAAGTGAATTGCATACAGCGAATACTGATCTATAGAGGTGAATTGCATATCCAATACTGATAAATAGAAGTGAATTGCATACACCCAATACTGATAATAGAAGTGAATTGCATACATCAATACTGATATATAGAAGTGAATTGCATACATCCAATACTGATATATAGAAGTGAATTGCATACACAATACTGATAATAGAAGTGAATTGCATACATCCAATACTGATATATAGAAGTGAATTGCATACATCCAATACTGATAAATAGAAGTGAATTGCAAACACCCAATACTGATCTATAGAGGTGAATTGCATACATCCAATACTGATATATAGAAGTGAATTGCATACAGCGAATACTGATCTATAGAGGTGAATTGCATACATCCAATACTGATAAATAGAAGTGAATTGCAAACACCCAATACTGATAATAGAAGTGAATTGCATACACCCAATACTGATAATAGAAGTGAATTGAAATACAGCAATACTGATCTATAGAAGTGAATTGCATACATCCAATACTGATATATAGAAGTGAATTGCATACACCCAATACTGATAATAGAAGGGAATTGCAAACACTCCAATACTGATATATAGAAGTGAATTGCATACACCAATACTGATAATAGAAGTGAATTGCAACACGAATACTGATCTATAGAGGTGAATTGATACATCCAATACTGATTATAGAGTGAATTGCATACACAATACTGATTATAGAGTGAATTGCATACATCCAATACTGATAAATAGAAGTGAATTGCAAACACCCAATACTGATAATAGAAGTGAATTGCAACACAATACTGATTATAGAGTGAATTAAACACCAATACTGATATATAGAAGTGAATTGCATACAGCGAATACTGATCTATAGAGGTGAATTGCATACATCCAATACTGATATATAGAAGTGAATTGCATACAGCGAATACTGATCTATAGAGGTGAATTGCATACATCCAATACTGATATATAGAAGTGAATTGCATACACCCAATACTGACATATAGAAGTGAATTGCATACAGCGAATACTGATCTATAGAGGGGAATTGCATACATCCAATACTGATATATAGAAGTGAATCTTGAATACTGAAAAGAATCTAAATTGTCTAGAGAAGAAAGATTGATTTCATTGCACCGTGTTTTATCCCGTATTGCTCAGTCCCTCTACGCAGAAATGATACGCAACCTGCCGAAAGTATTGCACAATGCATGAAGCTCCATAGCTCCGACAACAATCGTAGGGTCTCTGGAAAAAATTAACTCGTGTTTCGGATTCGGACCCACGTTCTTCAGAACGTCAGGTTTACGACTTAAACCTTTAGCCACCGAGACAACTACTAAACATTGAACACAAAGTTAAAGTTAATTGCATATCCTTTACAGGACTTTGCGAATCAACCCCAGCTTTTAACGCTGTTTGTGATTTTTCTAGTCATTATTACGTTCAGTAATTTGCCATTGCTTTCTGAACGGGTGGAGCCATCGTCCTTTTGTAAAATTCACGCGAAACAATTTGCAACCAAACTGTCCGCAGCGTGATGTGAACTCAGAACGTCGGGTTTAATAGACCGAGTCACTATCCCCTAAGCCACAGACGCCACACAAACATTGAACAAACAGGCAAAAAAAACGAATGCTTCCATCCTTCCTTTCGTTCGCTTGAAATATTGTCTATATATTAAATGTTGTCTGGAATATAAACTTCACTGTCTTTTGTAGCTAACACAGAGGTCCGTGTAGTTTTCTGTCGAGTGTTTCGTTAGGCCAGTGAGTTTGTCTCAGTATATCATATTCAGGGCAGTCTTGAAGTACAGCTCTTGCTCTGCAGTCTGATGTGCCTGTCAACATGGCAATATATTAAGAATCCCATTGACAGTTGCAATCAATAATGCCTTTCATTTCTCTAATCGTGTTTTGTCTCACAACATCATGATAAGAATCAATTTCTAGAACGGGCTTTTGTATGCACATAATAAACAGTGTTTTTAGTCGCCTCTGTTATCTCTGAGCTCCACCTTTTACGTGGACGACTTTTTGTTTTGTGTCCACTGGATCGGAGTAACATTACTCTTTGATGCGCACTGTCTGTTTGTAATCTGCTTATGTGGCTGAACCATTTAATTTGTTGTTTCTGATGAAGTTTAGTATTGAAGTTTGTACCCACTTTTTTCCTGATGTCTTCATTTATAAACCTGTCTCTTCTTGATACGTCCAGTATTCTACAGGAATAATGTAGGTTTGGTAAAAGAGCTCAACGAAAAAAGTGAAACGTCTGATAAACATTCAAAGTTTGTTTTTTTTTTTTCCGATCCAGAAGCACTTGAGCTTTTCAGCTCTTCGGCTCGGTGCCATGGACATCGTAACCATTCGGTTCGGTGCCACGAACACTGTAATCTGGGGAATCTGTGGCTTTTTCTGCCATCCCGCGGAATTGAATCCACACACACAGAGGGATAGTCACCGTAGTCCAACGCGTTACGAACACGCTGGGCAGACGGGCAAACATCGAAAGTTAGCAACTACTGTTTTGAGAACATGTAATATGGTCACAGTGGTTCAAACAGAATGTGACAACAGGAGTAAAATACTGAGAAGAAAGACAGAACAAAATAATTAAAATATACTTCTTGATTGATAGGACAATGATATTGCATTTCGGATAATATCGCTATCTATTTCTTACACAATAAGATCTCAGCGACAGTGCACGAAAGCCGTAGCGCTGACAGGGTTTGTCCTTGTAAGTTTTATTAATTTTTGCGTTACTGCCTCACATCAATCTCTCTTATCTTACCAACTTTCTAGCTTTCTATATTTTCTACGTCACTATTCTCACATCAATCTTCACCTATCTTTATAACTTTCCAGTTTCTTTTGCGTAATTACTCACATCATAGCTTACGCACACTCACTTTACCCTGATCTAGAGTTGACCTGCCACATTATTAGTACGCTCTGATTAAATCTCCAAAGTTTATGAATTTAGTCTCAGTATGGTCAATGTCCAGCCTACAAGGCCAAACATGGGTAGCTTGAATTTTCACTTTACCGATCTAGAGTTGACCTGCCACATTATCAGTACGCCTGATTAAATCTCCAAAGTTTATGAATTTAGTCTCAAGTATGGTCAATGTCCTAGCCCACCAGGCCAAATATGGGTAGCTTGAATTTTCACTTTGCGCGATCTGGAGTTGACCTGCCACATTATCAGTACGCCTGATTAAATCTCCAAAGTTTATGAATTTAGTCTCAAGTATGGTCAATGTCCTAGTCCACCAGGCCAAATATAGGTAGCTTGAATTTTCACTTTGCCCCATCTGGAGTTGACCTGCCACATTATCAGTACGTTCGATTAAATCTCCAAAGTTTATGAGTTTAGTCTCAAGTATGGTCAATTCCATAACCCACCAGGCCAAATATGGGTAGCTTGAATTTTCTCTTTACCCGATCTAGAGTTGACCTGCCACATTATCAGTACGTTCGATTAAATCTCCAAAGTTTATGAATTTAGTCTCCAATAGTCAGTCCAGTCCACCAGGCCAACATGGGTAGTCTTGAAGTTTTCATTACGATCTAGAGTTACTCTGCTCACATTATCATCTTGATTAAATTCCAAATTTATGAATTTAGTCTCACACATGGTCAATGTCCTATCCACCAGGTCCAATATCAATGCTAGCTTGAATTCACTTTACCTGATCTAGAGTTGACCTGCCACATTATCAGTACGCTCGATTAAATCTCCAAAGTTTATGAATTTAGTCTCAAGTATGGTCAATGTCCTAGTCCACCAGGCCAAATATGGGTAGCTTGAATTTTCACTTTCCCGATCTGGGGTTGACCTGCCACATTATCAGTACGTCGATTAAATCTCCAAAGTTTATGAATTTAGTCTCAGCATGGTCAATTCCTAACCCACCAGGCCAAATATGGGTAGCTTGAATTTTCTTCTTCTTCACCTTTCAACTCCCAGCGGAGCACAGGTCTTCAACAAACGTCTTCCAGCTCTACCTCTCTCATTCTGTCCATGTTTTACCTTTCCTTTTAATATCAGTCTCTCGCCCGAGTGGTTACCGAGGTCCAAATTTGGGGTGTAAAGAATAGAACCACTGTTACCTGCCACGCATGTCGTAAGAGGCGACTAAGGAGGTTTGGATGAAATCAGATGCATGTGTCCGCTAGGGAATGCTAAGCCGAAACAAATGCTTGCAGAAAACGGATGCATCAGGCCGTAAGGCGCATAACATGGTGCAACGACCCCTCACAGTGAGGAATGGGATAACGGATTCTACGGCCACCAATCTGCCTCGGAGATTTAGCCATGCAGTAAGAATGTCAGACCACCATCACGAGGTTGGCCAAAACTTACTGCTGGAAGAGGTTGGCACAAACAGGGAAGTAGAAATCATAGGAATTATTTCCTACAGAACTGCCCCCAGTATGCAGACTTGAGAAGAGATGACCCACTTACACTAGCGTCCAAGACAAACTTTATGGCGTGGCTGATAATCTGAGGCAGACGGCTGCCTTTATTAGAGAATCCGAAATCCCAATCTAGTGAGAACGCAGAAGACAAATGTATGACGTGGTGATAATCTGAGGCAGACGGCTGCCTTTATTAGAATCGAAATCCCAATCTAGTAGAACGAGAAGAAGAAGAAGATATCAGTCTCTAGCTCTCTTCTCCGGGTATGTCTAGGTCTTCCCCTGCTCGTTTTTCCCTGCGGGTTCCAAAACAGCGCCTGTCTTGCAATGCTTCCGGTCGGTCTTCTCAGTGTGTGTCCTATCCATCACCATCGTCTCTTCCTTAGCTCTTTCTCCACTGGTCTCTGCTTAGTTCTATCTCTTTCCTTCTATTCTACGTAAAGTTCCATTTACGAAGGTATGTAGTTTTCAGATGGTTTATTATGTTGTCCCCCATATGTTCGAACCATAGAACAGCAATGACTTCACATTTGATTGAAAGATTCTCAGCTTTGTGTTTGTTTTGATCTCCTTTGACTTCCATATCTTACTCAATGCAAAAACGTTTTCCCTTGCTTTTGTATTCTTATCTTGACATCTTTGTTTGTTCCTCCTTCTGTGTCTATGTTGCTACCAAGGTATGTGTATAATTCTACATCACGTAGAGATGTTTCCTTCAGCATAATCTGGTTTACATTTACTGCATTTATTCTTTATTACCTTGGTCTTATCCCTGTGTATTTTCAAACCCAGTTGCTGCGACTTATTATTTAAAATATTCATTTTATCTTTAATCTGTGCGTGATTGTGGGACAGCAATGACAGTTCGTCTGCAAAATCCAGGTCCGTTTGAATGTTGCAAAGTTACAAATACAGACATATGGATAAGAACAGGACTGGAACCCATAATGACTCGAGTTAAGTAAAGAAAATGACGATCGGTCGGTGGGCTGAGGAAGAAAATAATTAAATAATTGTACATTTTATAAATCATCAAGTATATATAATATATATATATATATATATATATATATATATATATATATATATATATATATATGCCCGTCTGTCCAGCGTGTTCGTAGCGCGTTGACTACGGGTGACTATCCCTCTGTGTGTGCGGGTTCAATTCTGTGGGATGGCAGAAAAAGCCACAGATTCCCCAGATTTACGGTGTTACCGAAGGGTTACGATGTCCATGGCACTGAGCCGAAGAGTTGAAAAGCTCAAGTGCTTCTGGATCGGGAAAAAATATATATATATATATATATATATATATATATATATATATATATATTATATATATATATATATATATATATATATATATAGTCGAGGGAGACAATTCATAGCAAACGGTGTCATTTGTACTTGAACATTGACATATGTACCTGAGAATCTGAGATTGACGCAAGTACAAATGAACATTTAAGATGACAAATGTCTATTGTTACGATCTGTTGAGAGTCTGAGTAGAACAGAGTAGAACTCTATTGGTGAGTCTCAATCATATATACATCTTAGTGCTGAACTGTGATGACGAGAACAAGACAGGAGAGGCAGTGACACGGTAAATACCATGTTATGCCACGGTCACTGCTTTGATTATATTGAGAGCTTGAACCCCATTGAGAACTATATTTTGGACTTAAGACAAGTATTACCCCTCTACTTTCAGACGTCATTAATTTGATGAGAAAACTCATCTGTTAGAGCGGGATACTTTTGTTGATCAGATGACCCTATCTTGCAACATTATGTAGATAGTTTACTATCAGTACCAGGACAGACTCGCTGTTGTTAGGAATCCATAGCTTCTTATTCGTTTCCACCTTATCCATTGGCGTCCTTAGTTAAAGCAAGATTGGCGATGGGGCAGGGAAGGTAAGGGGGCACCAAATCTGGAAAATGACTTTTTTGAGACAACAGTGTTATGTGAATCAGGTCTTCTCCATTTCCGAGCAGCAAACTACCAACTAAATTTTGTTTATTTATTTTACCACTCCTGGGAAAATGTATGTGTCCAAATAAACTAATTAGGTAATAGACTAAATAGATTAATTAGTTAATTAATACATGATGATGCTTTTTTTGTCGCAACGTAGATCTTGTCATGTTTGTGTTTTGGGAAAACTGCTACATATCTAGTTTAGTTTATTTTATACCTCACAGATGTGGCGTCTGTGGCTTAGGGAAAGTGACTCGGTCTATTAACCCCGACGTTCTGAGTTCGAATCACGCTGTGGACAATTTGGTGGTAAATTGTTTCGCGTGGATTTTTACAAAAGGACGATGGCACCACCTGTTCAGAAAACAATGGCAAACTACTGAACGTAATAATGCTAAGAAAAATCACAAACAGCGTTACAAAGCTAGGGTTGATTCGCAAAGTCCTGTAGTTTTTTTTTTATACCTCACAGTACGATAATAGGTTCTCTGACAAGTTTAGTCTAAGAACCAATTAAAGTTGATTGCTTGAGACACAAGAAAAATAAAACAACTCTATTGACTCAGACAGGAAACCCAAGTCCAGGACCAGTTTAATCACTTCTTCGATTCCTAAAATGTTAGAGGTAGAGAGCGTGAACTGATGGGAGAGAAGTGGGCCATGAGGACAGTCAAATTCAATCCTTCATGAAATGCCATGTGTGCCTCTTAGCGTGAGCTAAAGACGAGAAATCTCGTTTTCTACCTACTCCAGATCGCAATAAGAATATATTTCTTTTCTCAACAAGAAAACTAGTTTGAATCAACTTTCTACACTCATTTCGTTCTATAGATGTAAATTCTATTTCAGGATTCGCCTGTGTGTTACCGGGCCGGCAAGGGAAGCTAAATATAGTACCACTGCGACCTACAAGGCATGTCGTAAGAGGCGACTGATGTTGGGACCTAGGGAAGCTACCCTAGTCAATAAAAAAACATAGCAGAAAACGGACGTGTTGGCCTATTTGTATGCGTATAATTGGCACAACGTGCAATCGCTCTTAAGGGTCAGATCACATACAAATCACATAGAGTGGTTAACATGTGGTCAATATGAGCGTTCGAAGAAAAACATTATATTTCAGGAACTTGAAAGTGTCAGATCACTTACACGGTTGCTATGGCAGGGACTGAATATTCCCAGTCACAGTATCAAGTTTCTGCTGAAAGACTGTAACTATCTCATCATTGCCCTACCTGTAAGTTAATGTATTATCGGCAAAGAATATAGTACGCAACATTCCTAAATGATGTGCTTTGTGATATCGTCTGTGTACATATTGAATTCACACATAAATAATTTCAGATACCGAAGCCATCATAAGAGTCAAGATTCCAACGTCAACATCCTTTGCAAATGGCTCAGATAATATAGGTAGTGACGTTGTTCAGATGCCTGATAAGAACATCCCAAAACACTTGATGTATGACAAGATTGATGGAGACAGACGATCGGTTGGTGGACAGAAAAATGCTTTAAAGCACCCTTAAAGTATTTCTAAGATTCTTCGATATAGACACAACGTTTTGGGAATCCATTTCGCGAGATCGCTTAATCTGGTGCTGAAGCAACACATGAGAAACGTGTATAGCTAAGAATCGTCGTGCTGTTTAGGTGCAGAGAAAGCGAGGTGTGCAAAAAGACACACAACACCCAACAACCACATGTCCAACCTTGAACCTGCATGTCCTACCTGTGGTAGAGATATGTGTCACAATTGGACTCTATAGTCACCTCTGCAACACCATAGAGGTGGAACAACACACGTTTGAGGCTGTTGTCATCATTGATTGCGATGAACGGCTATTATTATTGTTATTAATATTATGCCCGTTCTGTAAATCTCTTCTTGCCCTGAAGCTGTGAGGCAAATCGGGACTGAGAAAAGAAAAAATGGCAAGGCGCATAGACAGGCTCCCGCCCGAGTGGTTACCGGGACCCAAATTATGGATGTAAAGAATAGAACAATGTTACCTGCAACGCATGTCGTAGGAAGCGACTAAGGAGATTGGACTTGGGGCTAGCTACCCCACCCTGTAAAAATCACTAGATAGCTACAGAAACCACAACCAGGAACATTCATAGCTTGCCACCCGAGGAAGAAGGGCCCAACAAGGAGGGACTCGTGGCAAGATAATGGGGAGATAGTGGAGAGATCTGGAAAAGATCGACTTGGATAGGCGGGATTAGAAGGCCTTGGTTGTGGACCTATGCTTCCCTAGGGACGAAGGAGGAAGACGAATAGAGAGGCTCGCTCCAGATGCCTCATTTTTTGACTTGACGCTGAAAGGCAAAACAGGATTAGAGAATAGATATATTATTATTACACATTGAATAGTACAGGCGACAGTAGGGTTTATTCAGGACATCTGGACAGTATGCTCTGCGTTAACGATGACTGTGAACCAGACCGCAACATAACAAGTCTGAAAAAAAGGCCACCATATGGTCAAAGCTGGAGAAATGTTTATTTACACCAGAAGGGTCGTACGCAAGTCCAACTAAATGATGTTGTATGCATTATGAAGATAAAAGACTGTTGCCATCGTTTCAATTCTTGTTTGAAAGGCCTCAGAATGTGCACAGAAGAAACCGAGGATGACTTTTTTGTAAATAAGACATCGTATATCGTCGACTGTTTAACTCAACTTTCAACTTACCGTAAATTAAGGTGAGGACGGCTTCAACCAATTGTAAATTGTACTCGTATAAGTGTAAATCAAACAATTTCTGATAACAACGTATTTATAACTCAATCTTCTATCGTTCAATTATAACAATAAATTAGACAGTACAAAATGCCAAAGAATAAGTCTTCAATTGAAGAATAAGAATAAAAAAATAATTCCTTTCGGGCCTTTATACGTTACATAGAACATGCAAGCAATTTCTCCATACCACTCTATCATGGGCAACATGCTCAGTCTCATCCATGGGACTGAGACAGATATTTCGTGCCTCTCTCAGCAAAGTTCGTTTCAGCGTCTTCCTAGGGTGTCCTCTTGTTCTTGAATCCTTTGCATCCCGCTACAATTGAAGAATGCGGCAGCCAAATCTATGTAATAGACCTTGCAATAACAAAACCAATAACAAGACATGTCTACGAACAAAAATATTCAATTTTTATAGAGAGCCGTTGTAAGTCTGGGAATAAATCACAATATAATACCACTTACGTACGAGACAAACGCACTAATGGAAAATTACAAGAACGTGTTCAATACTGAGAGTAGTTATGTCAATTACAATTCACAGACAATGTTAAAAGTCCTGTAACTCTTGCTAAATATTGTCACATTTGGACAATAGTTATTTAACTTGCAAAAAGCTTACAACAAATGTGACAAATAATATTAGAAGTAGTGATTGTAGAATTATTGAACCCATTGAGAGAAAACTTTGAACTGTTTGTTGTTTGGTTGGTTGCGTTCGTTCTTATCAATCACGTTGTTCACTCTGTGTGATCTGTGTGGTCTGCTACGATAACGTGAGTATGTAGCGACCACGTTAGACCCACACTTAAGTAAGTGCTTAGTGCGGCACCGAGCTGTGAATTTTGCATTCTGAATGTGGTTTTTTGGGGGTTTGTGCTCGGTGCGGTTGTGTTGTAACCGCACATTCAAAAATGCGGACGGTTAGTCTTCGATGATCTTGTCGCCTGCGTGGTGCCGGGGCCGGCAAGGGAAGAAAGAATAGTACCACTTCAACCTACAATGCATGTCGCAAGAGGCGACTAATGTAGGCCCTAGGGATGCTGCTCTAGTAAATAAAAAGCAGCGCAGAAATCGGATATGCTGGTCTACTTGTAGGCACATAACTGGCACAACGTACAATCGCTCTTAGGTTCAGATCACATACAAATCACACAGAGGTGGTTGACAAGTGGTCGATATGGAGCGTTCGAAGAAGAAGATGATCTTGTGGCTGCTTTGTGCAGTAATATTTATGCAGACTGCTGGCTGTTGTTATTGACGGCTGGTTTTTTCGACGAGAACTATAGGTTCATACGGCGGATGGTTGGTGTTGGCACTCTGCTGGCTGCCTTACGCATTTATTGCGTGTGAAAGCTGCTGATTTGTGTTGAAACGTCTGTCTCCTTAACGAGCTCGGATGAGATCAAGGAATTTCGAGTGTTTTTGCTGGAACATGAATGGAGCGATGATGGTGCCGTGAAAATGGAACTGTGACTAACGAACTAACTGATATCGTCAAAAATATGTTTTCATGGCTTAAACTCCAGCTACTTTGATGACCTAACATAAATATACCAGACCATTATTTCTGTCATATAATATCTTATCTTCTTCTTCTCTTCCACCATTTACTTCTTTATAGAAGTGTTGGGGGGTGTAGTGATCTTGTTCTAATGCACTATAATCTGTTATCCATTTTCTTAAGACTGTTGTTGGTGCCATTGATTCATCTTTTGCGTGGTCTTCCTCTTGCTCTGTACTCGTTATACTTGTTATGGCTCTCTGGGGTAGACGATACCTGGGTATTTTTGTCAGGTGTCCAAACTATTTAATCTGTTGTTCTTTTATGAATTTCATGAATGGTTTCACATCCAGTCTTGTTCTAATTTTTTCATTTCTAATTTTGCTTCTTATTGTCACACCTGCAGCTCTTCTAAGAACAAGAATATCTTATAATGTAAAAATAATACATTCAGTTTGTATCATCTTTGTTTCTACTATATTCTTATTTGTAAAAGTGTTAATGTTACAATTTTCGAATATACACAGAATAAAAGTAAGTGAAGAGTAGGAAAGACGTAACAGTAAATAAAACATGTCCATGCCATTTGACTTGCACGCTATGAGAACCTTTGTGTTAACAATTTTTATGTTTCCCAAGAAAATGGAGTCTTTCAGAACAGTTTCTCTGCAAAGCCATCAGAAGTATTGAACAGGGGTGACCAAACGTAATTTATCTACAACCAGTTATTGAACAAACGTCGATCGACGAACACGTTTTCCCATTTACAAAATAGCCTAGGCGGGCAGGTCTGCTGTCAGACTTACAGACATCATAAAAAACATTCACCCACGTTAAATGATTTTATTTTCGGAGCAAGAGAAGTGTTAATATGAATGTCCGCAGCAAGCCTGTATACCTCTGTGAATTCGTCTAATCATGTGAGATTTGAAACTGCACCACGTCTTCGAATCACATCAGAGGAACGTTAACTAAATCTCTTCTATATTTGAAAATGGAATATATGTATGAATGTATGAGGGTACGGCCGCACTAGAGTTTTATATAATGCAACATTTGTATACAGTACCGTGTCTAGACTAGACAGTAAAATATAACAACATAACTGTGCTATGAGGACATTCAATTAATGAAACCATAAAGAAGATCTTAAATGATAGAGATAGTTTATTCTTAAATGAAATTCGTGCGCCGAGATTGTGCTGTACGTCCAGGCACAACAAAACATTCCGGATCTAGTTTTCTGTCACGAATTGTTCTGATCCAAGCAGTTATGCTATGGTAATTGACCAGTCTGCACTCATCTTATCCTTCCAAGCACGTAATATCCCATCGATATCTTTGTTCTTTTTTGCGTCTCAGAATCTAGGAGAATCCAAATCTGCACTGCATGCATGTCAAGCTGACCTATTTGACTTATGGGGGATTCTCACATATTGAATGGCTTCCTCAATATTTAAAAATAGAATGGGTTCTGTCCGAAAGTTTAAACAGTTTAATCAATTCTGTTTCGAAATTACTGTGACGCGTCATTCATTTCCTGCTGTAAGCAAGTTTCAATGCAACTGTTTCATTAGTTCTAATAAATATTTAATAATTGCAATTAAAATAAAATAATAAACAATACTCATAACTACTAATGCTGTTAGTTTTTAATATTTACATTCATTATAAAAAAATGTTCTTCTCCTTCTTTGGTCAGCACACTGTTATCGGGTTGTTAACCCAGTGTCGTGGTTTTACTTATGTATTTGTCTTGCGCTTCTCTGGTGACTTGTGCGATGGTTTTCTTAGTCCCCTGGCAGAATTCAACTACGTTATCTATCCACCTTTTTCTCGTTCTTCCTCTCGCCTTCCTTCCTTATATTCTGTTGTGGAAAGCTTCATATGCAGTTTGGTCTGTTCGCATTCTTACTAAGTGGCCAAACCACTTCATTCTCTGTTTCGCATATAATTCAAGCACGGTCTTGTTCCAACCTTTCTCTGACGCTGGTATTCGTTACTCTGTCGATTCTTGTGTTGTTGGTGACTTTGCGGAGACATCTCATTTCGCATGTTGCTATTTTCTGTGTATGTTTCTTATTCATTGTCCATGTTTGGCATTGGTAACATAGGGTGGGTATGAAGATGATTTTGATCAACTGTTGTTTAGCTGTCAGTGAGATGTTTGGATGTTTAAGTAGTGGCGCTAGTTGACAGATTATTGCATTTGTTTTCTGGACTCTAGTTTCTATCTCTCTGTCGAGTCTTCCATCCTCTGTAAATATGCTTCCTAGGTACTTGAATTTCTGTACTTGCTCTATTGTACTGCCATTGATGTTGATGTTTAGTGTATTATGTTTCCTTCCTATATTCATTACCTCAGTTTTGGCTATGTTTATGTTCATATTTGTTACAGTTATAATATAAAGTGTCGATATGATGTTGTAGCTCTTGTTATTGTTTGTAAATCAAACATTGGTCGTCTGCAAATAACAATTCATTAACTGTTTCTATTTCTAATTTTGACTCCTGTGTAATTTTATCCATGTATGTTATACAAAGTAGAGCTGAGAGGACACACCCCTGTCTGACGCCTGATGTAATAGGAAACCAGTCTGTCATTCCCACTGTTGTTCTTACTGAGCTTTGACTTTCTTTGTATAGGGGCATAATGTTGCCTAATAATTGTCCTTGTACACCATACTTCTCAAGGGTCTTCCATAGTTTGTCTCCGTTGATCCTATCAAAAGCCTTCTCCTGGTCAATAAAGTATCTTGTCGCCGTGTGGTGCCAGGGCCCGCAAGGAAAGCAAAGAATAGTACAACTGCATCCTACAATGCATGTCGTAAGAGGCGACTGATGTAGGCCCTAGGATGCTACCTAGTAAAAAAAGCAGCGCAGAAAGCAGCGCAAAAATATTTAAAAGTTGTATATTTAGATTCATTGTAAAAAAATTTTAAAAGATATATATTTAGATTCATTATAAAAGAAATATAAATGAAGAATGAATATGGCTCTGCAGAAAACAAAAGAGCTACTAAAGCTACAGGGGTTCAAGATAAAGCGGTCTGTGAATGGAGCTAATCTGGCATATATGTATGAAAATGAGAAGGTTCAGCTATGACGTAGTATAGGTCAAGGTTGTGTGACGGTATGTAGTTGTAGTGCGGGAAGGGGCTGAACAAATGTGACGTAGGACGAGCTAGTCGGAACCGGTTTAAATAGTAAATATACACAACGCGATAGGTTATCTGGCAACTTTCGATTTGTCAATGGGGCTGCAATTTTCTTGAACACCCTGTATTATAGGGAGCTGATGTAAAGAAAAAACTTACAGTTTTAAGAGCATGTATTTTTCTCGTAGTAGTGTTTGGGTGTAAGGTAAGGATTATTGACGAAACAGTTGACAAATCGATTACTGTATTTGATTGCAAGTGCTACATAAATGTACTCAGAAAACTATGGACAGAAAAAATGTTACAAATTTGTCCATTTTGTAACAGTTTAAAACTTAACCTTTCGCTGCTACATACTTTCCAAAGGCTGAGCTAAAAATAGCTACTCTTTATTTCTAGGTCACAAACGTGAATGTACACCTATAGTAACAATGTATAACATGTTAACACGTTTTTAGCCCACAGAGGAGAGATAATAATAGACGTGTTAATGCGTCTTTAGAAGGGTGGGGAAAACCTATATATACATCCTTAGCAGCTAAATGGTTAAGAGAAGCGGTTGATAAAGTAGAGAAGAATGAGAAAAATAAAATATTTTGGACATATAAAACGACATGAATCTCTGGAGATCATTCTGTGAGGAATTATACCTGACAGACAAACGACATGAATCTCTGGAGATCATTCTGTGAGGAATTATACCTGACAGACAAACGAGATGAAGACCAGGGGAGGAGATAGGTAATGGATAGCATATACGAGTTGAGCATGACATCCGCAAAAGCTGGACACCTCATATAGGACAGAGAGTCATTTAGTGCTGCTGCCATAGGAACGATGTTTCCACAGGAACACCTTGGATGATGATAATGATGAATAAGGTCGTAAATATACTTTGCAAAACACGTAGAATGAGTTCCAATATTCGCTGTGCTATAGATAAATTAAACGAGAAGTTATTACATCTAGTTTAACACTAAGTAAATATTTTCGTCTGGAAAGTCTTATCGTCAATTTTGTTTGAGATTAAAGTGATGTTAAACGCGTCATTCCTTTCCTGCGTTACGCAAGTTTCAACTGTTTCGTCGATTCTAATACATATTTAATCACAGTAATAACAACAACAAAACTTAAATAAGCATATGTTATCTCTACTAAAAATATAACTTCATGTTGATCGCTGGAAATATTGTCTATATATTCAATGGTGTCTCTTGTATTAACTTTACTGTCTTTTCTCTCTCTCTCGTGATCGTTCTTAGGCCGCTTTTATCATTGGATTGTGATATATAAGCAGCCAAACATCAAGAACGGATACTGTTTTTTGAAGTTCACACAGATGTTCTTGCAGTTATTTTCTCTCACCGTTGTTTGACTTGCTTCAGTATATCATAATCCACGGCCGTCTTTAAGTATATGCTATGCAACTCTTGGTAGTCTCTTCACATGAACACCTTTCTGATTTGCAAATATTAAATTTTGTATACATGTGACTATGGAGTCGATTGTGTTCTGTTCTGAGACGCAGAACGACATATGCCATTTCACTTCCAGAGTTCAGAGATCAAGAGTATATTATTTTGTCCCATTCCTCTGCTTCTGTCTCACTGATAATCTCTCGAAACCCTTTAGTAATACAAGCGGATTAAGACCAAAACGTAAAGACGGGACTGGTTTCAGACTGAAAGGTCGCTTATACTGTACATATCAGTTATATATATGCACTGTAATAATTCAATCTAAGCTGCTATGACACATATCTACGGTTTTAACACCCCTGTTCCTTCGCTAGAACAATTATATTTATTAGATCGCGTACGCAATAAACTGTTTCAATCAAATAAAAATCGTTTAATTAATTGTTCTGATTATAATGAAATCTCTGAATACCCTTTGAGCTTTATTTCCCCTATAGTGATCTACAGTCCACGTCTTTCACTCCTTACTTCTCTCATCGCGCTGATTTAACAAATTAACCAGCATTGCCGACTACTGACACTCACATTATTTATTTTTCTAGTCATCCTACCGTATTTAGCGTACAGTTTTTGAATGCACTCTCAGATATTATTTTGTGCTCTGTATTTATTTATATGTAACTATAGTCTGTCCATTAATTCGTGAGCACGTTTGAAATTGATTCTCGAAAACTACCTGTTGGATCTCAGTGATTTTTGCATGCAGCCTTAGAATACATGACGCCAAAATAAAGCAAACCAGTAGTCCATAGATGCTACGGATTTTGCACATCGGCGAATTCTTTGATCTTTATGACAATTGCAAATACGGAGGCTCAAATTTTAGATTTTACAGTATCCCTAGAATTTGTCCATGTCAATTCTATTCATGGGTGTATCTCCATATTAACTTGATAGGTCAAGTAATTGTGTGTTGCCCTTTTATGTGCAATCGTGAACTTGATACAATATGCAACAGTTAGTCCTCTTCGGTCACTATTAGACTCCCAGGTGTCTTAATCACCACAAATTGTAGATGGCAGACGCATTGGGATAGGAAATGTATACGTTGCTATTTCTCAGTCTGTAATCAAAATATGATTTGTATCACCCGAATCTGACGATTCCATGAGGTTGATAAGTGTTACTGGCTGACAAATTGTAATTCATTCGGTGCCAGTATCGTCTTCTTCGGAGCACATGTTCAACACACTTCTTCCAGAACTGCATGTCTATCATTGAGAAGGACTTACGTGTCAGAACTTCAACATCACACATTTTAAACGTCCTGTTCTGTTCGGCAACGCCCTTTTTTTTTAGCCCAGACAAGTCATCGGATTGAGGTGAGCATGATATGGAGGTAGTCGCAAGACGTGTGGCCGTATTCCGCAATGATTTTGGCAATGAAACACCTTTGTCTTATTTGTCATCCTCACCAGGTGCAACAACTGGGGTTTCAAATATGTATCATCGAAGCTGACATTTTCCTTAACAAGTCAAGTCCTAATTTGATCTTTTGTATTTGATGCAGTTGGTACTTTGTTTTCCGCTGATACTGCGTTGTGATAGGATGCATTATCCATTCCCAAACATGATGTTTCTGTTTAAAATTTGGGAAGTAGATTTTCTCCATCCAGTGCCTGAAAATATGTCCATTCATTTCTGTGTGGTAGTCCCTACCGTCGGTACTTTTTTTTGGGAAAATAAGTCCAGCGTCATGGACAAGACCTTCTTCACTATTTCCCTGCACGTGTTAGTATAATACGCTGGCCTTGCTGCTTGGTATTTTCTTTCTAATCACCATCTACTGATTGCATTCTTTAGCACTGGTGTGGTGAGCATTGACCCAGGATTCGTCCAAATATACAATATCATAGCCTTGCTCCCCCGCTCACGGATCTGCTTCAGGTATTTACTTGGGCAGCAATTAAATGTGGCTTACAATAATTTTCCCTGCCGCCTATAGTTTTCTGAAGGTGAAGCCGGCGGCTCTTACAATTTTCCATAGAGTACTTTAGAAATGTCTATGCTGCAATCTGATTGCAGTTTTAATTTCAGTTTCCGAGAGTAACAAGTTGATTTGTCGCAAACATTTTCAAGAGCTCCGTCTTATGACATCTATGTCAAAGTCGTCAATTGTTCTTTTCCTTTCTTGCTTGACATTAATGCACTTTGTGTCCTGTTTAATCCATCGGGAAAAGGATTCTCTATTCAGACCAAGCGCCAGTTGTGTTCTGTTTCTGGGTTATGAATATCGCAATATAGATGACTCTCTTAGATTCCTACAGAAGTGTTGGATAGTAAAACTGAAACCCTTTCTGCATTGTTATAAATGGGCACTTCAGACTCATTATGAATGTGATATCAATGTCAGTTTTGATAAGCCAACAAATTTGATACAATAGCTTCATACAAATAGGGAGATACGCCTATAACTATAAAACGGTATCCCAATTATAACGTCATATGCTTTCAAAGTCGACTGGGTTAGGTGCACGGGATTTCGTGAAATTGTTGTATACTCACGATATTTCAATGTTACCATAATGTATTTTAGAACAACGTCTGTGTACCGTAGATCTGTTACTATTGTGTACAATCCGGTGAGGTTGATTTTAATATAACCTGAAGAAGAAATATTTCAAACTACATCAAATTTTCTTGGAGAAAAAATATTTCTCTAGCGTCATGGATATTCTAAGGCTGCTTGCAAAAATCACTGAGATCCAACAGGTAGTTTTCGAGAAAATCAATTTCAAACGTGCTCACGAATTAATGGACAGACTATAGAAGATATACCCGCTCATAGCACGAGAAATTTAGATGTAACTAGTAGATATACCCGTTCATCGCACGAGAAATTTAGATGTAACTAGTAGATATACCCGTTCATCGCACGAGAAATGTATATGTAACTATAGTCTGTCCATTAATTCGTGAGCACGTTTGAAATTGATTTTCTCGAAAACTACCTGTTGGATCTCAGGATTTTTGCAAGCAGACTTAGAATATCCATGACGATAGAGAAATATTTTTTTCCCAAGAAAATTTGATGTAGTTTGAAATATTTCTTCTTTAGGTTATATTAAAATCAACCTCACCGGATTGTACACAATACTCAATAGTAACAGATCTACGGTACACAGACGCGTTGTTCTAAAAATACATTATGGTAACATTGAAAAATCGTGAGTACGCAACAATTTCACGAATTCCCGTGCACCTAACCCAGTCGACTTTGAAAGGGGAAAGCATATGACGTTATAATTGGGATACCGTTGTATAGTCATAGGTGTATCTCGCTATTTGTATGAAGCTATTGTATCATATTTGTTGGCTTATCAAAACTGACATTGATATCACATTCATAATGAGTCTGAAGTGCACATTTATAACAATGCAGAAGGTTACAGTTTTACTATACCAACACTTCTGTAGGAATCTAAGAGGTCATCTATATTGTGACATTCATAACCCTGAGAAACGAACGCAACTGGCGCTTGGTCTGAATAGAGAATCCTTTTCCGATGGATTAAACAGGACACAAAGTGCACTAATGTCAAGCAAGGAAGGAAAAGAACAATTGACGACTTTGACATAGATGTCATAAGACAGGAGCTCTTGAAAATGTTTGCGACAAATCAACTTGTTACCTCAGGAAACTGAAATTAAAACTGCAATCAGATTGCAGCATAGACATTTCTAAAAGTACTTTATGGAAAATTGTAAGAGCCGCCGGCTTCACCTTCAGAAAACTATAGGCGGCAGGAATATTATTTGTGAAAAGCCACATTTAATTGCTGCCCGAAGTAAATACCTGAGACAGATCCGTGAGCGGTGGAGGCAAGGCTATGATATTGTATATTTGGACGAAACCTGGGTCAATGCTCACCACACCAATGCTAAAGAATGGCAATCAGTAGACAGGTGAACAGAAAAGAAAAATACCAAGCAGCAAAGGCTAGCGTATTATACTAACACATGCAGGAAGCAGTGAAGAAGGTCTTGTCCATGACGCTGACTTATTTTCCAATCAAAAAGTACCGACGGTAGGGACTACTACACAGAAATGAATGGACATATTTTCAGGCACTGGGTGGAGAAAGATCTACTTCCAATTCTAAACAGACCATCATGTTGGTAATGGATAATGCATCCTATCACAACGCAGTATCAGCGGAAAACAAAGTACCAACTGCATCAAATACAAAAGATCAAATTAGGACTTGGCTTTAAGGAAAATGTCAGCTTCGATGATACATATTTGAAACCTGAGTTGTTGCACCTGGTGAGGATGACAAATAAGACAAAGGTGTTTCATATTGACAAAATAATTGTGGAATACGGCTACACGTCTTTGCGACTACCTCCATACATGCTCACCTCAATCCGATAGAGCTTGTCTGGCTAAAGTAAAAGGGCAAGTTGCCGAACAGAACAGGACGTTTAAAATGTGATGTTGAAGTTCTGACACGTGAGTCCCTCTCAATGATAGACATGCAGTTCTGAAGAAGGGGTTGAACATGTGCTCGAGAGGAAGACGAGTACTGGCACCGAGATGGATTACAATTTGTCCAGCCAGTAACAATTATCAACCTCATGGAATCGTCAAATTCGGGATGATACAAATCATATTTTGATTACAGACTGGAAATAGCAACGTATACATTTCCATATCCAAATGCGTCTACCATCATACAATTGGTGAAGTTAAGACACCCTGGGGTCTAATGGGACCGAAAGGAGGACTAACTGTTGCATATTGTATCCAAGTCCACGATTGCACATAAAGGGCAACACACTTAATTACTTGACTCATCAAGTTAATATGGAGATACACCATGAATAGAGTTAACATGGACAAATTCTAGGGGTACTGTAAAATCTAAAATTTGGAGCCCGCATTTGCAATTGTCATAAAAAATCAAGGAATTCGCTGATGTGCAAAATCCGTAGCATCTATGGACTACTGGTTAGCTTTATTTTAGCGTCATTTTATTTAAGCTGCATGCCAAAAAAATCACTGAGATCCAACAGGTAGTTTTCGAGAAAAACAATTTCAAACGTGCTCACGAATTAATGGACAGACTATAGTAGATATACCCGTTCATCGCACGAGAAATTTAGATTAAATCTAGTTGGTAAGTCCCAAACAGTGCCAGATTGAGCATATCCCGAAACATGTCCCGTCCCTTCAAAATTGGCTACTTTCCCAAATACATGCTTGGTGGGAAAACTTTGTCGGTTGACCAACTAAAATTAAAATGTCCTTCATTCCAATTGCCAGTAGAACCTGGTACAATGGAATTCCCGTGAAAATTGATAAATAATAATTGGCAAATTGAAGTTATTCAGATTTTAAACAGATAAAGTAGTGAGATAAGATAGTGATAAAATCAGATGTGTACTTTTTTTTTAAATGTTCAAATCATGGGTGTCTAGAATGGCAGTCAATCATCTAATCCATTCGGTCATTGCCAGACGTACCGAAATACTAATAAATAGCATCAAATATTAGCGTAACATGTGACTTTATAATCGCTGTAACATGTGACCGACACGTGAAAACATGGATAATACTTTTCGGTTTTAAATTGTTCAAGCCCATTTCGGTTGAAATTTAGATATAGAGACGAACCAATAGTCTGGTTTTGTAATTTTTACATATGTTCATAGTTCATATGTACGGTTCCAACTTCACTGCAACGTGTCACCCCATAATTGCTCTGTTCCTGTACAACGAAAATCACACGAAATGCAAACAACTGTCTCCTGTGTTATGAACTAATTCCAGAATGAAACAGTTGTACCGCCACAAAAAGCAACCAGCACCGCATTAATGCATATGGCCGTCGCTAAAGTGTCAACATAAAACTGTTCATCACTTAAATTGCAATTCATGTCGAAGGGAACATCAATCACAACAAAATCCAGCTTTCTGCACACGCAAACACTGCATACGACAGATTGAGTTGGTTCGTCATAACCGCTCTCCGCCATTTTCTGAATATCCCCAATCACAACAAACTCACGGTTGATACAGCAAAAAGTATTCCATGTGACATTCATAGCGCACAGCGTTGCTCAAGCACTAACTCAGTAGCTCGGCAAACGAAACCGGAGTAATATATGATTTAAAATTCTTCCCATCTTGTGTATCTTTTTTTATAAAGGCCTTTTGATCGAAACGTTACTGTGTATTGTTATTATACTTTGTAAAACTACAGTACTTTGTTTTTACGTGTTCCCTCATTGCAGAATATTTACTACAAAAGTACATCAGATGTGAGAAATACAGACAACTCATGGATCAATCGCCGATATCATTCAAGCTCTTTGTTTTAGAAATGATAATAGACTTCAAATGACTATTGCCGCATTTATAAAAATATATTCAAGTTGATGCAGAAGAAATATTATTTCATTGTTTACTTACCTAATGGTGCTTACGTTTCTATTCAGCATTTCTCATAACATATAGTCTTCTTTTTCCCTTTCTTTTGCTTAAATTATTTTGTCTATGTCTGCAATGTTGTAAAATCCTGTTTTATGTATTTCACACAGAGGTCCGTGAAATTTATTAACAGTGATGTTTCACTCGACCAATGATTTGTCTCAGTATATCATATTCAAAGACGTGGAGAACGATTAAAACAATAATGAATAAATTGCATTCATTAACGCGTCCACCATAGCAGAGGGACTGAGATGGTATGATAGGGTCATAAATGAAGAGTTTATGGAGAGAACGAGACATGTTCCAGTGAACTAAGAGATGAAAAAAATATGCTGGCGCTGAATAGGATATATCATGAGAAAACCCAAGGGAAATAAAATAACGAGAAAGGTGATTTCCTGGAAACCGCAAAAAAGCGTAAGAGACGGAAGACTAGAAATACACGGAAAAATTTGGAAGGAAAGATTTAGGATATGGAAGATCTGGAAGGAGAGTTAAATTAGGAAGACTTGACATGAGTTGTTGAGGTTTATCTTAGGAAGAATTGGCATGAGTTGAGCATCTTAGGAGGAATTATGAGTTGGTTGAGAGTTTATCTTAGGAAGAATTGCATGAGTTGTGACGTTATCTTAGGAAGAATTGGCATGAGTTGGTTGAGCGTTTATCTTAGGAAGAATTGCAGAGTTGGTTGAGCGTTTATCTTAGGAAGAATTGGCATGAGTTGTTGAGTTTATCTTAGGAAGAATTGACATGTGTTGGTTGAGGTTTAGTTTATCTTGAAGAATTGCATGAGTTGGTTGAGAGTTTATCTTAGGAAGAATTGGCATGAGTTGGTTGAGCGTTTATCCATTATCAGGTTGAAAATCACGATAGAAAAAGAGAGAGATGGGGAGAGAGGGAGACAGCGAGAAGACTTCTATCTTTAAAAAAAACGGCTCACAAAGTAAAGTAGATTTACAACGTACAGCAGACTAAACAGACGTGTTGAGAAAAGGTGTTTTTTTCTCCGTTTGATATATAGTTAGTTGAACGACAGTTTTTTCAATATTATAAAACAGTTACTGGTTTGCACACGTTACCATATAAATCAAACTATAAACAGTACTGCTTGTCGATAGCACTCGACCAGTTGGAATATTTGTCTGCGAGTTCCTGATATCATCTTCTCATTGTGTCGTAAATCTTCGAAGGAAATTCGATTATTGGCATTCAATCTAATCACGTATAGTGGCCTGGCGATTGTGTCTTGTTGCTTGTCTTGTACATGTCTAACACAACTTTCACATTACCTTCATTATTAATCCGTTTACTTATGACTTTCTTCTATTTCCTTGCTCATCCATTCTGAAATTGTTGGCTTGTCTGATATAAGCATGACCTGGTGTTTACATAACTTTATTGAGAGAGGTGCGATACATGGAACTAAATTCCATAGGAGAGAGATTGAACTAGTTGCCCAGTGTAGAGTGGTATGGAATAGTCAAGAAATTCCAGTATTCGCGGTGGCAGAAGTTCAGACGTTCATTTCTGAGAAATCGTCTGCTTATTGGTTAATGGTTACTAAACTGACGTCCTTGCACTCCGGGCAGACCCATAGTGTCTTCCCAACAGATATCGAAGAGTATACATACTGATTGTCCCCGTGCTCGTTGATTAAACACACTTCTAACTCTGCCCCTAAGGCATCCAGTTCTACTTGTACACCGGGTAACTCCAAACTGCCTAAATCGCCGGATCGATTCAACATCTATTTTAGTGTCCGCATCCAACAGACAGTCGCGAAGAGACAGAAGAACATCCCCTTATCCATCTTCAACTCCCCAACAATCGATGCTGTTGATGCTAGCCTGTCCGCTCTCTCATTACCGTAAATAACTGTATGCCCAGGACAGTATATCCACGTAAGCCTCCAGAGGTTAGAAACTTCTATAGACGACATCCACTCATACCGAAACCTGCCCTTTTGGATCTTGTGAAGCATCGACTGAGAGTCAGATACAACAACGGCCCAGTAAATGAAGTTCCAGAGAGCCAATGGAGGGCAGCAGTAATGGTCTCAACCTCTATCCTCATACTAGAAGAAGTTGTCCTTACGCTCCACTTCACTCTGCAACAACCCTAACATGCGCATTAGCCAAGAAATCCAGCCTGACTTCTAACCACGATGAACCGACCCATCAGTATATACAACAACATCATCCCTTGCATTATCTTCTATTAGCTGCTTAACTGTGAGATCAGCCCTCGCGTTGCCACAATCGCTACATTCTCTTCCAAGAGTAATGAAAACTCGTCTGAATGCGATGTAGTCATTTACATAGTTGTGTCAGACCACATTAACTTTCACTGCTGAAGTCAGAAGTGATGTTATGAAGTAAGACAGTGGTGATTTTTGCCGTGACTACGCGTAAAGCAATATGGCTATGGAGATCAGGGTAGTAACTAAAGCAGAGGCCTAGCTAATCACATACTTTTATCCATGCATGTTTTCTCAGAGACTCAATGAGTATGCTCAGGAACCTATATATTGGCTGGGCTCGAAAACAATGGTTGTAATCTACGAAGAGGCCTAGGCTGACAAAAATCAGTTTGTGCCAGGGTACAGCAGGCGTAAAAGAAATCAACGCGCTAATAGGCTTGCGGATATGGCTGCTTTAGAAAGCGGGCGACTTATGGACCATGCCGATATTCTAAATTTTCCACGGAAGAGAGGTTTTCCATGGAAACGATTCAAGGAATGGGATGAATCTGCAACACTAACCAGACTGCAAAAATACAAAATCAAATGTGGTGTAGCTAGACAAGAGCACTACTATAGTGGAAGTCAAAGACAGCTAGTAAACCAACATAGAACAGGTGTCGTTAGTTGTCACACACTGAGAGACATACTGAGGAGATCTGAGCAATTATGGACTAATTGATTCAATGTGCGGTGATGATGTCCTGTCAACTAAACTAAACTAAAATAGCGGTATTACGAAATTTCTTGCAGGCCTTGTAGCAGATCGAGAGGAATACAATGTTTACATCGGCTTATATGTTGTACTTATTCACACATCACTTCTATAAAGAAGTCAATAGTGGAATAGAAGACTTATTCACATCACTTTATAAAGAAGTCAATAGTGGAAGAGAAGACTTATCACATCACTTCTATAAAGAAGTCAATAGTGGAACAGAAGACTTACTCACATCACTTCTATAAAGAAGTAAATAGTGGAAGAGAAGACTTACTCACACTTCTATAAAGAAGTAAATAGTGGAATAGAAGGCTTATTCACACATCACTTCTATAAAGAAGTAAATAGTGGAATAGAAGGCTTATTCACACTTCTATAAAGAAGTAAATAGTGGAATAGAAGGCTTATTCACACATCACTTCTATAAAGAAGTCAATAGTGGAATAGAAGGCTTATTCACACATCACTTCTATAAAGAAGTCAATAGTGGAATAGAAGGCTTATTCACACACCACTTCTATAAAGAAGTCAATAGTGGAATAGAAGGCTTATTCACACCACTTCTATAAAGAAGTCAATAGTGGAACAGAAGGCTTATTTCCACCACTTCTATAAAGAAGTCAATAGTGGAAGAGAAGGCTTATTCACACATCACTTCTATAAAGAAGTAAATAGTGGACGAGAAGGCTTATTCACACATCTATAAAGAAGTCAATAGTGGAAGAGAAGACATATTCACAAGCAATATCCCAGTTATTCCATGCTCTCTTTTTCAATTTGTTAGATCTATTTCGTGTGTTTTCTGCTGTGGAATGGTCTCCACAATCACATCTTTCCAAAACAAAATTTTCTTCTTCCTACTCTTCTCTTCCTCAAACTCCAGTAAATTGGATGGCTGGAGGGGTGTCTGTGGTGTTGAAGTACGGTGCTCGTCTTTCGCTTATAACTACTTGTTTCTTTTCCCGTGTAGAACGATCTGGCTATATTTCTAGTGAATCCTGATCTCAATGTAGCTTATGTTGAGTTCCCAGTCTATTCGGAAGAGGATGATAAAACGTATATCATGTGTTCATCTTTAGCAGTGTAAAATAGATAAAGAGTAGGCTGGTATGCCATTGCTCTTAAGTAAACTGTCAATAACAATTAAAAATAAACAATTTTCATCATTCTCAAATTACATGGACCCTCGCCGATGATACAAAGTTGTGTGATCGGATCACACAGGTTTCTTCACTGAAGTGCAATGATGATTATTCAGTCAATCAATCAATCATGCCTATCTGTGCTTTGAAGTCGTGTCCAAGAGTTTTTTTTTTACCGATACAGAAGCACTTGAGCTTTCAGCTCTTCGGTTCGGTGCCACGAACACCGTGAATCTAGTGAACCTGTGGCTTTTCTGCCAGCCCGCGGAATTGAACCCACACTCACAGGGAGCTTGTCACCCATAGTCCAACGCGCTACAAACACGCTGGGCAAAAATGTACAATTAATTTATCTCTCTGATCTCTGCTCACAGTGATAACTGTCCATCACCATCTCTCTTCAATAATTCTGTATTTGTTATCCTTTCTAGTCATGGACAAAGTAAGTGGTTGATATATTTGTTGGTAAATTTCTACTGTTTAATTGTGGTAATCTTGCTTACAAAAATATTTTCTAGAGCAGGACAGAACACATATCGAAAAGAGAAAGCTGTCAAGTTTCATAATGAATAGAGAGAATTGAAAGCAAATCTGGTTTTGTTAATTATAGTGTTGATATACTTTTTCATTTTAAAACTTTTCAGTTTCCCAAGCCTACCTTCACAAGCCTACTGCCGATATCGTCATCCTCCATTGATCTCTGTTCTAATTAGCCTTCTCTTCAAAATTGTTGACTCCTAGTATTTCTAGGTCGACTTCAATGTTATCTCTCTCCATTGTTTTCTTGGTCTGCCTTGTGGTCTCTTTCCCTTAATCACTGTTTGTAATTGCAATTTTAGGCTCTCTATTCTCTGCCATTCTTTCAATATAATCTAACCATCATATTCTCGGAACCTTCATGAAGGTAGTAATTAAAGAATGATTTAAACAAATTACAATAAAAAGAGCAATGTTCAACACAATCTTTCTCCCCACATTATTATGCTGCAAGTGCCAAACCTGGACGCTGACCTCAAATGATAGAAAAAACTAGTCACAACAGAGATGAAGTTCTGCCAGAATCCTAGTGGTAACAAGATGAGACCGGTTGAGAAATGAAGATATCAGAAAAAAGTGGGTACAACATCAGTACTGAACTTCATCAAGATACAACAAATTAAATGGTTCGGCCACATAAACAGATTACCAACAGATAGTGGACCTCAAAGAGCAATGTTGCTCTGATACAAAGCAAAAGGTGGACTCAGAGATAACAGAGGCGACGAAAGACACTATATACTGAAGCGCACACAAGGGCTCGTTCTAGAAGTCTCTTCTTATCCTGATGCTGTGATGCAAAACAGGATTGAAGAAAAGAAACAAATCACATGTATAAATAACAATACATGACAAAAAATTATTAGAAATCTTTGAGAACATAATATGAGTCTTAATACAAATATTTTGGCCTTTGTCAAATTGCTAACAAAAGTGAAAACTCAACGCACTAGTCATAAACTCACTCTTGATCAAGTATAAATGTATCTTCAAGATTTAACCAACTTTCATTTTGATAAATAATGTAAAATTACCAGTAGTTAGTCAAATATATTTATGGTATATATTAAACAATTTCTATTTACATTAAAACAAGCGTTCAATTAAAACTAGATTTAATATAAAAGACAAAACACATATACAAGTCAGTAAGATTTGGAAAAAGTAGGTGCAATATAAAATTATTTATCAAAAAAAGAATAAATTTCTTAACCACATTTCTTAATGGACTTAATATTGGTGTTTTATTTCTTTGTAAAAGCACTCAACTGTTGAATATACAAATACAACAATATAAATACAGTCTGAGCAAATAAAATGTCACCTTCATAATTAGATCATTCTCTCTCTATGTATATTTGATGACACGCAGTGGCAGACTCCTTTCTTTCAACGTTTGTATTTTTCTGTACCCCAATATGACACAATGAATTATATTTATACTTCAATAGAAGATTTTGTAGCACAGTGTTATATATATATGGCCCTTTTCATCTTTACAGACGGTCAGTAGGCAAGTGTTTTACTGTGACAACTTCTGAGTTTCGCTTTTCTCTCTTGTCGTTCAGCTCGTACATAAGTCTCTTCTCAAAAGACTCTGCGCCTTCCGTAATTTGGCTTTCCACACAACTCTGTCATCAGCTAGTCCCTCCCATGTGCTGGGATCTATAGAAAAGTTTTTCATTGAGGTTTTGCAGACATCTTTATATCTGAGCAGTGGTCTGCCCTGGTGCCTCTTCCTCCGAAAGTTCACAGAACAACATTTGTTTTGGTATGCGATAAGTTTCCATTCTTCTCACATGTCCCAACCATCTTAGTCGTCTACTGCTGAGCATGCCCATGATGGAAGGCAGATTTGCACGTTGTAGTACTTCAGAGTTGGTTATCCTGTCGTACCACCTGATGTTCATAATCTTGCGGAGACATCGAAGGTGAAAGATGTTAAGTCTCCTCTCGTGTCTTGAGTAGGCTGTCCATGTTTCTGAGCCATATAGTAAAGAACTAATTACACAGGCTCGATATATTTGAGTTTTCGTCTGCAATGTCAATTTTTGTTGTCCCACGCTCGCTTTGATAGTATGCCGAATGTAGTAGCCGCACCCCCTATACGAGCGTTGATTTATTCATCAAGAGAAAGGCTGGCAGTGACCGTGGACCCAAGATAGCAGAATTTTTGCACTGGTGTTAGATGGTTACCATTTAAAGTGATATTTGATGTCTTACCTCCTGACATAATACAACTGTTTTGGAGACACTTATTGTCAGAGAAAAGAGGTTGCATACCTTTGACACAGTGTTATTGCTCTTTAAATGTATACAATATTCTATGTGGGTTTTTCTTATATATTTTTGTAAAAGAACGATTCACTTGCAAAGAAGTTGAGAAAGTTTTGCACTATTATGTAGAACCACATAATTGGGGATCTCCGTGGCTAAGTTGTTGTCTTGCATTCCGAAAGTTGCAGGATCAAATCTGGACCACATTGTTCTGTTCACAGATGCATTTTTCCAAAGACACCTAGGATTGTTGCAGAAGCTAAGGAGTTCATGCTATGTGCAATACTCTTGGCCAGTGGTGAGCCATGAGTGCGGAGAGAGACCCTGCTATATGAGGTAAAATCCGGTGCAATAATATCAATCCTTCGGCTTTAGATACTTTTTTATGTAGAACCAATATCGCTATATAACCAATATCATTATACAACCAGTATTGCTATATAACCAATATCGCTATATAGATGTGTATCACAAGCAATCATGAATGGTGAAAAAGACAATCATGCATGAATCACATACAACCATTAGCAGATATCAATCATGAACCACATACAGTCATGCATGAATTGTGAGCCCAGATCTTCTTCTTCGCGTTCGTTCTTTACAACCAACTTTAATCACTCATTGTGATATTTTTTATCTTTGCCAAGAACATGTATATGTTGCACATTGGTTTGTAGGCCCCTAAACGCATAGACTTCGACACGTTTAGGACATGTGCATCCGATTTCAGCCAAACCTCCTTAGTCGCCTCTTACGACATGCGTGGCAGGTAACAGTGGTTCTATTCTTTACACCAAATTTGGGCCCGGGTAACCACTCGGGCATGAGCCCAGATGAAACAAAATGCATCATCAAATGGTTGTCTACATAGATCAGTGATACGAAGATAGAAATGTGTCACAGTAGCTAATATTTATAATCTGTTTCAGTTGTTTCTCCAGTCATCCAGCTGACAATGGGTATCCAGCATTTATGAATTAGCAGAAACTATTCAGAGTCGCCACCAGAACTACTGTTTAAGTGCTCTGTCGCTGACACTTTCTATCAGCTGGAACAGACTAAGCACCTATGGTAATGCTCCGATTAAACAGATGAGAGTTTTAGTCAGCTAGCTAGTGAGTGAGCTAACTAGCTAGTTAGTAGCATTAGAAATATATATAGAAATAGTGTAAGAGGGATTGTTAATTTCATCCCTCTTATGCAAGAACTATCCCAAAGGATAGGAAAACTAATCATTGACGATCTTTGCCAGTGCTACAGAGTTTGTGCATCTGTGATGGAGTTTTCCTTAGTATTCGTAATCAGTGTGTGGTGACGGTTTGTTTTGGTTTGATTAGTTACAAAATGGCAAAAGTAAATGATTCAAGAAACAGTGATGAATCTACAACCCTAACTAGACTGCAAGAATATAAAGTAAAATGTGATGCAGCTAGACAAGACGAATATACTGGTAGCCAAAGAAGAATAGGAAACCAACAAAGAAATGGGAAATGGTGTCATTAGTTGCCACACACACTGAGGAGATCAGAGCACTTATGGTCTAATTGGTTTGACGTGCAGTGATGATGATCCGATGACTAAACTAAACTAGAAATATGTTTGATGAAGGAATGTTACATATACTATAGATAAACATATTACCACAAGACAGTTGTTTAAGAAATCTACTTCTTCTTCTTGCCTTGTCGTTACACATACTATAGATAAACATATTACCACAAGACAGTTGTTTAAGAAATCTACTTCTTCTTCTTGCCTTGTCGTTACACATACTATAGATAAACATATTACCACAAGACAGTTGTTTAAGAAATCTACTTCTTCTTCTTGCCTTGTCGTTACACATACTATAGATAAACATATTACCACAAGACAGTTGTTTAAGAAATCTACTTCTTCTTCTTGCCTTGTGTTCCGAATGTCATGGGTTCAAATTCAGGCCGTGCTGTTCTGTTCATGAGTGCATTTTTTCCAGACTGCTAGAAATGTTGCAGGAGCTACAGAGTTCGTGCTTTTTGCAGAGAAGGACTGAGACATATGGGGTAAAAACCATTGCAATGAAGTCAATCTTTCAGCTTTAGACCCTTTCATTTTGACACAAATACAGAAGTATAGTTGTTCACAACGACAAGAACCTAGAAATTTTGACAAAACAAAATATGATCAGACAGATGATTTCAGAACTAAATGATGAAACAAACAAAATATAGAGAAAGAAGAAAAACTAACTTAATCGTTTATCACATACACAAGATGTGCAGTCAGGAAAGAACAAGAACTGTGTTGTATTTTAAATGTCACCAAACAAATAAATAATAATTGTTCATTTAGAAAAAAAACGAAGTATATACTAATTGATGGTAAGATAATTGCAGTGATCAGCTTCTTCTAACTGGATGTGACAAGAGGAATAAACATATCAAGACATTAGTGAGAAGTGTCTTTTATTTATACCTTGAGGTATAGTGGGAAATATGTTGTTAGGCCTGTACTTTTCACTGACTGTCGGTACATTATGGGGAATGTGGTCAACATCATGTGTGTCACCTTTACTTCTCAATGCTTTTCCTGGTACTCAATTAAAGCTGGATCAATCTGAGAGGTGTTACAGTCAGAAAAATATACCATCTCCACTGTGGAATTGAACCCGGAATCATGTGCCTATGAAGTGAGTTCACTAACAACTGCGCTACTGCAGCTCAGTGATAGGATTACCAGAAATATATTGACTGTCATCTGGGACAATATAGCCTTCTGTTAGAATAACAAAATGAAACTGTTCAACATAAAACTAAGACATGTGAAACTCTTCTGTTGGAGAAGATAAAATATAATTAATAATACAAAATCCAGACTTCAGACCATCAACAAATGTCAATGATAAGCTCCTGCATTATCTGAAATGACATTTTGTTACAACTGTTTGATTCTTTACTTTTGAGAAACATAGGCTGCCTCATTAATGTGCCAGGCATTTAAATCTTCTAGAAGTTTAACATATGGAGATCAAGATGAAAGCCATGAACCAGTCAAAGGAGCATCAGATGAAGGACAAGCACAGACGAAGATGAAAGCCATGAACCAGTCAAAGGAGCATCAGATGAAGGACAAGCACAGACAGACAAAAGCGAGAGGTATCAAGCTGTACAAAATATCACAAAGTGTGATGCTAACTGACAACTTCATTGGTTAAAGACCAAGAACACAGGAAAACTGGAGTTAGTTATACTGTTTCATCTTCTTCTTGGACAATATTAAGTAATGCCCTGCAGATTAAAGTGAACTATCTATATATCTATATCATCTTCATGTCTCGGTTGACTCGCACAAGACATTCCCATTGTTGCTTCTCTCCTGCTTTTCTACTAATTGTTTCCAATGTCAGGTCATATTCCTTCAACTCTCTTTCCATAATTCTTCTCCATGTTACCTTTAGACATCCAGGTCTTCTTTTACCATATTCTGTCCATCAAAGAGCTCACCTATCCAATGCCCTTACTGGCATATGGCATGCATGCTTATTCCACCTCCATAAACTGAATGAGAGATACTAATATTCTACACACATATGCGTAGCCATTGACCAGTTCAGAGTAAAAAAACATTGAGACAATCTAATATACTACACAGTAAACAATGATGGTACCAGTTAAAACTGTGAAATCAAAGGATAAAGGATAAAATTCAACAAATATTGCTCAGATACTTAACAATTTCATACTTCTGAGCCGATATACTGACTCATGTTATTTTTTTAAGATGTCGCAAAACAAATATAGAGACTAATTCAAGTTTACATTGTAATATAAATGAGTCTAGAGGTAAAAAAAATATTACAGTGTGAAAGGGTTAAATAGCAAAATAAATAAAAATTTGCAGTTATCTAAACTTGCAAGTAATTTTTTTTTAAAACTCTGAAACTCCATCGAAGGGACATAAGCTAAGTAGTTCAGTCCCTACACAAACTGAATTGCACTTACTGCTCTTCTCTCTTTCTAATCATTTGTTTAAATTATCAGTATTTCAAGTTTTCATTATTCCTCTACCTATCTGAGCAATTATTGCTTGTTAATACCTTAGATCAAAAAATATAATTATGAACATTCAGAAAAGTGAAAAAGCAAACATCAAAACACATCGGAATGGTTTTCAATATTTCTGGACAAAGTATCGCTCATAAGTGTTGCTAATTAATTATGCAGAGTCTACAGTACCAAACTAATATTGGCTGACTAATCTACTTTATCACAGAATTAAACCACTAAGCAGACAGATACAGGCATCATATTAGTATCAATGCTAAAGATAGTCCAGTTTAGGTCAACTTAGATACAACTAGTTTATGTGTCCAGAGACCACTGGTTGAGTAATATTTCTTTAGGCATTTTACTAAACCATGCTAAGATAATCTGCTTAGCTGTCAAAAATATTTAATGCTCGCTAGCTGTTTTTAGAGCTACCGCTGGCCTTTTCCTGCTGGCCTAACTGCTTCCAGTTTGTTTTGCAGATCTTCTATTCTGAGGTCTTTTAGCTGCAACAGATGTTCAAGTCTTCGTACTTTTGCATGAAGAATCTGCAGATAAGACAAATATCTAAAGTATTTCTTTTACATTGCAAGCTCAACAGTTTCATAAAAATTATACAACAAATTGGCTCCTAAAAATTGCATTCTAAAGAAGGAAGAGACAATGGAATGATCAACAGTAACTCTGGTAGTGACATCATTTAAGCGTTTACTTACACAGTAACTAAAGATCAAGATGAAGATCAGCTACATCATCATATAAATTCATTGTTAATAGCATGCAGGAAGTACAACATGAAAATCATCACCCAAAAGACAGAGACCATGAAAATCAACAGAACACCAAGCCAAACAAACATACAACTAAACAATGCCAGAGTAAAGTAAGTTTCAGAGGACGGAAAACTCGATTAGAGAAATAGAGATAAGGTGCCAAAAAGCAAATGCAGTGACATACCAACTGGCACCATTACTACAACACCCAGATCAAGATGGAAGTGAAAAGACAGATGATAAAAAGTATTTTTCTACCAACACTTTGTTACCAGTGCCAAACTTGGTCTCTGGCAGCAACACACCACAGAAAGCTCACCAAATGTGAAATGAACTAGAGCCAAGGGAAGACCAAGAAAAAGATGGACAGACAATACCAAGACCACACTAAATAAAAACGGATATAACACAACAAGAGTGACTCATCTGGCCCTGGAACGCAAATTAAAGCTCCCACAACTACGCTTAACGGCAAGAGTGGATAATCAATTCCATCCACCTGGGGAAAGACAATAGTAACTATGGTGATATCATTAAAGTACTCACTTACGCAGTTACTCTGGTAGTGACATCATTAGAGCCTTCGAGCAAAACAACACCTAAAATAGCCAAGGAGATCACCACAGCAGTGTGTAAAAGTACGTAAAAGTGTTACAGAAGTCTTCCTTATACTATGGACAGAGAAGGGAGCAAATAGATCTATCCAGAAAGAATTGAAAATGAAAGAAACTTTGCTGAAGCTACAAATAAGAATGAGAAAATTAAAGTATTTTGGATTTGTACAGAATTTGAGAAATTCATGAAATCCTTTATGACAGGATGCATCACTGTAAAGAAGAGAAAAGGAAGACAACAGAAAACATGGATTCAATATGTGAATATGACTTGAGGATGACAGCATCAGAGGTGGAACATCTAGCTTATGAGAGATTCCAAATAACTATTATTGTGGCAAAGTTCTGTTCAGTACAAGCTACTGGATGATGATGATGATAAAGGTATCTTTATGTTTACTGTTATGACTTACATGACTCAACATATTCCTCTCCGCTCCTTGTGGAGCATAGGGCCTCAACAGTTGTTTGCCACATTTCCCATTCTCTGGCTGTTTTCTTTATGGTCTTCCAGGATAAACGAGCACCATACACATCTTCAAGAAGACTTCGTCTACAGGTCTGTCCCCTTTTCCATTTTCCCTGCAGGTTCCCCTCAAGTGCTTGTCTAGTGACACTCAACTCTGTCTTCCTATGGTATGCCTAACCCACCACCATTTTCTAATCCTGGCCTGGATCATCATGGGTTCTTGTCCTGTTCTTATTCACAGCTCTGTGTTTGCAACTCTGTCATACCATCTCAGTCTGAGAATGCATCAAAGACATCCGTTGACAAAGGTCTGAATCTTATTTGTCTTTAACTTGGTGACTTACCATGTTTCTGAGTCATACAGCAACACAAATTTTAGATTTACTGTTATCTTCTTCTTCGAACGCTCCATATTGACTACCGTTAACCATTCTGTGTGATCTGTATGTGATCTGAGCCTAAGAGTGATAGTACGCTGTGCCAGTTATGCGCCTATAGGTAGGCAAGCACATTTGATTTATGTGACGCTTTTTATTTATTTAGTTAACAAAAGTTATATTTATTAGGGTAGCTTCCCTAGGTTCCTACATGGGTCTCCTCTTACGACATGCCTTGTAGGTTGCAGTTGTAGTATTATTTGCTCCCTTGCAGCCCGGCACTGCACTGGCGATTTACTGTTATATATGAACATAATTTTATTTGATGTCAAGTACTGTATACTCTAAATAAGACTGTAGAAAACTTGGAGAGAATGGTTGGGTACTTGCCTGGATAGTTTCCTCTTTTGATAGACATTCCTGTTCCTTTTCCTCATATAATGCTCGGGGTACTGGCTCTTCAAGTGATCTGAGTTTTACATTTCTGAAGAATTTGATATGATTACATAAGTATACATATAAATGTTCTATAGATGTTAGTTGAAGACTGTCTTCCATTGAACAGCATGAAGGTATTCGCTACAGATCATTATATCAGTTATCAGTTATATGAGGACTATCATCATAGCACTCCGGACATGTCCATAGGTGCTCCGATCTCCGCCTCAACAAATCCAGTAGCGTCCAGCAACCCAACGCGCCACTTCGATATTGATTAATCAACATTATATACATTTATATATACATATATAAGGTCATTATATACAGGTCCCGAACAGGGCACTACATACTGAGATGTCACATGTCTAACAGTTTAATAAAAACAAGATTTAGATCTTTATCAACAAATATCTTGGGTGGATTCTCAGAATGAGATAGTAGAATAGAGCAACCAACATAGATCTGTGGATAAGGACAGGACAGAAACCTAGGATGACTCAGGACAGAAGGAGAAAATGGTGGTGATTGGGCATACACTACAAAAGACACAGTCGAGTGTCACTAGACAAGCACTTGAGTTGAACCCGTAAGGGAAACAGAAAAGGGAACATCCTAAACAGACCTGGAGATGGAGTTTTCTTGTGAAACTGAAGGATGCTCAACTATCCTGGGAAACCAAAAATAAAACGACCAGAGATCAACAAAAAAGTAGAGGACAACTGTTGATACCATATGCTCTAGAAGAGGTAAAGAAGATTAAGTAAGGAATGTCCAGAAAGATTAAGATTGATGAGAAAGACTTGTGAACTGAGCTCAGAAACAGCAGAACTCATCCTTCTTACATGTCAGCTCTAGAGAGAGATAGTGTGGTCTTCAAAGACAGTACTACATCCAAACCTGAGGGGCTGTATGGATGATCTGAAACATGCAGTTCAATGAAGCTACTGGTGCTGTAATTTGATGACAAAGGAACAATGAATAGCAAAAATCACTACAGGATATGGCTAACCACAATAATCCTGCTTGTTTCTAGTTGAACATAAATATATGGCCTTTTTCGTCTTTACAGACAGTCAATTGGCAAGTATTTTATTGACAGCTTCTGAGTTTGTGCTTGTCTCTCATGTCTCTCAGCTTATCTCCAAGTCTTTTTTTCTTCAAAAATTCTGCACCTTTGTGTAATTTTTCTCTCCCAACTCGGCCATCAGCTAGTTTTTCTCATTTGATGGGACAGATAAAAAAGTTCTTCATAGAGGCTTTGTAGACATCCTTATATCTGAGCAGTGGTGTGCCTTGGAGCCTCTTTTCTAAAAGTTCACAGAACAACACCTGTTGGGGCATGCAGCTTTTTTCCATTCTTCTCACATGTCCTAGCCATCTTAGTCTTCTACAGCTGAGGATTCCATGCAGTTAGAGCTATTAACAATCTTATATTTTATGAGAGCTGCCTTCATGATCAAAAATTACTGGATCACTTCTAGTGTAGAAATGCTTCAGTAGACTGAGCTGCAATTTGGTAGTTAACCTGCCTAGTTTTGGAAAGACATTTAGTTCAGAATGAAAAACTTAACAAATCTGTTTAAAATGCTACAACATGTATTGTGATGTCTTCAACTATTGACATACATATGGCCTTATATTCTATTTGACTACATTCAACATTATCTTTAGTTAACAGAAACAATGTCACTTCATTCCAGGTAAAACCATAGCTACTCAGTTTCTAGACGTTTATGCAGTTTATAGAGCATTCACTTATAGAATTTTAAAAAAAAACAAGTTGTGGGTCCAGGCAGACTCATAGCTGCTTAGTCTTTTTCAGCAAATGATAAAGAATACACATGTTGAGTTTCCATATTTTTCTGATTATCTATCTCTCCTGTGGGATGAATTAACACAGTTTGTAGAGCACTTGCTTATAAAATCAAACATAAAAAAGAGTTGTCGATTTATTTCTTGCTCCTACCGTTCCTCACGTAAGGAAAGGAATTAGTCATCCTACCTTCTGCATACATGGGCCTAAAAATTTGAAGTGACATGCACTTCTACCTTACAGTCTGCAAAGACTAAGAGACAGTTTCATGTTTAACATGGTTCATCTGATTTTGTAGGAATCATTATAATCGCATGCTATGACTTATTTCTAATGACTTGATTTTACCTTTACTTGATCAATCATATATAAAGAAAAATGGATACTCCTGTAAGGATGTACATATATCATATCAAATTTCCTTAGTAAATCATTAAAATAATTAAATGAGATATACTCACCCTCGATAAGAATCTTGAACTGGTAGTTGTTTTTGTCTGCCAGGAGATGCTGTAAGAAAGCAAGTCAAAACTTTTGTTAACTAAATCTACCTTCAATGTACATGGTATTTCTACAGTTGGCACATAATATATGCATTGCTAAATACAAAACAGAAGAGACCATATAAGAAATGAGGAAATTTGAAGAACAGTCGGAACAACACCTGCTATTAGATTCATTGAAAAAAAAGAGACTCAAATGATTTGGCCACTTGGTCAGAATGAACCCAAATACACCAGTTGCAAGAGCGTACAACCAGAAAATGGAATCACCAAGAGGAAGGGCAGACCAAGAAAAGATGGATTGATGGAGTTACAGACATCTTAAAACTCAACAATACCATAGCATATCAAGCGACTGAGTGAGCTTTATCTCGGCAACAGATCATCAGTTAAACCTGCTAAGCCTAGCTGCAAAAAAGCAGAGAAGGATAAAGAAGAAAGAAATACAACATACTTATTACCAACATGATTTAAATCTCTAGAGGTTTATGTTGATCTACTGTCCCTGGCATATGAACATTTGCAGCAACGAGATAAGGACAGGCTTACATCAACAGAATTGATCATTAGGAAGTTGAAGATGGATATGGGGATGTTTTTGGTCTTATGGTGACCGCATGATAGATGAGGACACTCAAATTGATGGTGAATCTATCCAACAATATAAGGAGTTTAGAATTGCTTGTTGTACAAGCTGAAGTGGATGCCTAAAGGACAAAATGTGGAATATGTTTAACCACAAAGCCATGGGAACAATCAGTATGCATATCGTCAACATCTGTTGGTGGATACTGAGCACTGTCTTTACTTCTATACTTCTAGGGTCCCTGTGGTGAATTGGTCAAACCATTTGTCTTGCATTCTAAAGGTAGTAGGTTCAAATCTAGACTAAATTATTTGGTTTACAAGTGTATTTTTTTCGGAGATCCCCAAGATTGTTGCTGGAACTACAGAGTTCATGCTTTGTAGAATACTCGCTGCAGGCGGAGTGCCATTTCTGCATAGTGGAACAGAGTTATATGAGGAAACTTGGTGCTTCCTCTTCTGTGATAAACTTCTGCTATGCGATTACTCCAAAATGTGTCATAAACTGGGCGGTGTGCTTGAGGTCTTCACCAATTCCCCCATAGTTTGTTTTGTAGGGTTGTTTCTGTTGGCTACATTTCCATTCTCACACTGCTCAGGCTGGGGCAGTCTTGCAGATGTGCTCTGGGGACTGCATTGGTGCTCCACATGTGCAGGAAGTCGAGTCCTGAGACTCATTCTATGGAGGTGTGCTCTGAGACTGCAGCGTCCTATTCTAAGTATGAAGACTGTGGTCTGCGCTTTTGTGTTTAATATGAAACCTGGTACAATGAAGTCAATTCTTCAGGTTAAACTGTCTTTACTAAATCATTTAACTTTAAAAGTAATACTACAAGCAAGTTTTAATCATTTTTTAATTTTATTTGACTAGCATAAAATAGATCAGATGAAAAGACATATAAACAAACAAATACTTACTTATGTCCTGGTCTGCTTCTGGTTTGTCATTAAACTTAGCTTTGGTGCCTTTTGAGTTTGTGTAAAGTCTCTGTGAAGACTTGCTGACTTTTTCAGCTATCTCCTTTCTTTCACCTGAATCTTTTTGCATATCCCATGTTGCCTTTTCAATCTTTGCCCTCAGGTGCATGAGGAAGCGTTCAATGAGACCCGCTTTTCCCAGGCATAATTCTCGAATGAGGTCCTCGGTCAATTGAAAATTTAACTTGCAAAATACTTTCCTGTAAAAATTGATAAAATAATTACAATATAGATACAGGTCAGGCCAGTGCGTGGGGTGATGGGGGAGGTCAAAATTTTAATGGCGCCATTTAAAAATATATATTTTAGAAATATTTCTATAAATCCCTCCGAATCTGATCAAAGACAAATGAAAGCACTTAATGATGTTTCAACATAATCCCCTACAAGTGTAATGCAAGTACGCCAGCACTACACTAATGCCTGGATTACGTGAAAAAAAATAATCTTTTGACTGTGTTGCAAAATATGCACAACCTATTTCACTTCATCGTCTGTACTTAACTTTTTACCATAGCATACCTCGAAACACATTATAATCATTAAGTATGATGTACAATGAACATACAGTTTGTGAAAAACACTTCAAGCACTAAAATTGGATTTTGATTACTGTCTAACAAGCTGTGTTCAGTTGCACTCTAACATGCTGCAACAATGGACCAGAACTGAGCAAGCCACCTGACATTTACACTTGACTGCAGATTTAAAAAAAGAACTGAGTAAGCCATGAAATTTTCACCTGAGTGCAGGTTTCTGATGGTTATGAAACAGATCACAGCATGATTCACTGTTGATAGTTAGTCCCTTGGAAATATAATGCAGGATTTCGCTTTTACAATCCAAATAAAGCTTCTGCATAAACCTGCATGATGACAACATTGCCAGAAACTTCTTTGCTTGCTACAATAATGACTACCACCACTTCATGCTAACTCTCAAGAGTCTTGCTCGAAGTAGTGGACATATGACTTGTCACCAGTGTCCATATGGTATAGCAAGCTATCTCCTTCAAATTCATAAATTCTGTAACATATGAGTCTGTGGCTAAGTCCATGCCTTGCGATCCGAAGGTTACAAGTTTGAATGCTGAAACAGCACCGTTCTGTTCTGGGGTGCATTTTTTTCCAGAGACACCAAGGATTGTTGCCAGAACTACAGAGTTTGTGCTTTGTGCAATACTCTAGGCAGGTGGTGTGCTATTTCTACAGAGAGGGACTAAGTCATATGTGGTAAAACTTGGTGCAATAAAGTCAATCCTTCGGATTTAAAACCTCTAAATTCTTTAACAGTGTTTCACAATCATCCACTCATGATCATTCAGTTTGTTGGTGTACTGTTTTGTTATTCATCTAGAGGAGACCTTGCCCTGTTTAATGCAGTGAATGATGTGGTGGTCATTACTGTTCTTCAAGAATCCAACCAACTTGTTTATTGCTATTCACTGATTTTCCTGTATCACTCGTCCCACTGCAGTGATGTGCCAGGAGTGGTCACAGCGTGAGACCAGTTAAAGCGGGCTGCATTAGTCACAGATGACACCTCACTTTATATGTCTCTTGTGAACTTGCTGAAGCGTAGTGCAATCATCACTATACTGCATCCTAATCATTTGATGAATGCCTGCTTGTTTCTTACCCTTACTATACAACAGAAATCTTATGTTTGCACTATTACACCAAGTTCTTGAACTATGGTTTATGTTAAAATTAACTCTTTCCACCTTTCCATGCAGAGTTATTTCCTCAATTTTTAAACAGTTAATGCAAGGGAGGTAAACAACATATTTTTTTTTTAAATTCAAACTTCTCAATAAAAAAAACCATATATATATTATTATATACTAAATTGGAGAAAAATGGACAAACTAATAGAATAACAAGGTTAAAAAGTAGTATAGGTAAAACAGTAGAAGTAAAACTCTAAAGATTTCTTATAAGGGAAGCAACTCCATGGCGCAGTGTGCAGCTAATGGTGTTCAACGGACTTCCGATGGCGCAGTGTGCTCAAAAGCGTGCAAAGAGTTAATATTATATTGGAAGAAATATACCAAGTTCTTAAGGGGGACTCTGGTCTGGAAACTATTTTCTTTGCTTTGGTATTAATGTAGAATTTGTATAACAATTTTGAAAGATTATGACTTAGAATAGTAGAAAAAATTAGAAAAAAAAAGTCAGCGTGCCATGGAAACAATACAAAATGGCAGTAAGCACAAAATTTCAAATTCCTAAGGCTCTGAAGTTAATGAATATAAATGAATTCTGTTTTCACTCTAAGGTGCTCAATTGTAATATCTACAAAATTACTGATCCTTTTTAGGATATATTAAATATTACATTTTTATGAATTTTTGTGTAAACACAGCCTCCAAAAACAGCTTTTTTACCACATTTTGAGGAATTTTTACAAAAATTTATAAAAATTAAATATTTAATATATCCTAAAATCATGTAATATTTTAGATATTACAATTGCAGACCTTAGAGTGAAAACAGAATTCATTTACATTCATTAGATTCAGAGCCTTAGGGATTTGAAATTTTGTTTTTAGCGGCCATTTTGTATTGTTTCCATGGCAACACTTTGACATTTTTTTTTACTAATTTTTTCTACTATTCTAAGTCATACTCTTTCAAAATGCTTAGACAAATTTTATATTAATATGAAAACAACGAAAATAGATTCTTGATTTTCAAGACCCGAATCCCCCCTTAAGCTATGATTAATGTTAACAGTAATCTTATATTGGCACTAACACGTCAAGTTCTTGAACTATGGTTACGCTGTGTGGTGCCGGGGTCCGCAAAGAAAGCAAAGAATAGTACCACTGCGACTTACAAAGCATGTTGTAAGTGGAGACTGATGTAGGGCCTAGAGAAGCTACCTAGTAAATAAAAAGCATTGCAGAAATTGGATGTGCTGGCCTAATTGTAGGCGCATTACTGGCACAGCGTACAATTGCTCTTAGGATCAGATCCCATACAAATCACACAGAGTGGTTAACAAGTGGTCGATATGGAGCGTTTGAAGAAGAACTATAATAATGTTAACAGAAAACTTATATTGGCACTAACACACCAAGTTCTTGAACTACGGTTAACGTTAACAGTAAACCTATATTGGAACTAACACAAGAAGTTCTTGAACTATAATAATGTTAACAGAAAACTTATATTGGCACTAACACACCAAGTTCTTGAACTATGGTTTATGTTAAGATTAACTCTTTCCACCTTTCCATGCAGAGTTATTTCCTCAATTTTTAAACAGTTAATGCAAGGGAGGTAAACAACATATTTTTTTTTAAAATTCAAACTTCTCAATAAAAAAAAACATATATATATTATTATATACTAAATTGGAGAAAAATGGACAACCTAATAGAATAACAAGGTTAAAAAGTAGTATAGGTAAAACAGTAGAAGTAAAACTAAAGATTTCTTATAAGGAAGAACTCTATGGCGCAGTGTGCGGCTAATGGTGTTCAACGGACTTCGCGTGGCGCAGTGTGCTGCAAAAAGCGTGCAAAGAGTTAATATTATATTGGAAGAAATATACCAAGTTCTTAAGCTATGATTAATGTTAACAGTAATCTTATATTGGCACTAACACGTCAAGTTCTTGAACTATGGTTACGCTGTGTGGTGCGGGTCCAAAGAAAGCAAAGAATAGTACCACTCGACTTACAAAGCATGTTGTAGTGGAGACTGATGTAGGCCTAGAGAAGCTACCTAGTAAATAAAAGCATTGCAGAAATTGGATGTGCTGGCCTAATTGTAGGCGCATTACTGGCAAGCGTACAATTGCTCTTAGGATCAGATCCATACAAATCACACAGAGTGGTTAACAAGTGGTCGATATGGAGCGTTTGAAGAAGAACTATAATAATGTTAACAGAAAACTTGTATTGGCACTAACACACCAAGTTCTTGAACTACGGTTAACGTTAACAGTAAACCTATATTGGAACTAACACAAGAAGTTCTTGAACTATAATAATGTTAACAGAAAACTTATATTGGCACTAACACACCAAGTTCTTGAACTATGGTTAATGTTAACAGTAATCTTATATTGGCACTAACACAAAAAATTCTTGAACTATAGTTAATGTTAACAGAAAACTTATACTGGCACTAACACAAGAAGTTCTTGAACTATGGTTAATGTTAACAGTAATCTTATATTGGCACTAACACAAAAAACTCTTCAACTATAGTTAATGTTAACCGAGATCTTATACTGGCACTAACACACCAAGTTCTTGAACTATTATTAAAGTTAACAGAAAATACATGTATTTATGTTACATGAACCTGAAGCATGGGATTAGTATTTCTACATGCAATTAGAATTGGTAAGAGAGCAATTTAAGAAGAATTGTATCAAGATATATCTATATTGCTACAATTATGCAGAAACAGTGTCAGGGTCAGACAAAATACTTGATAAGATCAGTTTAAAAATATAATATAACAGTTAATAATTAGACACTCATTAGTTTGTAATTAGCTATTTCATTCAGAAAGAAGTACAACAGTATAAATGGATCCTTAAAATCTGGTAATGGATCGAGATCTATGTATAAACACCAATCTCAATATAGGGAGACTGCAGTAAAACTATGACAAATGGCTAACACGTACATTTTATTACGTGTTTGCATGTATAAACACCATAGAAAGTAAAAACATAGTAAACACAAAAGAAAATCAACACTTTAACCTGCAGCTTAAAAAGCAACTCTATTCAGGATGTGTTTATTATTAGTATTTTTATCAGTTTTTATCTTTATATTTCAGATGAAATTTTCTACACAATGAAATACATATTTCACCTGTTCATAAGAAACCAGTTTTGCATTTTCTGAGGTGTGGAGCTGCCAGGTGTATAGTTGTGGGTGTCAATCATTTTGGGAAGATAGTGTTTTATCACTTCTGCTACAAGAACTGAAAACAAGATTTGGTTCATTATTCTATTAACCAACACAAGAACAACAACATAGTGACATTCTAGACAAAAAACAAAGGGTTTTGATTACTCTATTTTTGGATTTTCTTTCTCCTACATTTGTCCTTAATTAGTATTAAAAGATCATTTTGTTTTGATTTTGTAGCTGTTTGTTCTGAAGTCATTATAGCAATTCTTTCTTCTTTTGTCCTCTGCCTTTTGCTGTTAGACGTTGCAGGTTTAACTGATAATTGGTTTCTGAGGTTGTGCACGCTCAGTAACTTGATATGCTGCGGTATTGTGGAGTTTAAAGATATCTATAACTTGATCAATCCATATTTTCTTGGTCCTTCCCTTCCTCTTGATAATTACATTTTCAGGTTGCATGCTCTTGCAAATGGTGTATCCAGGTTCATTCTCATTCATTCTTTTATATTGTTTTAATTATGTTTTAAAGCATGTCAACAATATTTTTAATATATAAACAGTTTAATAAAATACAAACAAAATAAGTGAAGGTATTGTTATGGAAATAATATGTATTAGAAAGAAAATATAATGGTTAACAATATACTAGTGATTTGGCTAACAGCAATGTCTATTGTAGAACTAGCAGCTATATTAAATATAAGATGAAAGAAAACTTCCTTAACTCAAAACTATGCAGTGAAATCTTATTTTTTTTAAATAGAACAAGCACAAATAAAAAACAAATTATACGTTGAGACAGGAAGATAACACTGATAAAAAATGTTGATAATAGAAATAACATTCTTTAGAACAGACCATACCAACTGGATTTCCTATATATCATTTAATACTGTATACAATTAATCATACTTTCTTTTTCTTGTTGCACGATTTTTATGGCATACGTACCTCTATAGTTAATTGTGTATCCTTTAGAGGACTTTGAATCAACCCCAGCTTTTTAACGCTGTTTGTGATTTTTTTAGGCATAGTACATACCTCTGCACAATTATATTTGCAAAATTGAAAAAAATGCATTTTGGTTGCAGAAATGAACTAAGGATCACATGACTACCATTATTTTTCTTTATACTCTTTCTTTAACAATATGCTAAAATGTAATGGTGGGCTTTTTGATTTATTCAATGTTCACATTTGTTGTATTCAGTAGCAGAAAATTTAGAAGTAATTTCATATCAATTCTCACTATTCTTGAATTAATATAGCTGGTAATATTTACATATACTTTAAGGCGGGAGAGTTGCTTGAGGGGCACAGAGTTGTTGACATAGGTCTTCTTAATCAGAACATTGCTCAAAAATTGGTATGTGCATTTTGTCAAAGTGCTGTAGAGTTAATTGAAGTAAAGAAGAAAGGACTTGGCAGTGACTTTCTATTTCATTGTAAAAATATAAACTGCAATGAACATAAACCTTTCCCTTCAAGTAGTCAGCTCTCTGTAGGAAATGCAAAGATAAATCTTATCAATAGACGAGCAGCTTTTGCAATGCGCTGTATTGGCTGCAGTCACACCGACTTGCAAACTTTATGTGGCGTAATGGATTTACCACCCCCAGTAGGACACAGTAGCAAAGATATTATATTGAAAGGATTGGAGAATGCTGCTACTAGAGCACAAATTATTAGTATGAGAAATGCTTCTGTTCAAGAGTTTGAAAGCGCAGAAGGGGCGACAACATGTTCCAAACATCGATGTATCGTGTGATGGTACCTGGATGACTAGAGGCCATACATCTAATGTTGGTTCCACAACTGTTATTGGTCTGCAAACTGGAAAGGTACTCGATACTCATACAAAGAGTAAAATTTGCAAATCATGTCAGTACTGGAAGAAACAAGACCAAAACACAGACGGATATTCAACCTGGACATTTTATGAATAAATTTTGTGCTGAAAAATCCCAAATACAGATGAAAGTTGCTTTTTTGAAGCAAGAAGAGCTAGGAGACGAAGGCGCCTTGTCGTGAATGAAGAACAGACAGAAAAAAGAGGATCAGCCATATCTTCCTGGGGGATATTGAGCTCTCATCAGGTAGGGATTTAACATTTTTTTTAAACAAAAAACTTTCACGAAAATCAGGCATGTGACTCATCGTGTCGGTGATATTTGCTACAATTTTAAAGCTAGAGTTATCAAATTTGAAATACATATAGCCAATACTATCCTTTATAGCGTGAACCTCCACTTTTTTCTAAGTGGTATATAAACAGAGATATTGCTGTTCTAAGTTGAAAATGTTTGCTATTTAGAAGGATCATATTTCAAGTGTCATATTTACAAAACCGATTATGTTATATAATTTTTGGAGGTTCACGCTATAATTATAGGTGTTATGTACATCATATGCTGGTTTGGTATTCTTAGCACTTCTTATGTTAGTGAAATCCTCCGACGATGCAAGGGGGTTTTGCTTTAAATTATTTTTCATAACTTCATGATAATATTTTTTTAAAAAATAAATAATTTAAATGTGCAAACTAAACTGTGTTTATCACCAAGAACATTATCTTATACAACATGTGGCCAAATCTATGACAACATGTTTGTTAGTTTTTTTCTGTGAATTTTAAAGCGGAAACCTCATGTTCTGGCGGTCTCCTCAGTAAATCTAAATATTACATAAGTCTAAATACTTTATACTAAATACTATATACTTTAAGTCTAAATATTACATATTTACATTTAAAATTGTGCAAGAAAAACCCGTGAACACAGAAAGTATCAACATAGTAAACTGTCAAAAATCGTTATTTCATAACAATACATTTCTAACAGACTTTTATCATATCTAGCCACTGTTGCTAAAATAATTTCTGACACTGTACACATTTTTCTAAAACAATTAATTAATTCAGATATACATTTTGATCAAAAGCAAACTGTTATATTTTTGCAAAGGAGTGCTTGTAGCAGACTTCTATAAAGAAAAATGGTTATTGAAAAATACTGAGAAAGGTGCTGGTGGTCATTTCTTCCTATACCTGTTAAGATGACACCAGTTTTGAAGTTTCATTTTGGTAGCACTGGCAGGTATGTAGTTATGTACAGAAACAATATGTGGCAGGAAATGCTTAATCAACTCTGCAATCATGACTGAGAAAAAATGATGGTTTAATCAACTATACAATCATGACTGAGGAAAAGCAATGATGTAATGAACTCTGCAATCATGCAGAGTTACAGGCCGTTGGTACCTATCTTGAATTTAGTATACAGGTGGTGTCTCATTTGTTGTGCAGTCCATTGGTGAAGTATAAAAGTGTGGGGTTTTTTTTGTCCGTGCAGATTGCAATATACATCTTCTATGTTGCGTTTTAAACTAAGTTACGAATTTTCCATTCCAATGTTGTATCAATATGCCAGCAAGAGTTGGAAAATTACTAAAAATATTGAAGTAAGTTTAACGCATTTGATAATAGATGTCTCGAAAAATAACAGACATAAAATGGGACAAATTCAGGAGGTGTGATGAAATCAGAGAAATGTTTGGTCAACCACTAGTAACGTCTGTTATAAGAATGAAAAGATGAAGATATGTTGGGCATACCTTGAGAAGAAATTATCAAAAACTACCAAAGCAGGCATTGAAGTGGGAGGCAAAGGGTTCAAGAAAGAGAGAACAGAACATCCTAGGAAAACCCTGAAATGAACTTTGCTGAGTGAGGCAAAAAATATAGGACTCAATGGACCATGGAAGAGATTGATCGAGTTGCGAGACAGAGCAGTATGGAGAAATTATTTGCAGGCCTTAAGTAACATATAATGGTATGAGAGGAATATATCACCAGACAAAATTGGAAAATCAAAAACACAACATATATATATTGTGTTTTGTTTTTTTCCACTTTGTCTGGTGATGATTTTCACTTCTTCGTAACTGATCAGGTCATCATTTTAAGTATCCATTTTCCCTCTTTAACTAGCCTGTCAGTATTTTGATTTCCTTTGAGCTTACAATGTGAGGGTATTTACTGAATTATTACCCTCTCTGAATTATGGGACAACTGGGCTAAAGTTGTCTTAAGATCATTCAATATAGATGGAGACTGCAGTAAAATTATGTAGAATCTTTTTCCACTTCCAGTTTTTCTGCATTTATTTCATTATTCGTTTTTAGTCCCATATTTTCAATTCATTTTTTTACCGTTGTAATATCTAGGTCAAAGTCTATATGTAGTGTGCTGTGAAATTCATCACTTCTGTTTTATCGTTTGCTTGATAAAGGCCTTTTGGTAGAAACGTTATCGACAATACATATACTGTCAATAGCAATTGCATAATCTTATCTTATCTTATCTTATCTTAACCACATTTTGCCGTGAAGCGTCGTGGGGAGAGTTAGTTTCCTATCTTGTGCCAGGTGTGTTGGCTGATGTTGTCAGTCCATGCTTTAGAGGACTCTGAGATGTTATCTATCCATCGTGTTCTTGGCCTGCCTCGTGCTCTGCGCCTGAGTGTCGAATTATTATAGGACGTGATGAGAAATGTGGTTCCATTTCATTGAACAGGCGAACGTATCGAATCTTTGCTAATCTGTCAATCTTATTATACATATACCAACGATGCTTTATCATATCTAGCCACTGTTGCTAATAATTCTGACACTTACACTTTTCTAAACAATTAATTATTCAGATTACATTTTGATCAAAGCAAACTGTTATATTTTTCAAGGAGTGCTTTGGCAGACTTCATAAGAAAAGTTATTGAAAAATACTGAAAAGTTTTATCATTTCTTCCTATCCTGTTAAATGACAATTTTGAAGTTTTATTGGTAGCATGCAGTATGTAGTTATGTCATGAAACAATATGTGCGATGCTTATCAACTCTGACATGACTAGTGATGGTTCTGTCCATCTTCCAATCTGCTGAGGAAAAGCAATGGTGTATGAACTTGCAATCTGGAGTTCGTTGTACTATCTTGAATTATTCAGTGGTTCCATTTGTTGTGAGTCCATTGTGAAGCTATATAAGTGTACGTTTGTTTTGGTGTAGATTTCATGTCATCTTTCTATGTTGCGTTTACAGAGGCATTTATGTGTTCATTCAATGTTGTATCAATATGCCACAAGTTAATTACTAATATTGAAAGTAAGTTTAACGATTTGATAAAGATGTGTAGAATTGAAGATAAATGGGACAAATTCAGAGGTGTTGATGAAATCTGAGAAATGTTTGTAACACTAGTACATCTGTATAAGAATGAAAAGATAGAAATACGTTGGCATACCTGAGAAATTCAAAATACCAAAGCAGGCTTGAAGTGGACAAAGGGTTCAAGAAGAGACAGAACATCCTAGGAAACGCCTAATGAACTTTGCTGGTGAGAAAATATAGGACTCAATGGACCTGGAAGTTCATCAGTTCAGACAGAGCAGTATGAGAATTGTTTGCAGGCCTTAGTAACATATAATGTATGAGAGGAATATTCATTGGAAATCATAAGCTATATTAGTGTTTGTGATTTTTTGTACTTGTCTGTGATGATTTCACTTTTGTAACTGATAGGTCATCATTTTAAGTATCTTTCCTTTTAGAAGCCTGTCAGTATTTTGATTTCCTTGAGCTTACAATGTGGGTATTTCTGAATTATTAGCTCTCTGATTTAGGATTCAACTGGGCTAAAGTTGTCTAAATCATTCAATATGATAGGACTGCAGTAATTATGTGAATCTTTTTCACTTGCCTTTTTCGCATATTTCATTATTGTTTATCCCATATTTTCGACTTCATTTACGTTGTAATATCTGGTCAAGATCTATGAATCATTGTATTCTCACTTCTCTTTATCGTTTGTGATGCTTATTGGTAAACGTCTATCGATAATACATATACGTCAATAGAATTGCATAATATATCAGTATTATATGACTGAAGAGATATCGTCCATATCTCCAATTTCAAACATGTACTAGTAGTGAACTAGTACTACGGCAGACTACGCTGGAACTGGAAAATAGTCAATAGGCATAGGCTAGCAATTAGTACAATACATACTTTATAATTCTTCATTCTATAGTTACTATGGAGTATGGTTTTTCCTTATTCAAAATTGTTTTTATTGCAAATGTTAAACTATTTTATCGATAGTATCAATCAACAAATCATCGAATGCAATACACTCCATTGCATTCGATGATTTGTTGATACTATCTCAACTATCTGTAAAATAGTTTAACATTTGCAATAAAAACATATATAATTACTAATACTAATAGTATGACGAATTATAAAGTATGTATTGTACTAATTGATATTATAGTTAATCAAGTTTGCAAGCATGCATGTATTTTGTATGATGTGGTGATTGATTAGATTATTTTCCAGTTCCAGCGTAGTGAGTAACATTTATTTAGTTACTTTATTCAATTATGATATTTTTTAATGACTACGAGTGACCTACCTCCATCTGAAAAGTCTCGAGAAATATTTCTTTTTGGGCGAGACAATGATATTTTATCAACCCAAGAATATAATTCCTCAAGTTCTGCTTCGTCAATTTGCTCAAGATCATCCATATTTTTCACCACCAATGACATTTTGATGAGAAATACAATTATGTTGGTAGAAATCAGAGCTACCCGTGGAGGAAGTTTACATAGTTGTCGTCGAAACCAACTTCCCACAATTCTATCCGGCGCGGAAATCAACTTTTTATCAACAATAATAACACACATTTTACGACTCTCGAACTCATATCACATTCGACTAGGAGATATCGAAGTTGCACATATAATCGTAACAAGAACTCTATTCCCTTGTAAAATCAAATCAAATTACATTTTTTTGTCATATCTTTTAATTGCAGTTTTGTTCAAAATCGCGACAGAATTGTTAATAATAGTTTGAGAACAAACACACGACCAACCACGTATTACCCGTAGATCACTAGATGTAACTAAATTGTAATTTACCAAAAGTTAGGAAACTAAGTTTGTTACCACCAGTACACTCAAAATGAACAGTACACACAACTGTACTTAGACTGTATAGTTAAGACCCGAGTTCTGAAACAAAGTCTTCAATCTAATAGAAAGAAAGTATTAGTAAGCCCGAAAATTTAAGTAGGTAGTATTTGTTCTCTTAGTCCCAAGTCCCGTTATTAAACTTCTTTGACAACAAATAAAACATTGTTATATTGAATAAATGTCGTCTCCAAATTTAAATCACATTTTAATGAATGGTAGATGACCACGTCCAAAGATTACTTTCAGCTCTGATGGCTTTCTTCACAGAAAATGTGTGTAAGTCAATTGTGACATCACAATTCAAAACATTCATCAGCATTGAGTCAATTATTTTTGCCATTGTAACTATTAACATTTTTATCATTTTAGTGAAACTGGGTGTTAATAATTATAATAATATTATTGTTTAGAATAGGACGAGTCATGGAAAGAGAGAAAAAGTAATAAACAAGTGTTCCAACAACTAGGAGTGTGAAGAAAGCTCATGAGATATAAATTAGACAATTGAAATAATTGTTTTGCAGTAATATACAGTTTAGGGTCATTAGGATCTTATTGTTGTGTTGTACATGTAGTGTGCTTGAAAGAAGTGAAATTCATCACTTATGTTGTATCCTTTGCTTGATAAAGGCCTTTTGGTCGAAACGTTGCTGTGTTTTGTATTTTGTAAAACTAAAGTACTTTGTTTTTATGTATTTCGTCATTACATTTTGATTACAAAATTTGATATGCTACCTGCTTGTCGTCTATGAGTCTCATATTATGTGTTTGTTTGACAGGTTGAAACAGTGTTGTATTGAAGTTAATAAAAGTGACAATTGAATGGAGGAGATAGAAATGACAGGTATAAACATATTTGGCTCTAATTTGTTTTTTGTTATATTAGTAATATTTAATAGTGCAACTCAATCTCTCTTCTGCCATTATGCAATCAGTGCCAAGCCTGATCATCGACATCAAATGACAGAAAAAACTAGTCACAACAGAGATGAAGTGTATGTGCAGAGTACTGGGAGTATCAAGAAAATCTGGTTTAGGAATGAAGACACCAGGAAAAAAAGTTGGTAGAACATCAGTACTCAACTTTATCAAGAAACAACACATTAAATGATTAGGCCACATAATGAAATTGCCAACAGACAGTGTGTCTCTAAGGACAATGCTATTCAAGATGTCATACACAATTAAATAACAAAGGCAGTGAAAGACACCATGTACAAAGCACACACAAATGTCAGTTCTAAAATCTCCTTTTTCTAACAGGATTAGAGAAAGGAAGAAGAAAGAGAATATTTTTGGTGGTCTCTGTGGCTAAGTGGTTAAGCCCTTTGCCTTGTGAGTCGGTAGTGGGTTCAAATCCGGACCGCAGCCTTCTGTTCACGAGTGCAGTTTTTCCAGAGACCCCTAGGATTGTTGCGGAGTTCGTGCTTTGTGCAATACTCTCGGCAGGTGGCGTGCCATTTCTACGGAGAGGGACCGAGCCATATGGGGTAACACCCTGTGCAATGAAGTCAATCCTTCGGCTTTAAAACTCTTAAAGAGAATATTTTTTTAAAGTTTTGTTAAAAACCTACTGTAAATATTAAAGTCTTATAATTTCATATCATATTTTTATGTTTTATCTTCTGCTTCTTCTACAATCACTTTCAAATGCCAACTTAACTATGTTGAAAGATGTTGGTTATCTCTTTTAGCTGTCATTTGAAATCTTAAAATTATTTTGTAAACCTGTGTTCTACCTCAAATGATCTTCTTATGTGATTTCCATGATTAACTTCAGAGTAACAGTATTGACTAAATAAACTTGAAATATCTTTCATATTTCTATTGATAACTTGTTTACATATACTGTCACTCTTATCCATAGAAAAACCAGTTGTGACTCTGCTATAATGGTGCCTTTCTGTTCTTGCACATTCCATGTAGACTCAGTTCCAATGTCTTGCTATTATATTACGAAATTCTCTACCTTTCAACTAAGATTAAAGTGTAGTGCCCACTTGATCACAATCAAAGGGTGGAAACCTTCATAGAGCCAATAGGCTACTAAATATTTTTTAACAAATTCTGAGCAGCTCTCATTCGAAAGAAGGTGATGCTCAGAGTTTTTACATGTTTCAAATGTACCTGGGTCCACCTGCTGCGACACTACCGGGTAAGGGCCCAATAACAAAATTATAAAACTAAAAATTGCTATAATATTGTGCTTCTTGTTCAATGTTTACACTTTCTTTTCCAGAATCATCTGATACAGATGATGAACTTGAAGAAATACCTGCTTTCATCAGAAAACTTTCTATTGAAAATGAAATGGTAAGCTGGATATGTAACTGCTTTTTCTCTTTGTGTGTTCACTTTGCGCATATTCAGCTTCTTTTCCCTATTATTTATATTAATATATAACATGACATGTTTTGGTATACTCTATTAAACATATACTTGAAACACTCAAAATCAATCATATTCTTAAATGCTAGAACTGTCATGTTCTATTTCTCCCCTTTTAAAAATATCAGCTTCTTTAGTGCAAGAAAAGATCATCCCTGTAGCCACCCATTTCAATGGAACAGACTATTTGGGAGCTCGCAATATCCAAGTCACAGCCATCCGATCATGTTCCTCTAATGATTAAAGTCGATTTGTTCTAGAGAATTGTTTAATATCATTACATTGTACCTTGCGACCTCATGGACTTAATGCACTACATTCCTATGCTTCTTAGTACTTTCTCTTCTCATGTTCCATATTCTATATGTGTATGTTAAATGTATATATGTTATATATATTTTTGATTTTTATTGTTTATCTTCTTTTTTCCACTTCTATTTTTTTGCATTCGTTTCATTATTTGTTTTTAGTCACAGATTTTCATTTTAGGGCCATAGGATTTTATTGTTGTATTATATATATAGTGTGCTGTGAAAGAAGTGAAATTCTTCACTTCTGGTGTATTCTTTGTTTGATAAAGGCATTTTGGTCGAAACATTGCTGTGTATTGTTTGTTTTTATATTTTGTAAACCTACAGTACTTTGTTTTTACGTGTTTCGCCATTGCTACATAGTTTTACTGAAGTTTTCCCTTATATCGATAAGAAATGATCATAATGTTCTATCTCTCCGCTTTTAAAAATATCAGGTAATTTATTGCAAGAACTGTCATGTTTTAGATCAACTCTGAAAGATATCAGGTTCTTTGCTACAAAACTGTTATTATGTTCTATTTCTCTTCTTTTGAAACTTACATTTGCATTATTGGAGATATGCAATGAGAGGAAAGTATGTTGGGATATGGGACTCCTGGCAGAATTAGTGCAGAAGATAAACAAAGAAAGACACAAAGAAAAGATGCAGGGTCATTTTGATTTGGTATGGAAGAAGTTAACAACAAATTTGATAAGTACAACTTGGGACAGAAGGGGTACTGTGAGACATAATAGCTATTGCTAGTTTGCATTGCCACTGTAGAGACATAGACATAACAAACTTTATTACTATAGTTGTATTGTATATTTTCTATCAATTTCATACTATTTTTGCATCCTTCAAATAATATTCTTTTTCTTCTGTCATGTTTACCACGTAGCAAGCATGGACTCACAGTTGACCATCATACAGCAAGCTTGCATGAAAACATTTCATCTGCTATATCAGTAAATGTCTCTGTAACACTTTATTTGACACAGTAATTTTGCATCTGTAGCTTAAGCGATAGTGAGCTCGATCACAACACAAGTGTACCTGGTTCAAACTCCGCAGTGGACAGTTTGGAAGCAGATTTGTGTGCTAGGAATTTTATCAGCGTATTAGGAATTTTATAAAAATATACCTCACAGTTCAGAAAGAAATTTCAAATTACTGATAGTATAAGTGGTTCATAGAAACTTGACGATTCATTTACTGTGTTGATGGGGATGTCCTGTAGAGGATTTGCCATGACTTTCATTTCATTCATGGAAAACCTCTCCTTAGTTGTCACCTATGACATGCTTGGTAAGGTCCAAGATCAAGCCCTGAGACACTAATATTGATTGTGGTATATTGTTGTGGTTTCAGGAGATGTGCGCCAAAAGATCTCACAAGAAACCAAGCAGAATTGATGCTCTTCTTGCTGAACATAGGAGAGAGGTACAATGATTTATTTTCATATTTGCAATAGTTGTTCTGTGTGTCTGAATATATATGTCGGGCAGATTATCATAAGGCATAAGCGTTCACCTATCAACACAGACACAAGTAGGTTGGGGGTTCAATCCTACACGCAATGTTGTGCACACTAGGATTTATACATGTAAAGTGAAGGGACTTCACACCTTAAGGTCTAAAAATACTACAGTAATTTTTATTTTAAAAAAATTTCATGTCTGAATATAACATTAAAATACAAAACCAATTTTAGGTGAGGATTGTTGTGCTAGACAACATGGCATCTGATGAAGTAGCTACACACATGATAAATGTTCTCATCTCGTCAGCAAAATGCTTCCTAGAAAAATACACTGGAAGCAGAGTTACATCACAGCGGAAATATTAAAGTTTGTAAACGAAAGAAGAAAACTAAAACCGACAAGAATAGATCATAGCAATGTTAACTACATAAATTGTGCAAGAGAAATCAGGAGAGAAATTAGGTATGGCAGGAAATAATATATAATGAACACTTGCAATAGAATAGAAGATATCCAATTGCAGGAAAAATATAAAATGTTCAAAGAAATCTGAACATATAAATACATATATGTCATACATAGAGTTGTGGCATTAACTGATTTGCTATATAATTTTTTGGCCTCTAGATGGAATTAATGTTTCTAGTTTTTAAAAATGCGCTTGTAGTTTAGCAAAATTAAAATATTGTTTCTAAATATGATTTGCAATATGACTTAATTAAAATCAAATTGAAGACAATTGGATGTAGTCTCATAAATGATGTACTGTATTAGCAAATATAATGCAGTGTTAATTATGCAGGAGACATATTAGCATCATTAAAAATAACAATTGAAATTGGGAGAAAAAAAAATCCAACTAGCCAAGGGCGATAAGCCATTTTGTGCATTCAAATGATGTGTATGCAATCAGTTGGGTTAGAAACTACATTCAAGTATTTTGATGCATACTCAAGGGAGATAATAATGACAATGTGAGCACTGGATTCGATGAAATTCGATGAGTCACAGGGAGCTAATAATGAAAGTGAAGCAGAGAGAACAAGTGTGGCTGACCATTCGCAACATGTTTAATTAGTGAAAGCGTCAACTTGCTGAAGGATCTATAGGTGGAGTGTATCCTAAACATACGAAGCATGTGAAATCCTCATGTATTACATGTAAAAGTTGACCGTTGACACTTTTTTTTATAACACGATTGTGTTTGAAGAATTTGTCACAAATTAGTCCAGAGAATTATTTTAAGAAAGTAAATTTATTGAATACTTGGTATGTAGAAGTATACAATACTGTTGGCTATGTAACATTTTACTATTCAACATATTCACCATAATGATTACAAAGCAGCAGCTGGTAGGGAAGGGCACTATCATATGCGGTTGGCATTCTTAACGCATTGAGAGAGTCTTTCTGAACAGAGGAGTTTCAGCATTGTGAGTCTAAGTCGCTTACCAGATTGAGAGAGGTGGATGTCGATATTGGTATGGCCTGGAAAGAACGACTTACCAAATATTTTAAAATACTGATTAACCGACATCTGTTGAGTCGCTAGGCACTGCTGGATTTGTTGAGGTGAGGATCGTAGAACTTATAGACATGTCCAGAGTGCTGTGATGATAGTCTTCATATAAGTGATAATGTTGTTCATGCATTTGCTTAGAGAAATTGTGAATTTAACAGGATTTTTTTAAACAGAGACCTATAAATATTAGATTTGTAAAATATTACTTGAGACAGAACATTGAATTTGCAAAAAGTTACTTCAGATAGAGTGCAATGAATATTATGCTCTTCAATTTTATGAAAATACTGAATGTTGCATTACAAGAATTTTAATTTCTTTAATTTTTGATTATACCCATAGTTCTAAATCTAATAATGGTACTGTCAATACTTGGGGATTTTGCACAATGTGCTATAGTTTAAACATTATTGTAGCTTTTCAACAAATGATCACTTGTATTATTTCCAGGGTGGAAAAGATGAGAAATTGAGGGCTTTGAGAGACCAACTGTTGGTATGTATACATTTCTAGTATTAGTTATACATCATATTATAACAGTTTATTGTTATAATAACAAGTTATTTATGTTATTGAACTATGAAAGCTCCAGAGATAAAATCTCACTTTCATTATCATTATTTTTTAATAATTTATATGCCGTTTAGTACAAACTGTTGGTCAATGCATATCAGAGCCGGCTACCTGGCAGACTTATAATTGCTTAGTCGTCTCCGGCAGATATCAAAAGGTATGCATATTGATGTGGCTTGGTAATTCAAAACACTCTTCATTCTGCCCCTCAAATGTCCAGTTCTGCTTGTATAACAGATAACTCCCAAATCCTGAAATCACTGGATAGATTCAGTATCGGTTTTAGTGTCTTCATTCAATAGGTGGCCACTAGAAACCAAAGAAGGGTCCTCCTCTTTCCATCTTCAACTCCTCGATAATCGATAACGTTGATACAAGGCTGTCGGGTCTCTCATTACTGCAAACACCTGCATGTATTTTGTACAGATCACTACATATATTCAAACCTCCGGAGATTTGAAACCTTCATAGATGACATCCACTCATACCTCAACCTGTATATATATATGGAACACAGTCGCCTTAAGCCCAATATCCAGACTCATTTTGGCACTGTCCAGTGTGGCTGTCAGCGTTGCAACACGTGTGCTTATGTGATACAGACGCGTACTGTATCTTTTCCTTTAGGCACGTTTCTTATTGACGATGGGTTCACATGCGAGTCCCGTAATCTTATCTATGCCATTATCTGTAAGCGGTGTAACAAGGCTTATATCGGCGAGACAGGCAAGAGGCTCAGTGACCGATTCGCCCAACACTTACGCGACGTACGCCAATGCTCTGTGACCCTGTAGCCACCCATTTCAATGATACTGGCCATTTAGGTGCTCACGATGTCCAGGTCACAGCCATCCGATCATGTTCCTCGGATGATCGCAGTCGATTTGCTCTGGAGAATCGGTTGATTTCTTTGTATGGTACCTTGCGACCACGCGGGCTCAACGTATTACATTCTTATGCTTCTTAGTACTTTCTCTTCCCATGCTTTGTAATCTATATGGGTATATGTTGCATGTATTCATGTTATATTCCATTCTTATGCTTCTTAGTGCTTTCTCTTCCCATGCTTTGTAATCTATATGGGTATATGTTGCATGTATTCAAGTTATATATTTACTAGATGTTTCATTGTTTCTTTTCTATTTCTAGTTTTTATGTGTGTTTTTGTGTTACATTTATTTCGTTATTCATTTTATTCCAGATTTTCCTTAGATACGTTTGTATTTGGTCGTTCATTTGTGTTTCATTTTAATTTGTCACTCCTGTTTGTTCGTTTGCTTGATAAAGGCCTTGTTGGTCGAAACGTTGCTGTATTTTGTCATTGTTTTTGTAATTTGTAAAACTACAGTACTTTGTAATTACATGTTTTACCTCAACCTGCCGTCTTTGACCTTCTGAAGCATCAACTGGGAATCTGACACAATAGTGATCCCTGTAAATAAACTCAAAGGGAGCCATTATGGGGCATCAGTATAGGCACAACCTCCATCCTTATACTGTCAGTAGTTGTCCTGCATGCTCCATTCCGCTCTGCAGTGACCATTCTGTGTGCAAGCTAGAAATCCCTCCTGATTTCTCACCACAATCCATCCATATATACAACAACATCACCATCATTATCTGCTATCATATGCTTAATTACCAGTTCAGCTTTCATATTGTCTCAATCTCTACATTTCCTTCCAATAGTAATGATAACATTGTGGAAGTTGGTCATGCTCCCATTTATCTCGATCCGTTTCTTCCTCTTTTAGTAGGTTCACAATTGTGGTCACCTGGCCAGTTGATCTTTCTGCATGGTTCATTTGCGAATTGCCCCACTTGATTCTCGTTCTCTTAATATCATTAATAATCTTGTACAGTGGGTGTTTCTGATCTTATTAATCCCCCTTATATGTGTTTTGGTTTGGGCAAAGGAATGGCGGAAATTAGTTACAAGATACCAAGCATATATCAATCTGTGCAGTGGGAGTATAGTGCTGCAGCCGAGAACTATATCAATGCCTTCTATCTTAGCATATTCTAGTCACTCACATTGTAAAAAAGTATATCGTTAGGATGTCAAGTCCGTAATTCACCACTGATATCAGCATTTGATGAGACAGGAGAACAATCAGTCACTGCTTGAGATGTGTGGCTACCATGACTTTGAGAGGTGCAAGTTTGAACTTGCAATGTTATGTTGTTTGTTCAGCATGATATTTAAAAGATAGATAACACACTATTATGATGCTTGATAAACTGCCCATCAAAGGTGACTCTTAGTAGGTCAGCCGTGACTATGACATTATTTAAAGAGGTCTTTTCTGGCCACTATTGGTATTTGGTAGTCCCTAAGCAGTCTAGGATCGTTCCCTTATTTATGGAGCAGTCCTAAATAGCTATGTAGCCAATCCTCAGATACCACAATGTTCTGTTTACTGTTATTGAAATCCATCACAACCATAATCATCAGGCACTGAAGCCATGTTGTAGCTGGTTTTGTGTGCATTCACTAAAAAGTAAAAAGTAAAGGAACCCTTTCATACCTCGTGGTATATAGGTCAATACAGTGTTAGGCCTGTATTTTTCATTGACCATCGGCACACAATGGGTGATGTGGTCAGCATCACACCGGCCGCCTTTACTTTCCCAGAGCATGTCTGTACCCAGTTGAGGCTGGGTCGACCTGAGAGCCGTCGTGGTGGGAAAAATTCCACGCGCATTGCGGGAGCTGAACCCAGACCACCAGCCTTGCGATGCGAGTTCACTAACAACTACGCTACAGCGGCTCTCGTGCATTCACTACATCATCCTTTATTATGAAATCAGTATAGTTTAAATTCTGTGTTTTAAATGTTAAAATAAATTAAAAGAAACAAATACAGATTAGATTACTAACAAAGTGAGTGAGGAACAAGAACATGACTGAAATATTTGTGAAGGGAGAACTGGTTTTAATCAACATCTGTGTACCAAGGGCACTCCCATAAGTGCTTAGTCCCTCTCAGCTGAAATTGTCAGTGACAGAGCACTTAAAAGTTGCTCTGGTGTCTTTTTCAAATCGTCTTTTAACTCGGGAAGAGCTGGTACCCATTTTCAGTTGGACTGACTAGGGAATTGATGGTTCCTGAAATTGAACACTGTATGTTGGTCCCCAAACCCAACTCTCTACCACTGTACTATGTCAACTCCCCAAGTTATGGATGACTGTGTGATGTGAGGGCAGTAACAAGACATTTATATTAGTTTTGTTAAATCTCTCTCCCGTTTTTGTGCAATCATTTAACAAATTGTATTGCTTTCTTCTTTCAGACAGAAATTGCAAGCAGTTCTAGAGAAAGATATGAGGGTTGGTATTATTATTTTGATAACACAATTTTTCACTGCATTCATTAAGTTTGTTTGCTTCTGTTTTTCTGTCACATTTTCATCCAGCTTTTCTCATCCAACCTTTCTTTTTCCCTCTGATCAGTCAATGACAAATTGAAGTATATTGGTCATTTATATTTGTGCTGAAATAATCAATACATTTGAATGCACACACTAATCCTGGATGGTATAGTAGATGAATAGAGAGACACAGTAGCATAGTTGTTAGTGAACTCTCTTCTTAGATTAGTGGTCTGGGTTCAATTCAACAGTGGAAGTGGGATATGTTTTCTGAAAGTAACGACTGACAGGTCAACCCAGCCTCAAATGGGTACCAGGAAAAGCACTGGGAAGTAACAGGCAGCTGACATGATGTTGACCACATCACCCATCGTGTGCCACGGTCGATGAAAACACAGACCTAACACCATATTACTCAATATACCTTGAGGTATGAACAAAATCTTTACTTATAGGAGACGAATGAAAACTTTGGGGAACATCCAAGAAAGAGCATACCAATTAAACATTTTTTTAAATATGTCTGCGAAAACATGTCAGACATGCATTTCAGAAATATGACACACTTGTTAAACTTGCTGTCTTGAGTAGGCTGTCCATGTTTCTGAACCATATAGTAAAGAACTAATTATACAGGCTCGATATATTTGAATCTTCGTCTGCAATGTCAGTTTTGTGTTGTCCCACACTCACTTTGATAGTATGCCGTATGTAATAGCTGCACTCCCTATACGAGCGTTGATTTCTTCATCAAGAGAAATGCTGGTAGTGACCATGGACCCAAGATAGCAGAATGTTTGAACTGCTGTTAGATGGTTACCATTTAAAGTGATATTTGTTGTATTACCTTCCTGACATAAAACAACTGTTTTGGAGACACTTATAGTCAGAGAAAATAGGTCGCATGCCGTTGACAAATTATTGATTAGGCATTGCAGTGTAGTCTCACTGTGGGCGACTAAAGCAGCATCGTCAGCGAAAAGGAGGTCCTTGAGAAGAATTTCCGTCGTTTTGTCGTTTTGGGCTCTTAAGCAAGCCAAGTTAAAGAGTGAACCATCAGATCTAGTGCGGATGAAAACATCACCATCAGCATCCCCTAAGGCGTAGTTCAGAAGGACTGCAAAGAAGATATCAAAGAGAGTGGGGGCAAGGACACATTAGATAAATTAATTACCACATTAAACGGTAAAAACTTGATTGATTGAGTGAACGCAAACCCTTTGTCCCTGCAGGTGGTCACTTAGTACCCTATCTGGTGAAAGAAAATCACACAAAGGTCACAGAGTGATCAATGGGTGGTTATTCTAGAGTAGACGCAGAAGTGGTACTTTAAATTATAATCACATACAGATTGCCCAATGTGATCAATAAGTGATGTTTTTAGAGCATCTACTGCGCTAGAAATGAGGGGTACCAATAGACTCTACTTGAGTAAGCATTTCCACAACACTAAGCATAGCACTACACACCTAGAGTTGTTGGTAGCTTCTGGATCTTCAAGAAAGCCAGATACTCTCCACCACTCAAATATAGGAAAAATGGTGGAAATTCATAATTTCTGGTGTGTTCGACAACAACATGTATTCTGCATTACATTTTGACTTGTATAAGTTAAGCTTTTTTAAATTTTCCTTATCGTATGAAAGTTAAGGTTTCTTTTTTCATTGTTCACATTAAATGTACCCATATTGTAGACCGACTTAGTTTGCATTATTAAGTCAGTCCATGTCATTCATTAATCTATAGCAGATGAACTGCTAAGTGTAACGGACTTAATACATTCACCAAAGACTGCAACATTATAGCAACATTAAATTGCTTCATAGGTTTTCAGTGTAAAGATTACTTTTGTAGTGGTTGTTTTGCTGTGACTATAAAGATTGCAACATTATAGCAACACAAAATTGCTTCATAGGTTTTCAGTGCAAACATTACTTTTGTAGTGGTTGTTTTGCTGTGACTATAAGCAGTCTCACTATGGAAATCATGGCAGTAACTAAAGTGAGGGTCTAGCTGGAGTCACATACTTTTATCATTGCATGCTTTCTCAGTGAGAGCCGCTGTAGCGCAGTTGTTAGTGAACTCGCTTTGCAAGGCTGGTGGTCTGGGTTCAGCTCCCGCAATGTGCGTGGAATTTTTCCGACCACGAGGCTCCAGGTCGACCCAGCCTCAAATGGGTACCAGACATGCTCTGGGAAGTAAAGGGCGGCATGATGCTGACCACATCACCCATTGTGTGCCGAAGGTCAATGAAAAATACAGGCCTAACACTGTATTGACCTATATACCACAAGGTATGAAAGGGTTCCTTTACCTTTACTTTTTTTATGCTTTCTCAGTGACTCGATGAGTATGCTCAAGAAGATTGAAATAGGCTGGGCTCGGAGACAATGGTTAGAGTCGCTGAAGAGGTCTAGGCTGAGAAAAATCAATTAATTTTTGTACCAGAGTATGCAAGTGTAAGGGAAAATGAACGTGACCATATGTTTGCTGGTATGGCTACTGTAAAAGTGGGAGAGCAATGGATCAGGCTGATGTTCTATATTCCCTGTGGGAGAGAGGACAGGTAAATGATTAGAGTAATAGCGGTGAATCTGCAGCCCTAACCAGACTGAAAAAATATCAAGTCAAATGGGCTGTAGGCAGACAAGAGCACTATACTGGTAGCCAAAGAAGAATAGTAAAGCAACAAAGAACAGGTGTTGTTATTTGAGACACACTGAGAGACATACTAAGGAGGAGAACAGAGCACTTATGCACTAATTGGTTTAATGTGCAGTAATGATCATCCGACAACTAAACTGAGAGACATACTAAGAAGAATATCTGAGCACTTATTGACTAATTGATTCAATGTGCAGTGATGATGATCCGACAACTAATCTAAACTGAGAGACATACTGAGGAGGAGGTCGGAGCACTTATGGACGAATTGATTCAATGTGCAGGGATGATGATCCGACAACTAAACTAAACATTACTTTCTGCTTGTGGTTTTTAACTAGCTTTTATTTAACTTTCTTCTATATAGAGGACACTCAAGATCTTGCTTCAGAACATGCTGACCATATAGAGAAGGTAAGATATACTTTTGAATTTTGATACGTAAAGTGTATGATAAAACCCAGTTGCCCTTTTAACATTATGTACCCAACATAGGCTAGCAGGGGGACGAATGGTTAAAATCAGTGATATTTCCAGATGGAAACAGAAATAAATGTTCTATGATTTTGATTTTCATCTGTTTTTTTTTTTCAATAACCACTTTCAGAATATTTTATAGAAATTATAATGTGTTGGAGATATTAGGAAGTAGATCGACACATGGACATGTCCAGTGCAATGAAGATATTCAAACTGAAGAATGTCAATATCATTTAATATATTTAGGAATATCCCTACATTTTACATATTAAATGTGAAGAAGTTCTATAAGTCATATTAAAATACAAAATCTGTGTAAACACAGAATGTAAACACACTGCTCTATATATTATGAGAATCTTCCAAAATATAGACAAAATCGCAAGAAAACAGTCTTGTTGTGGAGGGCCACTGAGCTACAAATAAGGACAATTTTTGCCTTATTCTTGGAAGAAGTAACAAAATCAAAGCAATATTATGCAAATCTACTGCTATAAGCTTTTTTGATACAAGGAACTCCCATCAGCCACGGTCATCATGTTAGTAGGGATAAAAAGTTATTAGTTGTTGCTATTTCATTACATTTTTTTGCTGTAACCACCGCTGTGCTTTAATTTATAATCACTGCATTTTTAAGTTGAAGGTCAAGTCAATTGAACTAAGAGCTGCTCATCCTGGACTTGCTGTTTTCAATTCTGACAACTTTGGATGTCTGTTTTCTGACAGTCTTAGGCCAGTGTTTACTCACAGTCTTGGATTAGTTGATGAGATCTGGTCCAGCTCTTCATTTTGTAAGTATCCTTTTTGCACTCTCTCAAAAGATGTGTCACAATTTACATGACTAGGATATGTGTGCTGCTTGACCCAACACATCTGTGAACAGCACATCATTTTTGTGAATGAATTTTCCTTCCCTCTTTAGTCCCTATTTACTCATTTAGACTAGGCTGATATAGCATATTATTATGGTCACCACTTGAATGGGGAAAGGGTCATGGTCAGCTCTCTGTCCCTGATGTTTAGTTCATATTGAGTTATTTAAAGGCTATTCCTAATCAAATATAATTGAGAAAACATAAGTATTTTTTAATTCATGTTAAACACCTTCTTCTTCTTTGCGATCGCTATTTTGATGACTATACCGTTAGACACGTTCTTATGATGAAGTCGACTGTTGTCTGGAGCTCATCTCTGGTGCCATGTAGTTTTGAATGTAGTGTTGTGTTGTAGGGCCAGCATTCCTTTCTTGGGAGGACATACAGGGGACAGTCTTGCAGAACATGTTCTGTGTTTTGTTCAGCAGTGCCACAGGGGCACAGTGGGGATGGGGACAATCGTAGCCTGTGTAGGTGTTTGTTCAGTCTGTTATGACCTATCCTGAGTTGGAAGATGATAGTCTGTCCTTGTCTGTCAAGTGTGTGGTAGTCATCGTTGGTGGTTTAGGTTCTTTTCTAATGTCCACTATAGCTCTTTTTTTTTCAAAGTACGTGATTTAATTATCTATTTGTTCACATTCTGCTCCCTTTTAGCAAGTTTGTCTGCCTTCTCGTTACCTGGCACTCCACAGTGTGATGGTACTCACTGAAGTGTAACTCTTTTTTGGTAGAGATCTTGCTGAGCTCTTTTCTCAGGGATGGATGGTTACTCTGTAGGGCTTGCAAAACAGATAGTGCATCTGTGAAAAATACCACTTGTTGGCAGTCAGAGTTGGAATTATTGATCATGATTGCGGCCTGTAGTAGTGCTTGAGCCTCTGCGGTGTAGTTTGAACAAAATTTACCAGATGGCATATACTTTGTTTCAGTGTGATTGTTGGGATATGTAATATAGATACCAACCCCCTCCGTTCTTAATTGCATCTGTTGCAGACCCATCGGTGTAGGCGTGGATCCATGATTGTTTAGGGTAGTTTTCTTGGATCATGCACATAGTAGCTGTTCTCTTCTGCAGGTCATTGTGTATCTCTCCAGTTGTGATTCCACTAATTGTTGTGATGATTTTTGCTGTATCGCTAACTTGTTCCATGGGGACAGGGTAGAGATTAGGTATCAGCGGTGTTGTGTGCATTGGTAGGTCATCTTGGTACTGTCTTTTTTAGTCGCTTTCCCCGATGGACGAAGCTGCTGCGTTTAGTCGTCCAAGTGCCAGATCATTTAATCTTGCTTTCATTGGATGCAAGGGCATACTGGTGTATTTCTCCATCTGGATCATATTTTGGTTTCCCTTCTGTAAGCCAGGGCTTATACTCCATTGGTGTTTTTCATCTCGGTGATAGGCGTAGATTTCATGGCTCCGGTGATGATCCTGAGTGCTTGATTTTGCACTCTGTCCAATGTCTGCAGGTGTGTGTTAGCAGCTGTAGCCTATTCTGTTGAGCCGAACTCTAGGTGAGGTCTAATTGTTCGCTGTAGACTTTCTTAAGTGTGTGTTCATTAGCTCCCCAGTTGGTACCTGCCAGTTTTCTGAATATTCCAATTTTTCATCTGGCTTTTCCTTCTGTGTTTTCTATATGCTTGTTCCATGTAAGTCGTTTCTCAAATGTGATCCCTAGATAAGTTGGATTGATCTGACCATTCCATAAGTTTATCTGCTGCTCGCTGTATTCTACTAGTTGCAGATGTTGTGTGTCTGTCTGCGCACCATAGCACTAAATCGTCTGCATATAAAGCAGCCTTTACTCCTGCTGACAGATCCTTTACTAGGTCGTTGATGTAGACAAGGAAGAGAGTTGGAGACATAACTCCTCCCTGGGGTACCCCTGACGTAGTAAGACCTTTTTGCTCTGATGTCCATCAGGTGTGACTCTGGTTCTTCTATTATACAGGAACGATTGGATCCATCTTAGCATGTTGCCTTGGATTCCATTTCTTTTAAGCTTTGCAATAAGACTGTCTTTCCACACCTTGTTGAAGGCCTGCTTGGTCTACCCATAATGTTAGGACTTTTTTGTTTGCCTGGAAGGCATCTTCAACGGCCTGGGCTACGTTGGTAACTTGGTCTTCTATGCTATGGCATTCCCTGAATCCTGCTTGTTCCGGAACCAAAATCTGCTCAGATTGTTAAGCACCTTAAAGTTACACTTGCATATGTCTTTTAGTAGCGAAGTAGGGTTCTCCCACATTCCTTTTACCAGAAACCAACTCTCTATACAGGATATCCTTCTGGATTCAACCAGCCTTCATCCGGGCCAGACAACCCAGCCTTCTTAGACAACATTTGCAGATAAATGTAACTGCTAGGAATCCAGCATGTTCCAGCACCTTGTTATTTTATACTCTTCTACTCCAGGAGATCCCGAGTATATGTCTCAAGTGGCGCATATGGAATGCATTGATCCTTTTCTCCTGTAACATGTGCAGGGACCAGGATTCACAGACAGAGTGTGCTTTACATAGTAGTTTTGATATTGTTAGTCAGAATGTTATTTTTCTACACTCTCTGTGTTGGCCTGGCTAAGGTTACTCAGGCCATGCTTATCTTACTGTGCAGTACAACATGTAGTGAGAGATCATCGGTCATGGCAGAGCCAAGATAAACAATCTGATTCTAGAACCCACAATTTGTATCCATAAATGTTGATGTATGGTGGTTCTGCTCCCTGGACCATCACATTAGTTTTGTTTAGGCCAATTATTAGATCAGAATCTTCTTCACAGGTCATTGAAAATCTGGTCTAAGATCTGAAGTTTGTCTTCTGTGATGTGGCAAAGTGGCATCATCGGTCATGGCAGAGCCAAGATAAACAATCTGATTCTAGAACCCACAATTTGTATCCATAAATGTTGATGTATGGTGGTTCTGCTCCTGGACCATCCATTAGTTTTGTTTAGGCCAATTATTAGATCAGAATCTTCACAGGTCATTGAAAATCTGGTCATAAGATCTGAAGTTTGTCTTCTGTGTATGTGGCTAAAGTGGCATCATCTGCAAACCACATATATATATATTGTTTTGATTTATAAGATTGGGGTAGCCATAAAAGAACAACACAACAGCTATATGAGTAGGCTCATCAATAAAATCGAACTGGTACAGTCAGTCGCTGGATGCTGTTGGGGATATTGCGAAGGAGATCGGAGCACCTGTGGACATGTCCGGAGTGCAATGAAGATATTCCAATCTGGAACTGATTTTATATATATGTATATATATTTAGAGAGCTGCGGTAGCGTAGTTGTTAGTGAACTCGCTTTTCAAGGCTGGTGGTCTGGGTTCAACTCCCGCAGTGTGCGTGGAATTTTTTCCCGACCGCGACGGCTCTCAGGTCACCCAGCCTCAACTGGGTACCAGACATGCTCTGGGAAAGTAAAGGCTGCCGGCGTGATGCTGACCACATCACCCATGTGTGCCGACGGTCAATGAAAAATACAGGCCTAACACTGTATTGACCTATATACCACAAGGTATGAAAGGGTTCCTTTACTTTACTTACTTTATATATATTTATATATTGATATTGAGGAAATTTGGCACAAACTTGCACAAGTAACTGGGCAAAATTAGAGTCTATTCAATCAGTGAGTCACATGAACCATCATCATGAATACCTTGTAACATTTGCTAGAGAAGACTGAGTGCTTATGGGTTGATCAGGAATACTGTGAAGTTGGTTCATTAATCAATGTATATATAAATAAATATATGTATTGTAAATTTAGTGAATAGAAATATCTTTATTTGGTTTTTCAGATTCACTTTGTGCAATGGTTTTCCATGATACACTTATTGACAGACTTGTTACCTCACCAAATTTTAATGCTATCATGCGGTGGCTCTTGTATCTCAGTAAGTTCAAATAATATAAAGCACTGGGTTTTACTAGTCTTTTTTTTAATTAGTTAACAGAATCAGATTCATTACTGTCCATGAAGACCTTTAGGTGCCCAGTGCTTTTTAGCAGATGTAATTTGTGGTGAAAGCATCAAGTTCTCTCTTCTTTTCTCAGCTCCTTTTGAAGTATAAGGCACCAACAAATGTTCAGGTTAGGATTTTTTCTTTATGCCACAGACAGGAAAAAAACTCCTTGACCCTACAAACGATCGCACTTGGGTCTCCCGAATGGGATCCCACATTCTAATCCATTTTACCAAATGTTCCTCATTTCCCTTCTAATCATCTGTTAATGTGACATTTGACATTCAATGCAATTTGTAAGATAAAGTATAGAGATATAACTATTACATAGATGACATTCAGAATAGGTTGTAGATTTAAATCTATAATTAAAGAGTAAGGGTTGACAGTTAGGTGATGACAAAGTTCTGCTCAGGACAAGCAACTGGTTGAGTAGTGTTACATACTTTTGTTGCAGTAGTTAATTATCTTCTGTGCATAAATGCACTAGCAAATTAAATAAAGGTGATTAACCTACATTCAACCATTTTGTACTGTCAGTCATGCTGTGGTCCTTAACCAGTTGAAAGTGTGAGGTATAACTCAGATAGCATATGCATGTAGCTACTAGAGCCTGTCCTGGTAGAATTGAATGCAGCCTTGGATAAGAATCATGAAACAAAATGACATTATTCACATAAAATCCTCTGAGATGGTCTTCAAAGATAACAGAGGTGATGGAAAACACTTTATGAAGCGCACACAAAAGCCTGTTTTATAAATCTATTATTATCCTGACGCTTTGAGTCTAGACAGGGTTAGAGAACAGAAAAGAAAGAATCCTAAATCGAAGGGGCTATATTAGACTCCATGACTAAATCTGAATTCATAGTGAACAAATGGGAGAAAAATCCAGACATTTTGGGGACCAAATTTGTTTTTTCTCTTTAATCTCTACTTGCTTATTAAGACTGCAGTTGTTCAGCTTGTTACCAGGGACACTGCTTGAAGATGGAGTTGGGGTTTAGTCAATTTTAGTTCACTGACGCTAACTTCTGACATTTCATTTACTGCATTTTTGGTCCCAATTATAGATAAAATATTCTTGATGGTAAATAGTTATTAAAATATCACTGTGTGCATTCTCAACAGTGTCCATTCATAGCAGCATGGAAGAAGCTTCTAATATTGAAGCGATAATGGTTGAAATCTTGAAAAAACTTCAGATGAAAGGCAAGGCCAGGGTGTGTTGGAAGCCATCTGCCATGGACTTACTACATGTGCTTGTCAATTTAGGTGAGTGCTTCAGATTTAGGGTTGTAATAGAATCACCATCACCAAAATATTTTCACCTTCTAAATTACATCGGAGACTCACAGAAATTACGGAGTTTGTGCACTGCCGCTGAGATCTTCCTGTATAAGAAAGAGATCGGAACACACATTTTACTCACCGAAGTGCAATAATGATGTTTCTATCATTCAATAGAATCACATATTATGTGGGCTTCTTAAGTCCCTCCTAAAGTGTCTCTAAAATGCTTTGATATAGACGCTACATGCTGGGAATCTCTTATGCAAGATTGCCAAATGTGATGTGGCAGCAATACAAGAGGAATTGACATAATTAAGAATCGTCATAGTGGCTGAGATGTATAGAAAATAAGCTGCAGGAAAAGAAAGAGCATACAACACTCAGAAGTCCAACCTTGATCATGTATGAAGGATCCTCCCCCTCTTCATTGCTAATTACTTTTTTCTAATGTATGTGTAAGATCTTAATGACTAAAAATGGTTTGATTAAATTATTTTTATCAGTAACAGTACTAGTTTAAAGTAATTATTGTTCTGTCTCTACAGGTGCAGATGCTCAAGAATTAACAGAATTCCAGGCATCCTTCACACAGGATGAAATAAGGTCAGATTAAAGCTCAATTTAATAAAAGACTATTCAGGAAGAAATTTATTCATGTAATTATTCATGAATTATTATGTGTTTCTATCTATAATTAATTTTCCTTCTTATGTAATACTGTATTAAACAGTCTTGCTCTATCCCATTTCCAGTATTACCAGCCACCTAACGATTTTCTCAGATCTGATCTGATCCAGTCTGACCATCTCAGATTGTTGATTTTACTCGCATTCATGTAATTATTAACCATTTTCTTTATTTAAATTGTGCTTTAATTTGGTTTGTTTGCTCTGCATATACTTGTATAATTGAATATGTTAAAAGAAAGCATGATTTGCATGAGGCCGTTCCCAGAACTATTCCCAGAATATTACTGGTGACTGCTGCATAAATTGTATTTTTCTCTGTTCAGAATAAGTAAGATACTTTCAGGAGCAGATCTTCAGCAGACATTATGTTCTCAATTTTAAATTAACCATTCGCATAGAATTTATATTGAAACAATGCAAACTGTAAGATTCAGTTAAAAACAAGTAAGCAGCCACAATTAGATATAAAAATAAACGGAGAGAATCTGAAACAAGAACAAAGGGTATATATATATATATATAAATTTACCAGATGATGGAAGATGTAACACTAGATCAGGAAAGTAGTAGAGAAACCCAAAACTGCATGCAACAATTTGAGACAGATTTTAACATCCAAGAAAATAAATCTATCGATATCCTGAGTTTATTACATTATGGTATATAAAGTACTCAGGGGTCAGGAGAGGTGATAAAACCAGAGACATAATCTGGTTCTAATAACAACGTTATAAGAAAGAGAAGATGGAGATATGTTGGGCATACCTTGAGAAAAATGATCAAAGAATACCAAAGCAGGAATTGAAATGGGAGGCAAAGGAGGAAATAAACTTTGCTGAGAGAGACAAGAAATATCAGACTCTATTCTATGCAAGATATGAAGTAAGTTGCCCAGGGCAGAGCAGTATGAAAAATTACTTGCAGTCCCTATATAATGAAGTATCGAGGGATATATATATATATTTTCATTATATAATTATCATATATACATATATATATATCCTAGCATATAGCATATATAAACCATATATATTAATAATATTATGCATATTTATATATATATTAGTATAATATACATCTATATAAAATATATATACATATATCTTATATATATATATAAAGTATAGCTGATAGTTTTCTTTCTTTAATAAGCTATTACACTAAGTTTGATTTGTAATGTGTACATTTTTTGTTTTCAATTCTGAATACAGAAAACACTTGGATCAAGAAAATGATGAAAATATCATACAGTTACCAAATTCAAAACTCAACAGTGAACGATTCCGGACAGTTTTAACGGTCTTAACAGTTGCCTTACAGGGCAGGTAAATTTTGTCATGTATTTATAGAGAATATGTGAAAGTTGTGACATAGACCCTCAACCAACTTATGCCAATCATCCTATCTTTAGCAAACTCTTGCAGCTCTTTTGTATATCACTAATCTCTGCCTCCAAATTTCTTCTGCATGAATTTATGGACTACCTCTCTTTTGCTTTTCCTGCAAGTTCCAGAAAAGGGCCTTTTTGTTATTTTCCACTTTAGTTTTCTCAGGGTGTGTCCTATCCAGCACCTTCATCTTTTCTTCACCTCTTAATTCACTGGGATCTGTCTTGTTCTCTCCATCAGCTCTTTATGTGTGACCCTATCATAGCATCTCAGTCTTTATATTCTGTGTAGACACCAGTTTATGAATGTTTACAATTTAGTAGTTATTGTTTAGTTCTCCATGTTCTGACCCCACAGCTGAACTGCTTTAACATTAGAGTTAAACATTATAATTGTGGTTCTTGTTTTGGCTTCTTTAGACTTCAACAAATTTCCTGGTGCAATGAAAGTTCCTCTTGTCTTTTGTGTTCTTATTCTGACATCTCTATCTGGTCCAACCTCTTTGTCTAAATTGCTGCTCAAGTATGTGTATGATTCTACCTCTTGAAGTGAGGTTTCACCCAGGGAGATTGGGTTGTCGTTTTCTTAGTTAATTCTCATCATTTTTGTCTATCCCCCTATGAATATTTAACCCTAGTTGTTGTGACCTCCGAGCAAGTGTTGGAAAGCTATAATTGATAGAAAATGTGGCAGTATATGATACAGAGAATCGTAGTGTTATGTACTGAAATAAAAATGATTTAGTGTGCATAATAGAGATTTGGAAACATACTAATTGTTAGTTGCCAGTCTGTAATTTGAACAGGAATTTTGCTTTCATCTTTAGATTAGAGACATCAAGACTTAACTGCAATGTGTTCAAAGTAGCTTGATTTATTATGTTAATGATATCACCGTTTCAGCCATTGTGCTTGTTGACACAGTGGTTGGTAATTCATCTATGCTGATACTGCAGAAATTAAGAGTCAAACATGGCAGGAGTATGAATATAAATTCAACTATGAGAAATGTGCATAACCAGCAATCCACTGGTACCATAGAATGCATGCCCTTTAATATTTGCTGAAATTACTGAGCACCTATAGGTCTTTATTTGGACAGATTGCATCTGCCCAGCTGTCGTAAGCGTTGACTACAGGTGACTATCCTCTGTGTGCGGTTCAATCAAGGGGATGCAGAAAAAGTCACAGATTCCATTTTCAGTGTCTGACGAACAGAATTACGATGTCCATGGCACCGAACCGAAGAGCTGAAAAGCTCAAGTGCTTCTGGATCGAAAAAAAAAAATTATTTGGACAGATTTACATATCTGGGAAGTGTTATCAACATTCAAGGTGGTACAGATGAAGAGGTTAGGATTAAAATACAGAAGGCAAGGTCAGCATTTGTCATTCTGAAGAACATAAAGAGTTCAAGAATGATCAGGAATAAAACAAAGATAATGATATTTAGCTCAAATGTAAAGGCTGTCCTTCTATATGGAACCAAGACATGGAAAACAACTACGGAAACATCAAAATGTTGCAGATATTCATCAATAGATGCCTGCTCAGGATACGCCATCTGCGATGGTATGACAGGACCACAAACAGGGAACTGTGGGATAGAATGGGACAACAGCAGTTGGAACAGGAGATAAGGAATAGAAGTTGGCGATGGATATGACATACACTTGAGGAACCAGACAGGCTCTCTGATGGAACCCCCAGGGCAATAGAGGTAAGGAAAGACCCAGGAACACATGAAGACAGAATGCAAGAAAATAGGGGGAGAGTGGAGAGATCTGGAAAAGATGGGCTTGGAAAGCATTGGTTGCGGACCTATGCCTCCCTAGGGGTGAAGAAGAAGATAGCCCTTTATTGAGTGCAGTGAGGTCTATTCTATTAACAAATAATCTAGAGATATTTTAAGATTGCTCATTAAAGATATGCTCAATAATGTTTACTGTTAACAGATCTATGGTTGCCAGAGAAGACCTGAGTTTCATGTTTTATATGCTTGCCAAAGTTGCTCTAGATACATCACTTGATGGGTAAGCTGCTCTTTTCTTACATTATTTAATTGGTACTCTGCTTATTTCTCATATCACTTGATGGGTAAGTTGCTCTTCATTCTGATTTCTCACAATTTGATGTAGCTATACTTAAAATGCTTAATATACTCAATATACGTGAGCGTCTGTAGCTCAAGCGGTAGTGAGCTCGATCACAGACCAAAGCGTACCTGGTTCAAACCCCACAGTGGGCAAGTTTGGAAGCAAATTGTTTCCGTGGATTTTTATAAAGGTAAAATAGACCTCACCGTTCAGAAAGCAATAACAAACTACTGAACGTATAAGTAGTGCCTAGAAAATCAACGACTCGCTTACTGTTGTTGATGGCTACGTCCTTTAGGATATGCACAATTTCATACTTAAAATAATTTAAATTGTTTAGTATCTCCACTGTGATCATCTGTAGCTTAAGCGATAGTGAGCTCAATCACAACCCAATGGCATGCATGGTTGAAACTCGTGGTGGGCAAGTTTGGAAGTAAATTAGTTCCCTCAGATTTTTACGAACGATAAAATAGACCTCACCGTTCAGAAAGCAATGGCAAACTACTGAACGTATAAGTGGTGCCTAGAAAATCGATGACTCGTTTACTGTTGTTGTTGACTAAGTCCTATAAAGGATATGCCACAATTTTCATTTTCAGTATCTCCACTCAGTAGATACTATTAGAAATTTTTATTAACATTTACTCATATAGTCTTGAATGACTTCAATGTACAAGATAGAGTTTAAACAAGTTTGTATTTTCCTTGCACTGTTATTCATCCTTATCATTTATTTTTTAATGAGAGACAAATCATCTCAGGAAGACACAGAGACATGCTTGATGATACTTTCACTAATTCAGTGCACATGCAATGGACTGAATCACTGCAAGTGTCAACAATTTGTAGAATTACACTCATTTTTTTTCCCGGGCACATGTGTGTTGATGGTATTGATAGAGTTGACAGGCTGGCTGGCTCTGCCACTATATCAGGGGGTCAGCCAATGGATAGGGCTGACATTCTGAATGCCCTAATAGAGTGGGGCAGCAAAGATTCATTTAATCCAATCCACATCTGCTGCTAAATTTCAAGAGCTTGAATTAAAAATAGGAGCGACAAGAAAGGAACAGCACAACAGGTTTATGAGTAGGGTCATCAATCAACATTGAACTTGTACGGTTAGTCATCACTGGACTCTGTTTGAGACATTGCAAAGAACATCAGATCTCCTATGAGCATGTCCGGAGCGCATGAAGGTATTCCATACGGAAACTCAAATTCTCGCTAATACCAAATTAGTGATAGAAACATAGTTGGGGATACCGAAACAAAAAAAGACGACGATGTTGGCTAAGTCTAATTTTGTTGAAACCAAGACATTTTATTACACACCTGGATATGAATGTTTTACTAGAAATTAGTATGTCTGGGTCAGTTGATAAAATAAAAGTTAGAAAATTTGAAAAACATTTTTTTTTTTTTTTTAAATATCTCCTTTCCTTATCATCACACAGTAGATTATACTGTACAGATCTTTACCACTCTAATATTAACAATCCTTCTGTACAGAACTTTACCACTCTAATATTAACAATCCTTCTGTACAGAACTTTACCACTCTAATATTAACAATCCTTCTGTACAGAACATTGCCACTCTAATATTGACAATCCTTCTGTACAGAACATTATAATAATAATTCCTCTCATACCGTATACTTACATAGGGCCTGCAAGTTAATTTCTCCATACTGTTCTATCCTGGGCAACTCGCTCAATCTCCTCCATGGAACTGAGACCGATATTTCCTGCCTCTCTCAGCAAAGTTCGCTTCAGGTCTCCTTAGGTGTACAGAACATTGCCACTCCTCACAAACTTACAAATCCTTCTGTACAGAACTTGCACTCTAACTAAACTTTGACAATTCCTTTCTAGTACAGAACATTGTCACTCTAATACTAAAACCTTCTGTAAGAACATTGTCACTTACTCAACCTTCTGATTTGTTTTTGTTATCACAGGCCAAATACCCTTATTCCGTTGCTGTCTTGCTTGTCTTCCTCTTCTAATTGAGACCTACTAATTGAGAGTCCTGTATCAGTCAGGTCAAAATAAGTCGAAATTGGATCAAGAGTTTACAGGTTCAAATTCAATATCACAATCAAAAAGGGCAAGATCTGTATAAATTGTATTTGTTAAAGAGAAAAAAAACTATAAACGACACAGGGAAAAAAAAGATACCTGAGCAGAAATCTCCAAATATGGAGAAAAAAACAGAAGCATTGGACCATTTTATTTAACAAAAATAGATTGTATAATGTTAATATTTAGTTATTTTCTTGTATTAATATAAAGATTTCAATGTGATATATTATAGTTTTAATGTTTTGTGAAAATATATTCTCTTCCTGCAGGAGTCTTGCTAAAAACTTTCATCTGTGCTTTGCTAGTCTTATTGATCATTATAGTGATTCTGACTGGCCAGCAGTGGTAAGTAGTTCGTGGTAGTCACTGGCTACACACATCAGTTAGTATTGTGACTGCATTAAATACTAGAAAAGAAAATTATGCTAGCTAGAATTTTCAGAGCAAGCTCAGCGTTTTTAGAAGTTTAAATAAAATATGGAACTAACTTCAAGTTGAGTGGTTTTAAAATTAAATAACAAATTTTCAGCTCCAATGTTGTATCAGTCATAACATATTCCAGTCAGAGTTGAAAAATTACTAAAGATATAGAAAGTTAAATGCATTTAAAAATAAATGTCTTGAAAAATAATGAACATAAAATTAAACATTGTCATAGATTGGGTGATGTGTAAAACAACTGAAGATAAGGCAAGAGGTATCAGATGGACTCTCACATCCACCCTGGAAGACCTAGATTTTGCTGATGTCTTCGCACTTTTACTTCACACACTTAAAAATATCAAGGAAAAGACTTGCCACCTTAACCAGTATAGCCAGGTGGTTAGGCTGAAAATCAATCGGAAGAAAACATAAATAATGGCTCTGTACATGACCACCCCAGCACCAGTCAAACTAGAAGAAAAAATCCTTCCAAATACAACTGCTTTCACACATCTTGTAAGTGTTATCAACCACAAAGGAGAAGTTGGATCTGACATAAAATACAGAGTAAAGCACACAAAGTGTATTCATGACACTTCAGACGGTCTGGAAATGATCTCAATACAGTATCAGAACCAAGATTACTATATACCACAGCTGTGTGCTATCAACTTTACTTTGCAGATCAGAAATCAGGAAAATGACCCACCGAACAACAGGATTCAGATTAGAATCCATGGCCTTCAGAATGCAAGGCAAACCTTCCACAGAGACCCCCCTCCCCACCTATGTCCCTTTTCACTCCTTGGTCACTCTTCTTTCCCTGGTTATTCTCACTAGGTGCCAGAACTATGCCGACAGCTGAGCCATGTAACTGACCATCACCACAACCAAGTCTATCTGACTGGTTTACTTCTTCCTAACACCAGGGGAAGTTATCTACAGATGAGGCTGAGTTATACTTTCTTGTACAACCAGCTATCACCAGAAACACAACAACTAGATGATTCACAACTTCAAGATATGCAGGTCAGAGAAATCTGCTTATTTATTTTGAAACCCATGTTAAACATAGACCTTCAGCCATATCTCATAATGTCATTTACTTTTTCAGTTTTTCCCAGGTCATTTATAACTTGTTCATCTATATTTATGTTTCGAGTTCTACGTATTATATGATCTGAGATCTTCTATTTTCCTTTATTTCTACAACTATTTTATTTGTAATTTCTGTTTTACTATACTTTTCCATATATGAGGAGCATCTGACCAAATGGATTAGAGTTCAGGCTCCCATTCAGAAGACCTGGACTTGATCCCCAGTAAGGTCAAGGAGTTTTCTGTCAAGGATATAAAGAAAAATCATAACCTGAACAGTTTTGCGGTGACAGAAATAGCCATTAAATTCCTCAGGCTCAAGTCCCCACTGTCCTAAAAAGTGGTATTATAATAATTCCTATCGTACGCTATACATTACATAGGCCTGCAAATAATTTCTCCATACTGCTCTATCCTGGGCAACTCGTTCAATCTCATCCATGGAATTGAGACCGATATTTCTTGCCTCTCTCAGCAAAGTTCGTTTCAGGGTCTCCTTAGGTTGACCTCTCTTTCTTGAACCCTTTGCATCCCACTTCAATGCCTGCTTTGACATTCGTTGATCATTTCTCCTCAAGGTGTGTCCAAAAAGTGGTATTACACAGGCAGTGAAGACAGTTTTTGTGTGTGCTTTTTTAAAATATATGTGCCGGAAATCTCCCTTATTTCTGCTCTCATATCTCTTCTACATGTGTAGTTGCCTCTCTCTCTCTCTCTTTACATCTCTTCTCTTGTTTGTGTGTTCTAGTCTCTTCCTGTTTATGACTACACATCTCATCTCAATGTGTCGGGCAGTTCACAATTTGTGATGTTACTAAGTAAACACAGTCATGTTCTGCTAGTTCTCCTTGCTTTATGTACCCCATGTCTTGTATTGTTTATATTGAATCATGTTATATTTGTTCATTATCTACAGCTTACTAATGTAGCAGAGTTAGGTATACCTGTAGATGAAGGTCAGCCATCAACTCTGGCTGTGAGACTGCATAATCTGGTGAAAGAAGACCGTTACAAGGCAGTCTCTGTTCTGAGACTGTTAGATATGGTAGTTGGAGATATATTGTATAGAGCATCAGTGCAGAAGGTAAGCTGCTGTATGTTTGTTCATGATTTATAACATTACTTGACTAGAACCTTTTGTAGAAATGTGGATATCAGCTATTGTACCAGTCAATACGCTGTATTTTCTGTTTTGCTTTACTTGGTAATGGCATGGAAACCTGGTCCGTAACAGAACCTTGCCAATACCAGGTAATTCTGGTACAGCCAACCAGCTTGACTTTGGGTGGCCTGACCTTCCTCTGCAACAGCATTTTTTTGGGGTTGTAATTGCAGGAACCATTATCTCGGACACTTGATTAGCTTCTGTACCAGCTATCGAACTCTAGACAACAGTCAGAAGAACCGCATAGACGCAGCCCCTCTTGAGATATCATCTCTTGTGTGATTCAGTCTCATAACATTTGCAACTGTGCTTACACTGCTACCGAACCTAGTGGGTAGCTCCCTCTTTGATCCCTACCCGCATTGCCAAACTACAGTGCAAAATCCTGTTTCCAGAGCCACACTGTGAAGGTGGAGTAGGGTCTTGGTCAGTTCCAGCTCAATGACCTTGGCGCTGTCGTTGCCTTATTTAATTGCACCTATGACCCCATGTGATATAAAAATCTTCTGCTAATGGAAATTGAAGGAACACAGGAAGTGACCTTTATACTATGGGATTGCTTAGATTAGCAGTACAGTTTATTTAATTTTGGTTTAAATAGATCTACTATATTTTTGACGTCGTTTTGGCTTGTAAGAGAACTGGTACTACCTGCATGCTGTTTTCGGGTGGCATGTCGAATTGTAAGAGTTAAGTAGACACCAAAGGGAAACAGATTGAAAGACAAATGGAAACTTGCAAAATGATTACCAGAGACAGCACACCTTGTTATGGACTGTATAGAAGAATGACAAATAATGAATAGAAAAATGACAAATAGTGGCATCACTTCTTCACATTGTAGAACACTGATTTCTATCAGAGTATTTGATGTGGAAAGATTATAGATCATCCAACAACTTGTACTGAGCCAAACTTTGTCACCCTAATAGTCCTTAGAAATTTCTTTCTTTCATATGCCAGATATCCCTCTTTTGCTGCCATCATTCTCAAATCATCAGTCACATCTTGAATTCATCTTCTCCTTGGTCTTCCTCTTTGCCTGGGTGCCTCCTTCCATAATGATTTTTTTCAACCCTTCATGTCTTTTTTTATAGATACAAAGTGCTATCATTGTATTATATGCACCGTTTTAGATAATTTAAATAATAAATATAACCTTTAATATTTTCATCATATTTATTGATTAGAGATGCCATTTTTACATCGAAGATTGACTGCAATGCATCTCCAACATTGTCGCCCCCTTGCTATGTTGGTGCATTCTGTCAAATTGTTCCATATCAATCTTTTGATGCTTTCCTCCCAATATCAATGCTTTCCTTATGCCAGCTTACCTTCAGCCTTTCCCGTCCATATGGTTTTCAGCAGCGCCATGTCTCATTGTATGGCCAAAATATTTAATGTCTCCTTTTTATCTCCTGTGACAATTCTCACTGCATTCATGTTTCAGAATTGCTTCATTTGTTTTCTTTCTCTGCTCATAAAATGCAGCCAGTTCTTCTGTACATCTACATAATCTTGTCATAACATTTCTATTTTGTTCTCTAGCTGCTTTCATTATATAACAATTAATAATAATATTTCATGAAATAATGTTCATAAGTGGAAGTGTTTAGCATATATTTGCATGTATGTACATTCATATCTAAGAAGGAAGATTATAATCTACTTTATCTTGTTTCAGGAACATTTGGAGTACCTTCTGAGTCAGGTGACCCTTGTTCGAAAAACAATCAGAGACAGAGTCTGTGATCTTGACTTGTCTACGGTAATCAAAGTTTATATAATCATTGCTGTTTTTGAAGGTGTGAATATTTTTTCAATTGTGTGCATCATTTGTTCATTTTCTTTATGCGGGCACTCTTGTTTAGTTTAAAAAAGGTTTGTAATACAGCCGTTTCCATTCTTTATTAGCTGTTAATATATCAAGGGGGTATATTGTTCCAGACACTTAGAGGTTTGCAGTAATATATAAAGTACTGTGACAACCGGTAAAATCGAGGGTAGACGAGACAGAGGAAGACAGAGAGAGAAAATTTTGGATAGCCTGACTTCATGGCACGGTAGAGCGTCAGCATCTGAGTTGATAGCAAACACCAACGACAGAGATTTATGGAGATCCATGATCGCTTACGCCAGCCGGCACGGCACCTGATAATAATAACTGTAGGTGAATTGAAGCATGGAGAGGAATGGAATATGATTGAAGATGCCAGTGTTGTCATTACACTTGAACATTGCTGTAGGGAATGAGCACATGGCTTTGCAAATGCAGAGATTATTCCACTCGTGGATCAGCATTATCATCCAGAGGACATGATTATTTACACTAATGGCTGTCAAACATGGAACCAGGTTAGTGTGGTCTTATTAACAACAAAGAAATGGTAACATAATGAGGACTGTGGTGCCTTTGAAATAACATCGAGCATAACTATAGGGATTACTGCTACCTTCAGGGCTCTCTTGGGGGTGGCTGAACAACAGACCACTTATGCGAATATCATATCTCTATGAATATGCACGGAATTGACTGGACAAGCTGAAGTGCAGGGCAACAAATATGCTTTCTTGTAAATAATGCTCCTATTCAAACTGGCAGAAGTATGGACTGTGCTGAAAGCCTCAGTGCAGTACGCACACAGTTATATGATATGGGTGAGCCTCAGAAACATTTTCGAGAATTATGAGTTAATTCTGGACATACGAGACAGTAATGTCTTCGTGTAAATAGAGAAGATATAATAATCAACTTTTCATGGGTACATTAAGCAGGTGGATTTTGGGATGACTGCTGCCGCAGAGGATGGAGGATGCATGGGAATGCTCAATGTGCTATGATGTTGATTGCATAACATAACATATCAAGTGGATATATTGTCCCAGACATGTAAGGATTCACAGTAATAGTATATCAAGTGGATTTATTTTCCAAGACATTCAGGAGTTTGGAATAATGAGCAAGTTGATATGCTGGCTTCAAAAGTGCCTACAGTGAGAACATTTGATGTAAGTAGCAGTGGTGTACTAATAGCCATCCATTGTATGCGATGATGACAATACCCTCAGACATATGTTGTTGGATCTCTGGTGTGTGTGGAGGAGACTGTAGAGTACAATCCTGGAACACAATTTCCTACCACAGGTGGGGCATACATGATCCGGGTCGATCATGTGGGTGTTGTGTGTTCTATATTTTCACGCATCTTGCTTTTACTGTACCATAGTAGTACAACAATTCTCAACTATGCATGTTCCTCTTATGTTGTTGCAGTGTCACTTTTGGCTATCTTACAGATGGAGTAGCAGTAAAGTACATATTGGTTGAATTTTATATATGTTCTATTGTTTAACATTCAGGTAAAAGATGTGATGTACAATATGACAGTGAAATGGTCACTAGCATTGCAGAATCAGAGGATGAATGAGGTATGTTAATATTCTAGTTTTTAACTAAGACAGTATTTGTCACTTTGTCCTGATTACTGCTTAACAATGCTGATTGATTGATTCATTCATTCATTGATAGGGACAGTATCATTGCACTTTAGGGATTAATCATAATTTCATTTTTATTCAGGAAAGTATCAGAGGCAGTGTACAAACTCTGTAGCACTGGCAAGGGTCTCAGTTGTAAATTGTGAATGGTGAACATCTGTAGGAATCTTGATTTTTGATGATTTTTGCCTAGGTAGCAGATTTCCAGCCTGCTTTTATTTATTTTCAACTGCAGAGTTCTTTTACATGCTTACTTGATTTCACCTACATGTACATAAGTATCACTGAAAAACAGTATGATTGCTTCATGTGAACAGTACTTTGAAGTAAGAAGATGTTTGATCAGCAAGTCACAGGAATCAACATACGAGTACATAACCTTCAGCATCTACTGGAGAAGATTTGTGGATCTGCCTAGAGTGTTGTCATGTCAGCTCAATAACCAGTTAAGGGTTTATTTTTGATGGAATAAAAAAAATCTTATCACATACAGATAATGACTTGATATTACCTTGATCTGTATCATTGATGAAGTTAGGATTAAAAAATAGAGATGAATGGTGTATAATTGATTGATTGATAGGACCATGATCATTGCACTCTGGGAGTAACCATGTGTGCTCCGATCTCTTTCTTACACAGGAAGATCTCAGCGGCAGTGCACGAACTACGAGCACCAGCGAGGTCCCAAAGTATGAATAGTATATATTAATATTTATACAACCAAAGTCCTCTTAGCCATCTAAAATAGAACAATTGAGGTTTCCAACCTCCAGAGACATGTGGATCTACAGTCCTGGGGATGCGGGTATTTGTGGCAATGTGAGAGTGGACAAGCTTGGTAAAACATGTACCAATCAGAGAACTTCCATTGAGGCATGACCACTGTGCAAAAATACAACATGTCAATCTTTTGTGTCTTAAAAATTTGGTAACAAGAAATAAAGAGTTATCAATGCCTTAAATTGAAAGGAGTGACTAAGTGAAGTGATACAGGGGTGAATGGAAATACAAAAAAGCAGATAAACTAGCTGGAATGGCATACAAGTGAGAGACGTATGGACAGGACAGACATCGTAAATACCCTTTGCTCTACATATGTGGAAACAGAGGTGTTGTGAACCTTCGGATAAAATGATGGTTAAGCATGGCACAAGACCATTAAGATGGTTCCTGCATTGGAGGGTGGATCATGTATGGACTCGTTTAATGTGTGAGGTCACGATGTTTATTAGGCGAACAAACTGAATGAAGTGATATGTCTAAAAAATTTTTAACCTTTTAAGATAGAGATATGTTACGCATGGTCTGGGAACAAAGAATCACAAAGCAGACATTGAAATGAGAGACAAAGGGTTCAAGAAATAATGGACATCCTAGGGAAATCCTGAAACAAACTTCACTGGGAGAGTCGAGATATATATCGGACTCAATTCAATATAATAGATTGAACGAATCACCCAGGATAAATCAGTATATCTAAATTGCTTGCAGGCCTTATGTAACATATAACGGTAAGAGAGGAATGTAATCATATTTTTCTTATGTATTATATTTTGTAGCTCTTATGCACTGTAATTTATAATGCATCAAATATCTTGTCCTGACACTCTAACAGTCCTTTGTAATTTCTCTCTCTCATAGACCAGATGCCCCACCTCTGCAGCCGTCATGCTCAAATCATTGGTTATATCCTGAAACCATCATCTCCAATGTCTTCCTCTTTGCCGAGGTGCCTCCTTCCTTAATTTTCTTCTCCAACCCTTCATGTCTATATGTCCAAAATACTTGAATATTCTTATTTGTAGCATCATCCAGTTTTTCTTTAATTTTGAGTTATTTCTGAATATATATATATATTTGTTCTCTTCTCTGTTCATGATATACGGAGGACTCTTCTGTAACACATATTCTAAAGCACATAAATGTTTTTCCACTGCCTTGTTAAATGTTCATTCTTCACACCATTTATAATAACATATACATAATTATTTGTTTACCACAGGGGAGCATCTTTCCATGGGCAACAGCATCCACCCACCACTGGGTCAAGACAGAGATCTTAATGGACAAAAAGGAACACAACTGGACAGATAAAATGGATGATAATATGACAGATATAAATGAGCATGTATGAATTCATGAGAACGATCTAGGAGTTGAAAGAGACGAAAACAAGGATGATAGAAGGAGCTCGGACTCCCATTCGGAGACCCGGCCGGGTTCAATACCCTGGTAAGGACAATGAGTTTTTTGTTTTTCTGTCGAGGGCATAAAAAAAAATCTGAACCTGAACAGTTTTACACTGACTGCACTAGCCATGTGGCCATTAAATTCCACAGGCACATGTCCCCGCCATTAAATTCCACAGGCACATGTCCCTGCCATTAAATTCCACAGGCACATGTCCCCGTTCTACACCACGCTAAAAGCAGTATTACAGGCAGTAATGATAGTTACTTTTAACAAAACACACAGTGTAAAGATTGTTTGGCAAAGTACATGGACAAACTAAATTGTTAATTCAATAACATTTTGCTGTAATCCAGTAAAGGATACAAGACAGAAAGGAAATAAATTAGGATAGCATATTGTGCATCTGCCACTCAAAAGGATTTTATCTCAAGACTGCAAATTGAGAATTTCCTTGGAATAACATGTATAGCCAGTTAAGAATGGGAACCACAAGCATGCATATCTCTTGCTGTGTACCGAAATAGATTGAACATATTAGTCTGACCAGAGTTCAGGGACCATGGTTGTGCTAACTTTTAATAATCAATCTTTAAGTGGACCAAAGTTTTTGCCATACATTTTGAAATTGCATAAATCTTAAGTTTAATCAGTCTGCATGATCAGATTTACAATATTTGATCATTTTCTATCTGTCCCACATAGTTTACTATCCAAGAAATAAATTATTATATAACAAGAATATCTACTATCAAATGACCAAAAGCATTGCACATAAATTAGAGACCTTTTAAAATAAATATCTTAGGAGAATCCAACCATTAATTTGGTCATAAAAGATCACAAATGAAGGTATGTGGAAGAAAGCTAAATGCACATCACTGGCAACTGCAATGAAATATGGAGATGGCTTGGACATGTGTAGAATGCAACTGGCAAATACAGCTTTCCAATGATCAGCAGACAGGAAATAACTACATGTGAAGTGCGGTACTAAACATTTGTTTGGTGTATATCTTTCCTGAGAGCTTCACATACATGTTCAACATTTGTTTTGCTATTACACTTATCTTCACTAGCTTTGCCAGAATTCTTGTAACTGCTATAACTCATATATTAATGTTTCAGACCTGAAGTAATGTGATCAAAAATAAAGTACAGAAAGAAGTTGTTAAAAAGTAAAAATGTTATTGTTTTAAATTTCCAACAGACTGTGAAACATTGTAAATGTGTTAGAATTCATTTTTACATTGCATACATCATACCAACTACATTTATATATTGCCACTCATTATCACAAATTAAGAAATATGTGTGAAATGCTATTACATGCAGTAATTATCAAACACCCATTCTGTTTTCTTTCACAAATTTACTTAGGTCTGCTGATATTTATACTTGTCTGTCATTCATCTTCAATCTATATCAGGTTAACACTTTCGCTGCTACCGACGACAAAAGTCGGCGAAGTACCAACTCCTTTCACTGCCGAGATGACTTTTGTCAGTGGATATGTGCCATCGACGATGTCTTTTTAAACGGGAGTATCGCTTGCGAAAAGGGGTCCCATGACGTTTTACTTCCATATTGTTCTGACGAGCTCTCCAAAATGGCAGATCTAACCCACACGCTGTAAAAGTCCAATTTTTCTTAAGTAAACAAACATTTTCAAAATGGACGAAGTAGCTGACGAATAGTGATGTCCAAAATGACTCTTTTTCGGACTTTTTAGCCAGTGTTAATGTTAAAACGAACTCTGAATGTGATATGAATTTGAACTGTGATTCCTGTGACGATGTTTATAGATCAATGGCAAACATTCCCAGGGGTACAGGAGTAGATGATGGACACCCAACTTGAAAACGACGGCATATCGTACTGTGGATAGGTATGGGGATATCAGTTACTACAATAGCTTGTGGATTATAAAAAATAGATTCCACATATAGACAGGTTAGTAGCTCATTAATATATGAACACTATTCAATAGTTTAAAAGTTCTAAGTTTATTATTTACGATTATTTGAAATTGTCACTCTGAAAACTGATCATGCTGAAAAATAGCGTGGCAGTGAGCCAGACTTAAAGATCAAAACATGATGTAATGCATCCTACCACAGCTGTTGAAGAGATTATCAACCATGTGTTCATATTCATTCAACATATTCATCAAATAGCCTGTCCTGAGCAGAACTTTGCCACCCACCAACAGTCCTTTGGAGTTTCTCTCTATCTAGTACTGATATTCCGCTTCTACAGTCTTCATACTCAAATCATCAGTTACATCCTGAATCCATCTTCCCTGTCTTCCTCTTTGCAGCCAAGCCTCCTTCCATAATGATCTTTTCCAACCCGTCTCTTTTTATATCCGAAATACTTCAATTTTCTTATTTGAAATATTGGTCAGTTTTCTTTGATTTTGTGGTTCAACATGTTACTGCAACAATTATCTTAATTCAGTCTTTGGTATATAGCTTTACTTCAGCCAACCTCCTTATTGTAGCTTCAATACATCTCTTCTAAATGTATATTATTTGATCATCATTTGTCAGAATAGGGATTATGTGAAACAATAATAGAATTCACATTAATCATCAAATTCTGATACTAAGGAATAAATAACCTTATCACTGCATAACATAAGTAACATTTCTCATAGCCTTTTAAAACCTTAGGGTATGAAGTCACTTCACATTTTTAGGCTGTAGTGTGCAGGAGGTTAATAGCATATCCTTTACATGACTTTGCGAATCAACCCCAGCTTTGTAACGCTGTTTGTGATTTTCCTAGGCATTATTATGTTCAGTAGTTTGCCATTGCTTTCTGAACGGGTGGTGCCATCGTCCTTTTGTTAAAATTCACGTGAAACAATTTGCAACCAAACTGTCCGCAGCGTGATTCGGACTCAGAACGTCAAGGTTAATAGACCGAGTCACTAACCCCTACACCACAGACGCCACTGTGCAGGAGGTAGGGGGGCAAATTTCTTTCCTCACATATAGAACAGAGTGTAGGATTGAACCCACACCTCTGTGTCCAATTCGATAGTTGAACACTTATTCATTACGTTAATCCGTCCCACTATTGCTGCATACTCCAAAAATTAAGTAAAGAACCTGTTTTCATACCATGTGGCAAATTGCAGTGTTAGTTAGGTACATATTTTTCTTTGGACAATGGCTCACTATGGCCAACACCATGCTGGTTGCCTTTGCTTCCAAGTATTTCTCTTGTACCCAAATAAAGCTGGGTCAACCCATTGCTATTGAAAAGAAATTCCTTCCAACTAGTGAATTTCAAACCTGGGGCCATGCATCTATGAATCACATACACTAAACACTGTGCTATCGTGACTTTCTGCATACTCCAAACATGACCCAAGAAATATGACTAACAAGAGTAGCAATGCTTGTAGCTCTCTCAAGCACATGCTCAATATAACCATACAATAACTGACTACACAAGCATGTAAAAGTGCTGTGGTTGTATCATCCTCTTTAAGAGGTAACAAACAAGAATATATAACTTATGATACACACAAAAGAAATCACAAACATCAGAAGAAATGCAGTACTATTGATATAAATTTAAAAAACTATGTGATATTTGTACAGTACTTGTCTTATAAATAAGAAAACTTGGATTAAAACTGGCAATGTAATATACAGATGGTGACTTAAAGTCTATGGTGAAACATGGAAAAAACCCAAAGAAATTTGTCTAGAAATGCTAAAATTCAAGAGATAACTATGATGAAGAAGAAAACAAAGGTAATATACTCAAGCTGGTACTCTGCACAAGAACAGCTAATATATAAATGATCTTGACATTTAGATACTTCACCATTGAAACAAGGTTCAAACTTGTAAAGGTTTATTTTCTGTGAAGTTCTCGACTACTTAGAACTTTTAGCTACACAACACTGTCAGTGATGGGCATTGTCAAAATTGTTTGATTATTAAATGTCATAATAAAAATATGAAACTTTGATGTGTTGTTTCTCATTCATTTGATTTTATAAATATATTTAAATCATTGTTCTGCATCTAACAGGTTGACTGGTATGACCTCTTGACCAAAGGTCACTTTTTCTTCACAAACATGTAGAAATTAGCACACTATGAGAACATCACATTTAAATTGTGATATTTATTACAATTAGTTATCTTCTTATGATAAATCTAGCATTGAAAATCTGCTGAATGTTGGGAATATTTTTTTCCCTTGCACTGCTATAGCTTCCACTGACGAAGATGATCAAATGACTAAACTAAATAGATATACATAGAAGCTAACATCTGAGAGTACACAAAGGAAGACATTTGTTATGGACAATCTCAAAAATAATTAATGATGTGACTTGTATTTAAACACAATAATCCAACTTTTGTCAACATTGATATTATAAATACTCAACACATGATATATATTATAACGAAACAACTGTTAACTTCAATTGTTCTTATTGTGTAAGAACTAGAGTTGGTTGATATTTCAGTCAATGAATGCCAAGAAGGGTGTCTGATTGTGTAAATAATATGTGTTTTATGACTTCTCTGAGATTCTGCAGCAGCTGAAGTGGAGTTATGTACATCAGGAACATCTTTCCTGTATTTCATTCTAGCTCTCTATGTGCCCAGAAGACCATCACCATTGGTTCTTGTAACATAATTGTAAATTCAGATTGCCTTCTATAGTGAACTATGTCACACAACTGCTCTGATTATTATTCACTAAACATTTATTCAAGTACCCAAAAGGAAGGAGGAAGACCACGGAGAAGATGGATTCATGATGTAATTGATGGTTTGAACATGATGGCTGCAGAAGCAGGACATCTGGCCTATGAGAGAAATTCGGAAGACGTTGGGGTGCAAAGTTCTGCTCAGGATCAAGCTATTTGATGATGACCAGGCGGACAGTTGCATAAAAGGCTTCAAGGGGAAAATGTCTCCGAAGAATTCTCGGAATTCGCTGGGACCAGAGAATACCAAATACTGAATGACCTGGCACACAAGCATTAACAATATCAATGATGAAATAAAATGTAGGAGATGGAAGTGGTTGGGACATACATTATGAATGCAGAAGACCAGACACCAACATGTGGCTTTGAAATGGAATCCAGAAGGCAAGAGAGATAGGGGCAAGCTAGAGAGACATGGAGAAGAACTGTAGACAGAGAAAGAGAGGAGGCGGGAAGGACCTGGAATGAACTACCCTGGCTTGCTCAAGACAGATCTGGTTGGAGAAAATGTATATATGCGTTATGCTTCAAGGGGAGTTAAAAGAAGAAACATTCATTCAGTAGTATGTCCCTTTCTGATTTTATTGTCATGACAGCTTTAAGTAGAAAAGCCTCTTTTATATGCAAGTGCCCCATGTCTAGTTCATCCATTTGCACTTCCTCTATCACATCTAACAATAAAATGTAGAATTAAATAAGTAACTTATAAATGACAAGTTTTAATCAGTTAACAAAATTAGAAACAAAGTCATGTGGAATCTTGAACAAACATTACAAACAAAGACAACTAATGGTTATAAATAAAAATATCATACCTTCAAAATGAGAGAATCATTCATTAGCATAAATGTGTCTAGCATTTTACTCACTTAGAGTTAAGGCAAAACATGTAAAAAATGAAGTCATGTAATTTTACAAAGTACAAAAACAAGATCTACAAATGCTGTGTTGATTTATGTTGAAAGATTCTAGTATCAACCATTATGGTGTGTTTAGTTATTGACATCAACAGAATTGTTCACTAGTTATGACTGCGATACTAAAACATCAACAACCCTAACCAGTCTGTAAGAATTTCAAGTCAAATGTGGTGTAGCTAGACAAGAGCACTATACTAGTAATTAAAGAATAATAGTAAACCAACAAAGAACAGGTGTTGTTAATCGCCACACGCTGAGATACATACTGAGGAGAAGATCGGAGCTTTCTATTGGTTCGATGTGCAGTAATGATGATCTGGCGACCAAACTAAACTAAAATATCTGCAGTGAGATATCAGTCAAACATTGTTCATGTTTGAAATAGCTGGTCTGGAATATCAAAACCTGTTACTTCTAAACTGAATTGCGAATGCATAGTTTTTTTTTAATTTTTGTAGATAACACTGAAATGAATTTAAAACTTAAATAATATTTATAAATACTTTTTTTTAGTAGTAAAAGGAAATGTTACGAATATAAATTTTTGATATCACATTTTATTTTCAATTTTATGGTGGCTGTATTGAAAGAAAAGAATGATACGTCTAATCATGTACTGAACTTACTGAAGAATGACACAGCTAGCCATCTACTGAACTTACTGAAGAATGACACAGCTAGCCATCTACTGAACTGACTGAAGAATGGCACAGCTAACCATCTACTCAACTAACCGAAGAATGACACAACTAGCCATCTACTCAACTGACAGAAGAATGACACAACTAGCCACCTACTCAACTGACTGAAGAGTTACGCAACATGCCATCTACTGAACTTACTGAAGAATGACACAGCTAGCCATCTACTTAACTTACTGAAGAATGACACAGCTAGCCATCTACTCAACTGACTGAAGAATGACACAACTAGCCATCTACTCAACTGACTGAAGAATGACGCAACTAGCCATCTACTCAATTGACAGAAGAAAGACACAGCTAGCCATCTACTCAACTGACACAAGAATGACACAACTAACCATCTACTCAACTGACAGAAGAATGACACAACAAACCATCTACTCAACTGTCAGAAGAATGACACAACTAACCATCTACTCAACTGACAGAAGAATGACACAACAAACCATCTACTCAACTGACTCAAGAGTTACACAACTAGCCATCTACTTAAATGACAGAAGAATATAGTTACATAAATTCTCAAATGCATGAATTATAAAATATTCTTGTTGAGGAGTAACACAAATCTATTCATCAGTAAAGTACTGTACAACCTGGTCCTTACTTTTGATTCCCTGTAGAACCACCTAGTCTTTGACTAGATCTTCCAACCCTTTAGCATTATGCTCAAGTTCTTTTCTATGTCTTCCTTCTTCTAATGTATTTTTGTCCTGTCATTTCATAGAAAGTCTTGTGACCATCGCTATAAAAACAAACAAAATCCATTCATCACTTAAGGAACAAATACTATTTTGTTTTAAAAAGGATGTAAACAACACAGCTAAAGACAATCATCATCATCAAGGTGTGTATCCTTTATAGGACGTTGCTCTCTTTACAGCACATCTGAAATTCACTCTGTCTCTTGCCAGTTCACCCACTTCGTCAATGGTCATGTTCATGGTTTCTTTAATATCTTGTAGCCATCTTCTTCTTGGTCTGCCTCTGCGTCCTGGGACCCTGCTCTCTAGTATTGTTCTTTCCAGGCCATCGTGACGCTTGATGTGACCAAAGTATGTAGTTTTCTGTATAGTATGTTGTTTATCAGCCAATTCTCTTTAACATTTAGTTCTTTCAGGACATCAGTGTTCTTTCTTTTTCTGTCCATGGTATTCGTAGGATCTTTCTGTAGCATTTAGTTTCGAAGGACTGGATTTTCGTTATTAATTTCCAGTTAAGGACAATACGTAAACAAAACAAGCATGTACGTCATATTAAAATGTAGAAAAATGGTGGGCATTCATTTTTTTAAGACTTGCTTTAAGTGATATGCAAATCAGCCCCCTGAAAACACCAGTTATAGTAGTGTGACATGAAATGATGCTTCTGAAAACACCAGTTATTGTAGTGTTGCATGAAGTGATGCAATGAAAACACTGTTATTGTATTGTAGCATGAAGTGATGCATCTGAAAACACGTTATTGTAATGTAACATGAAGTGATGCTAATGAAGACACCAGTTATTGTAATGTAACATGAAGTAAAACTTCTGAATGCACCAGTTATTGTAATGTAACATGATGTGATGCTACTGAAAACACCAGTTATTGCAGTGTAACATGAAGTGAAGCTAATGAAAGTACTATTATCGATATAGCAAGCAAAGGCCATAGATAAAGATACAACAAAGTGAAGAAATTCACTTTACATGCACACAACACATAGAATCAGACAATAAACACAATGTGATTAGGAATTGATTGTCTGATCTATATGTAGTATGCTGTGTAAGAAGTGAATTTCTTCACTTCTGTTGTATTGTTTACTTGATAAAGGCCTTTTGGTCAAAATGTTGCTATGTATTGTTTTTGTATTTTGTAACACTACAGTACTTTGTTTTTACGTGTTTCGCTAATGAAAATACTAGTCATTGTAATGTAACATGAAGCAATGCATCTAACACCAGCTATGTAAGTGTAACATGATGGGATGCTCTTGAAAGTCCTGAGAAGGTAGTGGAAGGAGATATATTCATGAAAGCCCAGGATATAGTAATGTAACATAGCTACTAAACATTACTCATCCTTGATGTATTGTAAGTACTACCTCTACCTCCTGGGGACTGTCTCAGCAGGACAGCATTTCCATTAGAATTATTCACTGGGTGTGATGAACCTTTTCCTGCATTTGCATAAGTTTCATCATCATCAGCCTCTAGAATTTCTCCAAGAGATTTGGATATTTCTGTTATGCTTGGTCGTTGTTCATTCTCTAGAGCCCAGCAAGAGCACAATAATTCAAATCTGAAAAGATATTTTTTTAAATTTAAATACAAAGCTGATGAGCGAATGGCTATATGGTTAGGACACTGATCTCTTAGTCTCGAGGATGCAAGTTCCAACACTGAAAAATTTGATGTTTTTATATCATCACTATCATGTGCCATGTTGGCTGTCATAGGTTTATAACAGATCTTCACAAACGTCTGTCCTTGGTTCTGACGGTCAATTTACTCTACCGTTTCATGAAGCCAGACTGTCAATAATTTTCTCTCTGTCGTCTTCTGTCTCGCCTCCCACTGATTTTACTGGTTGTCACAATGTGTTCTAAACTTCCCTTAATCATCATATGCCCAAAAAATGATAACCTCTTTTTTATATTGCTAAGTTTTTCTCTGTGGCTTTTAAATTTTAATGTAAATTAAATAACCCAGCATACACTATTGAATAGTAAAAGCCAGAACAAATGTATTTTTAATCCTGTCTAAATAGTCACCTAGTTACCATCTAATTGGAACTACGCTACAAGAAAAGTTACAAAGTACACAAGTGTTTTTCACGCTTGATGGTTTCCTCAGTAAGACATGTCTGTCCTCATCTTAGTGGAATATTCTAATATCAATGATTTTAGTAAAATTTTTAGAAAAATTACCACATGCGAAATGAGATGCTTGAGGAAAGCAATAAATAAAACAAGAAGAGACCATATAAGAAATGAGGAAATTAGAAGAACAGTCAGAACCAACACCTGCTGTTAGATTTATTGAAAAACAGAGACTCAAATGGTTTGGCCACTTAGTCAGAATGAACCTGAATACACCAGTTGCAAGAGCTTACAACCTGAAAATGGAATCATCAAGAGGAAGGGCAGACCAAGAAAAGATGGGTTGATGGAGTTACAGACATCTTAAAACTCAACAATACCACACCATATCAAGCGACCGAGCATGCATTATCTCAGAAACCGATCATCAGTTAAACCTGCTCGCTAGCGGCAAAAAGCAGAGAAGGACAAAAGAAATGATTTTAGTAACATTTTTAGTGGACAATAGCCACATGCCACAACATGTCCTGTTCTATTAACTTTCAGAAGGGAAGCAGCACCAAGGCAGACCACTGCTCAGATTTAACGATGTCTGCAAGGTCTCAATAAAGAACTTTTCTATTGACCTCAACAAATGGGAAAACTAGCTGATTACCGAGTTATGTGGAAAACAACATTACACAAAGGTAAAGGGAGCCGAACAGCTAATTCAGTCTGTCAAAACACACAGCAAAGATCAGAACCTTTTGCTGAATACAAAATATTTTTTAAATGATGTCCCACTGACAAGCAAAATCACAAACCAAAAATAATGAAGACATTGAGAATGTCACATATTTTGAATATCTTGGCTCTATAATTAACAACAGTGGAGATTGTACAAAGAAGTTAGAAGAAGACTAGCTATGGCTTTCCAGAAGTGGTCAGTATGAAGAAGCTATGGCATGTACAAGCAAATCAACAAAAGTAAGACTTCTGAAAACATGCATATTCCCTGTGGCAACATGTGGATCTGAACCGTAGACCATAACACAAACATTAAAAAACAAAATTGAAGCTTTTGAAGCAAAGTGTTACAGAAAAGTTCTTAGAACATCCTGTACAGAGAAAATATAGAAACAAAGATATCCTACACTGTCTGCATATTGAGGAGCATTGATTCATATACAACATTATGTTCTGGAAGATGAAATGTTTTGGCCACGTTAAAAGTCACAGTGGTTTGGAGAGAATGGTAATGGAAGGCATGGTTCCTGAAGTACGAGGCAGTGGACAACCAACAAGAAGATGACAGTAGGGCATCAAAGAAACGTGATCAAGTGGAGGCAGGAGAACTTGCAAGAGACAGTTTTTCAGGTGGGATGTGATTAAAGTGATGTCCTGCAAGGGACGTGCTACTTTACAATGTTTAAGCAATACATTGTTCTAATGTTTACTCTGTTACTCTCATACTTAATTAATTTATAAAGCGATATCAAATTCTCTGACTCAAGAAATATGTCTGAAAATACTGGCTCACATTCATCAGAACAAGCACAATGGATTATTTTGGCAAAGTCAACTTACACGCTTTCACTGACTATGTCTGGCTTTCCCAAGATGTAGCCTTGTGTGATGAAGTTGCTGATTTCTTGGGAGCTTGTGGCTGCATGATAAGGTAAACAACCTTTTGTCAGCAGCTCCCACACTAAAACTGCAAGTGACCACTGCAACAGTAGAAATTTTGCTATCAAAATTATTGTTATCAAGATACTCATTAACTTTGAATTTAGTTCATGTATTTTCTTTTACAAATGCTCACAGACAAAAGTACTGCCAAATAGTAAGGCCACTTTTTGGTCACATAATATGATGTGTGGATACTTTTCATGGGGAAAATATGTCCAGTAACCTACAGTTACGCCACTTTGATTTCAGCATGTAAATCGCAATTTTATAAGTTCCATGTGCTTGTCTGTCGAAGCAGCATTATTATCGACGTCAGAAGCAGTTGCGAAACACTTTAACTTGTTTCATGTGGGCCTCTATTTGGACTTTAATTAGAAGTATTATTGAATTGTTGACATGCCATGGTCTGTGACTAAGGCAGGTTTGTGTATTGGGCTAGCAACCTTAACATATAAAATTAATTGTTACATATATCATCACTGTAAACAAAATGTATGATCAGTTGCATAGAAACAAACTGTAGCAAGGTTCTCATATTTCTTTAGGAACATAAAAGGAATGAGGATGAATCTGTAACTTTATAAGTATTTCTACAAAAGTAATGTTTTTGTGCATTCATTCTTGTAAACCACTCATTCTGATCTGTGTGGTTTGTGTAGAGAATGTGAGTACATTGCGCTTCATTATATCCGTACGGCATGTAGGATAGACACATCTGAATTTTAGTCAAAGTTTATGCATATTATCCAACAGGACACACAAAACCCTATTCTATAAATCTCTTCTTGTCATGATGCTTTGAGGCAAAACAGGACTAGAGAAAAGAAAGAAAGCAGAATGAGATAAATACGGGAAAAATTGTACCCTGATGAAGATCTGTTGGTTGATATATGGTTTTTAAAACTTGTTTTTACTTTAGTACAGCTGTCTATAGCATTTATTTCTGTATCTATCTCATACAACACAGTTAACACCAAAACACTGACCACATCTGTCCTCATGTCATAGTAACCATCTGTTATACTTTCTGGTGCCATCCATCTTAATGGAAGATAGCGTTCTCTCTGTTCATCATATACATATTCGTTCCCAAAAAAGTCCCAAGAGAAAGCTGTGTCACAAAGCTTGACAACGGATTCTTCATCTACCCTATGAGTTTGAGAAAGTTCACAAATTAATCTCATTTCTTGCATGAACAAAGTCTCATTAATATTACTAATGTTTCAAATACAATGAATCAATTGATAACCAAACACTAAAAGTTCAGGGGAAAAATATGTACAGTTTTTGTATATGATCATCACATATTTAGATACAGTTTTTGAACGTGATTACTACAGGTTCACAATCAGGCTTAGAACTAAACTTAAATGTAGTTTTTTACTGCCATATGTTTCAATGAAATTTCAATCTTGCTATAAACTTAATGCAGTTTTGAGCTGTCAAGTTAATGCAGTTTCAAACTGTCAAACTTACATGCAATTTCAAACTGTCAAGCTTACATTCAGTTTCAACTGAAATTACATGCAGTTTCAAACTGTCAAACTTACATGCAGTTTCAAACTGTCAAGCTTACATTCAGTTTCAAACTAGCTAACTTTGATTACATGCAGTTTCGAGCTGCCACATCTTTGTGCGTGATATCTTTAGAAGCTAGGAAAGCGATCCCTTGTGCAACTTGATGTCCAAAACTTAACAGCTGCTTTATAGTAAATTCCTAAAATGAAAAATTGAAAGTGAATATTAATTTAATTTGTCACAAAATATTAACATTTTAATATAATATGTCGACATAATTTCTTTGTTAATTGATAACAAGTAATGGAGAAATGATGAAATGAAATAAAAATGAAATAAAATAAGCATGATTTTATGGCCGTTATGGATTTATTTTCTGATATGTCTGTTGTATAGGAAGTTTGAATTTCTTTTTTCTTTTGTATCCTTTGCTTTACAAATGCCTTCTGGTCAAAATGTTGTATATTTTTTGTACCTCACAAAATTAAAGTACTTTTTTATGAATTTCGCCATTGCTACATAGTTTTACTGCAGTCTTCCTTATATTGATAATATTAATAAAAATAAAAGATCAAACACCTTTCTACATAAACTTAGGCAGCTTAAATCTTCATGGAATGGAACAGACAGGCAGCAAAATCAGAGTACCTATAGCATGTATATTCCCAGTGGCAACATACTGGAACAATATTTGGAAATTTTGCTTATCAGCTGAAACATATTTATATGCTTTTGATACAAATATTATAAAAGAGTTCTCAAAATTCCATAAACAGAGAATAGAACAAACAGATATATCCAACACAAATTTAGAATTTAAGATGATTCTTCTGCTTCATCTTTTGTTGTCACACTAGCCGGGCTGTTGTCCAGTGTCATGGTTTTCTGTTTTTGTCTTGCGCTGCTCTAGTGGTTTGGGTGATAGTTATTTTTGCTTTTTGACAGAATTCTGCTGCGCCATATAACCATCTTTTTTGGGGGTCTTCCTCTCATTTGTTCTTCCCTGATGTTCTGTTGTAGAATACTCTGTATACAGTGGAGTTTGGTTGCATTCTTATTAAGTGGTCGCACCACTTCATTCTTTGCTTCTCAATTTAAGAAGAGAAGATTGAGGAAAGTAAGATTTTTGTATACATAAATAAATTGAAGGTTTGGGAAACAGTAATGGAGAGAGATATTCCAGGAAAAATAAAGAAGGTTAAGGCCAAGATGGATGCATGATGTGATAAATGATATGGACATACAAGTAAAAGAAACTGGACATCTGGTTTATGATAGAAACTCTAAATGACTATTATGGTAGCAACGCTCTGCACAAGACAAACATGATGTATGATGATAATAAGATGTCAACTCTGTACATAAGAAATCATACATGAGTGCCTACTAGTTTACAAATACTACTGAAATATACTTATAATTGAGACTGATAATACCTTTTTAGCGTCCGAGACCATGGTCTTCAGAACATACTGAGACATACGAGGGTAAAAAATGTGGAACTGTTGTTTGCTTATTCCAATTCCTAAAATATTCAGGATATGAGCATGCTTGCATTTCCTTAGACGAAGACACTCACTTAATGCCAGATTAGCCCATGCAGGTAGTTGTGATTCTGAAATGAGATTCATTATTGGTATTGGTTGAAATGAATTTAAATGTTATAAGATTGTTTTTGTGATCATTGTTTCTCCAGTGCCAGGTAAGCTTTGTGTTACTGTTTGGCTTGGAAATGTTACTGGTCACCAAGTTTAATACAAAAAATATTCAAACCTTTGTCAGCATATGTCTTTGGTGTATTCTCAGACTGAGATAGTATGATAGAGTTGCAAACATAGGTCTGTGGATAAGAACAGAACATGAACCCATGATGACCCAGGTTAATAAGAGAAAATGGTGATGGGTTGGGCAAACCCTGTGAAAAAAAAAGCCAATGGAGTGTCACCAAACAAACACTTGTGTGGAACCCGCAAAAAAAGCAGACATCCTAAAGAGACATGGGGACAAAGTCTTTGTGACAAAATGAAGATTTGTGTGCTATTCTGGGAAGCCATAAAGAAAACAGTCAGAGACCAGGAAAAATGGCAAACAACTGTTGAGGCTCCACAAGAAATGTAGAGGAATATGTAAAATGACTTGGTTGATGGTAATAATAACTACACAAATTCTGAAAAATAATATTTAAAAAAAGGAACTCCGAAAAGTTTGTTAATAAAATACTTGACATGATGATGGAGTAAAAATGTATCAAATTATTTAACTACAGATAGACATGTAAAGGAACAGAAAAATTATATTTCCATAATGAAAAGTCAAATAAATATTTGCATTACAGTGGAAATAATAATTGACTAGGCACATATTTTTTTCAAATCTTATACAAGTGCGTTGTTCAGACCTATTTAAGAAATATAAAATATTGATTCTCATACTAATAATAGTGTAGTTCAATAAACTGATGAATCATAGGGAATACTGGTCTGCATAATTTACTTTATTCTCTTACACTACTTGCATTCTTTTTTCATATGCTACCTTGCTTATCTAGTTCTACTTATCTGGAGGCTAACATCAAATGTTAGAAGAAAACTAGTCACGACAGAGATTAAATGTCTATGTAGAATGCTGGGAGCAACAAGAAGAGACCAGTTTAGAAATGAAGACATCAGAAAAAAAAGAAGTACAACATCAATACTGAACATCATAAAGAAACAAAAAATTAAATGGTTCGGCCACATAAGCAGGTTAGCAACAGACAGTGCGCCTCGATGAGCTATGTTACTTCGATACGATGGATACAAAGCAAAAGGCTAGCCTCGCAAAAGGTAGGACACAGAGATAACAGAGGCGATGAAAGACATTGTTTATAAAGCACACACAAGGGCTCGTTCTATAAATCACTTCTTATCCTGACGCTGTGAGTCAAGACAGGATTGGAGAAAAGAAAAGAAAGAAGAAAATGATTGTAAACTGTTATAGAGTACTAGTTGCAAACATCAGTACAGTACTAATTCTACTAATTACAAACATCAGTACAGTACTAATTCTACTAATTACAAACATCATACAGTACTATTCTACTAGTTGCAAACATCAGTACAGTACTAATTCTACTAGTTGCAAACATCAGTACAGTACTAATTCTACTAATTACAAACATCAGTACAGTACTAATTCTACTAATTACAAACATCAGTACAGTACTAATTCTACTAGTTGCAAACATCAGTACAGTACTAATTCTACTAATTGCAAACATCAGTACAGTACTAATTCTACTAATTACAAACATCAGTACAGTACTAATTCTACTAATTGCAAACATCAGTACAGTACTAATTCTACTAATTGCAAACATCAGTACAGTACTAATTCTACTAATTGCAAACATCAGTACAGTACTAATTCTACTAGTTACAAACATCAGTACAGTACTAATTCTACTAATTACAAACATCAGTACAGTACTAATTCTACTAATTGCAAACATCAGTACAGTACTAATTCTACTAATTACAAACATCAGTACAGTACTAATTCTACTAATTGCAAACATCAGTACAGTACTAATTCTACTAATTGCAAACATCAGTACAGTACTAATTCTACTAGTTGCAAACATCAGTACAGTACTAATTCTACTAATTACAAACATCAGTACAGTACTAATTCTACTAATTACAAACATCAGTACAGTACTAATTCTACTAATTGCAAGCTTCAATAAAACATAGATTCTAATTTTATTAACAGCACACTTCTGTATATATTTTAAGAATAATTCGATAAATCTTTAGAACACTCTGATAGCATGAGAAGAAAATCCATATTAATATATTATTTAAGTTTATTACAATCAATACAATCGTTGGAAGCCGAGAGATGTGGTTTTACAGAAGAATGCTGAAAATTCCATGGACAGCAAAGAAAACAAACGTGGAGGTTTTAAACCAGGCCTGCACACAAAGAAACCTTAGCAAAAGAATAAGAACGCAATCAAGGTTCTTCGGGCATACAATGCGAAGAGAAGGTTTAGAATATTTGATGACAACAGGTAAAATTCACGGAAGGAGAGATTGTGGAAGACAGAGGGAGAAGATGTTGGATGGCCTGAAATCATAGTTCGACACAAGATCAATGTCAGAATTGATTACATACACCAAGCAGGAGAGTTGTGGAGAGACATGATTGCCTACGCCGGCAGGCATGGCACTTGATTGATTGAAGTGCATTAACTAAATTACAATGAATTGTGGATGAAGAAATTGAGTGAAATTACCTGTGATCGGATTGATGACAGATTTAATAGTCAATCTTATAGCAGGTAACCCTTTCTTCTGTAGAGAGCCATCAATTAACTGTGCATGTTTTCCTGCAGTAGACAAATTACTCATAAGGATGCATGTTTTACAATTTTATTACAGCACTTTAAATTAGTTCTGCTGTATTGGTCGGATAAATGGAGAACTAACTAAAACAATATTTAACAATCTACAAACATTCATCAACTGATGTCTGCGCAGAATAGGGAGACTGAGATGGTATGATAGGGTCACAAATAAGGTGCTTGTGGAAAGAACAAGATAGATCACAGTGAACCAAGAGGTGAAGGAAAGATGCTCATGCTGGATAGGATTTACTATGAGAAAATTTGAGGGGTATACAACAAGAAAGGTCATTTTGTGAAACCTGCAAGGCAAACTACAGAGAGGTAAAAAAAATGCATGGAGAAAAGAATTGAGAATTGGAGGCAGAGATAAAAGATATACAGAAGACATGGAAGGGGCTGCAAGTGATAGCTAAAGACAGGAAGATTTAGAATGAGTTGTTTTAGAGCTGTTGCCCCAACCAGGGTTATAAAAGGTACAAGAATAGCAAGAGGAGGATTTCATACATATTAAAAGACAACAAATAAAATGGTTTGGTCACCTAATTAGAATGATACCAGATCTATTATCATCTTGTGCTCACAATAACCGGAAACCGGACGGACGCAGAGCCAGAGGAAGACCAAGAACCAGATTAATAGATAATATCAGATATCCTGTGACATCAAAGACTAACAACTACAGATGCAACACACCTGGCACAGGATAGAAAACCAAAACTTCTACAATGCTTCATGGCACATGTGGATAAGACAAGACGAGGTGTTGTTATCAAATCTATGAGTCAAACAATCAGTTAATAATAGTATTATATAGCCACCCTTATTCATATCGAACGTTTTCATTTTCTACTCATTCTTGTCTAGCCACTTATGTTATGATGAGTTGTGGATAAGTTAGATTCTTATTGCTGAGCCAAGATTGTTGGGTTAATTATGAGTTCATGTGAAAATAGCATTTCTTCTATGTTGTTGATCTGAATCTTGATTTTCTGCATGCTAAACTCTACATGTGGAGTCTAAAACGCAGCAGATAAAATTAGAAGTCAAAATCAGGAACACATATCTGACCAAAATCATACTCAACCTTCATGGTGGTGTGGTCAGTCTACATCACTGCAGTATGGCCAAGTGAGTAGGGATAGAAAAAAAGTAATGCAAACCCATTCTTATACAATTATGTACTAGAAACAGATGTGTTGGAAGAAAAGTCAGAGATATTGCAGCCTTGATGTAAACTGTGACATAGCATAAACATGCTTATCAGGGGGAACAAAGATAAGAAGAAAGTTAGCTCTTTACCAACAGGTTAAGTGAACAGAAGTAAATATGATTTAAAAATTTGATGCAACATTCGGATAGAGCTATTTATAGGAAAGTTTCATAGAACAATCAGAAAGGCTAATTAAAGAGAAAGATTGATTTACCATTCAGCTAGGGCTATTTTTTTTTAAATGAGTGATGTAACATTCAGAAATGGCTAATTAAAGAGGAAAAGTATGTAACAATTTCATGTTTAAAGTACCAAAGTACTAAAATGTAACAAAGCATCAAAAGAGAAGAAAAATATGCAAAGTAGAATATTATAGATAATTTATACCTTTAACAGCACAGTGTCTGCCAAGCACAAAGTGTCCAGCACCAACATAACACTGTCTGATTCCTTCCCTGAGATCTGCATCAACTTTTGGTAAGAATTCTTCTCGTAAGATTAAATCCTCAGCTTCTGTATTAACAATTCCTTTTTTAGGTTCTTGAAAAACGGTTTCCTTATAAACTGATTCATGATGACCATTTGCTACAATGACAGGTACCTCCACAGGTTCTGGCACTAGTTGAAACAGATTGAATAAGCAATCGTATCAAGGCAGCATCAATGCAATATAAAAACAACTTATAAAGTAAACTAACTTAATGTTATTGTATGGTATTGCACAATACCATTAAACGTTATATAGAGTCTGTAAACAATTTCTCCATACTGTTCTATCCTGGACAACTTGTTCAATCTCTTATATGAAACTAAGTTTGATGTCTCTTCCCTCTCTCAGTAAAGAAACAATTTTTTGATGGTTTTCACAATGCAGTTTAACAAAAGAGCATAGATACACAAAGACAACTTTTCGACCTAAAGATCATTATCAAGAGGACAAAACTGTCAACAAGCCAGAAGTTTGTTTTTTAAATTATTTTTTTGTGTCTAGTTTTCCCATGTGGTCACAATGTTGACTTATTTTATTTCTTTTATACTTGTTATAACTATGGAGAACAAACAAAATAAATTGACCTCATTGTAAAAAAATTTATATCCTGAAAACTTTGCGAAAGAAAAAAGTTAGTTACCAAAGAAGCACTGGAAGGCATTCTCAGAAATAATGCCATATTCAGCCATTTTATTGTTGAAATTTTCATTCTCAGAAAGGGCACAAAATACATTTTACTGATGATTTTGCCATTTTCAGAAAGATCATTGCATTCATCACTTTAATATTGGTTTACTTGAAGTTTAGTTTATTTCATGATTGAGTTATAGTTTAGGTGTGTATGCTAAATACCTTTAACCCTTTCGTGCTACATACTTTCCGAAGGCTGAGCTAAAAATAGCTACTCCTTGTTTCTAGGTCACAAACGTGAATGTACGCCTATAGCAGTGACAGTAGCAATGTATAACGTGTTGACACGTCTTTAGCCCACAGAGGAGAGATAATAACAGACGTGGTAATGCCTTTAGAAGTGAACGGGAAAACGTATATATACGTCCTTGGCAGCTAAAGGGTTAATAGAATACAAAGTAGACTACACTAATGCTGGGTGCCAATAGGTGAATAAATAATGACAAAATATATAAATGAGTTCAAATGCAGTTTTTCAAACAAGCACTGCAGGTTTTTTTAATCAATAGGCTAACAAACACAGACGATAAAAAAAAAACTGCAGGTTAAAAAGCCGCAATTATCTTCTTTTTTTATTTTTGTTTGTTCCTATCTTGATAAAATATGTTTTTGTTGCAAGGTCAACTGTTTATTTGCGCTGATCTGTAAAAGTGCATTGTCACTTCTTTTTATGTTTCTCTATTATTTATTCAGTTATTAAATCAGCAACAATAACTCTCAGTAATGCAAGTTTTAAAATGAAAAATATTGAAGAATACTCACATTCTGCATAAGTGTTTGGTGTTGATGCTTTTCCAACTACAAGCTGCTTATCATCTGTGCTAGTAAATGGACTTCCTGTCTTTGCTTTTCTACGACGCCACCAACAGCAGACAATGATGACAATAATTGCGATGAAGATGGCCGCAGATATACAACTTATGATGATAATAAATCCTGTAGTTTCATGAAGCTTCAAGTACTGCAGATTACCAACTGTCACTTGAAAGTTTCCAATAATGACCTGTGATAAATTCAGGCAACAAAGACTGTTATGAACCAACTGTTTCTATCAATAAAATCCAGATATATTAAACATTGCTGCTGATCCAAGCAGCAAGATGTTATCAAGTACATGAAAAAAAGAACAACAGCAGCTCAAGTGTCTTCTAGTCTGTGTCACAACAACGTACAGTTTTAGTGATATAATTAATAATACATAAGCAACTGGGAGGGAGGTGTGGGTGAGAGTAATGCCGCCCACGCTTCGTCCTAACAATAATACAAGTAAAAGTCCTAGAATATGTTACAATAACTGAAGAGAAGTACAGAATACGAAAACTTACTTTTTATGTATGCAGTGTTTACATTGGGCCATTGACAAAGCGGCGGAGAAGATCATTAATGCCTTTGAATGCAAATGCTACAGAAGAGTGTACAGAATCATGGACAGAGAACAGAACAAATGCTTCTGTTCAGCAACAACTTGATATTAGAGACAGTTGGCTATTAAAGAGCGTAACATCAACGAAAATTAAATATTTTGGGCCCATCAAACGAGATGAGTGCCTAGAGAAGATAATTTTGGAGGGAATGATACCTGGAAGAAGAATGAGAGGAAGAAGTAGAAGACGATGTGGTGCAAGATGCCATTAACGCTCTGAGAATGACTGCTGATGACGCTGGTGAACTTGCACAGAACAGAGTTTTTCAGGACCACTGTCATGAGAGCCAAGTTCCAGAAGGGACAAGCTACTTGATAATGATGAGTGTTTACAACCAAAAATATATTTTGTGGATGTACATAAACTATAAAATTAGTATTTATTCTGGACAATCAGTTATTTTTGAAAACAATGTCTGACATGACATATCGTCAATATAACGTGAATATTGATAACAATAATGTCAATTGAGAAGTTAAACTTTCCTGACATTTTTCAAAGTAAATTAGCTTTATAAGAAGCCAGTGGAATAAATATTAGTAATTATATAGCAAAGAAATTGCCTGCTGAATTAAAATAAAAAGTAACAAATGTAATAACAACTTCACCTTAATGTTTAAATATTAGGTTCTATGTTTTACATAGCGCTATTTAAATAGTTTCTATTTTAAAGGATCTCTGTAGCGTAGAGGTTAGATGCACGCCTCTCGTGCCAAAAGTAACCAGTTCACTCCCTTGTGGAGCCATCAGGATATTTTCCAGAGATCTCTGATCTCAGTGTAGGTGAGATCAAGTTCCTATTTCTATCGGATGATAAAACGTAGGTCCCATGCTCAATTTGAGCAAGTAAAAGAACCATTGGCAGTTCAAAATCAAGAAGAGCAGGCTGGAAAGCCGCTGCTCAAGCAAAATTCATTAGAAAAGATTAAAAATAAAATCTCTACAAAATATCTTCACCATCTTCAAAATTACATCAGGGACCCTCGCCAGTGCTTCAGAGTTCGTGCACTGCAGCTGAGATCTTCCTGTGTAAGAAATAGATCGGAACACACATGGTTACTGACCAAAGTACAATGACGATGGTCCTATCAATCAATCAAATAGTTTCTTCATTGTTATGTTGTAAGAGTAAAAATGTGAACGTGAGAAGTAAGAGACAAAACTAAGCTACACATACATATTTATTGTAAAAGAAGGTTAAGTAATAATTACCTGTATAGGAACATTTGTATATCCGCCTGGTGGTGATACAGCAGGTGCACATTCAATCTCTGTGTCTGTAATATGAACAATTTCACAGCTTACTGCACCAGTTAAAACTGTCCACTGTTTTTCCTGACAGGTTGGTTTGAGAGCACTTCCCTGTTGTTACAAAATATATTAAAGAATTTCTCATTACTTAATTAACATTAGGATTCTTGAGCAAATATATTTACCAGAAGAGAAGGAGTGATCAATTATGATAATGAGAACATTGTAGAAACAATATCTTGCATTAAATATATGGAAAGTAATAAAATAGAGTGGTTGCATATCTTTTGTCTAGAGTGATTGAATACAAGCTAGTAATTAGTTTTATTTAGTGAAACAGCAAACTCCAATTCTTAGTCAGCTTTAATAATATATCCGCAAGATGAACTCTTTCCACGCTTTAAGCCGCACACTGCGCCATGGCGGAAGTCCGTTGCACGCTTTAAGCCGCACACTGCGCCATAGAGTTGCTTCCTTATAAGAAGTCTTTCTAGTTTTACTTCTTCTGTTTTACTTATAGTACTTTTTAACCTTGTTATTCTGTTAGGTTGTCCAGTTTACTTCAATTTAGTATATAATAATATATATATGTTTATTTATTGATAAGTAGTTGGGATCGTAATTTTTTTTTTTTTTACTTCCCTTGAATTAACTGCTTAAAAATTGAGGAAATAAATGGGCGTGGAAAGAGTTAAGAACACATAAAATATTCCCAGTTAAGTTATTTATATCAACAAATAGCAACCTGACTATGAAAATATAAAAGAAATCAACATTATCACATACTGATAGAGTAATTGTATCTTCAAATGGATATTGAAATTTAATGGTGCCAACATTATCTAGATGTGGATCAGGCTTGATATAAATGTTTCCCATGTCAGAAGAGTTAACCCCATCAAAAATGGCAGACATTTTGAAATAGTCAAGGGCTGATGTGTAGAGATCTTTCAGATCAGGGATTGTACAAGACACAAAATCTGCAGTATGGCGACAGATCTGAAAATAATTATAATGACATAGTAATTTGAAACAGCAGCAAAAAACATATGTAAGTAAATATTCATCATGATTATCTAATACACTCACTGAAATGAAAATCATGACATATTATTTATAGGACTTTGCCATCAACCACAGTAGTAAACGTGACATTTATTTTCTAGGCACCACTTATACATTCAGTAGTTTATCATTGCTTTCTGATGTCTATTTTTACCATCTGTAAAAATCCACTGAAACAAATTTACTTTCAAACTGTCCACCACGGAGTATGAACCAGCAGTTACTCTTGGATTGTGATCGAGTTCACTACTGCTAAGCCACAGATGCGCACAATACTCGTACATTCGCTACCAAATAGAAAACCACTCTGTAGCCAAATTAAATTGTATTTTTTTTAAAAATTGTTATAAATTATATATTGCTTTGTAGGTAATTAGAGTCTATTATCAAATACTAAAAGAATGGTACAAGTTGATGCTGTACTTTAAAAAAAAAATATTATTGAATGTGATCTGTAAAAATTGTATTAAAAAATTGAATTCAGGTTAATGTTTATCACAAAAGTTGTACTATCAATAAATATGTCCACTATCAAAAGTGACTGCTTGCAATATAATCCTATCAATTAAAAAATCACGATCCATGTTGTTTTAGACCTTCTTGTTATTTATAAACCTTACAACACTGCTGGAACATGTGTCTGACCTGTTTAACAATTAGACCAGGTGAACAAATATTATTTGTGAAGCTATCACTGATTGACATGACAAATTAAATTTTTATAATTTGACAACCAGCTTGAAAATTATGTAAATTTCATAAAATTAATACATTTTACCAAACTTTCTATCGGACCATGATGTAGAAATAAAGTTTTACTGCAGATTAAAACCATAAATTGGATCAGAATGTGGTGGTGTTCATTTAGCACTAATTTTACATGAAACATGCTTGGCACAGTGTGCTGCAGTTAGTATGAAATAAGTTAATGTTCAGCAGAATCTGTGTTAAGTTACTCTGAGTTAAACTATCATCTATCTGGTAGAAACTGAGCACTTTTTGGGACACCCTAAATACACAGATAATGATTCTGTGTAGTTAATATTTAATCCTTTAAGATTTAGATTAACAACAGCAATAATATTTGATCACATAGATTATCTTTATCATCTCCTCTTGTTGCTTTTGTACTCTTGTGGGGCTGAGGTGAAGTATAGGGTGCAGGAAAATATCCTCTTATTAACTTTGTATATAAAGGTGTACAAGAATTCTGCTGTTTGATCATCCCAGAACTTACACTGCCACACTCTCCATTTTTCTGTTTACTCTGTATACAATTGCATGTTGTGATACTATTTGAAGGCAATCATGTTACATGGCTGAACAATTTGAACTGTTGCTTCAAGATGATACCCTTTGCAGTTTTTACACTCACTTTGAACCATTCTGTATCATTTTTTATTTTCTCTGTTCTTGATATATCAAGTATTTTCCTCAAGGAACTCATTTTTTTCATTGCAATTGTTCTGTTGAATTTTGCTGTCATTATCCATGTCTGACATTGATAGCATATGGTTTGGAGAAATATTGTGTTATGTAGTTCTTTTTTATGTCTTTGTGACAGGTGTGTGTTGTTCAGTACTGGTGTCATCCACCCAATAAGTTTCTTAGATATAGATGTTTCTTCGGCACTAATGGTTCATCTCTTACACATACATTAGGTACAATAAAATGACTGCTTGAAAGATTTGTAATTATTGTCTATTTTTTTTAAATAATAAATTTTCATGAGCAGTAGTGAAATTGGACTTACAGTTGCTGTTCTGTTCTTTGGATTTGATGAAAGAGCCACCTCTAATACAGGATACTTTACACTCTCCAAATTTGTACCATAGATTCTAACTTGGCATAAACCACTAAAGAAAAGAAAAAATACAGTATCCAAACATTGAAAATATCATAAAGAAAAAAAATATTATGAATGCTAATCCATCTGACTTTAACTCTTAGAATATGAAACGTCACCTGACAGACCATAAAGTTAGTTCCCATTTTACGACAAGCCACTTCACGGACCATATGGTTCTAACCAGTTGTTAATATATCATAGAGGACTTTAATGCTTTAATGTGTATTTTTAAAATTCAAATACAGCAAGTGGGTGTTTGTAATAGATCTTTCAATTGTGCACATTTTGGTGTATACAGTTTGTCTCTGCTGTTGAATGTAAGAAAGTTATAACATATTTTGTATATATATATATGGAACTGCAGTAAAACTATTTGATTGGCAAAACACGTAATTACAAAGTACTGTAGTTTTACAAATTACAAAAACAATGACAAAATACAGCAACGCTTCGACCAACAAGGCCTAATATACATATTTTGTAAGGACATCTTCGCCTTAAAATTTGTTCCTCAAAAACAGTGCGTAAAAAGGCGATTTTAGTACGCGTATTGTAAGAGTTAAGAAAAGAAAAACCAGATTCTTACTACCAGTTGCGTTACTGTCAGTGCAAAACATTTATAACATTTAATGTTGTGTTCTACAAAATAAAGTCGCTTCTTGAAGACGATGCGTTTAAGTTATAGGCTGGGGTATCGTTTGTTTTACAATCTGAAAATAAAGATAATACTAAGTTACTGATTCAGGTACCATCTGTTTAGCAACCTGAAGACAGAAATAAGGCCTAGCTGCAGACTGAGGTACCTGTGTGTGGCAGTAACAGCTGATATTAGAGTAGACCACACACTACTTAACATAAACACTGACCAATGTTCTATATGACAATATTTTAGACTGTTTTAGAACTTCTACTTAACATAAACACTGACAATAGTTTAGTCTGTTCAAAACCCCCACCACAACATAAACACTGACACATTGTTCCTGCGTGTAGTTCAGTTTGTTAAAGATAGTTAGTTAGTCTTTCCTCTTGGGCCTGTGGGCAGCGCATAGGGCAGAGGTCTTAGCTCTCCATGTCTAGCGGTTCGTTGCTATCTGTTTTAGGTCTTTAATGTTTACTAGGCCCATCATTGAGCCTTCTCTGGTGATGGTTCTACGCAGAGTCTCTCTTGGTCTTCCTCATTTTCTTTTTCCCTCTGGTGTCCATATGAGGGATTGGTAGGGAGTCTTCTCTCATTCATTCTAAGTGTGTGGCCGATGTAGTTCCAGCGGCGCTTTCTTATAAAATTTGATACATTTTCTTGCTTGGTCTCTTGTCTTATTTGTGTATTGGGTCTGAAATCTGACCATTTGAGGTTCAGTATTCTTCTAAGACATTTATTCTCAAAGTTATCTAATTTTCTTTCTAGAGCTTTTGTTGCTTTCCAACTCTCGCATCCATAAGTTAATACTGGAATCACACAAGAGTTAAAGATCTTTATTTTTAAGTGCTTGCTGAGTGAATTGGACTTCTCCATATATTTGACAATTTGTTAAAAGCACTTGATGCCAATGTGATTATGTGTGGAATTTCTGGCGCTGTATCCCCCGTAGATGTTATCATACTCCCTAGGTATGTAAAACTTTTGACTTTTTCAAGAGTGTAGTTTTTAGTTGAATATTTTCTGGACTGCTGGTAAGGTCAACAATTTTTGTTTTTGTGGTGTTTATTTGGAGACCAATTTGTCCTGAGATATTTTGGAGAAGGTTTGTTTTCATTTGAATATCTTGATGTGATGAACTCAAAAGGGCTATATCGTCGGCAAAATCAAGGTCTTCTAAAATTTTATCAACCCACTTGATGCCCATATTTGCGTTATTGGTGCATTTTGTTAAAGATAACACACTACTTAACGTAAACTCTAACACATACTCTACCTGACAATACTTGATACATCTTGTGCTCTGCTTGCATTCAAAATTGGGTTTACCATGTATGAAAATGTGGCTTGTGTGTTCAAAGTGCTGTTTATTGCATTCCAATGCAACTTCAGTTGTGGTGTTTGCTGTGAGGATGTGTTGTCAGACACAGTCCTAAATACCACCACAGTGTCTGAACTGCAACAATTATAGATACATGATTTATTAATACATAAATGTAAACCAGTTAACATAAGCAACATCCCTGCATTTTTTTGCAAAGACATAGGTGTTCAGTTTCTTTATGCAGATGGCAAAGTGTAGGTGTGGTGATTGTCCCCATAGATCACTGGGTATAAGGACATTTGGTCCATCATCAGAGCATTTCATGCTATTGCCTCATTTAAACAGTATATCAAGCCAAGTAGTAGCATGTCCCTTGCAGAACATTGATTTTATCACAGCACGCCTGAAAAATTCTCTGTCTCTAGCAAGTTCTCCCCCTCTTCCAGCATCATGTTTCTTTGATGTCCTCCTGCTACTTTTGTTGTGGTCGTCTCCTGTTTCGTACTCTGGGAACCATGCCTTCCATTACCGTTCTCTCCAAACCATTGTGACGTTTAATGTGGTGAAAATATTACATCTTCTGGGACATAATGTTATTTATGAGCCAATGCTCCACAATATGCAGGTCATGTAAGATGTCTTTGTTTTTTCTCTTCTCTCTTCAGGACGTTCTAAAAACTTTTCAGTAACATCTTGTTTCAAAAGCTTAAATTTTGTTCTTTAATGTTTGTGTTATAGTCCATGATTCACATCCATATGTTGCCACAGGGAATATGCATGTGCTCAGAAGTTTTACTTTTGTTTATTTGCTTGCATCGTGCCTTAGTATCTTCATGATGACACCTCTGGAAAACCATGGAAACAGTATATATATATATACATATATATATATATATATATATATATATATATATATATATATATATAATATATATATATATATATATATATATATATATATATATATATATATATATATATATATATATATATATATATATCTTCTTAATACTGCATTCAAAACCCTTTTTAGACACAGGTAACATAGTAACACAAGTAATCACATTAAGTTCCCTGGATAATACTCACACTGAAATCAAATCTTGTTGCAAATCGTTGAAAAAAATAGACAGGTTGTGAGTGGTATTCCCCAGAAAATTACCACGTATAGTGACTAGAGTACCTCCAACCATTGGTCCATATGCTGGATCCATGGATACCAACATGGGCACCTGATACACAAAAATATGAAACATTATTTTATAACATTATCACCCAGACAGTAATAATGTTACTTGAGCTATTCTTTGTCACTTAACTTTCTTTTAAACATAATATACAAGTTATATGTGCCCACTTTATTTTATACATTTTCCTTCTACCCCCTTGCAAAGTAGGTACATCTTATTTCTGTGGCTCTGCTTATAGACAGCCTTCAACATAACATTTAAAAATACAAGAGCAACAGATACAATTATACAATTATAATAAGTAATGAGAACAAGTTTGGATTGATATGATAATACCATCAAGTAACAATCTAACAATATATTTAGAAATTACTTTATTATAAAAAAAACTTTTAATAATTAAACACAAATCTCCTTCCTTCTTTCATCAGAGCACGCAAATACTTAATTACCATAAAAAAATCACTCGCTGACTTGGGAATTTTGCTTCCAGCACTCTAGTGAAATGAAAAGGCTTGAAAAAGTATCTCACTCTCAATTGATGCTTTGAAAGGTTCAAAATGGCAAGTTGTGATATAAGTGAATGTCATCTATCAAGATTTCCAACCTTTAAAAGTCTTTGAAATGGATCTGCTATTCTGAACATGAGAGAGTAGGCAGGCTTGCATCAATGTCATTAATCTTCAGTGGCTTGAAGATGGATGGGGTATGTCTTTTGGTTACTCAGAGATGTTTTTTGAATCCAGACACTATAATTAACATTGAATCTGTCAAGCAATTTTAAGTAATTTAGAATTACACATTGTACAAGCAGAATTTGATGCTTGAGGGGAGGGGCAGAATGCAAATGTGTTTAACCAACAAGTCACAAGAACTACTAGTAGACATATCCTTTAACTCCTACTGGACCAGGGCAAAAGTCATGTTTTTAAAAGGCCATTTGTTTTTAGAATACAAAATGCCCTTTAGTGTGGCTCCTGGTAAAAAGGTGTCCACACAAAAGCCACATAGTTTGTCATTTGGTCCACAAGGAGTTAATATCTGCAAGGGAATATTGTGAAATTATGGTTCTGTCTGAAGAACTGTTATGTCAGCTAAGTAACCAATAATCAATCCTTCATTTTTCCATCCAGTGTCTAATTGATGACCGCTATTGTAAGTAGCATATGCCAGTGTTTATTTTCATAGCATGACATAGCCATTTCCACCTTCTTTATTAAGAAGATGTTTATCCCTCTTGGTTATTCTCCAGTGTTGTGAACCAAATAGCATCTGGACACCCAAATATACATTTGGGCCCAGACTGCTATGATGTCGGCTCAATGATTACATTTCAGATGATGTCAAGTCCTAACTTAATGTAAACATTTGTATTTGTATTTACATGTATTTATATTTATATTACACACATCCATCATCAAATAGCTTCTCCTGAGTAGAACTTTGTCACCCCAACAGTCCTTCGAATTTCTCTCTCGTAGGCCAGATGTCACGCCTCTGCAGCCGTCATGTTCAACCCATCAGCTACATCCTGAATCCATCTTCTCCTGGGTCTTCCTCTTCTCCTCTATGTTGGTATGCCTCCTTCCAAGATGGTCTTCTCCAGCCCTTCGTGTCCTTTTAAATGTCTAAAATACCTCAATTTTCTCTTTCCTATTTGTATCATTAGCTAGTTTTCTTTGATTTTGAGTTCTTTCTGTACTCAAGTGAACATACATCCACTTGTAAAATAACCCATAACATACGATGCATTATAATTTACATATTTCTTCAAAACTAATTTATTTACACCAAAATTTATTTTGTCACACTCCATTCTCAACAATAAATACATACACAGTTTCTAGTTGTGACTGCACTTCCTCGACACTGGCATTGACCAGTGACAGAATCACATTCCTCAGTCTCAGAACCCACTGAATGACATTCACATGGTTTGCAGCCATCCTGGTTTCCAGACTGCATGCCATAGTATCCAGGGATGCATGTATCACACTTCAGACCTAACAAATATTTCAGACATGTCAGAATAGCCATCATTACTAGAACTGTGTCTGTGTGTTCGTTCTTTACGACCAATTTTAATCACTCTTTGTGATATGTTTGATCTTTGCCAAGAACGTGTATACGTTGCACATTGGTTTGGTAGGCCCCTAAACGCATAAACTTCTACACGCTTAGGACATGTGCATCCGATTTCAGCCAAACCTCCTTAGTCGCCTCTTCGACATGCATGGCAGGTAACAGTGGTTCTATTCTTTACATCCCAAATTTGGGCCCGGTAACCACTCGGGCAGGCTAGAAGTGTGTGATATTTTGTAAATTTTTTTTTTTTTTTAATGCAAAACAGCAGACAGAACTAATTGTGTTCATAACAGTCTTTATCAAACAAGGAACTCAAATTAAATCGATTTTATTCCTACAATATTTATGTGTTTGGAGCCTTACAAAATCCATTTGGCCAAAACAGTAACTTTATCTTTTGCTGTGCTTTTCCTTCTTCTTCTTGTTTTACATGGACATGGACCGACAAGTCAGTTAGTAGCCTTCATGATTTGTGGTGTCTTGAAGGGCAACAACAATGTTTCTCCATTAGGTCAAATCAGTGGTCCTCATTTGCAAGAAGAATAGTTATGAAACTACACTGTGTAGTTTTCTCCTATTATAAAATACCCTTGTCATGGTCGTTTTATTGTCATTATTTCTGTTTTTGTCAAATTGAGATATTTATTTTACTTTTCACTGTTCTCTTGCACATTCAATATTAATTTCACAATCCCTTTTTGCAATGTTGACAGTAACACTGTATCATGAGCATATCTTAGTTCAGGTATTTCTCTATCTCCAATTATAAAAGGATCATATTGTTCTTTTTTCTGTATCTTCTGAAAACATTTCTCTCATTATGTTTTGGCATATATGTTAAAATAGCTACAGAAACTTGTGACTAAAGATATAGAAAGCAAGTTGAATGCATTTGAAAATAGATGTCTGCGAAAAATAATGAATATAAAATGGAACGAATTCAGGAGAAGTGATGAAATCAGAGACATGTCTGGTCAACCACTAGTGACAACTGTTATAAGAAAGAGAAGATGGAGATATGTTGGGCACGAGGAGAAATGATCAAAGAATATCAAAGCAGGCATTGAAGTGGGATGCAAAGGGTTCAAGAAAGAGAGGTCGACCTAAGGAGACAAAAACAAATCAGAAGGATTGTTAGTATTAGAGTGACAATGTTCTGTACAGAAGGATTGTCAATATTAGAGTGGTAAAGTTCTGTACAGAAGGATTGTCAATATTAGAGTGGCAATGTTCTGTACACCTAAGGAGACCCTGAGCGAACTTTGCTGAGAGAGGCAGGAAATATCGGTCTCAGTTCCATGGAGGAGATTGAGCGAGTTGCCCAGGATAGAGCGGTATGGAGAAATTACTTGCAGGCCCTATGTAACGTATAACGGTACAAGAGGAATTATTATTATTATTATATATGTTAAGGAGACAAGGCAACAGAGTGCAGCCTTATCTGACTCTCTGTCTTATGTCAAACCAATCCAATGTATCATCACATGTTCTTACAGTCATCATTTGATCACTATAAAAATGAGAGAGAAAGAAAAAGTACAATAGGCATCCTGATATTGAAAGTCATTACATAGCCATGTTAATACCCATCTCCCTGTAATGATTGATGTGGTTATGCTGAACATCACTGGACCATATAACAGTGATATGACTGGCTTTGAGTGAGTGTATGGCCATATTCAAGAATTTACAGAAGCTTAACAAATTGAGTAGAAAAGAAAGATGAACTACTGGTGTGATATATTTAAGAGATAAAACAATCCATTTCAATATTGAAGTGGAAAATAAATTAAATTGAAATTTCAAAAACAATAAAATAATAATATGGTGTTTTAGTTCAGTGATCATATTTTGTATTATTTGTTTCATTACAAACTACTCTCATGTACAGAATTGCTACATAGAACAAATTTGCAGAATTAAGAAAGATCTCAGATGTTCCATACATAACTTTACATGCCAAAAAAAGTCTGCTTCAAAACTGATATCCAGATTTATCCATGTTAAAGATGAAACATATTAGAAACTCATTGCCAATTACCATAAAATAAACAGTCATTTTATACATAAAGCATATTTGACATATTGTTTCTATATACCTTGTACATTATTCTTGCATTGGCATTGGCCTGTATATTCATTACAGCTCATGTTCTGGCCAACTGTTCCAGCCACATTGCAGCTGCACAATTGACAGCCCTCTGGATTGTTAAGACCATAACTATTTTGTACACATCTATCACAGGATGGAAGTTGGGTATTTGCTTTACATGTACAAACTCCTGTTGCATTACTGTAAATAGATTGTTGTAGAAAATTAATGTAATCATGAACCAAAAAACTCAATCTGTATCAGTACGTATTAATTCTAACCAATATAATTTTCTGCTTTTTGTAATCTTTTAGGACAAATATATTATGACTTGGAGGACAAGATCTTGCAGATGTAGTGAAACAATGTAAGTTGCAGTGTTTCAGGGCAACCCTTCAAGACAGAAGCAAATATCAACAGTCTGATAGGGTGTGCCACCCAGAACAAAAACAAGCAGGACAGTCTATTTATATACACTGCCTGAGTGGCTACCGAGGCCCAAATTTGGGGTGTAAAGAATAGAACCACTGTTACCTGCCATGTATGTTGTAACAGGTGACTGAGGAGGTTTGGCTGAAATCGGATGCACATCTATGCTAGGGAATGCTAACCCGAAACAAATGCTTGCAGAAACGGATGTACCAGGCCGTAAGGCGCATAACATGGTGCAACGATCCTCACAATGAGGAATGGGATAACGGATTCTATGGTCGCCATTCTGCCTCTGAGATTTAGATACGCAGTAAGAATGTCAGACCTGCCATCATGAGGGTGGTCAAAACTTACTGCGGAAGAGGTCGCACAAACGGGAAGCAGAAATCATAGAAATTATATCCTACAGAACTGCCCCCAGTATGCAGACATAGAAGAAAGAGGTGGTCCACTTACACTAGCGTCCAAGACAAACTGTATGGCGTGGCTGATAATCTGAGGCAGACAGCTGCCTTTATTAGAGAATCCAAAATCCCAATCTATTGAGAATGCAGAAGAAGTAGATATATACACAAGAAACTGTTTGCAGATTGTAAATAGATATGCAATGTAAGGTCTTTATTCTGTACTTCTTTCCAATTGTTATCATTAAATTCCGGTCTTTAACTTACATTATTATTGAAATAGCTACAGAAACTTGTAAGAAACTTACATTATTTACTTTAATGTCAGAATCAATAAACTTATCACTATATTACTTATCATAAAGCATTGTCATTCTCTAGTTGCAACAGCTGAAATATGGTTTGGTTTTGATAAAGATTGTTGACTCATTCTAGCATAAAATTTACTAGTATTGAAGTTTGTGTAAAATAAATTGTGCCAAATGCACATTTTCCTTACAATGTTTATATTTTGAAAGGAAATTATATATTTCTTAATTTCCTAAAAGCAGTTTCATACATTTGATTAAGGTTTATATGTAAAATGTTTAGTTTTGTGGGTGAGACATTCACTAAGTCGGTACTTCAGATCTTGGACAATTTAAAAACATCCACACACAGAGTGGTTGGCTCATGGGAGAGGGGGAGAGAGTCTTGATGGTGTAGAGGTAAGGTACTTGCACTTTGCTTCAAAAGTACTTGGTTTATTTTTCACATGGAATGATCTGGATATTTTTCCAGTGAACCCTGATCTCAATGTAGGTGAGATCGAGTTCCTAGTTCTAACAAAGATGGATGATAAAACATGGTTCCTATGTTGAAGTTGTGCATATAAAATAACCCATCGCAGTTGAAAATCAATAAAAGTAGACTGTAGATCTGCTGTCCAGACAAAATTAGATTTTTTGTAAATGTAATTCCTACAAACTTTCATCATCCTCAAACTATATTGAGAGGTCTTGTCGGTGCTACAAAGTTTGTGCATTGCCACTGAGATCTTCTTGTGTATAAAAGAGATTGATACACACATGGTTAATCACCAAAGTGCAATGATGATGGTACAATCAATCAATCATGGAAGGGAAGCAGTTAATTACCTACATTTTGTAAACATTAATCTTTTATTTTAATATTTCTACTTGATAAAGATTTACTTCCATCCAGTTTCTTTATCTTATTAACAATTATGTTCTTTCCTTTCTCCTTCTTACACTCACCTGCATGAAACAGTACCATTTGGATAACAGGAGCAGTCTTTACAACCACTGATATGAGAACCACTAAAGTTGTAGGAAAGTGCTGTACATGTATCACACATGAGTCCTACTACATTCTGCTTACAAATACACCTGCCTCCATTCTGTGTTGACAGAACAAAACATTTATGTTTAACAACAAAATGGTATGTCCTCAAAATTTATAAACTTTTAGTTCTGTAATTTTTAATTAATATACACTTCAATTCTTCTTCTTCTTTGTTTGCTATACATTAATTACTTGTAAAACCACTTTCTGTGGTCTGTATGTGATTTAAGCCTAAGAGCTGGTGTACGGCACGAAGATATTAACGTTTTGATAACAGAAACAAACTTTTCAAGAATCAAGAATCTGAAAGTTTCTTTAAAATACTTCACTACTTCACACACACACTAGACTAATGAAACAAAACTGTAATGAAAACTGAATGGACCTCCCTATGAGCTACAAAAGAAGAAATAACATTGAACATATAGACAATATTTCAAGCAAACAAAAAGAAATAAGAAAAGGTAACTCAAATTGTTCAATACTTTGCACCCAAGTATAATGGATTTCTGAATTTATATAAAAACTATGTCCAACAAGCTAGTGATACTGTGCACCCAAGTATAATGGATCTCTGAATTTATATAAAAACTATGTCCAACAAGCTAGTGTTAATATATTGTAGAAAGAGTAAAATATAGAGAATTAGATGACAAAATGCATTGTCAGTAGCAAACCAGAGCTATGTCTTCCACTTCTCATCCAAGGGATGACCCAAATAATAGGTTATATAACTGCAACTGGCTAAGAGAGTAGAGATTTAAGAGGAAAGATAAACCCATTTTACAAATAATTAATGCTGAAAACAGACATGCCAGGTTGAAAATCATAGATGTAATAGTCTTGCTTTATACAGTTGAAACAGATATAACAAACACCCTTCTCAAGTTAAACAAAGAAGATGAAAAAAGATATATTGTATTTCTTAATAGAATCAATAACTGCCAAATTAGTTATCTATTTTCGAAATACTGTATTGTCCAATTCCCTTTTGATTTAAAAGTATAAATTTTAAAACATGATATATTGCACTCAACATGGAAAAAAATTAAGAGACACAGATATTTTACCTCTTCACACATGTTGGAAGCATTTGTTATACCATCTAGATTACATTGGCATTTGTTGGGGCAATCAAATTGATTGGAGGTGCGGAAAAAGTTTGGCAAGCATGATTGACAATGCTGTCCAAATGAATTACTGTTTTTGTTACATGAGCAAGTGTAGGTTTGATTCTCATAATTCAATATACAGTTGTCTGCGTTCCCGTTGCAGTCACATCTGAATTAGAAAAGATTGTTTGTAAATAGGTCCAACTTTAAACAAATTTCTAACAATTAAAGCATATAATGATAGTAGGTGTTATTGTGAAGTGAGTGTTACTTCTGACTTCTGATTGTGCTAATAACTGCAATATAGATATTCCTCTCATACCGTCATATGTTACATAGGGCCTCCAAGTAATTTATTTATACCGCTCTGTCCTGGGCAACTCGCTCAATCTCTTTCATGGAAATGAGACCAATATTTCTTCCCTCTCTCAGCAAAGTTCGTTTTAGGATTTCATTAGAGTGTCCTCTCTTTCTTGAACCCTTTGCCTCCGACTTCAATACCTGCTTTGATATTCTTTTATCCTTTTTTCTTAAAGTATGTCCAACATATCTCCATCTTCTCCTTCTTATAACAGTTGTTACTAGTCATTGACCAGACATTTATCTAATTTCATCACTTCTCTGAATTCGTCCCATTTTATGTTTATTATTTTTGCAGACGTCTATTATCAAATGCATTCAACTTACTTTCTGTATCTTTAGTCATTTTTCAACTTTCGCTGACATACACTGACTACAATAATGATGGAAATGGTCGCATACTTCATGAGGACTGCGGCGCTTTCAAAACAACGACATCGAGCATGACTATGGAGATCACTGCTGCCTCCAGGGCTCTGTCATGGGTGGCTGAGCAACAGGTTACCCATACGATCATCATATCAGACTCGATGAATATGCTTCAACTGATTGAATCTGGAAGTATGCGTGTGGAATGGGTGGACAGCATTCGGAGATTACATCTCAAGAAAATGACTTGGCTGTACACACCTGGACATGCTGGAGTGCAGGGTAACGAGCGTGCAGACTTTCTTGCAAACAATGCCCCGACTCAAACGGGCAGAAGTATGGACAGAGTCGATATCATCAATGCGGTACGCTCTCAATTATGTGACATGGGCACATCTCAGACACTGGAACGAGTTCGAGAATTAGGCGTTAAGTGTGGACATGCCAGACAGTGTCGTCTTCGTGGTAGAGAGAGAAGATATAGTAATCAACTTCTCATGTGTACGGTGAGCAAATAGACTTTAGGATGGCTGTTGCAACGGAGGACAGAGCATGCATGGGAATGCCCAATGTGCCATGACGTCGATCGCATAACATAACATAACAATGATGATGGAGTATTAGAAAGATAATAAGGATTACTACCTTCCAGTGACATCTATTGCCGAAATGATGAAGCTATGATTATCTGTTGGGTTCTGGCGTTTCATTTGAATTTGAATTTCATTAGCCAAGTTATCAGCTAGGTTCAGCTCAGTGCTTGTCCTGTTAGAGCAAAGAAGTAAATCTTAACTATTCTTTTAAAAAAAGGCATTCATTCACATCAAAGATTTATAACATTACAGTATATAAAGTAAATTTCAACTTATATTTAAAACAAAGAACCAAAACATAAATTACAACATATAAATATCTAAAATTAACTAAAGTTTAATTGAATTGGAGTTGTATTTAGTGAGTTCACTTTTGATTGATTGATTGATTGATTGATTGATTGATTGAATGTCATCTTTTTACAATAGTGATTATCTATCTGTGCTTCAATTTTGTTCTTGTACAGGAAAATCTCAGTGGTGATACAAGAATGTCACAGCGTCGGCAAGAGTTCCGTCCCCCTATACTAAATTTTTTAATGAAAGAGGTTTTTGGTAAACATTTGTGATTGATATATTAATTATTTTTGAGAAGATAGATGGAACAATTAAAGGTTATTTATATGTGCACAATTATCACACTGGACATATAAGTCTCATCCATTTCTAATAGGACTAGCCACCACCTCCCCTACCTAGTCAAGGGTCACACCCAATATTTCTTCCTATATCAATCCATTGATGAAATTAACAAATGACCTTCAAAGTGAGATGCTAGTGCTTAACCTCAACACTTTGGTGACCTCTAAAGTTCATTTTTATGCCCCAAAAAGCACAGGAAAAAAACAACAGCAAAATCAACTAAAATCAATGTCACAACACTCAGGGTGTCCTTAATTGTTGCAAACATTAATAATAAAGTAAAACCACATTTGCTTGCTGTCATGATAGGACTTTTTTCTTTTTATTACATGTGAAATAAATCTATAACTATGATATACTTTATTGATTTGTTGGCTTTCACTAGCACAGAATTAGCTTTATATAAAATTGAACAGTTTGCTTTCTTACTTCTTTGACAAGGATTTGTTAACTAGGATGAAATCAACATGTATTCCTTACTTATAATTAATTCCATGCAATTAAAGTTAACTAGTGCTGAAATAAGGCATGGGTCTTATATGCTACAGCCCAATTGTCTCCATCAGATAAGTTTATATTTTCTGCACTTTCGTAGTTTCAATCTATGTTAAGATAGCTACGAAAGTCTCAAGTATCTGTAATTCGAGGTCAAAAATTTCTCCATCACTGATGTTAGCTTGACAGTACCAGTATATGAGCACTATCATCATAGCACTTCAGACATGTCCATAGGTGCTCCGAACCCCACCTCAACAAATCCAGCAGCATCCATGACCCAACACACTAGTTTGATGTTGATTACTCAATCTTTTTGCATATTTGGTATGTTGCTCGTTTTGGACTGCACCAATATTGACACCCATCTCTCTCTCAATCTAGTCAGCGACTGGGATTCCCAACCCTAAAATTCCTGTTCTGAAAGATGCTCTCAATGCATTGAGAATGTCATTTGACAACATAATTCTGGTCAATCAAAGAATTACTTTCAAACATCCTGACATATTAGATGACATTTCTCATGTGTAAAACTCAACTGCTCAATAAATGACACATAGTTGAGCTACTCATATTAATCCTACATGTGGATACAGAACAAATAAAATTACTGGAATTCCTCTGCGATTCCAGAAATAAATGAATATGATACTTGATATGGTAGATCAGCTCCAAATGTTATCACAATTGATTCAATCTGAAATCATATAGATCATATTTACAGTAGAATAGTTTGGATTTTATTTCAGTGATTTTATAGAAGTTATACAGATTGTTAGCATAAATGTTATCACTGATTGTTACATAAATGTTATCACAGATTGTTAGCATAATGTTATCACAGATTGTTAGCATAAATGTTATCACCATTGTTAGAAAGTAGTGAACAACAAAAAAAGACTAATAAGAAGGTACTAGAGAAAGATAAACAAATTGGATACTTGATACCAGAGAGAGCTACACCGAAAAAGTATAATGAGTACAGAACAAGAGGAAGACCATGCAAAAGATTGAGTGGCGGCATCAAGAACAGTCTTAAGAAAATGAATAACAGCTTACAAAGTGACTTAGAACAAGCACACACAAGATCACTACATTACCCCTCTGCCCCAACATTTCTAAAGAGAAGTAAATGTTGGAAGAGAAGAATAAGATATGGTAGCCCAGATTTAAAGGTTGCCACATCATGGTTCAATTAAATCATAATCATGTTAAGAAAACATAGGACTTTGTTTCAGTTAGATAATATGGTGACATACTCTCAATCCATGCATAGAAAGGTATAAAATTGCAGATTGTGGTAGGAGTGGATATCTTCTATCAAGGCTTTCAACTTCCAAGTCCTTATGTGGATTTTTTGTGATTTGTCCTGGACAAGAGTGTGTCTGAGGTAATGGCAAAGCACACAGCCTTGCAATGCATCTTCTTCTTTTTGCGTCGTTCTTACGACCAATTTTAATCACTCTTTGTGATATGTTTGATCTTTGCCAAGAACGTGTATATGTTGCACATTGGTTTGGTAGGCCCCTAAATGCATAGAATTCTACACGTTTAGGACACATGCATCCAATTTCAGCCTCACCTCCTTAGTCGCCTCTTACGACATGTGTGGTAGGTAACAGTGATTTTATTCTTTACACCCCAAATTTGGGCTCCGTAACCACTCGGCGTTGAATGCATCAACAACAGAGGTTGTTGGAAAGTTGAAGACAGACAGGGGATAACATTCCATCATGCTCAGTGACTGCCTATTGAATGAGGCAGTGGAACTGTTGTTGAATCTATACAAGTTTTATGGAGTTGGAATCACATGTACAAGCTGGAGTGGAAGCCTGAAGAGTGGTGTTGTTAACCATGATAAAATTGAATAAATTTTTTCCTATGACATTGAAAACACTGTGTTGCAGGATCTGTGCTATTTAGTAGTTTTTGCTGCAAGGACCAAGCGCAGATGTGAGCGTGCTGAATGCATAGACGATTCTCTTCCATTTTGTTTTCAATCATTATGTATTGGTGGTATCTTTCTTCTCTCATTTTATGTAGGTTATGTCTCTTTGTTCTTCTTATTGTGGGTGTGTGAGTGATGTCTCTATGTCCATTATTTGTGAGCGTGTTAGTATAGCTCTGTGTCTTTTCTTGTTTGTTAGCAATTCTGTGTCTATCATTTTGTATTGATGTCTCTATTTATCCCTTACTGTGTATGTATGTGTTATAGATGACCTTCTATATCTTCATTTTTATTGGTGATGTTTCTCTGCCCATAATTATGTGTGGGTGATGTCTCTCTTTGAATTATTTTGGGTTGATGTGTGGATGAGGTCTGTCTGTCCTTGTCTGTAGGTGCGGTAGTGATACCTCACTATCCTTAATTGTATTTAATGATCATGTTACAACCAAGCACGCACACAAATATAATATAATGTTATTTTTGAAACTTACTTGAAAGGACAAACCAAAACTTAATGTCAGCTTGATATCTCCTTGATCTGATGATGCCCAGGCAGTGCTATTGTCACCATCTACAATGACATTGACATCATTAAAGATCACTGTTGTGTTGTACCGTGCAGAATATGACACACCATTTGTGCAGTTATTCTGGTCTGTCTCTTCTATATAATCAACTGGACATTGACATTCTGGATAATGGATTGCTGGATCTTGAATACGAGTTCTCATGTCCTTCAATTCTCTAGAAGCAAAGAAGTTATAAAAATATATCAAAATATAATTTTTTTTAAAGTTAATAAAAGAAGTCTTTGTAGGGAAATAACTTTAATCATGAGAAACAAATAAACAATAAGAAATAATCTTAAGCAGCTTTGTGGTATCATTTTGCTTTGTTTTGGATATATATTGCATGCTATTATCTACAAATATATATCCAGCGATGCTTTAACCAAAAGGACTGTTACTGATTTATCATCTGACTGGGTCTGTGATCTCTGGTGTCTAGAAAAAAACATGGTCTCCTTTCCTTTTGTTCTATATTCTTTGCTTTTGATTGAAACATTGCTGTATCTTGTTTTTGTACTTGAAACTATCTTACTTCATTTTTATATGTTTCGCCTGAGGTAAATAATCTGGTTGCAATCTTCCCTTGTATCGATCATGAGATTATTAAGTATTCTTTGTGGATATCGAAACTGACAAAATAATAACAAAATCTGTTTATATTCTAATCAATATTTATGCTCTGAGCTGCAAACATTGTTTCTGTTTTGTAGTAGTTTTCCTGTTGAAGAAAGTTTTCCTTACAAAATCTAGTTTTTCACAATATTTTTTAAATTTCAGACTTACAATTTGTGCATATATATATATAAATATACCACCATATGAACAATAAGAACAATTCTCTGGAGAATGTTATTAAACATTTACAGAATAAAATATACAACTTCTGATGTTAAAAATCTGGTATTAATGAGAATGCAACCACACTCTATTGTAAACAATTTTTTTTATAACAGAACATCAGGAAAGAAGGCGACAGGAAGACCAAGAAAAATGGTTAGATGGTGTAGCAGAATCCTGTCAAAAAAACAAAAATATCTATCACCCATGCCACTAGAACAGCACAAGACACACCAAAAAAAAACCAGCACAGGGCAACAACCCCGTAACAGAGTGACAAACAAGAAGAAAATATAAAATTTCTTCTGTGGAAAGACTGCAAATATTTGACTAAAACAAGGGCAATGAGGAATTAGAAATCAGCTAAAGAAATTTGAGTCACCTAAAGAATGATAAGCGTATCACAAGCAACTTTAATGTTATACATCCTCACATTTTTAAACATCAAAGTGTTCTGATATAGCAAACAAAAAGTATGAGATTGAGGGTTGCAATCTGTAACCACCAATAAAACTGATTGCACATGGCAAATACAAAACGAATTGAGACAATTTTCTGAAAGTACAGAGTTGACATTTTGATCAAAATGTCTTTTATCAAGCATAAAACATACACACAATAATATGAACTTATGAAGACAGTGACAAAGTCATATAAAAATAAAATGCAGACAGTACACAATGAAAGTAACAGAACTCTTAACAAGATAAAACTATTTTAAATTGAAAGTTTCAACCAAATAACAATTTACAACATATGCAGATTCAACTACACGGCACTGTGGAGAGAGGGACGAGCTCAGACGGTAATGCATATTTTGAAAAGACAGAAAGGACAATAAAATGTTGCGTGTATATCGTCTGCACTTACCTCTGTGTCAAAGCGTCTCTGTAGTAACGTACATCGTATAGTTGAAACATGTCGTCAATGGCTGGAACTGAGAAAAACAATTTTTGTTTAGACTGTGGCATAAACCTAGAATTTTGTTGTAAATTCACAGGCTTTTCATTTCCGAAAACAATGAATTTTTAAAACTTTATACTTGTGTTGTAGGTTATAGAGAGATGGATAACGCTTCATTGAGAGCGACCTACTTTTGAAGGATAGTCATTGGCTCCCCTCTTTAATCCTACCTTATGCATGACTCTAAGTTACCCGTACTGTCTACGGCGATATCCATAACATTGGCAGCAGTATTGGCTGATTGGATAAACATAATTAGTGTGGTAGAAGAAATCTTATTTAAGAGAATGTTCAACTCTAGTTTACAAGCACTGAAACGACAAATCGTGCGCATGAATTTGGATAGAGCAATTGCCCACAAGGTGAAAAAAACAGTGTGTATCACAGAGGAAGCATATCATTACATATGAAAAGAAAATGGCTCGCCACCATGGAAAATATTAGAACTTTATCCTGTACTAAATCTATAGACAGTAATGGAAGACAAACACATTGAAAATCGAAGAAGTTATGGGGATATACTGTCCTGGGCATGCGGGTGCTTACTGTAATGAGAGAGCGGGCAAGGCTTGCATCAACATCATCGATTGTTGGGGAGTTGAAGATGGATAAGGGGATGTTTTTCGGTCTCTTCGCGACTGTCTGTTGGATGAGGACAGTAAAATAGATGTTGAATCGACTCAGCGATTTAAGCAGTTTGAAGCTAGCTACGCTTTGTACAAGTAGACCTAGATGCCTGAGAGGCAGAGTGAGGAATGTGTTTAATCAGCGAGCCACGGGAACCATCAGTACGCATACTCCTCGATATCTGTTGGGGGAGACTGAGCACTTTTGGGTCTGCCCGGAGTGCAATAACGTCAGTTTAGTAACTAATAATCAATAACACTGAAGTTGGAAACAAAATAATGAAATGATACTGTTTTAAATCTCTGTTTTCAATTACCACGCAAGCTTGTTCACAGACAAACACACAGTGCGCTTTCAATAATGTGAATCTACTTGTAACTAGTTTGGATTACTGTCTCATCAACTTACAATTGTTTTAAAAAGCTGCTAGGCTGATTGTTGTTAAATACTGAACGACGTGACTATAGTAGTGTACTATATGCCCCACAACTATAGTAGAAGAATATACAGAACATTACATGTACTAACCAGAACTATACATGTACTAACGAGAACACTACATGAATTTAACGAACGTGTTGAAAAACAATGAATATAGTTGACGTGTCCTACCAGTTGATTTTCACATTAGCGGTGTTATTCTTAGATTAACTGAAATGTCTAACTCGTCCATACACTTTCTCTCTCACTCTCTCTTTTCTCTCTCTTTTTATTCTCATATAGAAACCTTCATCTCACAAGCAGACTTTTCCTCACACAAACAAACTCTCACACAAATATACTTTCACACATAGACTTTTTCTCATACTCAGCCTTTCTAAACATAGACTTTCTCTCCATGCAGACTTTCACACAAACATATCTCACACAAATATACTTTCACACATAGACTTTTCTCTCACTCAGCCTTTCTCTCAAACATAGACTTTCTCTCACATGCAGACTTTCTCTCACACAAACATACTCTCACACAAATATACTTTCACACATAGACTTTTTCTCATACTCAGCCTTTCTCTCAACATAGACTTTCTCACATCAGACTTTCTCCACACACTTCAAACTTCTCACACATAACTTTCTCTCACACAACTTTCTCTCACACATAGATTTTCTCTACACATTTCTCACGCAGACTTTCCTCACACTAGATTTTCTCTACACAGACTTTCCCACATAGACTTTCTCTCACACAGACATTTCACACATAGACTTCTCTCTCACACAAGACTTCTCTCACACATGACTTTCTCTCACACAACTTCTCTCACCAGACTTTCTCCACACGATACTTCTCAGACTTCTCACAATGTCCTCACACGCAGACTTTCTTTCTCACACACGCATTCTCTCTCACACAGCATACTTTTCTCACAGACTTTCTCTTACACAGATAGTGTTTCTCTCACACACATACTTTCTCTTACACAGACTTTACACACTGCCCACTCAAACACTTAGACATTGCTTCTTACGCATACACAGACATATATTTTCACATATTCAATCCGACACACATACAGTACCACAAGCCCTGTTCCATATCTTGTATATTACATGTTGTGTTATTGCATTTAACATGCAACTAAATTTAATCAGGCCAACAGCACCGCCTATTTACAGAAAATAAAATTTAATGCAAGAAGACCGACTTCGCGCGACTATTAAATGAGCTGTCAGAAGTCAGTGAACCAGAGTAAGACAGAACCATATTTCATCTTCTTTTCAACTGTAGAATAGGTGCACACCTTTTATTTATCTGTTTATTCTTAGTCCCTAGATGTGAAATCTGCATAGCCATGGCAATTCAGAGGATTATTCATGTGAATAATGTATGACATACACAAAAATTAAAGAAGAAAATTGAATCTTCTGAAACAAAATGCGCAATTCTTAGAGCTCTCTGGGCGAGGCATAAAAAAAATATGCATCCTACAAGAACGGAACGTCGAAATCATTAAACGTCACAGTGGTTTAAAGAGAGTAATAATGGAGGGCATGATTTCTGGAAGACAAGACAAGGGAAGACTAGGGCGACGGTGGCAACATAACATTTAAAAAAAAAACATTCAGCGTGACAATGGAGGAGAAGGAAGAACTGACTAAAGTTTGATTTTCTTGTATGCACGCTGTCATGAGAGCGACATCCTGCAAAAGGCAGACTACTTAAATAAAATGAGATTATTAACAGTATTTAACCACTATTGTCACATAAAGAGATAACGCTAACAACTAAAGCAAATCTCATAAGAACGATTTTCTGGCCAACACTATGTTACCAGTGTCAAACATGGCCAATAACAGCAGCTAATGAGCGGAAAATCATAACGACAGAGATGAGGTGTCTTAGAAGAGCTGCAGGTGGGACAATAAGAGACAAAATTAGAAATGAAGAAATCAGAAGAAGACTGGACGTGAAACCAGTCATGCAACTCATAAAAGAACAGCAGATTAAATGGTTTGGACACCTGACAAGAATGCCCGTTTATCTCCTACCATAGAGAGCCACATAGAAAAAGTATAATGAGTACAAAGCAAGAGGAAGACCACGCAAAAGATGGAGCGACGTATTTAATACTTCTTCTTTGCGTTCGTTCTTTACGACCAATTTTAATCACTCTTTGTGATATGTTTGATCTTTGTCAAGAACGTGTATACGTTGCACATTGGTTTGGTAGGCCCTAAACGCATAGACTTCAACATACTTAGGACACGTGCATCCGATTTCAGCCAAACCTCCTTAGTCGCCTCTTACAACATGCGTGTCAGGTAACGGTGGTTCTATTCTTTACACTCCAAATTTGGGCCCCGGTAACCACTCGGGAGTATTTAATACTTAAATTTCGTCTTGCCTTGTGACTTTTAAAATAACTAAATATGCCCATGTCTTTTAAAATAACTCAATACGCCCATGTCTTTTACGACTCGCATCGCAGTATTACATGTCAGAGAAATTGCATTCCTTCTTCAAGAATAGATCCCGCATTTATATTTTGTAATACTATTTTCACTCTAGTGTTCAAGTAATGTTTGCTATCTTATGTATGTCAGGGCTCATTAAACTATTCCATGGTTTGTTTTATACGAATTTTAAAATAGATCATGAAATACACAAGACAAGACGACAAACAAATCGAGACAACACAATACCTTCATGACTTCCAATATAAATATCTGTCATGTTCACGTCAATAGGTGTGCTTGTTGCTACTTGAAATGATGAATCATTTACAAAAATCGTCATCTGATTTGTAATAACCTGCAGGTGGACAAGGTATAAAACACTCATGTTGTATACATTTCACTTTCTCAATGACATCCATCTCTCCACCAACTTAAAATTTTGGAGACATACATGCTAGGATAAAAAAGGAAAATGTCCCGTAACATTTACATAACGTAGGATAATATATTATGTTATGTTATGCGATCGACGTCAAGGCACATTGGGCATTCCCATGCGCGCTCTGTCCTCCGCTGCAGCAGTCAACCTAAAGTCCATTTGCTCACCGTACACATGAGAAGTTAATTAGTATAGTACGAGGCGTGTTCAAATGAAAACGGGACTTGTGGATTTATTTAAAAAGTACCATATGCAAATTAACAGTTTCAACGGAATTAAACAAAGCAACCACTTGTGAATAAGAATGCATCTGGGTTCATCAGAAAAAATCTCCGTATGCATTTAGGCAAACATCCCACTGTTTAGGTAGACGTCGAATGCCGTCCGAGAAAAAGGTGCGTGGCTGCTCTCTGAACCATGTGGTCACCGCTGTCTTCATGTCTGCGTCGCTGTTGAATCGCTGTCCCTTTGGTGCTTTCTTCAACGGTCCGAACAAATGGAAATCACACAAGGACAAATCGGGATTATAGGCTGGGTGATGAAGAACTTCCCAATTCTTCTTTGCCAATGTTTCCTGCACAATTTTTGCGACGTTCGGACGAGCGTTGTCGTGGAGAACAATCACACCTTGAGAAAGCTTGCCTGGTCGCTTAGCCTTGATGGCCTTATGCAGCTTGTCTAAAGTGTCTTTATAATGGGCGGCATTGATGTTGACACCAGGTTCCTTAAAATCGGCCAACAAAAGCCCTTCATGGTAAAAAATGAGGGTCACCATACCCTTCCCAGCAGAAACCTGTGTCTTGAATTTTTGGGTTTTGGTGAACCTGGATGTTTCCATTGCATGCTGTCAATTTTGCTGCTCCTTTCATAGTGGTGGCACCACGATTCATCACCTGCCACAATGCTCAACAGAAATGCATCACCCTCTGTCCTGTAACGCATCAAGTGGTTCAAACTCCACACCATCCGTTCTTCCTTATGGTGGTCAGTCAACATCCTTGGGACCCACTGTGAACACACCTTCCGATAGTTCAATTTCTTCCGAACAACCATGTGGGCTGTCCCAATTGACATATGGAATTCTTCTGCAAGCGAACGAATGCTCCGACGACGGTCAGTCAGTACTGCTTTATCAAGCAAGGCTATGGCTTCTTCTGTTGCAACAATATGCGCCTGACCTGGCCGTGCAAGATCTGCTGACAACGCTCGTCCGCACGTCGCAAAAATTGTGCAGGAAACATTGGCAAAGAAGAATTGGGAAGTTCTTCATCACCCAGCCTATAGTCCGATTTGTCCCCGTGTGATTTCCATTTGTTCGGACCGTTGAAGAAAGCACTAAAGGGACAGCGATTCAACAGCGACGCAGACGTGAAGACAGCGGTGACCACATGGTTCAGTGAGCAGCCACGCACCTTTTCTCGGACGGCATTCGACGTCTACCTGAACAGTGGGATGCTTGCCTAAATGCATACGGAGATTTTTCTGATGAACCCAGGTGCATTCTTATTCACAAGTGGTTGCTTTGTTTAATTCCGTTGAAACTGTTAATTTGCGTATGATACTTTTAAATAAATCCACAAGTCCCGTTTTCATTTGAACACGCCTCGTATAATAAGTGTCTCTCACTTACATATTTCTAGATTTAAGTATGCAGGAGGTAGAAGACTCGATTCATTTTCGGGGTCAAAGGCGCAATTCTAAGTACAACGGCGCTCCAGGATTAGTGAGCTGGCACTAATCAAGATCCTACCCCACCTCCACGTGGTGACTGTAGAAACAGACAGAGGATCCTGTCTGGCTAAGCGGGTAGGGATCGAGGGAGAGCTACTATGGTATAAGTATTGATGCAAGAGCAGTTAGCGACATGGGATCTACTCGCAAGATAGACGAGGAGAATCCCAGAGTTACTGTTTCTGCACGTCTCTCCCAGCTGATGGAAAAAGCGAAATAAATTAAAAAACGAATCGTAAGAACTGATAAGGAACGAGACGCCAGGAGGCACATATTCACGTCCCCTCGAAGTAATAGTGGCAACGCCTTTGCGAGCTAACGGCAAGGATCGTCAGAAAAGATGAAAGGTGACGTGCGACACAAGGGAAGATAACAGTTAACTCCAAGCGCAGTAATACGTATTGGGTAAAGTTGGACGAGCGGCAACCTAAAGTTGCGTTTTAGGGACTAACGAAACTGCCTTCCCTGAAACAACAGGGCATGGTACTGTTGTTCTTACAACTAATATTCCCGAAAAAAAGGGGGCGGGTGATGTTTGGCGAGCGCACAATCTAAGTTGCGCTGATATCGCCTAATGAAACGACCCTCTACATTATTTGTGCAAGCCCCAGTCCAGTGTTTTTCGGGTTATGGAAAATGCAGAGAAGAAACTGCAAAATTGCCAAGTACCGACACGCGCCTCGAACATGCTGGGAATGTTCCTACTCCGGAATAAACTCGACGTGGTCAGAAAAGTAAGGTCGACTTTGTAAAGATTTGACAGGTTGTTAAAATCTAAACATTGACGAAGGCCGACACTTTTCACGTTGTGTTACACGAGTAAGGTGCCACCCAAGGAAAAACTTGTGTGCTCATAAAAGACCGGGAAATATTTCCAATCCGAAACGATCTCACATAGTCAGAAAGGGTGCACAGTGTAGACATACTCTTTGGCGTAGATCATAAAGCCCAAATATACGGCGAAAAATGATCGTAAAAGAGCAATGAATACACAAAGCAGCCGACAAGTGACCGTTCGAATGACCAGTCCTAGAAGGGTTGTAAATGTTTCTATACCGGAACTACCTCACCCAGTCATCTGCAAAGTAGGAAGTACTCTTTAGCGTAGATCGAAGCCAAACTATACGGTAGTAAAATATCATTAAAATGTGTATCAGACGATGTAGAAGGAACGCCGCCCTTTCTAGAGAAAGCTCCCCTAGTAAATAAAATGCTGGCACTAAGTCGGATGTGCTGGTCTAGTTACCATAGGCGCATAACTTGGCACAACGCAAAACCGTTCTTGGCAAAGGTTGTTTATATATCACAACAAAAATGATGAAAATGGCCGAAAAGAACGATCGAAGAAGATGATTCATTTTGATACGGACCTAGTCAAATGTGCAATATTTTCATGAGATCTCTAGGATTGTTGCTGTAACTACAGAGTTCGCACTTTATACAACACTCACGGTAGGTGAAGTATCATGTCTACTGATAAGGACGGAGCCATGTGGATAAACCCGGTGCAATGAAGTCAATCTTTCGACTGTAGATCCTGTGTGTAGATCCATTCAATCTCTGGAGTCTTTCGTGTCAATACTTATTTTGACAAACATGTACAAAACTACTGAGATTAGAAGAGCCCTACAAGTAATCTATTCAACAAGTGACAATAATGTTACTTCAATAAAATATGTCATATATGAGAAAGTTCATCAATTAACAATGAACTGGTACGGTTTGTCGATGTACGATGTTAAAGATATTGCGAAAGAGATCGGGACACTTATGGACATGTTTGAAGTGTTATGAAGATATTCCACAGTGATATTGATAAAGTTTATCTATACTGCCATCTTCGACAGTTAATCATCTCAGTTATATTGAGAGTCTTTGTGTGTAGTCTCAGATTATATATATATATATATATATATATATATATATATATATATATATATGTATATACATTAAGATACCTGCACACAAAGAAACCTTATCAACAGAATACGAATCAGGCAATCAAGGTTCTTAAGGCATATAATGCAAAGAGGAGGTTTAGAGCATTTGGTGACAACAGGTAAAATTCAGGGATGGAGAGATCGTGGAAGACAGAGGGAGAAGATGTTGGATGGTCCGACATCGTGTCTCTACAAAAGATCTACGTCAGAACTGATTAACTGCATCAAGGTTAGAGAGTTGTGGAGAGAAATGATCGCCTATGTCGGCAGACTTGGCACTGAATTGTTTGATATAGATACATATATATATATATATATATATATATATATATATATATATATATATATATGAAGTATAGGAACACAGTATTATAGTACTCACCCTCACACTTATCATAATCCAACTGGTATTAATACTTGAATATCCCTTACATTCGGTGTTCACACAGATTTGGTCTCTTACCACTCGGATAAGAATTGATGGTTTTCCGTTTTGAGGCAACTCCAGGACAGAGCTAAGATGATGCAAGAGAAAATATAACAATTCAACAGAACAGCGGTGACCCAAGCAACGTCTATTACGTATATGTTTAGTTGGAACAGAACAGAATGAGAAATACAATAATAAAAATTAGAACAGAATAAATAATGCAACAATCAAAAAGAATAACGTTACGCCAAGAATATGTTTGTTTGTAATAGAATACAATCAATAATTAAACAAAACAAACAATTTATAAAAAGAACATTTTTAATTCTTCTTCTTTTTCCTTTTTTCTAATCCTGTTTTTGAATCACATCGTCATGATACGAAGATATTTATAGAATGGACTTTTGTGTGCGCTTCATAAATAGTGTTTTTCACCGCTTCTGTTATTTCTGAAGTCCACCTTTGGCATAGATGGCTTTTTACTTTGTATCCACTCTATCAGAGCAGCATTGCTCTTTGAGTCTGTTGGTAATCTGTATAAATGGCCAAAACATTGAATTTGTTGTTTGCTGATGAAGTTCAGTACTGATGTTGCATCCACTTTTTTGTGATGTTTGCATTTCTAAACCGGTCTCTAGCCCGACTGCCCAGCGTGTTCGTAGCGCGTTGACTACGGGTGACTATCCCTCTGTGTGTGCGGGTTCAATTCCGCGGGATGGCAGAAAAAGCCACAGATTCCCCAGATTTACGGTGTTCGTGGCACCGAACCGAAGGGTTACGATGTCCATGGCACCGAGTCGAAGAGCTGAAAAGCTCAAGTGCTTCTGGATCGGAAAAACCAAAAAACCGGTCTCTTCTTGGTACTTTTAAAACTTCGCGTAGTCACTTCATCTCTGTTGTGACAAGCAATATTTGACTCATTCACCGGAATCACCTTTACTTTCAGATTTTCTTTTTTACTGGAAGCTCCTTTTCTGTGAAATTCTTTGTTGATCACTTTAATTTTGCCATTAAATTCTGAGCAGCTTAAGGAGAAATGTATGTTTAGTCAATAGAAGACATCAACTGTAGCTACTCGCATTTTGCTTCTCTCTTCTGTTCCCACATGATTTATTGCACACTACACTCGTTCAACTGGTGCAGAATAATTGATTAATTGCTTGATTGGTTGCACTTCGTTGTATAACAATGTGGACTGATCTTTTCTTGCACAGGAAAGTCGCAGGGTAGTGCACGAACTTCTAGCACCGGGGAGGGTCCCCGGTTTAATTTCAAAGATGATGAACATTTGTGTAGGAATTTTATTTGAATCGTATTAATGAATTGTTTCAGGGTAGCGATTTTGCAGCCATCCGTTATCGATTTTCAACTACGTTCTTATGAATGTCTAATTTTGAACACAGACCTAGAATCATAATGTCCGTCTCCAATAGGACTAGAAACTCGATCTCAGCTACATTGAGAATAGGGAATTCTATAAAATATATAGATCTAATCATACAGGAAACGAACCCAGCACCTTTGCGGAATGTAGTGAGTTCTTTACCTCCACGTCACCGAGACAACCAATGCAGAATTATCAGGGAGACAAAGAATGCATTATATTACTATTCCAATGCGAATTTTTAATTTGTCACTCTGTCACTCTTTACAAGTAGGATTTTAGCTTAGTTACAATGTTATACGTTATCAGAACCCGTATACAGCAATTGGTGTGTACAAGACATATCTTAGGTTTATTTACATTAAGTATGCTATCGGATAATCATCAACTTTCTGCTATTATTGTGTACAAGACCATCTGACATTTCCAAACAGGACAGATTAATTTGTATAGTCTGTCCATTAATTCGTGAGCACGTTTGAAATTGATTTTCTCGAAAACTACCTGTTGGATCTCAGTGATTTTTTGCATGAAGCCTTAGAATATCCATGACGCTAAAATAAAGCTAACCAGTAGTCCATAGATGCTACGGATTTTGCACATCGGCGAATTCCTTTGATCTTTTATGACAATTGCAAATATGTGGGCTCAAATTTTAGATTTTACAGTATCCCTAGAATTTGTCCATGTCAATTGAATTCATAGGTGTATCTCCATATTAACTTGATAGGGTCAAGTAATTAAGTGTGTTGCCCTTTATGTGCAATCGTGAACTTGGATACAATATGCAATAGTTAGTCCTCACCTTCGGTCACCATTAGACCCCAGGGTGTCTTAACTTCACCACAAATTGTATGATGGTAGACGCATTTGGATATGGAAATGTATACGTTGCTATTTCTCAGTCTGTAATCAAAATATGATTTGTATCATCCCGAATGATTCCATGAGGTTGATAATTGTTACTGGCTGGACAAATTGTAATCCATCTCGGTGCCAGTACTCGTCTTCCTCTCGGAGCACATGTTCAACACACTTCTTCCAGAACTGCATGTCTATCATTGAGAGGGGCTCACGTGTCAGAACTTCAACATCACACATTTTAAACGTCCTGTTCTGTTCGGCAACTTGCCCTTTTACTTTAGCCCAGACAAACTCTATCGGATTGAGGTGAGCATGATATGGAGGTAGTCGCAAAGACGTGTGGCCGTATTCCGCAATGATTTTGTCAATATGAAACACCTTTGTCTTATTTGTCATCCTCACCAGGTGCAACAACTCGGGTTTCAAATATGTATCATCGAAGCTGACATTTTCCTTAGCAAGCCAAGTCCTAATTTGATCTTTTGTATTTGATGCAGTTGGTACTTTGTCTTCCGCTGATACTGCGTTGTGATAGGATGCATTATCCATTACCAAGCATGATGGTCTGTTTAGAATTGGAAGTAGATCTTTCTCCATCCAGTGCCTGAAAATATGTCCATTCATTTCTGTGTGGTAGTCCCTACCGTCGGTACTTTTGATTGGAAAATAAGTCCAGCGTCATGGACAAGACCTTCTTCACTGCTTCCTGCATGTGTTAGTATAATACGCTGGCCTTTGCTGCTTGGTATTTTTCTTTCTGTTCACCGTCTACTGATTGCCATTCTTTAGCATTGGTGTGGTGAGCATTGACCCAGGATTCGTCCAAATATACAATATCATAGCCTTGCCTCCACCGCTCACGGATCTGTCTCAGGTATTTACTTCGGGCAGCAATTAAATGTGGCTTTTCACAAATAATATTCCTGCCGCCTATAGTTTTTCTGAAGGTGAAGCCGGCGGCTCTTACAATTTTCCATAGAGTACTTTTAGAAATGTCTATGCTGCAATCTGATTGCAGTTTTAATTTCAGTTTCCTGAGAGTAACAAGTTGATTTGTCGCAAACATTTTCAAGAGCTCCTGTCTTATGACATCTATGTCAAAGTCGTCAATTGTTCTTTTCCTTCCTTGCTTGACATTAGTGCACTTTGTGTCCTGTTTAATCCATCGGGAAAAGGATTCTCTATTCAGACCAAGCGCCAGTTGCGTTCGTTTCTCAGGGTTATGAATATCGCAATATAGATGACCTCTCTTAGATTCCCTACGGAAGTGTTGGTATAGTAAAACTGTAACCTTCTGCATTGTTATAAATGTGCACTTCAGACTCATTATGAATGTGATATCAATGTCAGTTTTGATAAGCCAACAAATATGATACAATAGCTTCATACAAATAGCGAAATACGCCTATAACTATACAACGGTATCCCAATTATAACGTCATATGCTTTCCGCTTTCAAAGTCGACCGGGTTAAGTGCACGGGAGTTCTAGAAATTGTTGTTTACTCACGATATTTCAATGTTACCATAATGTATTTTTAGAACAATGCGTCTGTGTACCGTAGATCTGTTACTATTGTGTACAATCCGGTGAGGTTGATTTTAATATAACCTGAAGAAGAAATATTTCAAACTACATCAAATTTTCTTGGAAAAAATATTTCTCTAGCGTCATGGATATTCTAAGGCTGCTTGCAAAAATCACTGAGATCCAACAGGTAGTTTTCGAGAAAATCAATTTCAAACGTGCTCACGAATTAATGGACAGACTATAGTTAATTTTTTATTGAAACCGGGACATAATTTCAAACCGGCCTGGACAACGTTGCTAAACCTGGGCCAATCCCGGCCAACTGGGAAGTATGATAGGTCTATTAATAAAGCTGACACAACAGCACCCCCAAAGAGACTCATAGGTGCTTAGTTAGCCACCCCTCTTTCACTACATCCTTTCACCAGCAGGTATTGAAGGCTAAATATAACGATAATTTCCCTTGCTTGTACATTATTATTATTATTATTAATACTTCCTTATTCGACTTCGTATTACAAACTTTCCCTAACCACCAGTGTAAATCTATAAAATAGCTAACACCATTGAAAGGAACAACCCGTGGGAAGCTCTTAAACGGATTTATTTTTGCCGACGATCAGGCAATCATATCAACAACAGGTAAACAGCTACATCAACACATTAACAGATTCCAGTTAACACCCAATGAATACAATATGAGAATAAACATCAACAAAACCGAAGTAATGCCATTCATTAGAGAAGAAAACGCTTCAAATATCTACATCAACAAACATCAAATTAAAACAAGTCATAGATTTTACATACATAGGGAGCATTTTTTCTGCAAACAGAAAAATAACAAACGAAATCCAACAGGATATAAAGCTATCAAGTAAATCAAATCATAGGACAAATGGCATCAATTTTGAAATACCAACATGTCACCATGAATACTAAAGGAGCATTATTCAACACGATCTTTCTCCGTTCAAAGTTATCATCCAAGAAACGGTAGCAAAGCAGCATCAGTATGCCATCTTTATTTATATCTCAAGCACTGAAAATAAGTTCATCATTAGCAAGCATTTTAGCACTCTTGTCCCCATTAATTCCAGTATGTCCAGGTAAATATATCTACATGGGACATTGGAGGCATCAAACAACAGAGCAGCTGTTACTCTAGCAGCATAAGACAATAATATAATTAGTTATAACAAAACAAGATGACAACAAGAGCAAAAATGCATCTGGTCTATGAGAGAGAGAGAGAGAGAGAGAGAGAGAGAGAAATTTCGAAGGACTGGTAAAGGGCAAAGCTCTGCACATGACAAGCTATTTGAAGATGATATATGTATATAAATAAATGTGTGTAGTGAAAACATAGACAATATCTCACCAGTTGCTGCAGTTCGCCGTCAACCAGAAGACAAGTGTAAATATGGTGTCCATTGAGCCATTTCTGTGAGAGTAGCATGGGGTAGTGGTACCATTCACAACCAGCGTTTGCTCATTACTGTAGAGTACTGTCAGTGGAGGATTGGAAGGTTTGATGTTGGTCACTGAACACCCTTCATTGTTACCTTCCAACTGCCATTTACTAAGGGGGTGCTCTACAGACGGAAGGTTTGTTCTTCCATTGCAGATATCATGTGAGCTGCAAACACGGTTCTGAATACAGGATGAATTATTGAAGTCACGGTAGCAGTTATTTAAGCATACCTGATCAAGTTGAACTGATACCCATTGAGAGATGTTTGATATTAATGGTTCTGGAAGAACGAAAGCGCCCAGTACAACATGTGTTGTGTTGCACATAACAATAATCGCACAAAGTATTGTACTTATTTGTTTATGTCTTTCCATCTTTTATTTTTTTGAAATACAATAACACAGCCTCTTACTTTTTGCACAGTTGCTCAATATGTGCTGATTTAAGTAGGACTGAATAAGTCAGTGTTTCTTTGTATGACTTCCAAAAGGTACCAAGTGTAAACTTCAAATTGTTTCATTTAAAAATGAGTGAGAGGATGTGGAACGTGTATCTGAGTGAGTTGACTGTCTCAGCATTCGTTCTTTTGCCCCTTGCTCCTAACCAACCAAATAAACTATTCCCTTCCTGGTCTGTCAAACAGATGACTAGTCAGTTTGAGAGTTAAAGCAATGCTTGTAATCACAAGAGTTCATCAATCTGTGTGTTCATCTTTTGAATCTGGAAGCGAAAAGAAGATGAAATTAACAAAGTGTAATATAAAAAAATATAAATATTTACATACACGTGAGAACACAATAGCTTACCTTTTCACTAAACCACTAACGATATTTGTATTCTGCGTTTTCATTGCACGTAAATGACCAGTAATGCAGATCTCAACATACAGAGTATTGTCCAGCTATATGAAAACAAAATTATTAGCGTTTTGTTTCCAGATGTTTGGTTTTCATTATCAATCCTCGTCGTGCATAAGAGTTGATGAGGCGGAGAACAAAAACATCCACTCATTTTGAAATTGTGCTTTTTATAGCATAGGAATCTTCGTGAACAGTTTGTGTTTTGTCAGTCTTTGTTTTTGTAGTTATTGGTTTATCTACACTGTGAAGTCACTGATTCGCTGACAAGTTATTTATGATACTAGTGTCTTCTTACCAAGATTGCATCCCAATCGGTAGTCAGAAGTCAAGTCGAGTGTGATGCCAGTTTCTTCTTCCCAACATTGCATCCCCGTCGGTGGTCAGAAGCCAAGTCGAGTGCGATGCCAGTTTCTTCTTCCCAAGATTGCATCCCGTCGGTGGTCAGAAGTCAAGTCGAGTGATGCCAGTTTCTTCTTACCAAGATTGCATCTCCGTCGGTGGTCAAGTCAAGTCGAGTGCATGCCAGTTTCTTCTTCCCAAGATTGCATCCCGTCGGTGGTCAGAAGTCAAGTCGAGTGAATGCCAGTTTCTTCTTCCAAGATTGCATCCCGTCGGTGGTCAGTAAGTCGAGTGTGATGCCAGTTTCTTCTTCCCAAGATTGCATCTCCGTCGGTGGTCAGAAGCCATGTCGAGTGCGATGCCAGTTTTTTCTTCCCAAGAATACATCCCCGTCGGTGGTCAGAAGTCAAGTCGAGTGCGATGCCAGTTTCTTCTTCCCAAGAATACATCCCCGTCGGTGGTCAAAAGATCACCATTTAAAAAAAAAACCACCGATATTATTATGACTCCCTTATCAAGTTAAATTGATACTCTATGAAATTGGGGAGGGGGGTGGACGAGTAATATCTGACCCCCAACTCCTTAATGACAGATCAGATGGGTTCCCATGTTACAGTAAAACACAGTAGATGTAATACTATAAAGTATGGTCTTCATTACTAAAGTCTTATCATTATTAACCAACATCTCGCCAGAATATTGGGCAATATTTGTTTCAGGTTATCGTAGTTTGAATTGAAAATAACAACCCAAAACTAAAATAATTGTGTTGTTACAGAAATTGCAATGAAAAACTGATATATTGTTACAAACAATTTCAGCGCTATGTTCAATGGGGTTGCTGAATTGAAATATTAATAGGATTACTAATAATATGTTGTAGACATATGTCCTATTTGGGTTGCTAAATTGAAATATTAATATGATTACTAATAATTTAAATATGTTGGTAGATATATGTCATATTTGGAAAGTCTTTGTCTGAATTGAAATATTAATATGATTACTAATAATATGTTGTAGACATATGTCCTATTTGGGTTGCTGAATTGAAATATTAATATGATTACTAATAATATGTTGTAGACATATGTCCTATTTGGGAAAGGAAGTGAATCGCAGAGAGAATGAAATCAGCTCTTTTGAAGCCAGCATGTCAGCTAGCTATTAATGTAGGGAAATCTCAACGCGGAAGAGAAATTTCAACCAAGAAATGCAACTATTTGGTCATTAATTATTGTGTACTTGAACCTATGACCCTAGCCTTACCAGACTACGGTTATCGATTTTCTATAACGTTTTCTGTGCACGTATCCATCTGAAATAGATATACCGTATCACGATTGTTGAATTTGTGCCAATAATGTGACAAAGTGACATAAGACTACATATACATACCTCTAAAAGTGGAAAGATAAGGGTTGAGTAATTCAGATTAGCAATGACGTGTTGACATAATAAAAATTAAACTAGGAACATTATGGAATGGAACTGATAGGTAAACAAAGATCATAATACTAAGAGAATGTATATTCCCAGTGACAATGTATGGTATGAAGCATGGACATTTAATAAATCAGTGGAAAAACATATGTGCTTTTGAATATAAGTGTTAACAAAATGTCATTCTTATATTATGAACAGAGATAGAGGAAAATATATATATATCCTGAAAGAACTCAAAGTTAAAAAAAAACTTGCTAGGCTAATGCTACAAATAATAATGAGAAAATTGAAGTATTTTGGACATATAAAGAGACAAGCAAGGTTGGAGTAGACCATTGTGGAAGGGGCATCTCGGCAAAAGAGGGGAGGTGAAGACATCGGAGATGGATTCAGGATGTAACTAATGATTTGAACATGACGGCTGCAGAGGCGGAACATCTGGCCTATGATAGAGAGACATTCCGAAGGACTGTTAGGGTGGCAAAGTTCCGCTCAGGACAAGCTATTTGATGAATGATGTATCTAGTTGCGTATCCCATGTAGCGTTGTGAGAATTTAAGTAACAACTGTTGGCATAAATATATCGCAACAATTGCTATGAGCCCGTGATATTGCTATAAATATTTAATGTGTTTGTTTATTTCTATATCGGCAGTATCAATTGGGCAATGATACAGAGGACGACAGAGAATGGTAATTGGGGACAGTATTCATAATATTATTCGAAGAGAAGGTTTAGAAAATTTGGTGACAACAGGTACAATTCAGAGAAGGAGAGATCGTGGAAGACAATGCGAGAAGATGTTGGATTGTCTGAAATCGTGGTTCGACAAAAGATCGACGTCAGAACTGATTACTTGCACCAAGGAGAGAGTTGTGAGAGACATGATCGCCTACGCCGGCAGGCATGACACTTGGTTGATTGATTCACGACACGAAAAATTAGCAATAACCGAGCTGTCATTCTAATATGTTCCATCTAACCAGATGATGTCTGAGCTATATGGAAAACAACAATACGCAAATATGTAGAATTTGTTGAAGAAACACTTAATAATGAGTTTGATTGATAGAAAAACAAGCGTAAACTCAGTCGTTACAGTTAAGAGACACTTAATAATGAGTTTGATTGATAGAGAAACAAGAGTAAACTCAGTCGTTACAGTTAAGAGACACTTAATAATGAGTTTGATTGATAGAGAAACAAGCGTAAACTCAGTCGTTGTCACAGCTACATAGTTGTCAAATGGCGGTCTGTAAAGACAGCCAAAAAAGTTTTTAAAACTAATAGTCAGGCTAAACCTGTTTGTTGTACATATTGCTTATACTCTAGTTTATTACAAGATTAGTCTTCTGTTCATTTATATATATATATATATATATATATATATATATATATATATATATATATATATTTTTTATGGTGTGTGTGTATGTTTATGTGATAATCAATATTTCCAATTTGACACGCACTTACAGAAACACCCCACGCAAATACACATTTTGCTTGCTCACCAAGTGCAATGATGATGGTCCTATCAATCAATCAATCAATGAAAACATTTCGATCCGTTATTTTGTTCGTGGGGTATTTGTTCTTTAAGCCTTTCATATTTCGTTCATCTTATTCATAAAGACTCATTTGGTGATCTTGTGTCCTTCATCCACACATTTATTTACAACCAATGCACAGTCTTTCATATTCCACACGAATCTTGATCTAAGACATCATCGTGTGCCGTGTCGACTGATCCCCCCATATACTTATGTCCAAAGTGCGGATAATAGGTTGGAAAGTTTACATTTGTGTTTTGTGTAGTCCATAATTTGTAGTCCATAAAAGTGTAGTCCATAATTTGTTTCTCTGACATTTTCTGTCTCGTCTACTTTTGAATTTTCCTGTTTCCGTTATGTGTTTTAAACTCCCATGTCTCATGATAAATTCTCAAAATGACACATACATACTTGCATCTTTAATCAGATGAGGCTGTGTATACATGCTACTGATGCTGCTGGTAGCTCGACGGTTACGCATTTTTCTCTTCTGTTCTTCTAGCTGAATCGTATGTCTCGTGCCCCTCATGATAATTACTACATTATTAACTAAGCACCTCCAACTTGGCTTAACTCACGTCATGCGAATACTAGGTGCTAAAATGTTCTATCTATCGCTTAACCCATTCGCTATTCTGAGCTGATATACTGCCTTGTGGCACTTTTTAAGATGACTCAAAACCAGTATACTGGTTATTTCAGTATACATGGCCATATAACCATGTCCAAACAAAGGGTTACATAAGTTAATTCAACGACTCTGTTTAGTTACGAAAAGGAGCAAATAATTCTCATAAATAATGTATTATTTGTATTTGCAGCACTAAGGAAATAGTAAAAATATAAATAAACTAGCTAATTAACCCGGCTTCGCTCGGATTCGATAACGTAGGTAACGGGAATTTAGATTATTTAAAAAATTGTTTTAATAGTACTATTTTGTTTTAATTCTCAAAAATTACATAATTATTGCGTAAGTTATATTTATTTCTAAGTGAGAGCCTGATAGTAAACAACATTCCTTGTTTTCCCGTCGTTTGCAAGCATATATATACATTGTTTCCACTTTCAACCCTAGACATGCCACATATAACTGACCATGGTTAAAGCAGACAGATCTCAAATTAATCCCAGCACATTGTTTACTACAGGCACGCTTTAAGTACGCTTGTGTTGACCGGTCGGAACTATGTCAGCACATATTGCAATTTTACTGTCGTCCGCGGGCAACACTAATCTAATGCCGTCTTGAAACTGCTGACATAGCTTTTGCGTGTATGTAGCATACGTTGAATAGCTAATAAGTTATTTTGTTTAAAGGGGAAGTAATCCTGCTTATGTGGTCATTTTAGTGGTTATATCCCTTTAACTGGTATACCACCCTATCACCACGTGGTAAAAAACGTGGTTAGTCATCACGAAATCGATTCATTGTAATTTAATTGTAAAGCTAATATTGATCCGATTTCGACACAGTTTCTTTAGCTAATCTTAACTTTTGAAGATACAATTTTGCAGAAAAAATGGTGAATATTGGATGTAAATTGAGGCAATGTATACCCGGGCACACATTGCGACACTTAGATTTATATATAGAGATGATCTTAAAGAAGTCAAGTCAAAGACTAAAGCTAGTTAACGAAACAAATCACACACAAAACATAATTTATCAAATTATTTCTTGTTTCTTGTCAACACAAAAAAAAACCGAAATATCAGTGTGAACTTGTATTGTGTGTAAATTTCTAATTTTTAAAAAACTGCAAACTTCGGGTACATTTCTATTTTTTTTCAAACCCGGAAGCTATATAAGAAAAAGCAATAACAGACTCATAAAACTAGGTCAGAGTAACATCTTTTGTTTTGTTTCAGAGTAAGGTGGCATTTAGTTTTGACAGCTTGTAGTTCTGTATTATGAGACTAAGTTTTTTAAAACGGTTTAAAGGCAAATGGTTGACTTCACTGCACCAGGTTTCCCCTTATGGCTCGGTCCCTGACTGCAGAAATGGCATGCCCTCTGCTGAAAGTGTTGCCTAGCAGCATGGACTCCGTAGCTTCAGCACCAATCTTGTTAATCTCAACACAACAATACACACACGTACACACGATGTCATGTAATGAGTGGCTACAGAACTGACTTCACTGACTTCATCATTCCATTCCGGTGAGTAACTATGTGTCCTCTGATCTCGTTCTTACAAAGGAAGATACAAGCTGTAGTACATTACCTCTGTAGCATCGTCGAAGGATCCCGATGTAATTTAGAAGATAGTGAAAATATTTTGTGGTTTTTTATTTTTCAATCCTTGCAGTGAATTTTTCTTGGGCAGCGGCTTTCCATCTTGCTCTCCTCGATTTTGAACTACCAAGGGTTCTTTTACGTCATCAACTAGAACACGGGACTTAGGTTTTTTTTGTCCGTCTCCGATAGGACTAGGAACTCGATCGCACCTACATTAAGATCAGGGACTCTCTGGAAAAATATCCCGATGGCTCCATGAGGAGCTAATCTAATCTTGAGAACGAACGACCACTAACCTAATCTAGATCTTTGAGAACGAAACGTGAACACCTAACCTAATCTAGATCTTTGAGAACGAAACGTGACCACCTAACCTCTACGACACAGAGATCCCAACACTTCTGGCTAGCATCAATAAATACAGGTAATTATAAAAGTATAATGATGGTTGTTGCATCTTCTGCTCTTTCCACGTGTGGTCTTTGTTCCCACCTGTACACACAACATCTTACGTAACCTGCCTCTGACCCTTTCCGATTGACCCGCCAACCGGTAACCTAATAGTCTTCCTATTTCCTATCCATTCTATCATTCACGAGATGCTGACCTAGGAGCAGGTACGTATGCCAGTATCTTTTGATTCACATCATTTGTTAGTATTATGTTTTAGTTAATTAAGTTTTTTGTGTAAGTTTGTTGTTCTTGATAAAGGTCTACGCACCGAAACGTTGAGTGTTTTTTTATATTTTATAATTAATTTTCCCTTCTTATGTAATACTGTATATACCTGTTTTTGCTCAATCGCTTGGTCTATATCAACAGCAACAAAATAAACCCATAATTTATATCGTCCCACTTTAAATTCAACAATATACACATACAAATAGTGAATATATTTATGTCGTTTGTAGTTAATATAATATATTAACTAAAAACTCATATAGATATTAATGTCTGTATTAAACCAGAAACTTAGATAGATTTAATATGTTTTTTCAAACTACAAAATAACCTGCAATTAGTATGTCAAATCACAAGCACACCTGCAGTTAATATTATATCCAAACTAGGTTATTATTATTAAGTTGTTGTCAAACCATAAACTCGTCTACAATTAATATTTATCACAAATGAACTTCAACTTAGTATTTATAAAACTACTGTGAACAAAACTACAGGTTGCAACTTACCTGTTCACAAAATCGGGTGTACATGATCAGTGAGTGTGTCACAAATGATTCTTGCCTTTCCTTGGTTGATTCTACATGACAATATCGATCTCGACGTCAACACAGATCGATTTTACACTGAACCAAAATATCTTCCACGTCCTTCTATAAAAATGAACTCAGGTGTGAAGTAGTTATATATGATTTTTTACGTGTTTACCGGTACGATCGAAAACTATATAACTGGCCATCTGATAAATTAACAACAGAACATATTGTCAATGTTTATATTTAGTTCATATAATTCGTGTACACCATTAAGTAAATCACCGATAGTTGAACTCTAGTTATGCTACACAAATAAAAAAAACTGTGAAAATAGTAAAGGGTAAATATTCACTTTCTATGTAAAGCAAATCACGTTCTTTATTAGATCAAGTCTATAATGAAAATTGATTTACTGTTCATGTGTAAGGATGAATCATTCTCATCAACAGTGTTCATCATCATCAGGTGATGTGCCGGCTGGCGTAGGTGATCATAGATCTCCACAAATCTCTGTCTCTGGTGTTTGCTGTAATCTCAGAAGTTGATGCTCTTCCGTGCCGTGAAGACAGGTTGTCCAAAATTGTATCTCGCTGTCTCGTCTCCCCTATATTTTACCGGTTGTTACAATGTGTTCTAAACCTCCTTTCTCATCACATGAAATGATGGCTGCCTCTTTCTTATATTGATAATAAGCTTTCTCTGTGTCTTGACCTCATTCAACACCTTCATTTTAGCAGTCCATTTGTTTTTTCATCATTCTTCTGTAAAACCACATCTCTGTGACCCTCAGAGATTGTTTCCATCTGTTTGTTGATGTTTTGTCTAGTAAAAGTGTTAGATATATATTAACTCTAAAATGACGGATACAAAATAAACATTGTATTACTTAGAGAAACCGATTCGGTTTCTGCGTTCATGTTGAAAACATGATCGATATTTGCTCTCAATCTGAACTCTGCGCTACGGATCCAGTTACTGCTAGTGAAGAATGATTCCTAGACTTTAGCAGGTGAGACTCTAATTAGATATTTCTACGTAGTTCTTAGAATTACAGGTAAGCATGGGATCTTTGAATATTAATACTAGAAAACTCAGATCGTTCATTGCTGTTAAAAACTGTGTCCGTTCTTTGTAACTATTTACTTATTCCTTTCCGCTCCTCGTAGAGCATAGGGTCTCAACAGTTGTTTGTTACTTTTCCCAATCTATGGCTATCTTCTTTATGGACTTCCAGGGTATTCCAACATTTCTCGTAGAGCATAATGCAACAGTTGTTTGTTACTTTTCCCAATCTCTGGCTATCTTCTTTATGGACTTCCAGGGTATTCCAGCACCCCTCAATTCCTCAAGAAGTCTCCATCTCCAGGTATGTTTATACCGTCACCTTTTCCTTGCGAACTTCACTCAATTGTGTCCTCGACGGTGTCCTCCGTAGCGTATGCCCAACCCATCGTAATTGTCCCTGTATAACCTGGGTCATCATGGGTTCATGTTTTGTTCTTATCCACAGGTCTGTGTTTGCAGCTCTGTCATACAATCTCAATCTGGAAATAGGCTGAAGACATCTGTTGACAAAGATCTGAATCTTATTTGTATTTAGTTTGGTGACTCGCCATGTTTCCGAGCCATACAACAACATAAATGTAATATTTGAGATAATATTATTCAAATACCATTCTAATGGAAGTGCATTACGTACAAATAGCACATAGACTAGTATTTTGTTATGGGTAGATATACAAACAGTAGATTTCTCTTAGAGATCAGTTTAGAAAGCAAGGAAAATGTTTTTGAAAGATGAAGATGGAAATGTCTGGGGCGTGTTATAAGAATGAACATTCTTGCGAAATTAGTCATCACTTGGACACAGGAGAGGGAAAAAAAAGGAGACCCAAAAGAACTTAAAGACGCGCAATGGAAAATGAAATGGATGTGCTACACCTCGTATATAGAATACTACGTTGAAGGCAGCAAAAGAGAAAGACGCAGTAGCAAAGAAAATGCGTGTTTAAGCTTCATGTCTCAAGACATGACGAGAATTAACTAAAGAAAAATTCTACGAGCGATGTGGCAACAAGCAAAACTAGGAAACAATGTCAAATTGAAATATAACACTTCCTACCAGTCTCAATACCAATGTATAACACTTCCTACCAGTCTCGATACTAAAATATAACACTTCCTACCAGTCTCAATACTAAAATATAACACTTCCTGCCAGTCTCGATACTAAAATATAACACTTCCTACCATTCTTAATAATGAAATATACTCCGCTTTTAACGTTCGATGTAACAGCACTGACTCACAACTCCAGTCTTAATGCTACATCAAAATACAAATACAATCACTGGTTAAACACAACCATTGAATACTTTTAAAGTGTGTACCTGGTCTCAGCGGCGTCACCAGGTGATTATGTGCAGATATGAACCGCGCAGGATGATATCTTCGCAGTGGGTAGCACGATTCAGTCTCTATAAAATGTGTGTGCATTCTTAAGCAAAAATTGTATTAGTTATCCCCTTTAGCCTTCTGAGCCGATATACTAGCTTGAAGTACTTTATAAGATGACACGAAGCCAGTACATACTGATTATTTCAGTATACTTTACAATATAAATGCGATCGAAAGTAAAAAAAAAGTGCAGAGTGAATGGGTTAAGTACAACTTAATAATAATTTGAAGACACACATTGAACTTGATGAAGTAATTTACACACAATTTCGCAATGTTTATGTCAGAAAAGAAAACTTCTGATTTACTTGGGATATTCATTAGGGGATGAAATGTGTGTGTGTTTGGTAGTGTCGGTTTTAGTTTTCTGCGGTGTCGTTGGATAGGTAGCTCGCAGGCCATTGGTGGCTGTTAAGTCCGATACATCAGTGAAACTGTCATAATTCTCCCACCTAAATGAGGCAAGTCTCCAGAGATGAGATTGCATCCTGGAATAGAGCCGACAGTTCTGCTGAGGGATTCTCTAGCGTCGAGTAGGGAAAAAATGCGCATAGCGTAATTACAATGCGAAAACACGCTTTCGGACATCAAACTCAGGTGTCGCCACTGCCCTGTCGCCCGAGCAGGTCGCGTTATGTGTAATTGTTCTGTGCTGATTCAGTCCTCTCGCACTGTTCCACTTCAGTAGCTTTGTTTACACGCGGCTTGTGTTAGCTGACACAAACTGAAGCTAGTGTGCCTAATTCTTGTACCAGTAATACAATTTATAAGAATCAAACAGATATTAAAGAAGAAATTGGAAAAAATTATTGACTGTATTTATTTTTCCTTTTTAGTCTATACACTTCCAATGTAACATCAAGGAACTGGAATGGTGTGTGTGTTTTTTCCCCTAAGAATTCAAAATCCTCATTATGAGAAAATCTGAAGTAGGTCGAAAGAAAAACATTGAATATGATATTTATTTTTTCGATCTAGAAACACTTGAGCTTTCAGCTCTTCGGCTCGGTGACATGGACATCGTAACCACCCGGTTCGGTGCCACGAACACCGTAAATCTGGAAAACCTGTGGCTTTTCTGCAAGCCCGTGGAATTGAACCGCACTCATAGGGGGCTTGTCACCCGTTTTTCAACGCGCTAAAAAAACGCTGGGCAGGCGGGCACTGAATATGATTAAAGAAAATACTTTTTCAAAGTGCTCAGCAGAACAAACCAGGGTGTTCAAGATTAAAGCAGCCCCATTGACAAATCGAAAGTTGCCAGATAATCTATCGCGTTATGTTTATGTACTATTTAAACCGGTTCTGACTAGCTCGTTTTACGTCACATTTGTTCATCGCCCCTTCCCGCACTACAATTACATACCGTCACATAACCTTGACCTATACTACGTCATAACTGAACCTTCTCATTTTCATACATAAATGCTAGATTGACTCCATTCACAGGCTGCTATTATCTTGAACACCCTGTATTTCGCATACGTACCGGACACTGCAAACTCAATATACACATAAAGGCAAGGCACAAGCCAAACAGCTCTCATCAATGTCAACAGGTGGAACAGACACCGAAGCATGTCCTGCAAGACAGTCCTCTCCTGTGTGAGCTGAGGAGCAACATGTGACCATACTCAGTCGACCTAAAACTTACCTTTAGTGAAAACTGATAGACATGAAACTGAATGCCAGTTTGTGATCCATACGGAATCAAGCGCATGACCAGAGATCACTGAAGATGAATGGTGTCGACAAATAATAAATAAAATATACCAGACATCATGAACATTTTGCTAGTAGTAAAAGACGCTTGATTAATCAACACAGAACAAGAGTGATCAGTCACCTTACGCTGATTAAAATGTTGAAAAGGAGACCTGAGCACCTATCACCTATAGACCCGTGCGGACTGCAATGATGATGATCCTCACTAGTCACTATGTAAAAATATGTTTCGGGACATGATCAATTGATTTCATCATTGCACTTCAGTGACTTACAATGTGTGTTCCGATCTCTTTCTGACACACAAAATGTTAAGCAGCAGAGCATGAACTCCGTTGCCCAATCGAGGGTTCCGTAGTAAGTTTGCTAATCAATTATTATAATGTGTGAAAGAAATAAAAACTGAGTTTAAAAACAAAAGAATCTTAGGATTTAGCACATTTCTGTCTGTAAGTAAAATAACGACGTTTCGTCTTTGCTACATCATTTTACTGCAATTTTCCCCTTCTATCAATATTTAAATAGCAACAACTCACACATTTGTTTATTGTGTGTTGGTGAACTCTGGTTGCCGACTGATTAAACAAAGGCAATTTACATTTTCTGATAGTAGCGTATATATATGTTATACTGTACTGAGCATCGATTATATGACTGTTCGGAAATCAAGGACAATAAAAAATAAACATTGTTAAATATTGTAGTAGGGAATAAAGTAAATAACATAATCGTTGTTCATTATCCGACGCATATATATCACACGTCACGTCTGCTAAAAGAGACTTATGAAATAGACACATATAAGTAAGATTGAGAGAGACGGATGTCAAGACTGGTACAGCCTGAAAAGAGTGACATATCAAATATGCACCAAACAAATTTATTCATTTCCATCGAAGTGGTGAGCCGCTGGACGCTGCTGGTTTTATTGAGACGATGATCGGAGCATATATGGACATGTCCGGAGTGCTAAGATGATAGTTGTCATGTAACTGATAACTGATAGCCTATAGGTCAGTCGTGAGGTCGATTCTATTAGTAAAAGGATAGTTATTACTCTCTAAATCGTACCATTCAGAATCATTGATATAAAAGCGTTAAGTCAAAACGTATATCCCTGGGCATGCAGGAGTCAGTGGTAATGAACGTGCTAAAAGAATGGATGTCTCGGCTAAGATATCAGAGGAAGCTGCAATGTACCGAAATGACATTTTTAAAGCATTCACAGTCTTTCCTAAGAGATGAGTTTCAAGGTTATGAGTCCCAATCGCTGACCAGATTGAGAGAGATGGGTGTCGATACTGATACAGCCCGAAAAGAATGCTATACCAAATATGCAAAAAAGATGTATTAATCAACATCGAATTGGCGTGTTATGTCGATCTACGTTGGTAAATTTGTTGAGACGCGAATCATGTTATCAGACGATTCATGTTTGTTATCTTCTCAATATTATGCAAAAGTTAAACTAAATCACTTCCACACAAGTTGACTACGCAGAAATCTGAGAATGAAAGGGGAGAACAAATTTCCAGATATCGAAGTCCTCATGAAAACCAAGATTCCAAGTATACATATTATGTTGCAGAAGACCCATGTGAGATGGTCTCAGGACACGTTGCTCAGATACCTGGTAAACGCACTTAAATGTTTGGGGACAAACGACTAGTTGATGTTTGGGGACAGACGACAATTTTGTTTGGACAAGAAATTGATGTTTCCGAGTTGTTGTTTGGACCCAGAAGCACGAGTTTATGTTTGGGGACAGACGATCAACTTCGGTTGGGCACAAACACCGTAATCTGGGGAACGTGGTTTTTGGCACACGACGGAGTTAACTTGCACAACCAGAGGATGTATGGGGCAACGACAAATTATCTGGAACAGACGACTGGAGCAATGCGAAGTTTCCGTTTAAATTGTCTCTAAAATGCATTGATATAGACACCACCTAATCCAATATGCCTGGACGTCAAGCAACATGGAGAAGAACGGTGGAGAGAGAGTTGAAGGAGTGTGGCCTGACGTGGAGACGGTTGGTAGAAAGGCAGCAGAACGGCAACAGTGGAAGTCTCTTGTGGAAGCCTTATGTGTCAATCGGGACACGAGAGAGATATATATATAGTCATCCGATATACTAAACAGAAGTAATAGACTATAAAGGTAATATACTATATATACAGGGTGTTCAACATAAAAGTAGCCTCGTTGTTAAGGAAGCCTGTCGTCAAGTTAGCCAATCTGGCATATGTTTATGAGAAATGAAAAGTTCAATTATGACGTAATGTAGATCAAGTGAGAAGTCTTTTGCTATGGTGTGTAATTATTGTGCCGGAAGGGGTGATGAACAAATGTGTCATGTCTTGTCAACATTCCACAGTATGGGCTGTGAGTCAGTCACCTCAAATATTTGACGAATAATCTGAACAAAACACAAAGGACTTGTTTTAAAAAAAAGTAAACTACTGTAGGGAGTAATTTCTTTTCAGTTTAATTATTGACATCACACAACAATCTGGGCCTCAGAGAAGATGCTGAAAATGGTCTCCATTTGCGCTGATACATGTTTGGCTCTAGTAACGATGTTCATGTACACGTTACGCAAAATGGTCACGTCAATTGTTTGGAAAGCAGTTTGAATATTTTCTCTGAGTTCATCCAATGTATGAGGGTTTGTTTTGTACACAACCCCTTCAAATAGCCCCAAAGAAAAAAATCACACGTAGATAAATCAGGGGAGCGTGGAGGCCATAAACCTTTGCTGACAGTCCTTTCCTCTGTGGGATTGTGAACATGGTATAGTGATAATTTAGATGTGTGACAAGTTGCACATCTTGCTGGAAGAAACAGTTTCTCTCCTCATCATTATTTAACTGTGAATCAAATTCTTCAAATAATTCACATCTAATATATACGTCTTAACCAGTGTTAATTCATTCTGTGTTTTCAACAAATATTGGAAGCATTCCAATAATCCGACTCCCGGAAACAGCACACTATACCCCGATTTTAGGGTCATGTACTGATTTCTCATGCAGGTGATGAGGATTTTCTGTGCACCAATATCGAGTGTTCTGTGAGTTAACTTGACCAGACAAATGAAACCATGCTTCGTCACTCATGAAGTACAAATGGGTCTAATTCACCATGAACAATCTTTTGAGAAGCCATTGACAATAATCGACACGTTTCCTTGTTGCTCGTCTTTCAATTCCTGTGTACAAGTTACACGATATGGTTTGAAATGTAGCGAGTGAAGAATACTACGACATGATGTGACTTTCAGACTGCTTTGTTGTGCTAATTTACACAAAGATTTCTGGGGACTTATTAGAATTCTCTGCTGAATATCAGCGACAGCCTCTGGAGTCCTGACTGATGGTAATCTATGCCTTTTGGCATTAGTTACAGAACCTGTTGAACGCCATTTCGATACCAACCTCTGTATGCTGCATTTTGCAAGATTTTTGTAATTCTTTCTTGAATATAAAACTGCATTATTAGAGCTGAGCTATCTCGAATGGCGAGCAGACGATATGACGAACTAGTCAGAACCGGTTTAAATAGTAAATATACGAGATGCAATGAGTACCTGGCAAATTTATATTTATCACTGGGGCTGCTTTTAAGTTGAACACCCTGTATATATATATATGGCCATATCCGTCTGTACATACTGTCCTTTGACAAGTATTTTACAGTGACAACTTCTGAGATAACATAGCACTGTTAACGTAACCTTCTCTTTCTCTCTCTCTCTCTCCCGCCCCGTTCCTTGCTGTAATATACTTATTATTGATATCGTTCTCTTCTTCCGCTTTCAAAAAGGAACATTCCACTTTCAGTATTGTACTCCCATCCCATCCCACTTCTTCATCATAAGTTACTGTAGCTGTATTACACATACTAACAAGTAACTTACCTCACCACCCGCCAACTATAAACTACTATGCAATGAAGGCCACATAGAAAGTAAAGTAAAATTTACCTACCTATACAGAACAGTGATATCCTACCATCTCAGGTAAGATACAAACTGAGTTACTTCCATCACCCTAACAGAAAATATCAAAATAAGATAATACATGTATTAATATATCACAAGATTCTGTCATTTCTTTCTGATTATGAAATCTTCTTATAGAAGTCAACAATATTCTCACGATCTTGAATCACAAACTATTATCAACAACAGGACGATAAGACTTAGTGACATCACTCAGTTTCCCTACTTCACATTTTCCTAGCCTTATTTAGTTACAATAGCTCTTCAGGTTTCTTTTTAGGCCAGGTTTTTTTGTTATATTCTTAAGACGGTTGCCTACCAAGGTAAATACGTGTTAAATTAGACCAGGTACAGGCAATGTGCTTACTTAGTCCCAATGTAAAACAAGTGTGCATACATATAAATTGGCAGTGCTTGTGTTCTGTAACAGGATAACTATGCAGACTGAACAGCTAGAATGTCAATAATGACGTAACACATGATAGTTATACAGTCTGAAGGGTTAGAATATCAATAATGACGTAACACATGATAGTTATACAGTCTGAAGGGCTAGAATATAATTAATGACGTAAAACAGGATAGTTATGGAGTCTGAACGGCTAGAATATCATTAATGAAGTAAAACAGGATAGTTATGCAGTTTGGGTGGCTAAAGTATCATTATTGACGTAAACGAGGATAGCTAAATAGTCTGTAGGATTACCTTATCAATGACGGGAAAATGAGATAACAATGCTGTCTCAAAAGCTAATGTATAGTAAGTGATGTAGCGATCAGAAAACTGCAGTTTGATAAGTATATTTCAGTATATCCCATTGTTTGTTTGTTTGATTGTTTATATTCTTTCTTATCAACCAAGGTAACCACTCTTTGTAGTTTTTGTGGTTTGTGTACTTGAACTTGATAACGTTGCGCCTCAGTTAGATCACTTTGACATGTAGGATATGTACATCAGAATTTCGACCAAAATATATACACATTATCCAACTGGGCACACATTTTTCATACCTCGTGGTATATAGGGTAATACAGTGTTAGGCCTGTATTTTTAATTGACCGTCGGCACACGATGAGTGATGCCTTTACTTTCCCAGAGCATGTCTGGTACCCAGTTTAGGCTGGGTCGACCTGAGAGCCGTCGCGGTCGGGAAAAATTCCACGCGTACTTCGGGAGTTGAACCCAGACCACCAGCCTTGAGAAGCGAGTTCACTAACAACTACGCTACCGCGGCTCCTGCACACATTTGTACAGATGGTTAACTAAGATTTTACACCCAAAAAACATACCACTTTAAAGTACCACATCTGGTGTTATACTGTAGCATGTTATCAGATCTGATTGGTCACAGAAAGGTCGTCAGAGCTTTGTCATGCCAGATAACTTTGACAAAAAAATGTAACAGAAAAATCTGATTTGATTTATCATTGACTTTTGTCAAATGTTACAATATATCAAACATATCAAATGTTACCAATAATCAAACATATCAAATGTTACCAATATATCGAACTTTTATCAAATGTTACCAATATATCGAACATATCAAATGTTACCAATATATCAAACATATCAAATGTTACCAATATATCAACCATATCAAATGTTACAATATATCAAACATATCAAATGTTATCAAATACAAACATATCAAATGTTACCAATAATAAGCATATCAAATGTTACAATATATCAAACATATCAAATGTTCCCAATATATCAAAATATCAACTGTTACCAATATACGAACATATCAAATTTGACAATATATCAAACATATCAAATGTACCAATATATAAGCATATCAAATGTTACCAATATATCAAACATATGTATGAAGAGAAGTAAATATCGAATAATATATATGATATGAATGAAGGACATTATATTACGATTTTAGATAAAAAGACATAAATCCAATAAGTTATTAAATAAAGGGTATCAAGAAAAAGCAACATGTACATGAATCTAAGATTTAAGGCAGGAAATGTCAGGCAAATAATGAACATAAAATAGGAGATTCATAGAAGATGAAACAGAGAAAATTTGGTTAACATTAGTAACAATCTTTATGAAAAGAAGATGGAGAAGTGATGAGTTAAGAAGAGAAGAAATTATCAAAGAACAACAAATAAGGCAATGAAGTGATAAGCAAAGGGTTCAAGAAAGAAAGAACACGACAGGGAAACTCTGAAACAAACTTTACTGAGAGAAGCAAGAAATCAGGACAACTATTACAATCGGTTCAAGAATGGTTCAGAAGAAAAGAACACGACATGGAAACTCTGAAACGAACTTTACTGAGAGAAGCAAGAAATATTGAACTCACTTTCTTCTTACTTTCTTTCTTTCTTTCTTTATTTCTTTCGTTTCTCCAATCCTGTTTTGCTGCACAGCGTCAGGATAAGAAGAAATTTCTAGAAAGGACTTTTGTGTGTGCTTAGTAAAAACTGTGTCTTTCGTCGCCTCTGTTAACTCCGAGTTCATCTTTTGCGTGGTCGGTCTTTTGCTTTGCATCTACTGTATGGGAGTAATATTGCTCTTTGAGTCGTACTGTCTGTTGGTAATCTGCTTGTGTGGCCGAACCATTTCATTTGTTGTTTCTTGATGAAGCTCTGTACTGATGTTGCACCCACTTTATTTCGGGTGTCTTCATTTCTCAGCCGGTCTCTTCTTGATACTCCCAGCATTCTGTGTATACACTTCATTTCTCAGCCGGTCTCTTCTTGATACTCCCAGCATTCTGTGTATACACTTCATTTCTCAGCCCGCCCAGTGGTTACTCGGGCCCAAATTTGGTGTAAAGAATAGAACTACTGTTACCTGCCATGCATTCGTAAGAGGCGACTAAGGAGGTTTCTGAAATCGGATGCACATGTCCTAAACGTGTAGAAGTCTATGTTTAGGGGCCTACTAAACCAATTGCAACTTATACACGTTCTTGAAAGATCAAACATATCCAGAGTGATTAATATTGGTCAAAGCAACGCGAACCAGAGCAAAGATTTCTCAGCCGTCTCTTCTTGATACTCCAGCATTCTAGTATACATTCATTTCTCAGCCGGTCTCTTCTTGATACTCCCAGCATTCTGGTATACATTTCATTTCTCAGCCGGTCTCTTCTTGATACTCCCAGCATTCTGCGTATACACTTCATTTCTCAGCCGGTCTCTTCTTGATACTCCCAGCATTCTGCGTATACACTTCATTTCTCAGCCGGTCTCTTCTTGATACTCCCAGCATTCTGTGTATACACTTCATTTCTCAGCCGGTCTCTTCTTGATACTCCCAGCATTCTGCGTATACACTTCATTTCTCAGCCGGTCTCTTCTTGATACTCCCAGCATTCTGCGTATACACTTCATTTCTCAGCCGGTCTCTTCTTGATACTCCCAGCATTCTGCGTATACACTTCATTTCTCAGCCGGTCTCTTCTTGATACTCCCAGCATTCTGCGTATACACTTCATTTCTCAGCCGGTCTCTTCTTGATACTCCCAGCATTCTGCGTATACACTTCATTTCTCAGCCGGTCTCTTCTTGATACTCCCAGCATTCTGCGTATACACTTCATTTCTCAGCCGGTCTCTTCTTGATACTCCCAGCATTCTGCGTATACACTTCATTTCTCAGCCGGTCTCTTCTTGATACTCCCAGCATTTGCTATACACTCATTCTGTCGTGACTAGTTTTAATCTATCATTTGATGTCGGCTTCCAGGTTTGAAACTGATAGCATAGAATTTGAAGAAGGGTTGTGTTGAGCAATGCTCTTTTTGTGTTCATGGTGATATGTTGGCATATTTATTGAAGATATCACTTCTCTAGAAGATATTGAAAGAGTTGCCCAGGACTGAGTGGAATGGATAAACTACGTGTATGCTCTGTGTAACGTATAACAGTACAAGAGGACTATAAACAGTTCAGAATTTCCAAGGTTCGAAATCCCCAGTGTCGAAAATCCCAGTCACAATGGTGGGTTAAACTATCGAGGGTTGAAATAATGTTCTGGAATACTAATGTAGACGGAAGTGATTTATAAACCCAACACTCAAATTTCGTAGATGGTTTAATTTTAGTTCTATTTATGGCATCCCGTTTCGTTCATATTAACAAATAATTCCTTTCAAATTTCGAAGAATAGTGTTACACTTCAGTGAATAAATTCAGTAAATTCAACTACTAGTGCAGATTACAAAACATAAGGACATATAAAAAAAGAACAAACAAGACTACAGTTTACAAATATAAACAGACGATAAACGATCGTCACTGTTATTTTGTAAAACTGTAGTACTTTGTGTTACGTGTTTAGCTATTTCAAAGTTTACTGCAGTCACTTTTTCGATAAAAGAACACCAATCTGAAATTTATTTATTCTGTTAAGTCAATTTGAAGCTAAGTGGTTCTTTTTTTCTGTCGTGTCTAACAAAAGTACAGATGTTTTGAATGTCGTCAAATTTGTTTTATTGACAGGACTGTGTATTCTGCAGCAGCTAAGTATTTACGTCTCTTATTAAAAACAACAGGCCTTGAGAAAAAATACTCATATTTTATCTAAGTTGTAAGTAGGCAGAAAGTGCGGCGTAGTGACATGAAAGATTTGAACAAAGTCATCACAGATGAGTATCTGTCTTACTACATAGTTGGTATACATTATATTAGGTAAATATATTTAGTGAGCAATAGATGGAAACAAAGAGAATAACACAAGTTTGAGCTGTAACAACAGCATACATTATAAATAGTGGCAACATAAAGGTTCAATGCTTGTACATTCAGCAAATAACTTGAAAAACATAAGTTCTCTTGAATATAAATGGGGTCGACAATGTGTGTTTGCGCCTGGCTCTGCATCCCAAGTCGATAGAGAGTTGGGGTCGACAATGGTCTGCTCTTGATCCAAACAAGTTCAACAATTACAAAAGAAAACATCATGAGACATATAGAATAAAAGGCAGGAATAACAGATGGTGGACAAAACATGAACAATCTAGGATACGCCGATGACGCAATTCGCATGATGACAAATAACCAAAATCTACAAAACTTTATAGACATAAGGGAGAGAAAGTGAAAAGAACGGATTACGTAGGAATATAAAGAAAACAGAGGTAATATAGAGAAAACAGAGACCCGTAAACACAAAAGTCAACCCAGGGGTGTCTACACTGGGATATTTTGTCCGCGAGGTCCAAGGCTAACAAGGCTCTGGCTCGCCTAGAGTGATGAACTCTCCTATGGCCACCGTCCCCCCTCCCATCCCCACCGACTTAAGGAGGCATACCCGAATAAAAAATATGCAGATAGCGAATGTGCTTGACTACATGTTCGTAGGCACCAGTCACAACGAGTTGACGCTCTAAGACGCAAATCTGAAACAGACTAAACGGATTAACTACACGTTTCTAGATTCATAACTGTCCCAACAAGCTCAAGCTCTAAGACCCGAATCTGAAACAGACTAACCGGATTGGCTACACGTTTGTAGACATCTAACTGCCACAACACGCTGGCTCTCTAAGACTCAAATCTGAAACAGACTAAACAGAATGATTAAATGTTTGTAAACTCATAACTATCACAACAATCTGACGCTCCAAGACGCAAATCTCGAACAGACTATAAACAGAATAGGGTTTAACAAGTAGTGGATCGAAGAGAGTGGACGAAGAAGAAGATTAATATAAATGTTATGGAAGTGTTTTCGCAATTCTAAAGCAGATGAATCTCTCCAGCAAGAATACAGAATTGCAGAAAAGTGATTGATAAGAAACGTCAGATTGAAGAAAGTGATGTATTATAAATACATACAAATACAAGAAGAGTTGTACAAAATAATTATGGCGAAATACATTCAGAAAAAGTGGAGAAGATGTCGACAAAGATATAAACTGAGTTTGATAAATGACATGAACATGGTAGCAACATAGGCAGAACATCTGACATTTACATTTGTTTACTATTACCTTTACACCTACTTTTCTTAGTATATCAGTTCCAGTCTTCGGTTTTACCTGCAGCAACTATGGCAAGGATTGTCCCTACGTAATAGGCATTTACAGCCATAACAGACGTTGTAATTCAGCACAGAAGAACATAATTGACGCAAAACACTATTGTATCATAAGACAGAGGTCAGTGATGGTGATGAATACACTGACGAAAAGAAGAAAATGAAAACAATTATTACCGTTTAAAATATGCACAGACACGCATATATTGTAGCAGTATTAATATAAAATCAAAGAGCAGGAAGAGGAAGAAATATGATCTCGTATCAACAATAGAGCTCACATAACCTGACAAATTGTAGCAGCCCTCACCGATGTATTTAGCGTCAGTTATAATTTCAGAATATGTAATATTCAGCTCCTGTCAAAAAATTTTCTGTTAAGTATTTCCATTTCACTTATTTCCTGCTATTGACCTAATATTTTATAATATCCTGGTTTTTGATAGTTAAAAATGCATATTTTGAATGACGTGTACTCAATAATATATAACTAACACGCACCGGCACGCACATTTATTGTAACATGTGATGATTTCAGACATAGGCATGGCGATTAATATGACAGCTATGACTGATTTTTGCGTAAAAATTGCTTTCGTTATTTTATGTTCCCTTTGTCATTAAGGCTAACAATACTCTGATTCCAGAAGTATAAATATATATATATAAACACCTCCATTTTGGTACAATATTTATGTTTGTTTTTAAATACATTAATGTTGTGATCAGTTCTCTGCTTTCATCACTTCTCTACGTTCTTGTCATTAATAGAAGCATTTATCATCTCTCAGAATAGTGATCATCATTAATTGATTGGAATGGCTCTAATGAGTAAGCTCTGACGGCATTTCTATGACCATTGAGATCTGTTACCATGTTTTTGATTGATTGATTGATAAGACCATCATGAATGCACTTCGGTGAGTAACCATATGTGCTCCGATCTCTTTCTTACACAGTAAGATCTCAGCTGCAGTGCACGAACTCAGTAGCACCGACGAGAGTCCCTGGTATAACATTGAAGATGGTGAAGATACAGTATAACACCAGAGCTGGTACCTCAAAGTGGAGTTTTTCCTGTTGTAAGATCTTACAGATATCTGTCAGTACAAATTTGTTTACTAATCGATAATATGCAAACGCATTGGCCGAAATTTGGATGTACGTACCCTGCATGCCGTAGTTGTTTAAGGGATGCACTATGTACTCACGTTCTTCCTACTATGGATTCATGTCTAATCAAGGTGCCTGGTATGGCGCTTCCTGCTGATTTTTGCATAACGACCTGCTTATCTTATTATCAGTGTCCCCCGCCATACATGCGTGCCTTTCCCGACATCCGCTGTACACAGAGACAGTTGATTTGTCGGAGACAGAGACAGTTAATTTGTCGGAGACAGATATTGACAGCTGATTTGTCGGAGACAGATATTGACAGCTGATTTGTCGGAGACAGATATTGGCAGCTGATTTGTCGGAGACAGATATTGACAGCTGATTTGTCGGAGACAGATATTGACAGCTGATTTGTCGGAGACAGATATTGGCTGCTTATTTGTCGGAGACAGACATTGACAGCGGATTTTTTTTGGGAACAGGCAGAGAAACATCCATTTGCATGGGCAGTCAACACCAAATGTTTCGTCTTTAGTAGAGCCTTTGGTTACGTACCTCTAACCTTGCCAATTTAACACATGTTTGGTAGAAAATATTTAGCTGCTAAGGACGTATATATACGTTTTTCCCATTCACTTCTAAAGACGCATTAACACGTCTGTTAGTATCTCTCCTCTGTGTTAAGACGTTTTAACACGTTATACATTGCTACTGTCACTGCTATAGGCGTACATTCACGTTTGTTACCTAGAAATAATGAGTAGCTATTTTTAGCCCAGCCTTCGGAAAGTATGTAGTAGCGAAAGGGTTAAGACCTCTAAATCACAACAGTAACAGAGCAATCACATGACGATAACTTGCTGATTATAGTAATGATGGAAATGTCCGCAATGTACTAAGCATTACTTCAAAAACAAGTAGCAGGAAAGAAAGACTGCTCTGATAAGCAGTGTCACATGGCGCATGGCGGAAGGTCTTGGAGAGACAAGAGAATAAATAGAAAGTAGTAGAAGAGAAGGGAAGAGAAACCAGTCAAGAAGAATGTCAAGAATATACTTCGAAATCGTCCATTTATTCGAAGGGAAGTAATCAGAAGAAAAGGATAACAAATGTAATGTTGTGGTTATCTTTCTTCTTTAATTCTGTATATAGTTCTGTAACTGTGTTCTTTTTTTAAATAGATGAGTTGTAAGTCGAGTACTCAACCTGGAGGACCATCATTCTACAGTTAGTCTGAACTTTCATCTTTATTCTGTCCCGCTTGGGTAACCTTGTAAGGAACAATGTTCCTGTTCCCGTCTCGTCTTTTTCGCTAAGATCTTAGCCTACTCGGAAGCTCTACAGCGAATAGACCCTGTACGATTGAACGTGTATACTCCGAGCATCATCAATCTTTCGAATGAGAGCGCTTGGGGTTTGTTTAAGTGGAGTTATTGTGCCGTTTCGTGTTTTTTGAAGTCTCCCACCCTTTGGCTTCGATCAAATGGACACTACATTTTAATCTTAGTCTAAAGACCCGGAAGTTTTAAAAGAAGAAATGAGAAATATCAAGTTGAAAGATGGAAACAAGATATGAGATAGATGACTTAAACAAGACATGGAAACAAGATATGAGATAGATGACTTAAACAAGACACGGAAACAAGATATGAGATAGATGACTTAAACAAGACATGGAAACAAGATAGGATAGATGACTTAAACAAGACATGGAAACAAGATATGATATATAACTTAAACAAGACATGGAAACAAGATATGAGATAGATGACTTAAACAAGACATGGAAACAAAATATGATAGATGACTTAAACAAGACATAGAAACAAGATATTGTAGATGACTTAAACAAGACATGGAAACAAGATATGAGATAGATGACTTAAACAAGACATGGAAACAAGATATGATAGATGACTTAAACAAGACATGGAAACAAGATATGAGATAGATGACTTAAACAAGACATGGAAACAAGATATGATAGATGACTTAAACAAGACATGGAAACAAGATATGAGATAGATGACTTAAACAAGACATGGAAACAAGATATGAGATAGATGACTTAAACAAGACATGGAAACAAGATATGATAGATGACTTAAACAAGACATGGAAACAAGATATGAGATAGATGACTTAAACAAGACATGGAAACAAGATATGATAGATGACTTAAACAAGACATGGAAACAAGATATGAGATAAATGACTTAAACAAGACATGGAAACAAGATATGATAGATGACTTAAACAAGACATGGAAACAAGATATGAGATAGATGACTTAAACAAGACATGGAAACAAGATATGAGATAGATGACTTAAACAAGACATGGAAACAAGATATGATAGATGACTTAAACAAGACATGGAAACAAGATATGAGATAGATGACTTAAACAAGACATGGAAACAAGATATGATAGATGACTTAAACAAGACATGGAAACAAGATATGAGATAGATGACTTAAACAAGACATGAAACAAGATATGAGATAGATGACTTAAACAAGACATGGAAACAAGATATGATAGATGACTTAAACAAGACATGGAAACAAGATATGAGATAGATGACTTAAACAAGACATGAAACAAGATATGATAGATACTTAACTAAGACGATGAACACAGATATGGATAGATGACTTAAACAAGCATGTGAAACAAGATATAGAATAGATAGCTATATACAGACATGGAAAAGATATGATAGATGACTTAAACAAGACATGGAAACAAGATATGAGATAGATGACTTAAACAAGACATGGAAACAAGATATGAAGATGACTTAAAACAAGACATGGAAACAAGATATGAGATAAATGACTTCAGCGAAGGACATGGAAACAAGAAAATGAATAGAAGATAAAAAGAATGGAAACAAGATAAGATAGAATGCTTAAACAAGACTGAAATCAGATATAAAGATAGATGACTTAAACAAGACATGGAAACAAGATATGAGATAGATGACTTAAACAAGACATGGAAACAAGATATGAGATAGATGACTTAAACAAGACATGGAAACAAGATAGGATAGATGACTTAAACAAGACATGGAAACAAGATATGGATGATTGCTAAACTAGACATGGAACTACAGAATGAGATAGATAAACTTATACTCGAGACATGGATCAATCATGAATGAGATAGATGACTTAAAAGACATGGAAACTAGATATGATAATGACATACAAGACATGAAAGCAAGTTGAGATAGATGACTAAATCAAGACATGGAAACAAGATATGATAGATGACTTAAACAAGACATGGAAACAAGATATGAGATAGATGACTTAAACAAGACATGGAAACAAGATATGAGATAGATGACTTAAACAAGACAGCAACAGAGGCAAGGTATTTATAACTAATAATTAAGGCTGTTAGCAGTGGCGGCTCATGACCATTTTATTAGTGGGGCCAGATATTTTTTCCCCGGATAAATCATAGTTTTGGGTTGCTTTAGTCTAATTTATAAAATAATAAATACACTTTATACATTATTTTTGGTGGGTCCGGCCCCACTGGCCCTTAATGACGAGCCTTCCCTGGCTGTTAGTAAAAAAGATAATCTAATATGACATTATTAATCTAACTGAATACACTAACTTACAGCACAAGGAACATACGCGTACAAAACAAATCTCTACATAATCGTAGCTAATCTCTCTTTACTTTAACCAGTCTTAGTCAGAAGTCAGCCATGAGAGGATGTGTATTTTTAACATCTCCATAATCAGACCTACACTGTAACATTTGATGGACAGGTTATTAACTGTCTTGACAAGATATGCTATTTTGAGAGAATCTGTGATTCCCCAGTCTATCTTATAAACATCACATTGAGCACAACATTATAAGTGCAGTCTCACAGAAACATACAACAAATGGAAATAAGAGCAAAAATGCAGAGTATTATTTAAACAAGATTTACAGCGTCAGCTCTACTGTACTGAGGAACTGAGAGGTAGGGAGAAATGAAAATGAAAATCGCGGCATATCCTCCACAGGACGTCGTCATCAACCACAGTAAACGAGTCGTTGATAGCCACCACTGATACGTTCAATAGTTTATTATTGCTTTCTGAACGGTGAGGTCTATATTTAAATTTCGTTACAACGGGAGAAATTTACTTCGAATTTCCGCCTCTTGGTTTTGAACCAGGTGCACTTTGGTTGTGATCGAGCTCGCTATTGCTTAAGCTACAGACGCCCATATAAATAGGGAGAAATAGCAGGAAAAAAACTATAAAATTTATAAAGAGAGTGAAGAAGAAAAAACAATGTTCGTGTGACAAGCAAGCCTTAATAGCTAACAAACGGAAGCGAACAGGTTTAAAAAAATAAATAGACACTTTGATGATACGGTCAATGTCATGATGTCTATGTGGACTGATTTGTCTGTAGGATAAGACTGAAAGCTCTGTGATGAGAAATGCATATGTGAACAGACAGATCAATTATTGGATGTATGCTTGGATGAACCAAGCAAATGATTGTTGTGACGAACTGTTTCACGTATACTTTAATCTCTAATGGATTAAAAAGAAGAGTTGATTTCATTGCACTCGACTTAACCCCATTTAGCTCGGTACATCTCAACGGAGATGACACTCCACCTGCTGAGAGGTTTGCACGGAACACGAAACTCCGATATCAATCCTAGGAATCTCTGAGATAAATGCACCCGTGAACAGATCGACTGGAAGTGTTATTAGCAATGAAAGAGGCGCTGGATCTGACATTAAAAACAGACTGAGCAAGGCACGGAGTGTATTCATGACCCTTCAGACCGCCTGGAAATCTGCCCAATACAGCATTAGAACCAAGACTAGTATCTATTACAGATGTGTGCTGTCAACATTGCTGTACGGATCGGAATGCTGGAGAATGACAGAACAGGATATGTCCAGACTCTCCACCTTTCATACAACCTGTCTACGAAAAATCTTACGCGTGTACTGGCCGACTACTATCTCGAACCAAGAATTGTTTGCACGATGCCAACAAGAGAATATGGGCACTATCATCCGAAGACGATGCTGGAGATAGATTGGACATGTGATGCGCATGGAGACCGGCTCCGACACGAAAACTGCACTGAGATGGACTCCAGAGAGTAGGCGAAAGCGTGGAAGACCCAAGACGACCTGGAGGAGAACGATAGAGCAAGAACTGAAGGAAATGAATCATAGCTGGAACACAATACAGAGGAAGGCCAGGAACAGGGAAGAATGGTGTACGTTTGTTGCTGCCCTAAACGCCAAGGGCGTAACAGGCTAAAGAGAGAGGAACAGATCGACGCGGTCCGGGTTCGAACCACGACCTTTCAGTACTCAAGGCAACAGCAGCCACTTAGCCACAGAGATTCCCGAAGACCGACACATAGATTTTAATATCTGGTATTATTTTAACTTTTTAAAATTTAAACATTTTAATCTTTGTAATGAATGTTACCACGATAAGTATAATCTGCTACAACTAACAATGAATTATTAATGATATAACAGTCACATCAGCCATAGATGAGATACCAGTTAGAAATTAGATAATCATGTGGTCGTGGAAGCAGAAGTTCAGGCGTTGATATCTGATAACTCGTCTGTGGACAATGTGATCATATACACAGATGTGTCAGTGGTTAGTCACGTGCAGATCTCATGCTCAAGTCAGATGGGATGTTGTGAAGGAAGACAGTGGTGGTTTCGACGTTACTACAAGTAGTCTTACTATGGATATCCTGGCAGTAACTATAGCGATGATAATGTTGAAATCATCCGTGTATGTTTTCTCAGTGACCCAACGATACCCAGGAAGACTGAGACAGGCTGGGCTCGAAGACAATGGTTGGGTTTCTGAAATGATTTAGTCTGATAAAAATCAGAAAGGGCATAACAGTGTAACTCACTGTTTTGGCGTAGATCACAAAGCCCAAATATACGGCAAAGCTGATCGAAAAGGCGAAGATCCGGGTCGACATAGTCGGCAGAAAGAATAGTACCTAGGAAAGCTCACCCTAGTAAATCAAAAGCTGATTGAAACCGGATGGGCGGGCCTAGTCACTATGGGCGCATAATCGTCCCAACGTAGATCACTCCGTTCTTGTCAAAGGACCAATTATATATCACAAAAAGAATGATAAAATTGGCCGTGAAGAACGTTCGAAAGAAGAAGTCTGATAAAAATCAGTTCTATTTGATGCGTGTGCCCGCAGGTTCAAATTGAAATGAACGTGCCGATATGTTTGCAGGTTATGGATGTGGTAGGACACGGACAAGCAATGGACCATTCCGATGTTCGGAAATTGCTGATGGCGAGAGGCCGTGTAAACGACTCAAGGAATTGTGGTGAATCTACGATCTTAACCAGACTACAAGAATACCAAATTCAATATGGTGCACGGAAAGAGTGTGTACCTCGCTGACGCATGGAAAGACTGTAAGCTTCTACGGTTGGCGCAGAAAAAAAAGAAAAATTATACTTTATTTAGTACCGATACTAACAAGTAACCATTCAAGATTCTCACCACGTGGACAACGCACTACATTCATATGCTTCTTAGAACTTTCTCTTCTCATGCTCCATATTCTATATGTGTATATTTTAATGATATATGTTTGATTTTTATTGTTATCTTCTTTTTTCCACTTCTACATTTTTTCACTTAATTCGCTATTCGTTTTTAGTCACAAAACTTCATTTTAGGGGGGTTAGGAATTTATTGTCTGATTCTATAAGTTCTGTGACGTATAAGAAGTGAATTTCTTCACTTTTGTTGTATTCTTTGCTTGACAAAGGCATTTTGGTTGAAACGATGCTGTGTATTGTTATCGTTTTTGTATTTTTAAAACTACAATACGTTGGTTTTACGTGTTTCGCCATTGCTACATAGTTTTACTGAATGCTTCCCTTATATCGATAAAACAATTCGCCCGAGTGGTTACCGGGCCCCAAATTTGGGGTGTAAAGAATAGAACCACTGTTACCTGCCACGCATGTCGTAAGAGGCGACAAGGAGGTTTGGATGAATTCGGATGCACATGTCCTAAACGTGTAGAAGTCTATGCGTTTAGGGTCTACCAAACTAATGTGCAACGTATACACGTTCTTGTAAAGATCAAACATATCACAAAGAATTATTAAAATTGATCATAAAGAACTACGCAAAGAAGAAGAAAAAACAATTTAAGAAAAAAATATTGCTTGTATCGAGTAGACATGCTGAAAACGTAGGCTGTCTAATTTTCCAACAACAGAACATTAAAAAGAATCCCACGTTAAAGATAAAATTAGTCTGTAGAGTAGTTACATGGAAATGTTGAAGATGGAATTGGATTGGTTATGTATGTCATATGTCAGTAGAGACATTGGCTAGGACAGCTCTCCAATGGAATGTGGATGGGAAAATAATGCTTAAACATCCAAAAGAAATAAGAAGAACGGTGGAAAGAGTTAAATGATTGTGACCTGGCAAGAGAAATAATTGGTAGAATGGCTGCAGAACGGTGACAATAAAAATCTCATGTGAATGCCTTATGTGTCAAACGGGACACAAAGAGGAAATAGAATATATATCATCATCATCAAGGTGCGTATCCTTTATAAGACGTTGCTCTCTTTGCAACACATCTGAAATTCACTCTGTCTCTTGCCAGTTCACCACTTCGTCGATGGTCATATTCATGGTTTCTTTAATATCTTGTAGTCATCTTCTTCTTGGTCTGCCTCTGCGTCCTGGGACCCTGCCCTCTAGTATTTTCTTTCCAGGCCATCGTGACGCTTGATGTGACCAAAGTATCTAATTGTTCTGTAAGAGTATATTTTTATATATATATATATATATATATATATTCTATTTCCTCTTCGTGTCTCGTTGCTACCTGTGAAAAAGTCATTCGCAAAAGGGGTTAAAAATACTGTCGTTACCTCCTGCAGTATCGCTTTTTAGGGAGGTGAAGGACAAGTGGAACATGAGCCTGTGTAATTTAATGGCCACATGGCTAGAGCAGTCGCAGCGAAGCTGTTCAGACTAGGTTTTTCATTACGCCCACAAAATAAAAAATCTATGACATTACCGGGAATTGAACACGGGTCCGCCCATGTGGTGCCGGTGCCCTCAAGGAAATCAAAGAATAGTACCACTGCAACCTACAAATCATGTCGTAAGAGACGACTGATGTAGGACCTAGGGATGCCACCCTGGTAAATAAAAAGCATCGTAGAAGTCTGATGTGCTAGCCTACTTGTAGGCGCATAACTGGCACAACTACAATCGCTCCTAGGCTCAGATCACATACAAATCACACAATTATTGACAAGTGGTTGATATGGAGCGTTCAAGAAGTAGAAAGAATACGGGTCTACCACTGAGAGCCGCGCTCTAATCCATTCGACCAGACACTTCACTAGTCATTATCACCAATTAAAACAACAAAATAAGTCACTTTCCGTCATACGTCATAAGTCATACGAATATCACTTTTCTACCAAAAATAAAAGCATTGCGAACCCTCGCCATAGATCTTCATTTGTCAGAAAGATTGCAAAGTACCAGTAAGTATTAACCGAAGTGCAACGACTATGAGCGTATCAATCAATCAATCAATATTTAATCACGACCAATAGTAATTATGTTTAATAATTTATAGATGAAATATTGAACATAAATACAATTGAGCAGTCTATTCTTTTTCTTTGCGTTCGTTCTTTACGACAATTTTAATCACTATTTGTGATATGTTTGATCTTTGACAAGAACGTGTATACGTTGCACATTGGTTTGGTAGCCCTAAATGCATAGACTTCTACACATTTAGGACACATGCATCCGATTTCAGTCAAACCTCCTAATTCGCCTATTACGACATGCTTGGCAGGTAACAGTGATTCTATTCTGTACACCCCAAATTTGGGCCCAAGTAACCACTCGGGCAGTCTATGTGTTCAGTCCCACACATCATACTTGCAGCATAATGGTAGCATGCTTATTGTTCTCGTGACTCACTGGTTAAATATTTTTGTCACTCGTCCCACTTATGTCCTACTCGTTCAATCTTTCATTCCAAATGACGGTAATCACATTATAGATTGCGTCATCAATTACTGTGTAGCCATTCACTAGACGGTGTTTAGGTATGTCCTGTATGTCCGACATGACCCATCTTCAACACCACTATAGATGTCTAATATGAAATTATAGTTACTGACTAAGATATTTAATTGGGGGCCTCTGTGGCGTAGAGATTAGGTGCTCGTCTCCTGTGCCAAGGATACCAGGTTCGCTCCCTCTTGGAGCCATCAGGATATTTGTCCAGAGATCCCTAATCTCAGTGTAGGGTAGATCAAGTTCCTAGTCGTATCGGAGACGTGTTCAATTTGAGCACGTAAAGGAACCATTGGCAGTTCAAAATCGATAATAGCAGGCTGGAAAGCCCCTGCCCGGGTAAAATTTATTAGAAAATATTAAAAATAAAATTCCTACAAAGATGTCTTCACCATCTTCAACATTATAACGGGGACTCTCACAGTTTCTACGTAATTCGTACACTGCAGCTGAGATCTTCCTGTGTAAGAAAGAGATTGGAGCACTCACCGAAGTGCAATGGTGATGGTCCAATCAATCAATCAATCAATAAATCAATCAATCAATCAATCAATCAATACTAAGATGTACAACTATCAGATATTTAACACACTCATCTGATATCATTGCATGCTAGAGGGTCTATGTATCGTGGTGGTAACCTGCTCACCCCTCGCTAAAACTGTACACGGTTCGTTGTCCGCATGGATCGATTGTGATATTTTCTACAGATCCCTGATTTCAATGTAGATGATCGAGTTTCTAGCCCTATCGGAGATGGACGATAAAATGTATGTCACATGTTCAAGTTTAGCACGTAAAAGAACTCTTGGAAGAAGAAAATCGATAAGAGTGACCTGCAGAGACGCTGCCTGGCAAAACGGTTTTAAAAGATTTAAATAACATTCTATCTATCTATTGTCTATTGTCTACTCCCAGGTGGAAGACGTAGTTGGCTGTCCACTCTTGCCGTTAAGCCTACTCTGGGAGCTACGGATGGGAGCTTTAATTTTCCTCATTCACAGAACATTCTTAGAACATTTTTTTTCCTATCTTCAAAATTACATTAGGGACCATCGCCGGTACTACGACGTTCGTGCACTGCTACAGAGATTTTTTTTTCTGTTTATAAAGAGGTCTTTGCCAAAATTCTTATTCACTAAAGTGCAATGATGTTAGCTATATTAATCAATGGCATAGAAATGTTTTTATTGTTAACATCAAAATAGCATGTTAATCAAATAACCATAATGCCATAAAATCAACAATGTTTGTTATTAAGGTTCATTCCATCCACGAGGCAATTACAATGTGTCTTGTTGTGATTATTTTGATGTTAAATCATATTATTTTAATGAAAGAAAATGGTCAAAGTAAAGTGCATTACAATTTTATTCTGAAAATAATAGAACAAAATAATCTTAATAAATACATTTTTATTGACGGACTTAAACAATATACTTAGGGAGTCTACTAAACCAATGTGCAACGTATAAGCAGTTCTTGCCAAAGATCAAGCATATCACAAAGAGTGATTAAAATTGTCGAAAGAACGAACGAAAGAAGAAACAATATACTTGAGTCAAGATATAGAATCTTTCTTTTCACAAAATTTTACAGTTTAAAAATAGATTTATGTGTTTGAAATGATGATAACAGCGACAAAGAGGGTAGACTTAGTAAAAATGATGATAACAACGACAAAGAGGGTAGATCGTTTTAAAAATGATGTAACAACGCAAAGAGGGTAGATCGTTATTAAAAAATGATGATAACAACGACAAAGAGGGTAGATCGTTAGTAAAAAATGATGATAACAACGACAAAGAGGGTAGATCGTTAGTAAAAAATGATGATAACAACGACAAAGAGGGTAGATCGTTATAAAATGATGATAACAACGTCAAGAGGTAGATCGTTAGTAAAAAATTATGATAACAACGACAAAGAGGGTAGATCGTTAGTAAAAAATGATGGTAACAACGACAAAGAGGGTAGATCGTTAGAAAAAAATGATGATAACAACGACAAAGAGGGTAGATCGTTGTAAAAAATGATGATAACAACGACAAAGAGGGTAGATCGTTAGTAAAAAATGATGATAACAACGACAAAGAGGGTAGATCGTTATTAAAAAATGATGATAACAACGACAAAGAGGGTAGATCGTTAGTAAAAAATGATGATAACAACGACAAAGAGGGTAGATCGTTATTCAAAAATGATGATAACAACGACAAAGAGGGTAGACCATTAGTAAAAAATGATGGTAACAACGACAAAGAGGGTAGATCTTTATTCAAAAATGATGATAACAACGACAAAGAGGGTAGATCGTTGTAAAAAATGATGATAACAACGACAAAGAGGATAGATCGTTAGTAAAAAATGATGATAACAACGACAAAGAGGGTAGATCGTTAGTAAAAAATGATGATAACAACAACAAAGAGGGTAGATCGTTAGTAAAAAATGATGATAACAACGACGAAGAGGGTAGATCGTTATTCAAAAAATTGAAGACGATAATAGAACTGTTGACTGAAATCCTAGACACCAGAGACATATTTTCTGTGACAAGGCCATAATGTTTATTGAGACGTTCTTAGATAATAGCGTCATTAAGCAGTCTAGTATCATTAAGTTAAAAAGTCGTAATTCATTGTGTGGTAACTCGCTGTATGGTATTAATATATATATAAATCATGGGCGTACGCAGACATGTTTCCGGGCGAATGGGGAAAGGATAGGGGGAGAATACATTTTTAAAATGTGTATCTTTGGTAGTTTACTACGCGGAAATAAAGAAGAATAGATTAACCCAACGGGACTGCACAACTGATATATCGGTTCAGAGTAATGTTCATGATGTTGCAAAACCGATATATCGGCTTTTGGATGTATATTGACAGAAACGAATGTATCTTCCCAACACCTTTCCTGAAGTTTAAAAATCTTCAGAAACGGAAAGTACTTATATGTAGGTACATTTATAACTCCTTTTAACAAAGATTTGAAAGCGGGAAAGCAGTGTATTATTATGTTAAAGTCGAGTAATGTTTTTTTTTACGATAATGTTTCCGACATTTGTCAACCTTCTCATAAAGAGTAAAATGAGTTTATATAGTGCAATCTTGAGTATTGCTAGATCAATTATAACTTGTGATAGTAATGAAGAAGAATTAATTGATGGTAATGGTGATATTTGATTGTTTATGGAATGCAGTATCGATAGTTGTAATTCTAAGTCTAATGTAATAATTACATCTAAAGAATGGTCGTTGCACATACTATTTGTTGACATGGCTACACTAAAAAGTGAATATTATAAAACTACTGAACCTAATTAGATGAAACTTATAGAATATGTTCACAAATGGATTATCTACATTTTCCTGCTACTTCTGTAAAGATCTATAAATATTAAGATGTAATACAAACCCGAGGGAAATATTTTTACGATTTTTATTTTTTTCAAAATAGTCATGATATAATAATCCAATTTTCTCAAATGTATATCACCTGATTTACAATGTTATTATATTACTGTATTTCGCATCCAATTAGCAACAATTTAATATGTAATATGTCTTACTTTAGAGAAACAGTACTAGAGTTATAAAAGTTTAAACTACTTGACATCGAATGTTAAATTAGAATTGCAAAATAAATGCCTCCAGAGGTCAAAATAATACAGAGCGAAAATAATACAGCCCCATCAAGAGAGCCAAACTGGATTATGTTTACTGGATTAGCACAATGATAGTTTACTGTTTGTATTGGAAACTCTTGTAAACATCATTAACAGTCTCAGAACAATTGATCCCAAAGTGACAGACGAAAATCAATTTTTGTTTTAAAAATTGTGCTCGTGTTGTGCCAGGGCCCGCAGGGAAGCAAAGAATAGTACCACTGCGATCCACAAGTTATGTCGATATAGGCGATTGATATAAAACCTAGGAAGCTACCATAGTAAATAAAAAACATCGCAAAATTGGATGTGCTGGCCTACTTGTAGGCGCATAACTGACACATTTATGGTTCAGTTATCGCTTTTAGGTTCAGATCACATATAAATCACATAGACTGGTTAACAAGTGGTCGATATGGAGCACTCGAAGAAGAAGTGTGAAAAATTTCGAAATGTATATAATTGTTTATTGTAGTTCTGCAAACGACAATGATGACTGAAAATAACACACTATGTTCATTTATTTATATTTCATTTTCCTGCTTCCAGTCGGTATGGAAGGAATGAAATGGGTAGTAAAAAAAGTTAGATTATTATTTATTTGAAATAATGTGTTGACATTGGCGTAATTAGTATAGAGCTAGACGGCTTAGTTTACTCTTTAAAAAACTCCCAGACCTGGTAATGAGGTATAAAATAGTGTTTCTGTGACTAAGTTTTTTTTTTGGTCACTAGACCGAGTTTTTAGTTACACCCATGAGTGTTAAATGTTTCTTTAATTTACTTAGCCACCCATAACAGAGCCCTGGGTGCAGCGGTGATCTCCATAGTCATGCTCGATGTCGTTGTTTCGAAAGCGCCGCAGTAATCATGAAGTGTGCTACTGTTTCGTTGTGCTGAATAAGCCCACGATGATTGGGTTCTGCGTCTGATAGAGCCATCGGTGTGGATAATGATATCACCTGAATGGGAGTGCTGATCCATGAGTGCAAGAATCTCTGCATTGACGACGTCAGGGGCCCATTCTATACGTCCAAGTGAACTGACAATCCTGGTGTAATTAATCATATCCTCTGATATATGCATCAATTCTTCCCCATGCCTCAGCTCGTCTAGAGTACAGACCTATTTAATAACATACTCTGCGTCGGTCATCCAGGATCGGCCTCTCTTCAATCGCCTGCCCTTGTTTTCATTTATGCATTTGTGCAGAGGATGATTTGTGTCAGCAGAAACTCTACATAACACTTGTACTTGATTTTACTTGTGCGACTTTGTGTCTTATGGCCATCGTTGGTAAGCCAAGGCCATAGTTCATTGCCACACATGAAGTGTCATGTGTGTAACCGAGTATAAGCCTCCTTTTGGATCCTGTCTAACGTATCCAGCGATGTTCTGCTCACTGTCAGAAGACCAAGACCATAGTCAACCACGCTTAGATCTAGTCCCTGATAAAGAAAAACAGTAGACTCAATATCCGCCTCCGCCGCAACTTTGAGAGCGGTTAGCACTTTTCTTGCCTTTAGGATTACGTTCTCAATATGAATCTTAAGTGACAGGCCTCTGTCAACTGTTATTCCAAGATATTTTAGTGTTTCGCTTCTGTCAATGTCTTTGTTACACATGCTGACAACTGGAGTAGGTGTCTTTACTATGTGAGTGTTAAGAGAGAACCATGTCAGAGAGGCCTTTGCTGGGTTCACATTCGCTTCGAATTCGTTGCACCAGTCAGCAATCCTATTCAGTTCACACTGTAATGCAGCTGCGATCTAATTTATGTCCTTGCCCATTCGATACACCAGAATGTCATCGGCAAAGACATTGTTCTGCCAAGTCCGACCCTCTGTGTGCTGGTTACTCCGACTGTGTATACATTGAACAGGACTGGCGAGAGGGACCATCCCTGAGGAAAGCTCATTAGGACTTGAGATAGAGATAGAGAGTGTGTGTGTGTTTTGGAGAGACAAGACAGCCAACGAGGACATCATAGAACATGATTGATTGATTGATTGTTCATAAAATACGTCAGTCGGCATGACATATGATGATAAGGTCATGGCGCACCTCATTTAAATATAGCCCTCCTCGCATTATTTAAAAACATATATTGCAGCAATACGGGGTACTGTAGACATCGAGAGCTATTGGTGATTCAGTTAATTTTACATTGTCACTATTTCTTTTGTAATTGTATATGTTTAATAAATAGGAACAGACACAATTAAACAGACAGTCAGTAACTCTCTGTAACATCACGTGGTAACAAATAAACCAATCAGAAGACGTATGAGTACATAAAGTGGTGTATATTTAGCTCATCTTGAAAAACTAAAAGTAGGAGCTAACAAGAGCGCTTCTGACAATGATGAATTATATCCCTTTAGAATTGCTTTTACAAATCTTCCAACATGATATTTCAGAAATATTAGGTCGTATTCAGGTTAATAAATAGCAGGAATGATGTCGAATAAAGCAAATAGTAGGAAGTGCCAACGTTTATAAATCATAGAAGAGGTTTCTCGACGACAACAAATATACAGAAGCACTCAGACTTATATATCGTCGAAACGGTATGGAAAAAAACGAAAATAGGGAAGAAGTCAGTCTTATATATCGTGGAGACGGTATGGAGGAAAACAAATATAATGAAGCATTCAGACTTATTATCGTGGAGACGGTATGGAGGAAAACAAATATAATGAAGCATTCAGACTTATGTATCGTGGAGACAGTATGGAAGAAAACAAATATTAGCAAGAAAACAGACTTACATATCATCGAGACGGTATGGAAGAAAACGTAAAATTAGCAAGAAGACAGACATATATTGTGAAGCCGGTGTGGAAGAAAAGGTATATTAGAAAACACTCAACCTTGTGTATTGTAAATGAAATATCGAATAAAAGCAAATATTACAAAATAGTCAAACATGTATTCTGAAGCCAGTATCGAAGAGAACGGATATTATGAAGCAGTCAATATTTGATATCGATTGAAAAATATCTGCAAAACAACTCCCAAATATTATTATGTACCCAATTTTACATATAGCAAATATATATATATATATATGGGAAAAAAAGATGAAGCATCCATGCATACATATCGTGTAAAGTATTGATTAAAAAACATATTAGAAATACCCAGAAGCAGTGCGGCTCGTCATTAAGGGCCAGTGGGGCCGCCAAAAACCATGCATAACTAGTTTGTAAATACTAATATATAACCTAACCCAAAACCATGATTTTTCCGAAAAATGTTTGTCCTACCCCACCAACAAAAATGATCACGCGCCGCTACTGCCCAGAAGTACATTTCGTTGGGAGATATTGTAGAAAACATCAACTACGAAACTAGTTGCCAACGACGTCTTTGCATTCAGGAATCCTCAATGTGCGTCTGAGTTACTTTCACTTAGCTAATAGTATCACCACTAAAGATCTTATCCAGTAGCTTCGGCGAAATTCTGAATTTCTCCAGTGCTCAGAAAGCTTGAGTATCCAGATTTAGTCGAATGACTGTGGACTCAAATCTATCGACAATTTGACAACATAGAGTGGTTTACCCATTCAGCTGACAAATCTTTGACTGCAGTCTATTAAAAAAATTATTATACTAAACAAACGTTCACTGCTAGACGATGGGCGTTAAGGGAAATAAAAGTAATGCTTAATTCAGTATTTGGCAATTGTTCTTTCCGAGATCCTGCAGTACTTGTCTAATGTCTACTTATTTTCCATGTTTGTTGGTCTCGATGCACCCACGCAAAGGTAGACCTCAGACAGGACCGTACGCTTATATTTCTCAGTATGATGCAAGTCTTCGAAATGACGCCCCTTAAATGTTTTTTTCTTTACAACAACCTTCATTTGTTATGTTGATTTCGCTGCTTATGCCGCCCCCTCCCCCCCCACTCCCACATCCCTTACGGTGTCGCCTGATGCGGCTGTCTCTCTGTATCATAGCACAGCAAGGTCCTAACCTCAGAGATAATAACGGCTACGAATAAACACTGTTTATGCACACACAATCCCGTTCTAGAAATATCTTCTTATCCTGACGTTGTGAGACAAAACTGGATTAAAGAAAAGAAGACGTTGATCTCAGTGCTTCCTTTCCCATTGATTCTTAAAGCTTGTTATTCCCTTTGGAATAAGACTAGACAGGTGCTTGTGGGGTAACTGTCGACCATGCGTTCGATTCACGCTAAGGTCAAATTGGTTTTGTAGGGAAGCTACCATAGTAAACAAAAAGCATTGCAGAAATCGAATGTGTTAGCCAACTTGTAGACGTATAACTGATAAAACGTAATATCACTCTTAGGCTCAGATCACATACAAATCACACAGAGTGGTTAACAAGTGATCGATATGGAGCGTTCGAAGAAGAAGAAGGAATAAGAATATGTCTTCTTCTTCTTCGTTCTCACTAGATTGGGATTTCGGATTCTTTAATAAAGGCAGCCATCTGCCTCAGATTATCAGCCATGCAATAAAGTTTGTCTTGGACGCTAGTGTAAGTGGGCCACCTATTTCTTCTCAAGTTTGCATACTGGGGGCAGTTCTGTAGGATATAATTTCTATGATTTCTGCTTCCCCATTTGTGCTGACCTATTCCCGCAGTAAGTTTTGGCCACCCTCGTGATGTTAGTTCTGACATTCTTACTGTGTGGCTAAATCTCAGAGGCAGATTGGCAACCGTAGAATCCTTTATCCCATTCCTCATTGTGAGGGTCGTTGCACCATGTTATGCGCCTTACTGCCTGGTGCATCCGTTTTCTGCAGGCATTTGTTTCGGGTTAGCATTCCCTAGCGGACACATGCATCCGATCTCATCCAGACCTCCTTAGTAGCCTCTTACGACATGCGTGGCAGGTAACAGTGGTTCTATTCTTTACACCCCACATTTGGGCCCCGGTAACCACTCGGGCGGAATAAGAATATAATTTATCTTAAACATTTTTAGCACAATCGAGGACTACACACATGCATTTATTATGAACACATTCCAAGACCTTACATTAAGGGTTTAGATATAGTCCGGAAATAATGTCTGTAATCCGTAGGGACAACTATTTGATGGAGCACGTCGACAGTCTGTCACTTTGGGGTTGTGAGACTACCAAAACTTTCAAGAGAATAAGAAGTTTTATAGAACCCCAGGGGAAGCACCGCAGCCAATGAATATGATTAATAAATAGACAGTGAACAAGGTATTAGGGGATTTCGGGAACAAAAAACAAATTATCAAACAGAGTATTCGAACGACAAATCTTTATTTCTTACAGCAGCCATTGTCTAGCCCTACAGACGTGAGTTTTTAAGAACGAAAAGGGAAAGATAGCTGGCAGTGTTCTTAAAAGCTCGAATTGTAGGGCTAGGTAATGGGTGCTGTAAGAAATAACTGTTTGTGATTCGAATCATGTGTTTGTTAATTTGTATCTACTATAACTTTGAGAGTTGTGAGACCGAGCTTGCAATGTTGTATTGTACCCAGCATGCAATGTTGTATTGTACCGAGCATGCAGTGTTGTATTGTACCGAGCATGCAGTGTTGTATTGTACCGAGCATGCAGTGTTGTATTGTACCGAGCATGCAGTGTTGTATTGTACTGAGCATGCAATGGTGTATTGTACCGAGCATGCAGTGTTGTATTGTACCCAGCATGCAATGTTGTATTGTACCGAGCATGCAGTGTTGTATTGTACCGAGCATGCAATGGTGTATTGTACTGAGCATGAGTGTTGTATTGTACCGAGCATGCAATGGTGTATTGTACTGAGCATGAGTGTTGTATTGTACCGAGCATGAGTGTTGTATTGTACCCAGCATGCAATGTTGTGACCAGTCATGTTGTATTGACCGAGCATGCAATGGTGTATTGTACTGAGCATGAGTGTTGTATTGTACCGAGCATGCAATGGTGTATTGTACTGAGCATGAGTGTTGTATTGTACCCAGCATGCAATGTTGTATTGTACCGAGCATGCAGTGTTGTATTGTACCGAGCATGCAATGTGTATTGTACTGAGCATGCAGTGTTGTATTGTACCGAGCATGCAGTGTGTATTGTACTGAGCATGAGTGTTGTATTGTACCCAGCATGCATGTTGTATGTACCGAGCATGCAGTGTTGTATTGTATAAGCATGCAATGTGTGTATATTTACTGAGCATGAGTGTTTATTGAATTGAAGAAATGGTGTATTGTACTGAGCAAGTGTTGATTGTCCCAGCATGCAGATGTTGTATAGTACCAGAACATGCAATGTTGTATGTACCGAGCATGCCAGTAGTGTAAATGTCTCTACAATGTTTGACAATAGATGTTTTGACTGAGCATGAGTTGTATTGTCCAGCATGCAATGTTGATTAACTGAGCACTGGTGTTGTATTGACCCAGCATGCAATGTTGTATGAACCGAGCATGCAGTGTTGTATGTACCGAGCATGCAATGGTGTATTGTACTGAGCATAGTGTTGTATTGTACGACATGCAATGGTGTATTGTACTGAGCATGAGTGTTGTATTGTACCCAGCATGCAATGTTGTATTGTACCGAACATGCAATGTTGTATTGTACCGAGCATGCAGTGTTGTATTGTACCGAGCATGCAGTGTTGTATTGTACCGAGCATGCAGTGTTGTATTGTACCGAACATGCAGTGTTGTACTGTACCGAGCATGCAGTGTTGTATTGTATGTTTAACATGATCTTTGAAAAATAGATTAATTGTAGTAAACAAAATATTTTCTTGTGCTGATTAGCTATTGAATTGAAAAAAAAAACAGTTGTGGATGTATTAAATTTAATTCCCATTTTTCCATTACAGATGTATGTACAAATACAGCTTCAGTTTTCTTAATTATTAACATATTTTTATGAGTAATATACTATTTTGTAGGTAAATGAATTCTCTTTACAATCGCTTTGAAACAAATACATAAAGTTTTCTCTTGAGCAGATGAGAATGCCGGGTGATGAGTTGGGCCGCCGTTGGTCACATGGGTCAAAGTTCGAATCAAAACCATCGAAGGGACGTTGGCCCGCGTGTGGTAAAATTCGGAGCCCAAGAATACTCTCTTTAGCCACAACTCTAGAGCCGATGAGTATGCTGAGTGCCGAGTTGAACCGCAAGATCGGTCACATATGTCAAAGCACTGGTCCCCATCACGGACATGGGGGAACGACCCAAAGCCATTGAAGAGACGTTGACTCGCGTGGGGCGAAATTCTGACCCCAAGCATGCTCTCTCTTAACGTACTCTCTTGAGCCGATGAGTGTGCTGGGCGATGAGTTGATTTGCACGTGGGCAACATGGGTCGAAGTCGGATAGCCCAGTAGGAATTGACGGAAATGATGAGGTATGCACCAGGGCAGAGCGAGCACGCACGCTGGCAAAGTCACAGTGGCTTCCATCGAGGGGCAGGCCGGCACGGCAAGAGGGTGTGCGTTCCACCCACATGAGTAGAACAACTGGAAAGCCCAACAGAGGCAAAACCAGTGCAAGCGCGGCAGCGGTAGGCAGGGTGTGCGTCCCACCCAAGTGTACAGAAGAACTGGAAAGCCCAGCAGAGGTAAAACCAGTGCACGTTTCCGCTCGCAGGGAACTACTGCTGCCTTGTAGTTGATTGGGGACAATCAAAGGCTAGTGGACAAACCGCAAACAAACCTGAACGGGCGGCAAACCAAGGTGTTCATTAAAACGACCGGTTTTGCTGGGCAGATGGCGTTTATAAGCCCGGGAGGGCAGGCCGTCTAAGGGTCGCTGTCCTGAAAGAAAATAGCAACCCACTGCCTTATGGGTTACGGCTGGGGACAGTCAAAGGATAGCGGAAGAGCGAACCGCACACAATAGCTGGCTGAAATCGAACACTCCACCGAAGGATAAGCAACTGTGCTCAAATAGGTGCTGAAGGTTGGTGCACGTACATTACGTTCTGATGTTTGGCAGTTTATACGTCATAATAAGAATGATAAAATCTTGCATAGAACGATCGAAAGAAGAAAAAAAAGAAGAAACAAATAAATAGGGCCGCTCACTTCGGCTTACAAGAGCAAATCAGGTATATAAGATTTTCTTTGTTAAATTAGAGATCCGTTAGAAAGACATCTGTTCAGTCAGTGGCTTTGCAGGGCAAACATCCAATTAAATTAGTTTATGGTGCCCCAAAACTAAAACTTACAATTAAAAAAAGAACAACTCTCCCATAAAGATAGCAATAAATACAAGAAACGAAATAAAAATAATCCACAAAAAAATAGCACAAAATTTAGCAAAGAGGAAAATACAATTTCAAAAATCATTGCAATGCAGACGAAGCAAATTGGACTGAACGGTAGACAACTCCTGGGGCTTGAAGATATCAGATGTGACCTATATTTTGCTAACGAGATAGATAATGAATGATCTCATTGTAATGCTCTTGTAATCTCAGTAGCTAGTGCACACACTCACACATTGCCTTAAATAGAAGATGAAATGTTACCATATTTATCTCTATCTATTTCTTTCTCTATGCCTCTCTCTCTCTCTTCCCCCTCTCTCTCTCTCTTTCATTTATGTTTACATTATAGCACAGGGCTGCACCATATTCTATTATAATAATAATTCCTCTCGTACCGTTATACGTTACATAGGGTCTGAAAGAAATGTCTCCATACCGCTCTATCCCGGACAACTAGCTCAATCACGTCCATGGAACTGAGTTCGATATTTGTTGCCACTCTCAGCAAAGTTCGTTTCAGGGTCTCCTTATGTCGTCCTCTCTTTCTTGAGACCTCTGCATCCAACTTCAATGCCTGCTTTGATATTCTTTATTACCATATTATGAGGGCGCATTGAAAAGTAATGCCTCCAAGTCAATAACTTTGTTAATATACATAATTTACAAATGAAACATACATTTTCAGAAAGCTTGAGATGTCCACTACACAATTAAGTCATTATTTTTCGACATAGTCACCTCCACGTTCCACACACACGCCAACGTCGAACTAGTTGTTGCATCCCGTCGAAGAAAAAATCTGATGATTTTCACGAAGCCAGGTACGCACATCTGCTGCCACATCCTCGTCAGAAGCATATCTGTTTCCCTTGAGATGTTCCTTGAGCTTTGGGAACAGGAAAAAGTCACAAGGTGCCAAATCGGGGCTATATGGTGGTGCGCTAAAATGTCGTCAAAATTGAGACGCTCTAATGCTGCCGCTGTTTGTCTACTGGTGTGTGGACGAGCATTGTCATGTTGAAGGACTGCGTGTTTTCCAGGACGAACAAGTAGCAGTCTTGCCCGTAGTTTCTTCATCGTTTCCACATACCGATCAGAATTGACAGTGTTGCCTTTGGCTGAAATCGGATGCACATGTCCTAAACATGTAGAAGTATATGCGTTTAGGGGCCTACCAAACCAATGTGCAACGTATACACGTTCTTGGCAAAGATCAAACATATCACAAAGAGTGATTAAAATTGGTCGTAAAGAACGAACGCAAAGAGAAGAAGAAGAAGAAGACAGTGTTGCCGCGTTCCAAAAATTATGTGTGGATTACGCCTGGCAGTCCCAAAAAATGGTCATCAAAACTTTTCCCGCTGACGCGACAGTTTTGAATTTTTTGGGGTGGGTGAGTTTTTGTGCCTGTATTCCATAGACTGGCGCTTGTTTTCAGGGTCGTAATGATGCACCCATGACTCATCGCCAGTGACAATTCGGCAGATAAAGTCATTGCCTTCTCGTTCATATCGCATCAGGTGTTCCTGACACGTCTGATGTCGGAGATGTTTCATTTCCGGTGTCAGCATGCGAGGGACCCATCTTGCACAAACTTTCCTATAACCTAGCAATACATGAATAATGTGATGTACTCGTTCAGTCGAAATTTCAAGCATTGTAGCGACATCTTTTTGCTTGATGCGGCGATTGACATGAATCAGTTCGTCCACGCGAGCTTGGTGTTGTTCATCCACTGCTGCAATTGGTCGTCCGCTGGGAGCCTGATCATGCAATGTCATCGTCGCTGGATTGTCGCCTTTAACAGTCCTTGCCCATCTCCTAACAGTACTCACATCCACACAGGCGTCACCATATACCGCTCTCATTCTCCGATGCATGTCGATGGGAACACAACCTTCGGCCGTCAAGAATTCAATCACAGCTCTTTGCTTCAACCGAATTTCCATGTATGACGCCATCTTGTTGTGCGCATGCGCAACATTCCAGACACTTGACACTTACTGTCCTGAAAACACACTTACATATACTTTATTCTGATATCGGTTCAATTGCCTCGAACACTATTAACAAAGTTATGGACTTGGAGGCGTTACTTTTCAATGCACCCTCGTATATACATTTATATTAATTTTTAATTCAGCCTAATGGATTAGAGTGCGGCTCTCATGTGGTAGACTCATGTTAATGGATTAGAGTGCGGCTCTCATATGGTAGACTCATGTTCTTCTTTTTCTTCTTCAAACGCTGTATATCTACCACTTGTTAAACCCCTGTTTGTGATCTATTATAGTGATCTGAGCCTAATAGCGTTTGTACGTTGTGCAAGTTATGCGCATACAAGTAGGTCAGAACATCGATTTTCTGCAACGCCTTTTATTTACTAGGGTAGCTTCCCTAGGCCCATTTCTCAGTCGCCTCATATGACATCTGTCGCAGTTTCTGTGGCAAATGTTTTTTGTTTTTCTAGATTTGAGTTGTTATCAGTAAGTCAACCACGATATCCTGAAATAACATTGTCAAATCTCATGTTTTCTTCTTCTTCTTCTTCTTTTTCTTTTTCATTAACACGAACCAACAAAGCAATCACTACCATTGTGTTATTTACACGGTAACAATAAAATTTGCATATGGTGCACGGCCAGTGGTCCTCCTTTTGCTGAGAGCTTCGTAACTGATTCACATTTTGCTTCCTCTCCTCAACTGTTCTCTTCTAATTCTCTTCCATGGTACTCATCCACCGTTCTCCTCCACCGTTCTCATCCACCGTTCTCCTCCACTGTTCTTGCAATATTGACAATTTTCGTTAAACAGCTCGTTTAACCTGTTGGGATCTTTCTCTCGTAGATTTAGTTAGAACCATATCTCACATTGATATCAAAGAGCTGATAACATACACTTTATAAAATATCACTTGATTGTCATATTTATGTTTGGGTGCATAAGTAGTGATGACAGTTGATATGTCCCTACGTCGACCTTTTGGTATCTAGTCTCCATTTCTCTGCCCATTGTTGTTACTGTTTCCTACATATGTAAATGTATTTGTTGTTGCCAGTTCATGGACCTTGTTGTCTAATAGACATATGCAGTTATATATACGTATGGACAAATACAGGTATAATACAAAATTGCATAAGTGATTAAAAATAAAGGATTTTAAATATGAAAATTGACAACACCCGATATGTCGATTGTAGGTCTTTATCAATAAGACATATACGAACACGAAATACTAAATGAACTAAAACATAAACCTAAAGTAAGTATTGAATGTAACGATCTGACTTCATTAATCGTAGGTAGACTCGTGTAGAAAATAAATTGTGAATGTCGGGCAACAGGGAAACCGTGTGGGGTCATAAGTCGGAAAACAAATAATATCAGACCTGGTGACCTTTAGCATAACATCAAGTCACTCCACACTAGTGTCATGTCGTATTACGTAAGGTCGAAAAGTCGAGTGCTGTCATATTTTATATTAAATCATTTATTTTTCCTTGATTATGTAATACTGGCATATGTCTTTATCTATATCACCCGTATACTCAGTATTATCGCAGCCTCCCCACGGCTTTCTCCAGATCTGTTCTGATCCGATCTGACAACTTCAGAACTGTAGATTTTCGTACATCGCCATATATATATATATATATATTTATGTTGTGTGTTATTGATAAGATTTTACCTACATAGAAACCTCACATTATTCTATCACATCTACTGAATTATACAGTACACCAGTGACGGTTCGTCATTAGGGGCCAGTGGGGCCGGGTCCCATCAAAAATAATGTGTAACGTGTATTTAGTATTTTATAAATTAAAATATAAAACCCAAAACCATGATTTTCTGAAAACTTTTGTCTAGCCCCACCAACAAAAATGATCACGAGCCGCCACTGTGTCAGATCTGATTGATTATAGAGGAGACCACCAGAGCTGGCGTGTACCTTAATGTTAGCATAGAAAGAATGTAAATCAAATGAAAGTTCTACCGCAGAAATGACACATTTTAGAGAGAAATGTGTCTCACCATAGATGTAAAATGTCAACTCTAACATACATGGATATTCAACAAATGAATTGGGACATGTACGCATCATACAGCTAAAGACTACACTTAACTATCTGACATTGAATGGGGCCGCCACTGTAGAGCATTTCTGAATTCAAAGTGACAGCTCATCTCTTGTTTCGTATTTCTTAGGATGAAAAATTGATCACAGAAGAAAAAGATGAAAATGTTGCTATAGAAATACATGATTTTAGGTGTAAATGTTGTCTTAGGAATACAATAGCGAAACACATGAAAAACAAAGTAGTGTAGTTTTACAAAATAAAAAAACAATAAAAATACGCAGCAGCGTTTCAACCAAAAGGCCTTTATCTAGCAAAGGAAACAAGTTCCCTTATATCGTTAATACTATCCACCATTTTGCTGCAAATATTCGTTGCGGCGCAGATAGGTTAGATTTAGTAGTTACATTTGTTGTGTCTTTCTATTTCCCACTACTACACTTTTGAAATGTTGCAGTATTTTCACAGAAGACGGAAACTCGATAGAGATATAGAGACAAGGTGTCAAAAACAAATGCAGTGACCTACCAGCTGGCACCATTACTACAACACCAAAAGATCAAGATGGAAGTGAAAAGACAGATGATAAAACGTAATTTCCTACCAAGACTTTGCTACCAGTGCCAAACTTGATCTCTTAAAGCAACACATCACAGAAAGCTCACCACGTATGAAATGAAATGCTTGAGGAAGGCAGTGGGAGTCACCAGGAAAGATAAACTACGAAATGAGGATATCAGAAGCAGAGTGGGCATAACTTCATGCATCGAATATATCGAAAGACAACAAATGCAGTGGTTAGGACATTTAATGAAAATGAAATACAACCAACCATCAATAACAGCATACAATAAAAAGAGATCGGGCACTAGAGCTAAGGGAAGACCAAGAAAAAAATGGATAGACAATATCAAGACTGCACCACATGAACACAGATATAACACAGCAAGGGTAACTCATCTAGCTCTAGAATGCAATTAGCTCCATCCTGCTTAACGCAGAGTGACGCAACTACATCTTCTACCTGAAATGACAATAGATCCTTGATATAAGTTATACATATATGTGATTATCGTTTATATTCTTTTTCATCAAGTTTTTTGCATTTATTTCGTTATTGTTTAGTCCAGATTTTCATATTAGGTATCCAATTTATTGTTTGTTTCACATGTTGTGTTTGTGTGAAGTGAATTCTTCACTTTTCTTGTACCCTTTCTTTTAAGGCCTTTTAGTCAAACTTGATGTTATTGTTTTATATTTGCAAATTTACAGTATTTTGTTTGTATGCATTTTATCATTATTACAAGCAATCATAAAATGATTCTGGCCAACATATGTTACCAGTGCTCATGACCAATAACAGCAGTAATGAGCGAAAATCATCAACGACAGATGTGTGTCTTGAAGATTTGCAGGTGCGACAAGGCAAATTAAATGAAGACATCAGAAGACTGATTGAACAGTCTACATTTCATAAGAACACGGGATTAAATGGTTTGATCACCTGACAAGAATGCCTGGTCATCGCCTACCAGAGAGTCAAAAGAACAGATACTGAGTATAAAAAGAAAGACTGGCAAGATGGATCGACAGATCAGACAGCCTCAAATGAATATCAGCTACAGTGCCAAATAGCAAACCAAATCTCGTCCTCCCTTCATTATATAAGAAGTAAGGGTGTCGTAAGAAGATCTTATTACATAATCTAGGAATACGAATTCCGATGTAATGTTATCTTAGAATATATAATTTTAGATGTAAATGAACTAGAAATACATCATTCAGATGTAAATGCAATGTAAAAATATATAATTTCAGATGTAAAGGGTAACTTTTAAAAAATTAATTTCAGGATGTAAATGCAACTTTAAAATATATAATTTCAGATGTAAATGCAACTTTAAAATAATAATTTCAGATGTAAATGCAACCTTAAAAATATATTAATTATCACATAATAAAATGTCTTGTATCACTCAATTTAATTGAAAGACAAATTTAAACTACCCAACATATTACAAAATAAAGATGAAGGTTTAGAAACAGACAGAATGTTTCAAAATTGGCGTTTAAACTTTTATATAAAATTGTATTGGTAATTATTGCTTTTCAGCCTTTTGGATAAAAGATCAAAGTGGCGTGCTCACTTTATGGCGGTCAAAGTGTGGGAGACTTCAAAACCGCAAAAGGGCACAATGAAACCTACTTAAACAAACTCTGAGCGCTCGCATTCGAAAGATTGATGAGGCTCAGAGTTTACACATTCAATCGTACTGGGTCCACTCGTTGTGGTACTTCCGAATAGGGCCCAATTTAAAAAAAAATTATATTGACAATGCTTTAGATTAGTAAAGAAATGATGTATCATCTCTGCATGAAAGTTGACTGTAACCGATCTCCAACATTTTCTACATCTTGTTTTGTTGATTCATTCAAATATAACGTTACTTGTCAACTTTATCTTGTTACGTCCAACATTCAACTTTATCATCTTCTTGGTCACTTTATTACGATATTTTCTCATCTAATCTCGTTTCCCTCTCTAGCAAGTCACTCTCTTGGCGCCAGTCTACGACAGAACGATTTTCAATATCAAATAATGGCTTTTTTTTACGGCTAACATTTCTTATTTGTCAACTTGAAAAAAATATAATTTCACAAAAATATTTTCTATCTCTATTTGCTAAAAGAAATCTTTGAATATCTTTTGTTATTACGAACTAACAATATAGACACAGTACAGGAGATTAGAAGATGGATGGCTAGAGTTCTTCATAAATTAAAAACAACAAAAGCAACTGTAGAGTGAGACAGACAGAACTGAAATTTTAAAAAGTATTTTTAAAAGCATCAATCTATTCTCTTGCAAACGTATGTCAGTGAGACCTGGTTACTTATTAAATCTGATAAAAAGGATATCCTTGCCATTATATATGACTTCTATAGAAGAATAATAATATCATCAAGAAAAAGAAATAACAAATAAATACATAATACAAGAATAAAATATTGGAATATTGTTGGTTATTGTAAAATATAGGACAAGAAAAGGAAGTCTAAAGTGTGTAAAAACGAAGTATTGATATCATTTCACGTTTTAACCTATAGGCTTGATCTCTTTCTCATCAGAAATAGCACGTCACATGTAGAGAATGACAAGTTTATTTCTGTTCTTCATCAGAAATAGCACGTCACATGTAGAGAATATTGCACCAGGTTTTAACCTATATGGCTTAATCTCTTTCATCAGAAATAGCACGTCACATGTAGAGAATATTGCACCAAGTTTTAACCTATATGGCTTGATCTCTTTCATCAGAAATAGCACGTCACATGTAAGAATATTCAAGTTTAATTAATGACTAATCTCTTGTCTCATCGGAACTAGACGTCACGTGAAGAGAGTGCACAAGTTTTAACTAAGCTTATCTCTTCATCAGAACATAGCACGACAATAAAATATTGCACCAAGTTTTAATCATATGGCTGATCTATTTCTTTAGAAATAGCACGTCACATGTAGAATTGCACCAAGGTTTTAACTAAGTTGATCTCTTCATAGAAAGACGTCAATGTGAGAAAGAAAGTTTAACCTTATGGCTTGGGTCTCTTTCATCAGAAATAGACGTCAATGTAGAATATTGCACCAAGTTTTAACCTATAAGGCTAAACTTTCAGAATAACGATCATAAATGCACAAGTTTTATATATCTTGATCTCTTCTCAATAGAATAGCATGTCAATGTGAGATATTGCACCAAGTTTTAACGTATAAGCTTAATTTTCTTTCATCAAATACACTCACATGTGAAATATTGCACCAAGTTTAACTATATGTTGATCTCTCTCATCAGTAGTACACATGAAGAGAATACACCAAGTTTTCCTATAAGGTAATCTCTTTCATCGAAATATGTCACTATGAAAGATATTGACCAAGTTTTAACTCTATAAGGCTCTGATCTCTTTCATAGATGAGTCACATGTAAAATTTCACAGAGTTTTAACCTATAAGGTTAATCTCTGTCATCAAATAGCACGTCACATGTAGGAATTTGCACCAAGTTTTAACCTATATGGCTTGATCTCTTTCTCAGATAAATACCTGACCATGAGAGAATATTGCACAAGTTTTAATCTATTGGCATTGATCTCTTATCATCAGAATAGCAGTCACATGTAGAATTTGACCAAGTTTAACGTGAAAGGCTTAATCTACTTCCATCAGAAATAAGCCATGAAGGAGAATATGCACAAGTTTTAACCTATTTTGGCTGATACTTCATCAGAAATAGCATTTCCCGTAAGAGAGTATTGCACCAAGTTTTAACCTATATGGCTTGATTCTTCATCAGAAATAGCACGTCACTGTAGAGAATATTGCATCTGAGTTTAAACCTATAGGCTTATTCATTTCATCGAAATGAACGTCAATGTAGAGAAAATTGACCAAGTTTTATATAATGCTTGAACTCTTCTCATCAGAAAAAGCTGTCACATTAGAATATTCACCAAGTTTAACCTATATGCTATTCTTTCTCATCAGAAATAGCCGTCACATGAGGGTATTACAGTTTTAACTAAAGGCGATCACTTTCATCAAAATAGCAGTCAATGTGAGGAAATTGAATCAAGTTAACCTATGCTTAATCTCTTTCACGAATAGCGTCACATGTAGAATATTGCACAAGTTTAACGATGGTTGATTCTTCATCAAATAGACGTCATGTAGAGATATTACAAGTTTTAACTATAAGGCTTAATCTCTTTCATCGAATGGCATGACACATGAGAGATATTGCAAAGTTTTAACCTATAAGGCTGATCTCTTTCATCAGAATACACGTCACATGTAGATATTTGCACCAAGTTTTAACCTATAGGTTGATCTCTTTCATCAGAAATAGACGTCACTGTAGAGAATATACCAAGTTTTAACTATAGGCTTTATCTCTTTCTATCAGAAATAGCACGACACATAAGAGAATTGTGCACCAGTTTAAACTTATGTTGATCTCTTTTCATAGAAATAAGTCACATGTAGAATTATTGCTAGTTTTAACCTATAAGACTTAATCTTTTATCAAAATAGCACGTCACATGTAGAGAATATTGCACCAAGTTTTAACTATATGGCTTGATCTCTTCTCACAAGTAGCAGTCATGTAGAATATGCCAAGTTTTAACGCTATGAGGTTAATCTCTTCATCAGAAATAGACGTCCTAGTAGAAATATTGACCAAGTTAACATATGGCTGTCTCTTCTCATCAGAAATAACAGTCACATGAGAGAATATTGCACAAGTTTTACTAAAGGCTAGATTTTTTCATCAAATAGCACACATGAGAGATATTGACAAGTTTAACCCATATGTGATTCTTTCATCAGAATAGCAGAACATGAAAATATTCAAAGTTTTAACCTATATCGACCTCTTTCACAAAATACCTCACATGTAGAGAATATTGCACAAGTTTTAACCTATAGGGGCTAATTTCATCAGAATTCACGTCACATGTAAGAATTTGCACTTTTAACTATCATTTTCTCATCAGAAATAGCACTCACAGTAAAATATACCAAGTTTTAACTATTGCTTAATTCTTTCTCGAAATACACGTCACATGTGGAGATATGAACCAAGTTTTCACTAATGGTCTTGAGTCTCTTTCATCAGAATGCTCACTGAGGATATTGCACCAAGTTTTAATCTTAGGCTTATCTCTTTTCATCAAGTTCCGGTATTTGCAGTTTTATCTTCGGCTGTCTCTTCATCGAAATAGCACGTCACATGAAGAGAATATGCACCAGTTTTAACCATATGGCTTGATTTTTTCATCAGAAATAGCACTCACAGTGAGTGACTTGATCTCTTTCTCATCAGAAATAGCACGTCCATGAGATATTTGATGTACGACTCCTTAGCTTGGAATTCAACCAACGACATTTGGAGCGAAGACAATTGTAACAACTTAACCAGACACCCATCAAATGTAAAATATTTTGATCATATAAATGTCAGAATTCTGAACAAGACAATCTGCAATACCAGGAAAGTCGAAGGGAAGATAGTGAAAAATTATTAGTGGGCGATATGTGGATAAAATGCGATGATCCATTGTTTTATATCGTTGGAGATTTAAGACGATCATAAGCAAGTTGAATAACATCACTAATAAAGAATACATTATTTGAGAGGATATTCCCATTATTTTCGACTATCTTGTCCAATCAGTTTCTTCAATACATTGCATTATTTCCTCAAATCTCTACATAATGACTGCAATTGAGTTACATGAAGAAGAGTACGCTTAGCTTCTTAGTAGGATCCAAGATTCAATTGTTGCCAATAAAGCTATGATTTCTGTTAAATGATCTTGATTTGAGTAGATGAGATCAATAACCAGTCTTATCGGAGATGGGATACAATATAAACCGTCTAAAGGGTCTTACGCCCAAGGATTACAACTTCCTGGGTTTCATAGCTCAGTCCATTTCGCAGATATGGCACGTACTGTAGAGTTACACAAGCATGAACTCCTATTCCGGCCAATCCTAGGATCTCTGGAAATGCAAGTCAACAGAACGGCGGTCAGATTCGAACCCATGACATTCTAAACGTAGACAACTGGCTGAATCTCTTAACCCTATATCCTCATAAGCCATGTGCCAATTGAGCAAGTGAAAACTTAACTGTTGAAACTCGATAAGAATTGCAAGAAGACCATTCAGTAAAGTAATTAATATTGTTTAACTTTCTACAAATCTCAACATTCTCAAAGATATATATCGAGTCACAGAGTCCATGCATTGTGCGAGATCTATCTCAGGATGTAATTTCAGTTTATCCTAGATAAGTGGGGTTGGATAGGACAAACTTGATTGTACTTTGAGAGGATAAGTATTTGAACTGCGATCTTACACAAATTGACTACCCAAATACATTGTGTATACTGCCTAGGCTGCGTGTTTACGTTAGAGAGCAAGGTTGCATCACAACATCATGTTGGAGTTGAAGATCGTGGGATGTTCTTCGTCTCTTCTGACTGTTCTTGGATACAGGACATAAAATCGATGTTGAATCCATCCGATTTAGCAGTTTGGGAGTTACTCGTTGTGCAGGTCGAAATGGATGCAAGAGGCTAGAGTGAAGGTGATGTTTAATCAGCTTGACAACTGGAACCATCAGTCCACATATCTTCGATATCTGTTGGGAGACTGAGACCTATAGGTCTGCCGGAGTGCAATGACGTCAGTTTAGTAACCAATAACCAATAACTATATATACATTTCTACAAGTAAATCACTCAACAACAAGGTAGCATATGTTTTGATGCATCAGTAAAACTTTTGTTGTGTTTTAAATAAAATAAAATATTGTCATATATTTATTTCTTATTTATTCCCTCTCAGACTTCATCTTGAAAATACGCCCATGTGTTGCCGGGGCCCTCATGGGGAGTAATGAATAGTAAGACTGCAACACACAAGACATGTCGCAAGAGGCTACTGAGGTAGGGGCCTAGAGAATCTAACCCTAGTAAATAAAAGCGTCGCAGAAATCGAATGTGCTGGTCTACTTGTAGGCGCATAACTGGTACAAAGTACAATCGCTGTTAGGCTCAGATCACATGCAAATCACAAAGAGTGGTTAAAAATTGGTCAATATGGAACGTTCGAAGTAGAAGAAGATCTTGAAAATATTCAAAGAAAGCAGTAATCCGCCTCGATTCCCAAAATCTTCAAAGATTATGTCATGCAATGTCACTGATGGGGGCTATATTAGAATTCTCTGCTCATCAAACGTTGGACCGCCTTTGTAAAAGTCGTCATTTTATCAGTACCAAAGGCAGACTCAACAGAAATATATATATTTTTTTCTTATTTTTCTCCGCTCGTCGTGGAGCATAGAACCACAGCAGTTTCTCTCCACTTTACATGGTCTCTTGTGGTTTTCTTTATTACTTTGCAGGATAGTCCAGCATCCATCAGGTCTGTTTAGGACTTTCTCTTTTCCGTTGTCCTTTCAGTTTCTATTCTTCTGCTTCTTCTTTGAACGCTCCACAACGACCACTCGTTAACCACTCTGTGTTATTTGTGTGTCATCTTAGCCTAAGAGCGAGTGTACGTTGTGTCAGTTATGCGCCTACAAGTAGGCCAGCACATCCGATTTCTGAGATGCTTTTTATTTACTAGGGTCGCCCGAGTGGTTACCGGGACCCAAATTTGGGGTGTAAAGAATAGAACCACTGTTACCTGCCCGCATGTCGTAAGAGGCGACTAAGGAGGTTTGGCTGAAATCGGATGCATGTGTCCGATGCTAACCTGAAACAAATGCTTTGCAGAAAACGGATGCACCAGGCCGTAAGGCGCATAACATGGTGCAACGACCCCTCACAATGAGGAATGGGATAACGGATTCTACGGTCGCCAATCTGTCTCGGAGATTTAGTCACGCAGTAAGAATGTCAGAACTACCATCCCGAGGGTGATCAAAACTTACTACGGGAAGAGGTCGGCATAAACGGGAAGCAGAAATCATAAGAATTATATCCTACAGAACTGCCCCAGTATGCAGAGTTGAGAAGAAAGAGGTGACCCAATTACACTAGCGTCCAAGACACACTGTATGGCGTGGCTGATAATCTGATGCAGACGGCAGCCTTTATTAGAGAATCCGAAATCCCAATCTAGTGAGAACACAGAATAAGAAGAATTTACTAGGGTAGCCTTCCTAGGTTCTACATCAGTCGCCTCCTACGACATGCCTTGTAGGTCGCAGTGGTACTATTCTTTGCTTCTCTTGCGGGTCCCGGCACCACACGGGCGAATTTCTATTCAAGTGCTTGTCTAGTGACACTCGATTGTATTGTCTTTGGAGTGTATGCCCGACCTTTCGCATCTCCACCATTCTTTGAATCTTTTATAACGTATTCTCTCACTTAGAGAATTCAGAATTTTTAGAACAGCTTTGTCCATTGCTTGCCTGCTTTCTACAGCATCCATACCTGAAAGTATATGTTCTCAATCATCTATGTTTACACCCGCATGCTCTAGGACGCAAATACAACTGTCATCTTATAACTCGTTAGAGACTTCAACCGTTGACTTCGAGCCCAGCCCGCAAGTATTGTAATACATCTATAATCCACAAATAAGCATCTGCTATCTTTTGTTTCGTAACAAGTTGCACACTTCCATATTAATCTATCTATACTTCAGTCTGGTGTTACAGGATACATTGACAGTTAAATCTTATTATTTAGCATTGTCTGAGTGACATATCCTTTTGTTCGCAGAACTCGCACGCCTATCTGTCAACGTCTGACTTTATTTCATTTGGATTAAAATACAAATCAGATTTGATAATATCTGTGTTCTCGCCACCAACAAATGGATATGGCAATTGTGTATAAAATATTTATGAATATAAGTGTTACAGACAGGTACTACGTATTAGTTATATAGAACATAAGACGAACATTTATGTAAAAGACCAAATAAACAACCCTGCAGGTCGACAAGTGCCACTCTTGACAATGGTGACAGGACGTAAACTTGCTCGGTTCGGGCATGTGATGAGACTTGGCTCACTCTCTAAGATTATCCTACAGGGAACAGTTGAGGGTAGAAGAAGGAAAGGAGGGCAGAGAAAATCCTGGTTTGACAACATCAAGAGCTGGTCAGGACAGAGTTTCTCCACACTTGCTCGAAGAGTTGAAAACAGAGATTCATGGCTTGCTTTTTGTGATGATGTCTCCACAGTGACACCCCTACGACCCTAACGGGTTATGGGTTTTATTATATATATGTTTGTATACAATATTTGCAACTCTAGACAATAGCAAAATAGTTTTAATAATAACTTTTACTTACGTTTTCTCAAATACTATTTTTCATCGAATGTTTTCACTTAAACACAGTTCTGATGCTTCAAAAATTAGGAAGAGCTAGCTTAACTACCAAGCTTTGCATACAGATTACGTGTGGAATTTGATCCAACAATAACGGCTGTCCGGTCGACCAAGTTTCAATTGGGTACCAGAGAAACCATAGGAAGTAAACGTGATAATCGTTATGGTGACCATATCACCTACCTGGGCCGTAGGTTAAACAAAAATATGGGAATCACACCGTATTCAGTAATATACCTCACGTTAAGAGAACTAGTTCTTTTATTTATTTATTTGTTTACTTATAAATGGTACCTTCAATTATATTTGACAGAAAAATAAATCGAAAAGAACTTGATGTTTGCATAAGAGTAAAAAAGAGGAAAACTAAGTTTGTCTTATCTGTTTGGATACAATAGGTTACAATAAAAATCTCCATTTTACTCAAAAGACTTGACTTAACATAATTTACGCACTGTTTGAAAACGCCAGTCTTTATAGTTTAAATTATATATTGAAGAACGTATAAGTGATAAAATAGAAAACATCTTTAACATCTTTCCAAGTGTCGTTATTTTGAAAAATCATTAGATCGGGGTTTTATGTTTGTGTGTTCTCTAACAAAATTTCAACATATACCTTATTCAATTAATCAATTTGTGCAACTCTTGTTTAAACAAAGAATGTCTAAGCAAAGTTTCAGCAACAAGAAAGCAATAAAGAAATAATTTTGAATGAATTAGTTTTTGCAACCTTTCAGCTTCTTCTAATCTAATTTATCTGCATGCTGTAAACGCAATGGCTTTCAAAACATTAACAACTGTTTCAATTTTAATTTGTAATTTACGAAGGGGCTGTTACCAGCAAGACCATCGGGTTTCAATAATTCTATCGAGTTTCAACACTTCTATGATATCTTCATAAATGTGTGTTTGAACAAATATTTTATGTTTAGGAACAATAACTGACAAAACCGGTTTCGTTTGCCGAGCTACTGAGTTAGTGCTTGAGCAACACTGTGAGCTATGAATGTTACATGGGTGCTTTTTGCTATGTCAACCGTGCGTTTGTTGTGTGTATTCAGTGATATTGCGGGTGCAGAAAGGTGGATTTTGTCATGACTGATGTTCCCTTCGACATGAATTGCAATTCTAGTGATGAACAGTTTTGTGTTGACACTTTATAGCGACGGCCATATGCATTTATGCGGTGCAGGTTGCTTTTTGTGGCGGTACACGTCTGTTTTATTCTGGAATTAGTTCATGCAGGAGGCATTTCACAGTTGTTAGCATTTAATGTGATGTTCGTTGGCACAGGAACGGAGCGACTATGGGGTGACCCGTTGCAGTGTAGTTGGAACCGTACATATGAACTATATGAACTGACAAAAACATATAGACCCATTATGTTATTGAAAACATGTCAGCCATCTTAAGAATAGTTTTAATTAAAACTATATTCAGACTTTAGTATTGACAATGTATGTAGATGTTCTGTAGAGCAATTTTAAAAATTAAAACGTTTGTCTGAATACATCGAAGGTTGTCATTCATTATCGTAGGGTTATCTTAGAAAAGCGCTACAGGTTTATTTCGTGATTAATTGCATCGCAGAGCTGCATTGTTGACAGCAATTACAAGTGACAGATAATTTATATATATATTACATGAAAAATATCTAAAGATTTTGTATCGTAGATGTGAACGATCTGATGACGTGTTTCTGAAAACAAAACTCTGTTGTTCTAAACGAGACTTTACTTGGATTCATTGACTAGTAATTTCCAGTATAGTTTAAGTGAATCACTCGTCGCCCGAGTGCTTACCCGTGCCCAAATCGGGGTGTAAATAAAAGAACGACTGTTACCTGTCACGCATGTCTTAAGAGTTGACTAAGAAGGTTTGGAGTGGGGCTAGCTACCCCACATCATAAAAAACACTTGATGGCTACAGAACGGAGAGCTAACCGAGTAAACGCTGGCTGAAACCGGACACATCGCCGAAGGAAAAGAACCAGAGCTTCAAATGGTGCTGAGGATGTGACATAAAACAGACCAATGAAGAGCCTACATGAATCAGATTTCCACATGAGTAGAATTTATGGGGAGATCTGGTACATCGGTCTGGACAGTGATCGCGAGAGAGAGAGAGAGAGAGAGAGAGAGAGAATCACTCGTTATATTTCTAAGAATGTTTAAGAAACAGTAATAATTATTTGGATACTCTGCTGGCGTTCAGTGTAGATATCTTGTTCGAAGTGTTACTCCTGGTTGAGAAGAGAGCTCTTTAATCTTGTTCAGATACAGCAAACATTTCCTTTATGAAATGACATTTAATTTATCATCGCCATGAATTCCACACATTGATGAGCATGAAAGAAAATTGTTTAAATGAAAAACTTAATATGAGTTCCTTTTTTCTTGAACATTGTCTTTCTTTTAACATATACCTTATAAGGTATACATTTAAACCTTTCTTCTGACGAACTCGTTGCTTCCGTCTACATCACTATGACATATTTGTGCTTGCTATTGAAATTATGCTCCGTCTGCAATCCCTTCATATCTTTATTTTTTCAAAAAGTTAAATCTGACAAAGTCTTACAATGTCTTTTGTCCCAACCACGTCAATTTGAAACGTTTGCGCATTAAGAGAGAATAGTTATTGATTTCCATTGATGATCAGGGATAATAACTCTTATTATTTGTACAAGTTCTGTCACAAGTGAATGAACAAGTAATTACATTACAAATACCTCATACTTTTACAAATCAATGACCCTTTGACTACCTTTCCTGCTATTCATCAAATCAGACATATCTATAGTATGTCCATTAATTCGTGAGCACGTTTGAAATTGATTTTCTCGAAAACTACCTATTGGATCTCAGTGATTTTTTGCAAGCAGCCTTAGAATATCCATGACGCTAGAGAAATATTTTTTCCAAGAAAATTTGATGTAGTTTTAAATATTTCTTCTTCAGGTTATATTAAAATCAACCTCACCGGATTGTACACAATAGTAACAGATCTACGGTACACAGACGCGTTGTTCTAAAATACATTATGGTAACATTGAAATATCGTGAGTAAACAACAATTTCACGAACTCCCGTGCACTTAACCCAGTCGACTTTGAACGCGGAAAGCATATGACGTTATAATTGGGATACCGTTGTATAGTTATAGGTGTATCTCGCTATTTGTATGAAGCTATTGTATCATATTTGTTGGCTTATCAAAACTGACATTATCACTCACATTCATAATGAGTCTGAAGTGCACATTTATAACAATGCAGAAGGTTACAGTTTTACTATACCAACACTTCCGTAGGGAATCTAAGAGGGTCATCTATATTGCGATATTCATAACCCTGAGAAACGAACGCAACTGGCGCTTGGTCTGAATAGAGAATCCTTTTCCCGATGGATTAAACAGGACACAAAGTGCACTAATGTCAAGCAAGGAAGGAAAAGAACAATTGACGACTTTGACATAGATGTCATAAGACGGAGCTCTTGAAAATGTTTGCGACAAATCAACTTGTTACTCTCAGGAAAAAACTGAAATTAAAACTGCAATCAGATTGCAGCATAGACATTTCTAAAAGTACTCTATGGAAAATTGTAAGAGCCACCGGCTTCACCTTCAGAAAACTATAGGCGGCAGGAATATTATTTGTGAAAAACCACATTTAATTGCTGCCCGAAGTAAATACCTGAGGCAGATCCGTGAGCGGCGGAGGCAAGGCTATGATATTGTATATTTGGACGAATCCTGGGTCAATGCTCACCACACCAATGCTAAAGAATGGCAATCAGTAGACGGTGAACAGAAAAGAAAAATACCAAGCAGCAAAGGCCAGCGTATTATACTAACACATGCAAGAAGCAGTGAAGAAGGTCTTGTCCATGACGCTGGACTTATTTTCCAATCAAAAAGTACCGACGGTAGGGACTACCACACAGAAATGAATGGACATATTTTCAGGCACTGGATGGAGAAAGATCTACTTCCAATTCTAAACAGACCATCATGCTTGGTAATGGATAATGCATCATATCACAACGCAGTATCAGCGGAAGACAAAGTACCAACTGCATCAAATACAAAAGATCAAATTAGGACTTGGCTTGCTAAGGAAAATGTCAGCTTCGATGATACATATTTGAAACCCGAGTTGTTGCACCTGGTGAGGATGACAAATAAGACAAAGGTGTTTCATATTGACAAAATCATTGCGGAATACGGCCACACGTCTTTGCGACTACCTCCATATCATGCTCACCTCAATCCGATAGAGCTTGTCTGTGCTAAAGTAAAAGGGCAAGTTGCCGAACAGAACAGGACGTTTAAAATGTGTGATGTTGAAGTTCTGACACATGAGTCCTTCTCAATGATAGACATGCAGTTCTGGAAGAAGTGTGTTGAACATGTGCTCGAGAGGAAGACGAGTACTGGCACCGAGATGGATTACAATTTGTCCAGCCAGTAACCTCATGGAATCGTCAGATTCGGGATGATACAAATCATATTTTGATTACAGACTGAGAAATAGCAACGTATACATTTCCATATCCAAATGCGTCTACCATCATACAATTTGTGGTGAAGTTAAGACACCCTGGGGTATAATGGTGACCGAAGGGAGGACTAACTGTTGCATATTGTATCCAAGTTCACGATTGCACATAAAGGGCAACACAATTAATTACTTGACCTATCAAGTTAATATGGAGATACACCTATGAATAGAATTGACATGGACAAATTCTAAGGATTACTGTAAAATCTAAAATTTGAGCCCCGTATTTGCAATTGTCATAAAAGATCAAAGGAATTCGCCGATGTGCAAAATCCGTAGCATCTATGAACTACTGGTTAGCTTTATTTTAGCGTCATGGATATTCTAAGGCTGCATGCAAAAATCACTGAGATCCAACAGGTAGTTTTCGAGAAAATCAATTTCAAACGTGCTCACGAATTAATGGACAGACTATAGTTGAGAGTTAAAGCTTATTGTCTGAAAGCTTCAATTGATTAGTAATCACGAGAAATGATTAGTAACGTGCTGCAAGTGTCGTAACATGATGTATCTCACTTAGGGCCCATGAAATTTGCAGAACGAGTTTTTTTGGTTCTCATGTACATCTCTTGTTTTCCAAGTTCTAATTTCTCAATGTTGTATCTATCTGGTGGTTCTTCTTCTTCTTCTTCTTCTTCTTCTTCGAACGCTCCATATCGATCATTCGTTAACCACTCTTTGTGATCTGTATGTGATCTGAGTTTAAGAGCGATTGACGTTATGCCAGTTATGCGCCTACAAATGGACCAGCACATCAGATTTTTGCGACACTTTTTATTTACTAGTGTAGTTTCCCTAGACCCTTACCTCAGTCGCCTCTTACGACATGCCTTGTATGACGCAGTGTTACTATTCTTTCTCCCTTGTGGACCCCGGCAACATACGGGCAATCTGGTGGTTCAAATCATTCGTAACTGCAATTTGATATGCATATACATGTTTTATTTCAAGAAAATCACTCATTACTTAACATCACTGCGCAGAAAAATTTCAATATTCCAACTGACAATCGTTGGTAGAGATTCATGATCCCATATTCTAATCTGCATGGAACATGGTGATGATTATAATGATAGTTTATCTGTTAATTTCAAATATGTGAAAAAATAAACTGAATGAGTTTATATTCAAATTTGTTAAACATAAACTAATACTTAAAAACTAGTAACCTTTAGCCAATTAATACAGTAACCAGTTTAAATATCTCGGAGGCTTGGTAACATCAGAAGGCAGATGCAGATCAGAAATAAAGACGAAAATAGGGCAGGCCAAAGCAGCGTTTCAAAAATGAAAAACATTATGTTCAACAAGTCATTGTTAATTGTGGTCAGAATGAGTTATTCAGTGCTATACAGAACGAATATTGACATACAGATGCAAGTCATGGACAATAAAACAAACAGATCGAAAAATCTCTGAGAACCACACAGATGTGATTTCACATAAGAATGATGAGAATCCCATGAACTGCTCAAATGACTAATGGTTTAATTAGGTTTATAGTATCACATATACTGATTTATACCGTAGCATAGTGTGAGATCTGAATGGTCATATAAAAGGAACTGCCAGAGCTGACTTATGCCAAAGAAAGGTTCTTTTTTAACAAGTACTACTACGATTAAGTAGTACATAGTACTAACATCAAGAATTGATCAAATGATCAAAGGACAAGCACTAACGTCGAAAAAACACACACTTCGATAGAAAATTGATGGGGTTACAAACACTCACTTCGTTAGAGAATTGATGAGGCTACAAACACTCACTTCGTTAGAGAATTAATGAGGTTACAAACACTCACTTCGTTAGAGAATTGATCAGTGGACAAACACTAACATCTACGACTGATAATGTTGCAATATCATGATACTTTTAAACTGGATAGATTCGATCTACGCATACACTTTGCACCCCCAATGTGTTCTCTGTTTCTTCAATCTATTTGAAAGTGTCAATAACAGAACTTGCAGTTACTATTATGGTGATTTCTCCAACTCAAAATTTACTGTCTGTTCGCATTATCAGTTTGGTTACCGTAGAATCAACCTACCAGGTGTTAAACACCGTTCAACATTACTCAAAGACATTCTTTGTCACAGAGTTCAGCTGGTAGCTGGTAAAATCAAGTTTTCTATCACAGAGCTAAGCCTACATAAATCAAGTTTTCGACCTCAGAGTTAAGCTAACACAAATCCCACTTTCTACCACAGAGCTAAACCTGCATAAATCTAACTTTCTACCACAGAGCTAAGCCTGCATAAATCTAACTTTCTACCACAGAGCTAAGCCTGCATAAATTTAACTTTCTACCACAGAGCTAAGCCTACACAAATCTAACTTTCTACCACAGAGTTAAGCTAACACAAATCCAACTTTCTACCACAGAGCTAAGCCTATATAAATCTAACTTTCTACCACAGAGCTAAGCCTGCATAAATCTAACTTTCTACCACAAAGCTAAGCCTACATAAATTCAACTTTCTACCACAGAGTTAAGCTAACATAAATCTAACTTTCTACCACAGAGCTAAGCCTACATAAATCTAACTTTCTACCACAGAGCTAAGCTAATACAAATCTAACTTTCTACCACAGAGCTAAGCCTGCATAAATCTAACTTTCTACCACAGAGCTAAGCCTAACATAAATCAACTTTCTACCACAGAGCTAAGCCTATAAATCTAACTTTCTACCACAGAGCTAAGCTATCAATCAACTTTCTACCACAGAGCTAAGCCTACATAAATCTAACTTTCTACCACAGAGCTAAGCTCAAAATCAACTTTCTACCACAGAGCTAAGCCTACATAAATCTAACTTTCTACCACAGAGCTAAGCTAATAAATCTAACTTTCTACCACAGAGCTAAGCCTCATAAATCTAACTTTCTACCACAGAGCTAAGCCTAATAAATCTAACTTTCTACCACAGAGCTAAGCTCATAAATCTAACTTTCTACCACAAGCTAAGCTAATAAATCTAACTTTCTACACAGAGCTAAGCTATATAAATCTAACTTTCTACCACAGAGCTAAGCCTCATAAATCTAACTTTCTACCACAGAGCTAAGCCTAAAAATCTAACTTTCTACCACAGAGCTAAGCCTCATAAATCTAACTTTCTACCACAGAGTAAGCCTCATAAATCTAACTTTCTACCACAGAGCTAAGCCTACATAAATTCAACTTTCTACCACAGAGTAAGCTAACAAAATCTAACTTTCTACCACAGAGCTAAGCCTCATAAATCTAACTTTCTACCACAGAGCTAAGCCTCATATAAGATCTAACTTTTCTACCACAGAGCTAAGCCTGCATAAATCTAACTTTCTACCACAAAGCTAAGCCTACATAAATTCAACTTTCTACCACAGAGTTAAGCTAACATAAATCTAACTTTCTACCACAGAGCTAAGCCTACATAAATCTAACTTTCTACCACAGAGCTAAGCTAATACAAATCTAACTTTCTACCACAGAGCTAAGCCTACATAAATCTAACTTTCTACCACAGAGCTAAGCCTATATAAATCTAACTTTCTACCACAGAGCTAAGCCTATATAAATCTAATTTTCTACCACAGAGCTAAGCTAATACAAATCTAACTTTCTACCACAGAGCTAAGCCTACATAAATCTAACTTTCTACCACAGAGCTAAGCCTATATAAATCTAACTTTCTACCACAGAGCTAAGCCTATATAAATCTAATTTTCTACCACAGAGCTAAGCCTGCATAAATCTAACTTTCTACCACAAAGCTAAGCCTACATAAATTCAACTTTCTACCACAGAGCTAAGCCTACACAAATCCAACTTTCTACCACAGAGCTAAGCCTATATAAATCTAACTTTCTACCACAGAGCTAAGCCTGCATAAATCTAACTTTCTACCACAAAGCTAAGCCTACATAAATTCAACTTTCTACCACAGAGTTAAGCTAACATAAATCTAACTTTCTACCACAGAGCTAAGCCTGCATAAATCTAACTTTCTACCACAGAGCTAAGCCTACACAAATCTAACTTTCTACCACAGAGCTAAGCCTACATAAATCTAACTTTCTACCACAGAGTTAAACTAACACAACCCTAACTCTCTCCTGCAAAGCCAACATAAATCAAGATCACCTTAATAGTGCTAAGTTCATACAATAATAACAATACAAATTAAACACTCCAATTAATAACTCGAAAAAGAATAAACAAAAAAGGAAGAAATTTCCGTGCTTTTTTTTCTAACTGAAATCTATTTGCCAAATAATTGACGAATTCCTGTGTCCTCTAAGACTGTATTGATTATCTTCTTTGAAGTGTATATCGCGTGTATCCCTAAATATCGTTTGCTCTTATACATGTTATTTGCTTTGATGCCGGAAGGAGATTTGAACACATGATGTTTGTGTGTAGTTTGACTAGATTAATATCGGAAGCTTAGCGTCAATATTTCGTTTGCATTTAATCATTGCCATCCGAGTAGCAGGAGCAGTTAATTATGATCTTATTTCTTCAGCCTTCAGCTCTGCACTTTTATTGATCTGAAAATTGACCCTTAGATCTGAGCAAGGTTTCTCCGAAGTGAATGTTATTTTATATTTTTGTGGCACTATAAAACTGACATGAAATTAATATGTCCTTATGTTCATGCAGTGGCGGCTCGTCAATAAGGGCAGAGGAGCCGAGCCTCACCAAAAATAATGTGTAACGTGTATTTATTATTTTATAAATTATTTGTTCATAATTATTACTTTTAACGTGCTACTGATTAGCTCTTTGAAAGTTGAATATATAACGATAAAACAGAATATACAATCTGAACTTCTGCGTCTTTCCTCCATTATTAGTATACTTCATGCATTCCAGCGGACTATTTTTTAAGGGCAGTAGAAATGTGGTATATTTAGACCACCTGTTACATAGCGACCTCTGACCTCTTCTTGACTGCTTGTTTAGCACATACAAATATGTGATATTCATTCATTCAGTAGTGAAATTCTTACGCGGTCAAGCCAGTGCACAGCTAAACTGTGTTATTGTGCTAAACATTAGTCCAGATATGTAACTACCTAATGAAATATAAATATAATAGTAAATACTAAAATATAACCTAATCCAAAATTATTATTTTTTCCGAAAATGTGTGCCTGGCCCCCACCAACCAAAATGATCACGAGCCGCCACTGTGTATATGATATTGACTGACTGCTTCAATCAGGAGGGAAAGAGAATTATACAATAAATGTACAGTACATTAGCTTTATTATAGATAAGAGAACATTAATGGTTAACATAGCGGAAACAGCATACAAGACTGCAATAACGCATGACTTACACAATTTTTCCAGATTTTACTGCAAAGAATTAATAGTTAGAAACACTGCAACAAATGAGACATTAAAATCAAAGTCAACAGGTGAACACAACGTCAGATACGAAATGAGATGGTCAACATATTTCAAGAATATTGAGTGGATCTAAATCTGAACACTACCCTGAAATTCAACCAACAGCTCATCATCATCAAGTAGCTTGTCCCTGACTCCCATAAAAGCAGTCATGAACATCTCTGTGTTCTGTGTATGTTGACAGCCGTCAGCAGCAGTCATTCTCAGATCGTCAATGACATCTTGCACCCATCGTCTTCTAGGTCTTCCTGTTGTTCTTCTTCTAGGCATCACTCCTTCCAAATGTATGTTTTCTAAGCACTCATATCATTTGATGTGTATGAAATGTTTAATTGTCCGTGATTTTGTGCTCTTTAATAGCCAACTCTCTTTAATATCAAGCTGTTGTAGAACCAACAGTGATATCCAAATAGATTAAACATCGCCCGAGTAGTTACCGGGGCCCAAATTTGGGGTGTAAAGAATAGAACCATTGTTACCTGCAACGCATGTCGTAAGAGGCGACTAAGGAGGTTTGGCTGAAATTGGATGCATGTGTCTAAAAGTGTAGAATTTATGCGTTTAAGGGCCTACCAAACCAATGTGCAACGTATACAAGTTCTTGGCAAAGATCAAACATATCACAAAGAGTGATTAAAATTGGTCGTAAAGAACGAACGCAAAGAAGAAGAAGAAGATTAAATATCACCAAAGAAACAAAGAATTATAAATGCTAGAAGTTTCTAGAAAACAACAAAGTGCTAGGTAAAGACGAACTAATAGCAGAGCTTCTCAAAGCAGAGCTTCTCAAAGTAGAGCTTCTCAAAACAGGCCCAGCATCAACAGCACATGATGGCAAAGATAATGAAGTAAGAAAAATTGCTCAATATTTGAACGCAATGAATAATTGTTTATATTTCAAAGAAAGGGGATCTCATAAGATTGCAACTATTAGAGAGGAATCACTCTGTTCTCTATTCCAGACAAGGTTATTCTGCAGAACTACGTATTATTATAATACGATTACATGGCACCAAAAAGTAAAGTCTTTGCATGGAACATTCAGGATTTAGAAAAGAAATGGGGACAAATATATAAATATATATATATATTTATCCTCAGTGATACGTTGGAGCAGTGTTCTGAGTGACAGAAGAATATACATGAAGGATATATGAGAGAGAGAGAGAGATTCAAAAGGATTGTTAGGGTGGCAAATTTTTGCACAGAAAAGCTAATTGATGATAATAATGATGATGATATTCGCCATGTGAAACGGGTTAGAGCAAGGCATATTGCGTTCGCCTATCGACTCGCCACAGGAGAGTTGAGGTTCAATCCCACACTCGACGTTCCACGCGAAATGGAACGGAATTGGTCATCCTATCTCCTGCGTACTAGGGTATAGAAATGTCAATTGACAGTCACTACATATCCCAAGGTATGAAAATGCTACAAGAAATGTTATTACATTGTCCATAAACAAATGTATTAAGAGTGAGTACAATAAGAGTGTGTGTTGTTAGCATGTGTCTGTAACATTTAAACTAAAACCATTTCCAAGCAAACTAAAGAAATTATCAGGATTACAGATCAATCAATAAATAATAAACAATCTATGATATGCTGATGACAAAGTAATATTGACTGAACATGAACATGATCTGCAAGAACTGATAGAAAAATGGGTACACCAGACGGGGTAAATGTTATTGGTTAATGAACCTACGCCACAGCACTCCGGCAGATCCATGGTGCTCAGTCTCCCCAATAGGCGTCGAAGAGTATGCATACTGATGGTTCCTGGGGCTCGCTGGTTAAGCATGATATATGTTTGATATCTGCCTCTCAAGCATCAAGCTCCTCTTGTGCAACATGTCATTCCAAACTCCTGAAATCGTAGGATTGATGCAAAGTCAATTTTAGTATCCTTATCCAACAGTAGGTCACCAAGAAACACCCCTTCCTATATAAATATGAATAGTGTATTAATATTGATAAGTGTACAACAGAAATGATGAAATAATAATTGCTCATTATAATGGACAAAAACAGAAAATATGGTAATAAACAAGACAATCTTAAACACAATCTCCGAATCTGAAGTCATTGAAGGTGCGCCCTTATGGTGGGGGAGGGGAGAGCCTTCACGGAAAAATCGATCAGAATCGCATTGCCAGGCGCCCTGACTATGCCTTAATTTATTGCTGGCGAATGAAGAAGAGGAAGTAAAGAGAAACTAGAACATGTAAACAGTTTCCTATATCTTTGACATCAGTACAGAGCAACATGTAAACAGTGTCCTATATCTTTGACATCAGTACAGAGCAACATGTAAACAGTTTCCTATATCTTTGACATCAGTACAGAGCAACATGTAAACAGTTTCATATATCTTTGACATCAGTACAGAGCAACATGTAAACAGTGTCCTATATCTTTGACATCGGTGCAGAGCAACATGTAAACAATTTCCTATATCTTTGACACCAGTACAGAGCAACATGTAAACAGTTCTATATCTTTGACACCAGTACAGAGCAATTTATGTAAACAGTTTCCTTTATCTTTGACATCAGTACAGAGCAACATGTAAACAGTTTCCTATATCTTTGACATCGGTACAGAGCAACATGTAAACAGTTTCCTATATCTTTGACATCAGTACAGAGCAACATGTAAACAGTTTCCTATATCTTTGACATCAGTACAGAGCAACATGTAAACAGTTTCCTATATCTTTGACATCAGTACAGAGCAACATGTAAACAGTTTCCTATATCTTTGACATCAGTACAGAGAATGAATGATATTGTTTCAAAAGAAGGAAATAAAAACGAATGAACAAAGTTTCATGCAACAATATGAGACAAATATTAACTGACCTCAATGTAAGTAAGATCGCTCGCTCAACCATGATGGAGACCGACGATAGAAGTGTGTATGTGTGTGTATGTGCAGGTTGGGTTCAGTGCGTGTGCGTGCGTGTGTTAATGTAGATCTGCCTGTCCATATATACTATCTAGGGACTCATCATGTCCTATATGGATCTTGGAGATGAGCAGAGTAACAACGTCGACACTGGTACACAGTAAGATATAGATATCTGTAATATAGCAGGACATTACATGGTCAACACTACTGGATAAAGACACGTCAATAGATAGTATAGTTAGATGGTTTCATTTTTAAGGAGGGGGGGGAGGGTTTATGGCTAAGTAGTTAACCTGTTGCTTTACGTTTCAAAGTTCTTGGTTTCGAATCCGGACTGCCCCATTCTGTTAACGAATGCATTTTTTCCCAGAGATTTATAGATTTGCTCCCGGTACTGCGGACTTCTTGCTTTGTTCAACACACTCTGTACAACGCAGTCAATTATTTGTTCAACACACTCGGTACAATGAATTCAATTATTGTTCAACACCTGGTACAACGAAATCAATTATTTGTTCAACACACTCGGTACAACGAAATCAATTATTTGTTCAACACACTCGGTACAACGAAATCAATTATTTGTTCAACACACTCTGTACAACGCAGTCAATTATTTGTTCAACACACTCGGTACAACGCAGTCAATTATTTGTTCAACACACTCGGTACAACGAAGTCAATTATTCTTCGATTAAAATTATTCCAAAGTTTAATCTATGAAGATGAAGATCAGCTACAACATCACATGAATTCATTGCTAATAGCATGTAGAAAGTACAACATAAAAATCAACAAACAAAAGACCGAAACCATGAAAATCAGCAGAACACCAAGCCAAGCAAACATACAAATAGACAACACCAGAGTAAAGCAAGTTTCTGAATTCAAATATTTAGGCAGCATTTTCACAGACGACGGAAAACTCGATAGAGAAATAGAGACAAGGTGTCAAAAAGCACATGCAGTGGCCTACCAGCTGGCACCATTACTACAACACCCAAAGATCAAGATGGAAGTGAAAAGACAGATGATAAAAAGTATTTTCTACCAACACTTTGTTACTAGTGCCAAACTTGGTCTCTTACAGCAACACATCACAGAAAGCTCACCACCTGTGAAATGAAATGCTTGAGGAAGGCAGTGGGAGTCACCATGAAAGACAGACTACGAAATGAAGACATCAGAAGCAAAGTGGGCATAACTTCATGCATCGAATACATCGAAAGACAACAATTGCAGTAGTTTGGACATTTAATGAGAATGAAATACAACCAACCACCAATAACAGCATACAATAAAAAGAGATCGGATACTAGAGCTAAGGGAAGACCAAGAAAAAGATAGACAATATCAAGACCACACTACATAAACACGGATACAACACAATAAGGGCGACTCATCTAGCCATAGAACGCAAATTAAAGCTCCCATTCCTACGCTTGACGGCAAGAGTGGACAACCAACTACATCTTCCACCTGGGAATAGACAATAGACAATAGACTCATTTGTAGCAAATAACTAAAATTTTTGAATGTTTGAATATCTTTAATCTCCAACATTTGTAAGTCAGTTAATATGTTTACAGCTTAAATGTGATGTTTTAATTCCTTCCACCTCTTTCTCTCTAACTAATCTTCCCTATTTTTTTAAGTTAATAGCATTGAAATGAAAAATTATAAATCTCTTAAAAAGTCTAAGCAAAAATTCTTGACTCAATAATTTGATTAATAGTAATCTTTGCTGAACGATGGAACATAATGAAATTATATTGACTAACCTGATTATCAAACACCACAAGGGCACAGCTGATATTTGCACAGCTGGCACAGCTAAAGTTTGTTAAACAGGATTATCCATAATCGTATTTGTATTATCTGATAAGCTTGTCGTTGATCCTGAAATAATTTACTATAAAGAATGAATCTTGTATTGGAATCTAATCCGATTCAGCGTAAGAATTCCAACCAGAAGGGAAGCAGCAAACATAAAAACGTTAGCTTCAATGGACGCACTAAAGAAAATAACACTACTTTCAAGGGGTGTATCCAAAATAACAGAAATATTTTTACAGGTTACAGCAACTATACCAGCATTAACTTCAACAGTTGTACCAAACATAACAGCACATTTATTTCTTCTATGTTCGCCCGATGTGAATTCAGGCGTTAGCTATGACGTCTGGTTTTTGCGCTTCTTACTGATTTTTGCGTGAAAGCCTATTTTTACCATTTGACTCGTGTCCCCCGCGATGCAGGCGGGCCCTCGCTGACTTTGGAGGTACTTGAAGATTAGATCCTTCAAGTGTGATTTTCTTAGCAAACATGTAATCTGAACCACTTACCGTGAGTACCTTTAGAACTTTTACGGCCAGTGACAATTAGTGAAGTGCGACTTCTCTATCGGATTTCCTGCATCTAATCTGTCCTCCCACCCTCATCACCTTTCCGAAAAATGATGACTATCTCTTTCTTACATTGTTGATAAGTTTTCTCCGTGTCTTGACTTCATTCTACACCTCCACATTCGTCATTTTAGCAGTCCATGGAATTCTCATCATTCTTCAGTAAATCACATCTCTGTGACCCTCAGAGATTTTTCGATTTGTGTGTTTATTGTCCATGACTCACATCCGTATGTCAGTATTGATTCTATGTAGCACACACGTTCTGATCTCAATTGACAATGACTTGTTGCATACAATGCTTCTCATTTTCTGGAACATTGCTTTCGCCTGCTATATTCTGCTCTATATTTCTGATCGGCATCTGCCATCTGATGTTACCAGGACTCCGGAGTATTTAAATTGCTTTACTTGTCTTAGCTCATTCCCATTTATATACTGCTAGTATAGGCACACTAAAACCCCGTTTATTCGTGTTGTATTTTAGAAAATAAATTCTTAGCAAGCGTGTAAAAAAAAAAAAAAATGTATTCCACGTTTCTCGTTAGCAATGAAATGAATCTTGTAAATAATTTTGGTTTCTTTGTCTGTTTTCACTCGTGGTGTATCTTGTCAGAAGTTTGGTACTGCTAGTAAGTTTTGTCAGGGATTCTTTTTTCGATCCAGAAGCACTTGAGCTTTTCAGTTCTTCTGCTCGGTGACATGAACATCGTAACCCTTCGGTTCGGTGTCACGAACACCGTAACTCTGGTGAACCTGTGGCTTTTCTGCCAACCCGCGGAATTGAACAGCACTTACCCGTCGTCCAACGTGCTACGAACACCCCGGGCAGGAAGGCGTCAGGGGGCTTATAATATAAAGTGCTTATTCTGTAATTGAACAAAAGTCACAGGATTTTAATAATTTCTCAGTAAATACTTTGATTGCCCGTTTCTCTGTAACATAGTTATAACAGAATTTCATATTTATTAGTTTGATTGTTTCTCTAACGTTGGTTGGGTATTGTTATTTACACGCTGAGAAGCATGTATTTGTGACAGAATAATGCGTAAAACTTTAAATTTCCATAACAGAGCATCATGACAGTGGCGACACAGCTTTATGGGGCATACGCAATGAAAGATATCTGCTTCTATATTATAGTTGTATCTGACTAAGTTCAAGTTGTGATTACTTTAATATATTTGTTTTGATGTTATTTTAACGCAATATTTCTTGTAGTCATTCCTTGACATCTCGTCATGAAAATGGGTAATAGTTTCTTTTTTATGTGTGCGACCCCCTCATTTCATATTTCGTCCTGTTCATAAATATATCCCATATATTGTCTTGTCTCATCTCTGAAAAGTGCTCAGCTTCATAAATAACATATTCCAGAATGGAGCAAAACAAAAAACTTCAAGATTCAGACACTGACTACAAAATTTTAAAATAACTTCCCATTTTCGTATATCGAGCGAAAATTCACGAATCATATTACATTTTTTTCGATGGTCTGTTTTTTTTTGGTACATTTTCATTAGTACAGTTATTCGTCTTTGTCAGAAAAAGACTCGAAACAGTAAATTATACTTACTTTCTACTTACTACTAGTTATATCTTTGAGGTAACACAAACTACTTGCTTAGAAGTTATACTTCTGTTATGTCTAGTTCACCGACATATGGGATCAACTTTTGGTATCTAGTCAAATTAAATGTATAACCATTTGTAAGATTTACTGATACAAATCTCCAATATTCTAAATCTCATGATATGTGAAACACTTTGATATATTGATATTTGTCAACCCTACGAAGTTGTGTTCCATTTTTAATAGTTTGTTGCTTTTTACTAGTTTAGAGAATAGACATTGCGAGTGCGTAGTGATACTCTGCTGAATGTAAGACTTAGCGCGAAATATTCAATTCATATACGCCCTATTCTATATTCTACTCAGCGAATAATTGCTACACTGACCTCCCGTACGTTGCCAGGACCCACAAGGGAAGCAAAGAATAGTACAACTGTGACCTTAAAGGCATGTCGTAAGAGGTGACAGATGTAGGACTTAGGGAAGATACCATAATAAATAAAAAACATCGCATAAATCGGATGTGCTGGTCTACTTGTAGGCACATAACTGACACAACGTACAATCACTCTTAGTCTCAGATCACATACAAGTCACACAGAGTGGTTAACAAGTGATCGATATGGATTGTTCAAAGAAAAAGATGAAGAAGAAAAAGGTACACTGACTTTCTTAGCTGGGAACAAATTCGTAGTCGTTCTTGAATTTCTTTCACTTTGTATTATGAAAGTCATAAGTTTATCTCTTTCAATATTTTCATTCACAATTCAGACATTTTTTTTTTTCTCAAAATTTAGGAACACAAAAACAATATATTGTATACTAGTGCAGGTTAGATCGAGTTCCTAGTATTAAATCGGAGACAGACGATAAAACGTAGGCCCCGTTTTCAAGTTGAGCACGTAAAAGAGCCTATGGCAGTTACAAATCTAGAAGATCAGGCTGGAAAGTTGCTGATCAGGCAAGACTTATTAGAAAAGTTTTTTAAAATAAATATAATTCCTACAAAATATTTTCACTATCTTCTAAATTTAATAGAGTGCCCTCGTCGATACTACGGAATTTGTGCACTGTCACTGATATTTTCCTGTGTAAGAAAGATATCAGACTACACATGATTACTCACTGAAGTGCAATGATGGTTGTCCTATCAATCAATCAATCAATCAAGCAAGCAAATATCTTCATGGGCTTTTATCTTGTACACCATTTATCTTCACAATCAGTTTATCTTTTTTTCAACATTTATCTTTACAAACATAAAAGTAATCATTAGTTACGTGTCGTTATATCTTGAAGAATATGAGACTTCTACAAGAAAACGTCATACTCCTTTGTAATTTGCAGCCTTCAACGCTGTGTGTCAAGTCAAAGATACTTCACTTCGTTCTTGTTATCGTCTTCCATTGTGTGTTTCCACATTCTATTTGTCTTCTTTGCCCTCTTTTTCCACTCGCTTTCCAAATGATTATTATACTTTCATTTATATCATGCCACATTCTCATAACTTGCTTACCTAGCCATTTTCATGTCCTTCTGTGACAGAATATTTTCCCTACCTTTTCTAAATCTTGTGTCTAAGAGAAGTTTATTGTTGAATATGTTTCGTTATAAATTGTTTTGTATTGTGTATTAGGCACATACAATATGTGATGGAAGCTGGACATTCTGTGAACATCTTTAGTTATCATTCTTCCACATTCTAAGCCATTTTGTAGAACTAGTAAGATAGTGTTTGGATATAATCTTATCTTGGCTTAATTGATGTTTATACAGGATTTTCAGAAGAATTTCACCCAACAGCAACTTATACATTGAATCATTTATATATATTTGTGCCTCAAAGTAATGCATCCACCACCTCCACATTGAATCGGATGTAGATATCTGCCTCTATGTAATGCATCCACTACCTGCACATTGAATCGGATATAGATATCTGCCTCAAGGTAATGCATCCACCACCTCCACATTGTATAGGATATAGATATCTACCTCGAAGTACTGCACCCACCACCTCCACATTAAATTGGACATATATATCTACCTCGAAGTACTGCACCCACCATATCCACATTAAATTGGACATAGATATCTACCTCGAAGTACTGCACCCACCCCCTCCACATTAAATTGGACATAGATATCTACCTCGAAGTACTGTACCCACCATATCCACATTAAATTGGACATAGATATATACCTCGAAGTACTGCACCCACCACCTCCACATTAAATTGGACATAGATATCTACCTCGAAGTACTGCACCCACCACCTCCACATTAAATTGGACATAGATATCTACCTCGAAGTACTGCATCCACCATATCCACATTCAATAGAATGTAGATATCTGAGATTTAAAAGCTTTGGAAAACTCAAATGAAATTAGTTAATAGTGCAAAAACCCTAAAGGGAAATCTAAGGATATATTAGACTGTCTGGGACGGATAAATTAGTTGAAATTCCTTGAAGTATAGAACAGAAACAGTAACAGTTAACAAGTATCTGACGAGAGAAATACTTTGAAATTGACTAGTTAAAATCATCATTTACTGCTGCATAATTTGTTTTAAAAATGTAATGTTTGTACTTGTTTTTTTCCCTCAATTTTGTCGAGTTTTTTAATTGAATTGTACATCTGGAAATGTGGTTATTCGAAGATTGTGAAAAAGATTGTTAATTAAACTCCAGATAAGTTAGTTTCGATATCGAGGAAAATTAACATTTGACAAATACTTATGAAAGTATGGTTGCACAAAAGTTGTGAGAACAGTGGGAATTAAATTTCGGTTCAACTATTTCAGCTTAAAATAATAACCTTTGAGTAATACATCTGAAAATTAAATATTTCGGACACATCAAACGACATGAGTGCCTAGAGAAAATAATTTTGTAGGGAATGGTGCCTGAGAGAATGGTACCTAGAAGACGATGGATGTAAGATGTCATTGACAATCTGAGAATGCCTGCTACTGACGCCCACCAACTTGAACAGGAGTTTTTCAGGACTGTAGTCATGGGAGCTACGTTCCGAAAGGGACAAGCTACTGGATGATGAATGTGAACACAACTGGACGTGTCTCTGCTCTGAAATTGTGAGAACAGTGGGAATAAAATTTCTGAGCAATTATTTCAGCTTCAAATAATAAATAACATTTGAGAAATACATCTGGGTGTGTCTCTTGTCTCTGCTTAGAAGTTGTGTTGAGAAATACATCTAGACGTGTCTCTTGTCTCTGCTTAGAAGTTGTGTTGAGAAATACATCTGGACGTGTTTCTTGTCTCTGCTTAGAAGTTGTGAGAACAGTGTAGATTAAATTCCTGGTCAATTATTTCAGCTCAAGAGAAAAATAACATGTTTGTTTTTAATACTTAAAGCATCCTCTAAGTTGGGCTAACAAACAGTGAAACACAAATGTGTTCGTTTTATACGAGTTACTGTTTCTTCTTCTTCTTCTATTATGTCTTATATCAGCGAGTTGTCCGAGTCCTGTTTCATTAATTCTAAGATCAGTACTCATAGTATCATTTCATGCTAATCTGTTCTTTACATTTCTTCCCATATTGATGTATTTGTATCGACTAATAATTTCCAGTAGCCTCTTCAGACCTTAGAGTATGAAATGATCTTCACATTTCTAGTACCTAGTGGGTAGGAGGTAGGAGGACCAATTCCTTTTCTCACGTTGAAACGTTGAGTGTAGGATTGGAACCACAACCCTCCTGTATCAGAGTCGAAAGGCGAACACTTACCGTCTTTTTTATTCTACTACTACCTTGAAATCTATTCTACAGACACATTCTAATTTTCAATAGTTCGTTATCAGAAACCAGTTCTACACACAATAAGTTTTTGTTAAACCTCCATCTGACGGAAGTGATTAAATCATCTTTTGCTACCCTGGTGGATGATAGGTTGGAGCTCACTAAACCCCCACATACTTCAATATTTAGATTTTTTTCTAAGGCAGTTGTTGCATAAAGTGTTGTACACACTTGAGAAAAAGGATCAAAGAATATCAAAGCAGGCATTGAAGTGGGATGGAGAAACTTAAAGAAAGAGAGGACGACCTAAGTAGACCCTGAAACGAACTTTGCTGAGAGAGGCAAGAAATATCGTTCTCAGTTCTACGGTCGAGATTGAGCGAGGACAAAGTGGTATGGAGAAATTATTTGTGGGCCCTATTTAACGTATAACGGTACGAGAGGAATTATATATAATTGTTACAAAAACTATACATTTTTCTATAAAATCTGTTCTCTCAGTATTAGTTACATCGTTTTCGTCACAACATTGAAATTTACCACTGGCAAGAAAGCCCGAAATACTTATTATTCAAAGGAATAGTAAATATCAATTTTGAAGCAATCATTATGTGAATAATTTCCATTTTGTAAAATTCGGACACGCTTATATTTCTCGTTATTCTAATGCAATTTTGACAAAAACTAGACATATTTTTCATGAACTCTAGAATATTTAATTACCTATATCGTATTCTCGTATAATTACATCTGTTCCTGGCAAGAAAACCGGAAAAGCTTATTATTCAAGGGAGTAGTAAATGTCAATCTTAAAGTAATTATAATGTAAAGATCATGAAAATATAGCACGTTCAAGTGAACACAAAGAAAACTTACAATCACAAACATAAGGGTCTCTGTGGTGTAGACGTTAGGTACTAGTCTCTCGTGCCAAAGGTACCAGGTTCGCTCCCTCCAGGAGCCATCTGGGTATTTCTCCAGAGATCCTTGATCTCATTGTAGGTGAAATCAAGTTCCTAGTCCTATGGAAGACGGACGATAAAAAGTAAGTCTCGTGTTCAATCTGAGCAGGTAAAAAATCCTTGGCTTTCAAAATCGATAACAGCAGGCTGGAAAACCACTGCCCGAACAAAATTCATTAGAAAAGATTAAAAATAAAACTTCTACAAAAATATCTTCAAAATTACATCGGGGACCTTCGACGGTGCTACGGAGTTCATGCACTACAGCTGAGATCTTCCTGTGTAAGAAAGAGATCGGAGCACACATGGTTACTCACCGAATTGCAATTATGATGATCCTATCAATCAATTCACAAACATGTACAACTAAATTACCTTGAATATGTTTACTGTTTGCTTTCCTTCTCGTTCTTATCAATCAAGATAACCAGCCTTTGTGATATGTCTGGTTTGCGCATACCAATAGTATGGACTGTGATTTATCACTTATATAGACCAAGAATAACTGTCAGTAGTTGGTAGGACGGTGGCGTCTGTGGCTTAGGAGTTAGTGATTCTGTCTATTAACCCCGACGTTCTGAGTTCGAACACGCTGCGGACAGTTTGGTTGCAATCGTGTGGATTTTTACAAAGGACGATGGCACCACCCGTTCAGAAAGCAATGGCAAAACACGTAATTACAAAGTACTGTAGTTTTACAAATTACAAAAACAATGACAAAATACAGCAACGTTTCGACCAACAAGGCCTTTATCAAGCAAACGAACAAACAGGAGTGACAAATTAAAATGAAACACAAATGGACGACCAAATACAAACGTATCTAAGGAAAATCTGGAATAAAAACGAATAACGAAATAAATGTAACACAAAAACACACATAAAAACTAGAAATAGAAAGGAAAAGAACAATGAAACATCTAGTAAACATCATTTCCTTAGATACGTTTGTATTTGGTCGTCCATTTGTGTTTAATTTTAATTTGTCACTCCTGTTTGTTCGTTTGTTGATAAAGGCCTTGTTGGTCGAAACGTTGCTGTATTTTGTCATTGTTTTTGTAATTTGTAAAACTACAGTACTTTGTAATTACGTGTTTTGCCAATCAAATAGTTTTACTGCAGTTCCATATATATATACTGAATAGAAAGCAATGGCAAACTACTGAACGTAACAATGCCTAGAAAAATCACAAACAGCGTTAGAAACGCTGGGAGTTGATTCACAAAGTCCTGTAAAGGGTATGCAATTAACTTTTTTTAGTTGGTAGGGCAGGACATGTGTTAGTTCTGTTGTCCTCTTTTATCAGAATTGAAACAATGTGTACAGTATAACCAAGTAGATGTGGTAGTAAAAAAGAGTGATTTTAAGCTCGTAAATAACACATCAGTAGTCCTGCCGTAGACACGATATGTGCTTAGTACTGAGAATCATTTATCCAGGTTATAAGAAATTGATTATGGACTTACGCTGTCACCATGGAACGACTGGCGTAGGCGATCATGAATCTATTCTAACGACCGGTCTTAGTACTGACTATCAGTTCGAATACTGACACTGTCGTGTCATGAAATCAGGCTGCTCACAGAGTTCTATCAATGTCACTCTCTGTCTCGTTCTATTGTCCCGTGCAGTCGCCCGGGTGGTTACAGGGGCCCAAATTTGGGGTGTAAAGAATAGAACCACTGTTACATGCCCACGCATGTCGTAAGAGGCGACTAAGGAGGTTTGGCTGAAATCGGATGCACATGTCCTAAACGTGTAGAAGTCTATGCGTTTAGTGGCCTACCAAACCAATGTGCAACGTATACACGTTCTTGGCAAAGATCAATCACATCACAAAAAGTGATTAAAATTGGTCGTAAGAAGAAGAAGAAGAAGTCCCGTGCAGTGGATCGTGCTGTGTTCTATTAGAACCACTGTATTATAAAACTAATATAAAAGTTAGTGATAAGTCGCAACCTTATTGTTGTTTGTTTTCCCGTTCATCAACCAAGTTAACAACTCAGTGTGTGATCTATATGATTTGCGATGAGAACTTGACTACGTTCACCACCGTTAGACCCATACGGCATGAAAGATATGCACACCCAAATTTCGACCAAAGTGTCTGCTTATTATCCAAAAACAGGACACAAATTTGTACAGTCGAAATTACTGTAAGATTTCCCAAACAGATACACATCTCTTTAAAGTATCACATCTGGCGTTATGCTACAGCATGGTATCAGATCTGATTGCTCATAAAGAGACCGCCAGAACTGACTCCTGTCAAACTGCAGCATCGCTATTATCAGTTGCTACAGAGGAAATAAATAATAGAAAAGGCAGAGAAAGAAAGAGAGATAAATAGATAAATAGAGATAAAGTTGATAGAACTACTTCTCTCAAACTGAACTGTAGAGAACATGACTGACACAAGCTAAAATATAAGCTCATGATTATATCCGACTACAATCATATTGTCTGAGAAGAGATATGTCAAGACATTTATCTACTGACAACGTCAAGACATTCATCTACTGACAACGTCAAGACATTCTGAAGATGTCTTAGTGTAGCAGGGAATATGACACCAGGTTTTTCCCTAGTCCCAAGCTGCAAATAGGCACGTATTTTTCAAACAAAGGGGTAACAATATACCTGGGCTGTGGAACATATAATTACAGACCAGAGATATATTAGCAAGGTAGGTTGTTCTTTAACGGGAGGTTTGAACCTTTGCCCTGTTTTCTTTCTCATGCAGCTAAGTTGAGGTTAATTGTATTCTTTTTTTGAACGTCTGGGTGAGTGTCCGGTCACAAATATAAATTCGGTGGGTTTTTCCTTAACTAGGTTTGAACTTATGCCCTGCCTTTCTTTCTCCTGCAGTCAACTTGAGGTTAATTGTATTCTTGTTTTTCTAGAAATTCCATAGGTCACAAATATCAAATTAGCTGTGATTTTCCCAACTAGCAACTAGATTTGACCGCGAGAATTATATTCTAGGACAATGACTGATTTGGATACAAAGAAAATTGCCAGTGGTTAAATAGAAGGCTTTTTTGTAGATTATGAGAGACTTCGCACACACACTTCACAGAGACGGAGGGGCAGAGAGGTACCCAGGAACAGGCAGTTAGGTAGTCCCGAGACAGTAACAGACAGTTAATTGATAGGAGGAAAGATTAACCAGTGCTTGGTATTCTACAGATATTGACATCATGCAAGCTAACCAGTGCTTGGTAGTCTACAGTTGGTGACATCATTCAAGCTAACCAGTGCGTGGTAGTCTACAGTTGGTGACATCATTCAAGCTAACCAGTGCTTGGTAGTCTACAGTTGGTGACAGCATTCAAGCTAACCAGTGCTTGGTAGTCTACAGTTGGTGGTATCATTCAAGCTAACCAGTGCTTGGTAGTCTACAGATAGTGACATCATTCAAGCTAACCAGTGCTTGGTAGTCTACAGATAGTGACATCATTCAAGCTAACCAGTGCTTGGTAGTCTACAGTTGGTGACCACGCCAGAACTTAGTATTATCAACAAGACAGCCCTGAGCCTATGGCGCCTGTGAACCAGAATTCGAACAGTAGCCAAGCTTAGACTATTACATAAATGTTGCCGTTGACAAGGATAGAACACAGGATTACAGTAGCCAAGCCTTGACGATTACATTTATGTAATAGTCTAAGCTTGGCTACTGTTCGAATTCTGGTTCACAGGCGCCATAATGTAATCGTATGAGCTGCTGGACTATCCTATGTCACGGTACCATTTATGTAATAGTATGATCTGAGTTACTGCTTCTGGTCTGACCTATTATCTTTTATCTTTCGTCACTGCAACATAAACACTACTAACTCGACAACTATCACACTCTAACATAGAATATAATCCAATTTAAAACGACCGTCAAAGATATTATACCTCTATGTGAGAATCAATCTGATTCTCAACTTTTATTTATTCATTTGCTTATTTCAATACAAAAAAAATATACATTCATATATATAAACATGCAAATCAGTTGATTATTTATGGTTCTGTTTAGCATTTGTCAATTTCTCCATATCTAAATTTAAACCAATCTTCCTGAAAAAAATATATAAAGTATATTACCTCATCATATTAAGACACCTCTATATCCAAAAATACAACCGTAAATATAATCGTATTAAATATTATGGTCTACTTATCTCTTCTGCCAAAAAAATATGAACATGAATGTTTCTGTTCAGAAGTCCTTGAGTATGTCCCTTTTATTTGAAATGTCTCCTTTTCGTTCGAACCGCCTTGAATATTTCTTGTTTATGTCTTTTTTTCTATTTAGTTGCAACTGTCTCTCTATTTAGGTCAAAGTCAATCCCCTCAGGGCTGTCTTGTTGATAATACTAAGTTCTGGCGTGGTCACCAACTGTAGACTACCAAGCACTGGTTAGCTTGAATGATGTCACTATCTGTAGACTACCAAGCACTGGTTAGCTTGAATGATGTCACTATCTGTAGACTACCAAGCACTGGTTAGCTTGAATGATACCACCAACTGTAGACTACCAAGCACTGGTTAGCTTGAATGATGTCACCAACTGTAGACTACCAAGCACTGGTTAGCTTGAATGATGTCCCTATCTGTAGACTACCAAGCACTGGTTAGCTTGCATGATGTCACTATCTGTGGACTACCAAGCACTGGTTAATCTTTCCTCCTATCAATTAACTGTCTGTTACTGTCTCGGGACTACCTAACTGCCTGTTCCTGGGTACCTCTCTGCCCCTCCGTCTCTGTGAAGTGTGTGTGCGAAGTCTCTCATAATCTACAAAAAAGCCTTCTATTTAACCACTGGCAATTTTCTTTGTATCCAAATCAGTCATTATCCTAGAATATAATTCTCTGGTCAAATCTAGTTGCTGGTTCGGAAAATCACAGCTAATTTGATATTTGTGACCTATGGAATTTCTAGAAAAACAAGAATACAATTAACCTCAAGTTGACTGCAGGAGAAAGAAAGGCAGGGCATAAGTTCAAACCTAGTTAAGGAAAAACCCACCGAATTTATATTTGTGACCGGACACTCACCCAGACGTTCCAAAAAAGAATACAATTAACCTCAACTTAGCTGCATGAGAAAGAAAACAGGGCAAAGGTTCAAACCTCCCGTTAAAGAACAACTTACCTTGCTAATATATCTCTGGTCTGTAATTATATGTTCCACAGCCCAGGTATATTGTTACCCCTTTGTTTGAAAAATACGTGCCTATTTGCAGCTTGGGACTAGGGAAAAACCTGGTGTCATATTCCCTGCTACATTAGCAGTTCTCGTCACTGAGATCAGTGTTTTTAGAAATTGTAGTTGAGTAATTTCTAGTTTAGTATTTTCTAGTTAAGTATTTTTCGAATAAAGTATTTTCTGGTTAAGTATTTTCTAGTTAAGTATTTTCTAGTTAAGTATTTTCTAGTTATGTATTTTTGGTTAAGTATTTTCTAGTTAAGTGTTTTTATTTAAGTATTTTTAATTAAGTATTTTCTAGTTAAGTATTATCTAGTTAAGTATTGTCTAGTTAAGTATTTTTATTTAAGCATTTTTAGTTAAGTATTTTCTAATTAAGTATTATCTAGTTAAGTATTGTCTAGTTAAGTATTGTCTAGTTAAGTATTTTTTAGTTAAGTATTATCTAGTTACGTATTTTCTAGTTAAGTATTTTCCATTTAAGTATTTTCTAGTCACGTAAACTCTAGTGAATTATTTTCTAGTTCATTATTTTCATCAAGTGATTTCTAGTTAAGTATTTTCTAGTTAAGTATTATGTGGTAATTTGTCATTTTTGAACTAAATACACAAATTTGAATTATAATTTACAAATGTATTTCTTTACTAATAATTTTGAAGATTACAGAACGTTGCGTAATGGTTTCTAAAATATTTGTTGCCATGAGACAATATCGGAAGGGAAGGGAGGGGGAGGGAGGGGTACCATAATTGTAATACTATCATTTTAAAATGCATAATCACGTCTAAAATTGTTTCCAATTTTATTATTTTCACACGATTAGTATTCTTGAAAATTATTGATTAAATGTTGACAAAACTAGTAGCCAAACCTTATATTTTATTGTCGTTAAACTGTCGTTACTGCTTGTAGTGCCGCCTTTTTTAGAGCGGTATAGGACATGAGGGACGTGAGCCTGGGAAATTTAATGGCCGCATGGCTAGTGCAGTCGTCGCGAAACTGTTCAGGTTATGATTTTTCTTTTATGCCCCGACAGAAAAATATTATTGAACTTACCGTGGATTGAACATGGGTCTTTCGCTTGGGAGCCGCGCTCTAACCCATTCGGCCCGACGTTCCTCGTATTTTTAATTCTATACAGTAATAATATTATAACTTCTATTATATTTTCATTTTGAACATTTTAAACATATTGTCTAAGGTCGAGAAGGACCCTTTTCATCAGGGGTCTACTTGCTATCGTGCAAGCTGGCAACCTGTCCATTCCGCCCCTGGTAGCAGACATGAAAGACAATTTGTTCATGATAAGAGAGAGGAGATAAGAAAAATATTTCCATATTGGCCTGGGTTGACATCGCTTTCCTGGCATGAAAAAAATGTGTGATGTATTTTCTTGAATGAAGCTGTATGCAGAATAATTCACAAAACATCTCTCTGTGATAGGAGGTAAGGGACTGAAGCGATGGTCGATACTATCGCGATAGACAACTCTGATGATCACATTGTGAACAGCGTAAGGTATTTGTTCGGTCTACAATAGCCCATGAAAACATGACGCTATGCGCTTGCTTGCGTTCATAGATACAGATAGCCATTGTTTAAGGAACATTTCGAATACTCTACTTTTGAAACAAAGATAGGAGTTATACGGCGTTTCCAAGTTTAACGGTACGTCTTCATAATGTCTTTTGTGTCCACGAATGTATATTTTATTTTATTTTGTTATATCCAAATAATTATAGACGATTAACTTTTGTACAAAACTGACTTTTACTCAAAGATATTTTCAAGTTATCATTAAATTGTTTTTATTTCGTATTAATTATTTCGTTTTAATTAACAAATGTATGAATATGTTTTCATTTATTCATTAATGGTGTCTGTATCTATACTTTATTTATTCATTAATTAACACATATTTCAATGTGTTAATCTTCAGTCCTTAATTTTTATCTACCTGCTCTTTATTTATTAGTTAATAAACAAATGTCTGATTGTGTTAATCTTCGCTACTTAATTTGTTTCTATCTGTATTTTATTTGTTTCCTTTATTAACAAGGGCCTAATTGTGTTAATTTCCTTCATTAATTTTGTTTCTCTTCTTGTACGTTATTTATTCGTTAATTAACAAGTGACTGCTTGTGTTAATCTTCATTCTTTCATTTTTCCTCTATCTGTATTCTTTATTTATTCATTAATTAACAAATATTTGATTGTGTTAATCTTCATTCATTCATTTTGTCTCTATGTATACTTTATTTTTTTCTTTCAGTTTCCAATAATGCTGGTGATAGTCCACTTTGTTGTTTCTCTCTGTGTACATGTTTTATTCTTCTACTTAGCAAGTTTCTTATCGTAGTGATATTCACGCACATGTTGTTGTTTCAACTTCAGATTGATTAATTCGTGTGTTTTTTTCCTGAATTTGTGATCACATTTATTTTTACAGTCAGTTGTTTAAAGTTGTAATGTATTCAATTGTTACCGAAGCTACGGAGTTTGTGCTTTGTATGTAATACTTTCTGCAGATGGCTTGCTATTTATGTGGAAAGAAGCCAAGCCATATAGGAAACTCAGGGCAATGAAGTCAATAAAATGGAGGCGTGTGTGCTTCATTGATACAGTTAGCGTGAACGGTGGGAACTTATGTTCTTGGCAAGATCATCCAGGTCGGACAGATCACTGAGGAGAAGCCATACTAAATATGGCCACCTTGACTCAAAGTTTTGGTATTAGCTTGGAACTAACAATCCCACCCTGTAAAAAACAAACTTTACATTACAGTTACAATATAAGAGTGAATTCGTGGTCGTCCTCTGGAACAGGTGCCGTTGTATATGAGCACTAGTGCTCTTTGTGGGAGACTTGGTGTAACCTTGATGCGTGTCCGAACCATTTGACCTGTTGTTTCTTAACATATTGTAACACCCGCAAGGATCCCACTTTTTCCTGGTTTCGTCGATTCTGATTTGATCTCTTCTTGTTACATTTAGAATTCGTAGTAAACACTTCATCTCTGTTGTTTGTATTCTTTATTTCTCATTTGTTGTCAGTGTCCATGTCTGACACCACAGTATTGGTAAATATAAAACTGTGTTGAGCATTGCTCTCTCAGTGTCCATGTCTGACGCCACAGTATTGGTAAATATAAAACTGTGTTGAGCATTGCTGTCTCAGTGTCCAGGTCTGACACCACAGTATTGGTAAAAATAAAACTGTGTTGAGCATTGCTCTCTCAGTGTCCAGGTCTGACGCCACAGTATTGGTAAAAATAAAACTGTGTTGAGCATTGCTCTCTCAGTGTCCATGTCTGACGCCACAGTATTGGTAAATATAAAACTGTGTTGAGCATTGCTGTCTCAGTGTCCAGGTCTGACACCACAGTATTGGTAAAAATAAAACTGTGTTGAGCATTGCTGTCTCAGTGTCCATGTCTGACACCACAGTATTGGTAAATATAAAACTGTGTTGAGCATTGCTGTCTCAGTGTCCAGGTCTGACACCACAGTATTGGTAAATATAAAACTGTGTTGAGCATTGCTGTCTCAGTGTCCATGTCTGACGCCACAGTATTGGTAAATATAAAACTGTGTTGAGCACTGCTGTCTCAGTGTCCATGTCTGACGCCACAGTATTGGTAAATATAAAACTGTGTTGAGCATTGCTGTCTCAGTGTCCAGGTCTGACACCACAGTATTGGTAAAAATAAAACTGTGTTGAGCATTGCTGTCTCAGTGTCCATGTCTGACACCACAGTATTGGTAAATATAAAACTGTGTTGAGCATTGCTGTCTCAGTGTCCAGGTCTGACACCACAGTATTGGTAAAAATAAAACTGTGTTGAGCATTGCTGTCTCAGTGTCCAGGTCTGACACCACAGTATTGGTAAATATAAAACTGTGTTGAGCATTGCTCTCTCAGTGTCCAGGTCTGACACCACAGTATTGGTAAAAATAAAACTGTGTTGAACATTGCTGTCTCAGTGTCCATGTCTGACACCACAGTATTGGTAAAAATAAAACTGTGTTGAGCATTGCTGTCTCAGTGTCCAGGTCTGACACCACAGTATTGGTAAAAATAAAACTGTGTTGAGCATTGCTGTCTCAGTGTCCAGGTCTGACACCACAGTATTGGTAAAAATAAAACTGTGTTGAACATTGCTGTCTCAGTGTCCATGTCTGACACCACAGTATTGGTAAATATAAAACTGTGTTGAGCATTGCTGTCTCAGTGTCCAGGTCTGACTCCACAGTATTGGTAAAAATAAAACTGTGTTGAGCATTGCTGTCTCAGTGTCCAGGTCTGACACCACAGTATTGGTAAAAATAAAACTGTGTTGAGCATTGCTCTCTCAGTGTCCAGGTCTGACACCACAGTATTGGTAAAATAAAACTGTGTTGACATTGCTTCCAGTGTCCAGGTCTGACGCCACAGTATTGGTAAAAATAAAACTGTGTTGAACATTGCTGTCCAGGTCTGACACCACAGTGTTGGTAAATATAAAACTGTGTTGAGCATTGCTGTCTCAGTGTCCATGTCTGACACCACAGTATTGGTAAATATAAAACTGTGTTGAGCATTGCTGTCTCAGTGTCCAGGTCTGACACCACAGTATTGGTAAAAATAAAACTGTGTTGAGCATTGCTGTCTCAGTGTCCAGGTCTGACTCCACAGTATTGGTAAAAATAAAACTGTGTTGAGCATTGCTGTCTCAGTGTCCAGGTCTGACACCACAGTATTGGTAAATATAAAACTGTGTTGAGCATTGCTGTCTCAGTGTCCAGGTCTGACACCACAGTATTGGTAAATATAAAACTGTGTTGAGCATTGCTCTCTCAGTGTCCAGGTCTGACACCACAGTATTGGTAAAAATAAAACTGTGTTGAACATTGCTGTCTCAGTGTCCATGTCTGACACCACAGTATTGGTAAATATAAAACTGTGTTGAGCATTGCTGTCTCAGTGTCCAGGTCTGACTCCACAGTATTGGTAAAAATAAAACTGTGTTGAGCATTGCTCTCTCAGTGTCCAGGTCTGACACCACAGTATTGGTAAAAATAAAACTGTGTTGAGCATTGCCTTCAGTGTCCAGGTCTGACACCACAGTATTGGTAAAAATAAAACTGTGTTGAACATTGCTGTCCAGGTCTGACACCACAGTGTTGGTAAATATAAAACTGTGTTGAGCATTGCTGTCTCAGTGTCCATGTCTGACACCACAGTATTGGTAAATATAAAACTGTGTTGAGCATTGCTGTCTCAGTGTCCAGGTCTGACACCACAGTATTGGTAAAAATAAAACTGTGTTGAGCATTGCTGTCTCAGTGTCCAGGTCTGACACCACAGTATTGGTAAATATAAAACTGTGTTGAGCATTGCTGTCTCAGTGTCCAGGTCTGACACCACAGTATTGGTAAATATAAAACTGTGTTGAGCATTGCTGTCTCAGTGTCCAGGTCTGACACCACAGTATTGGTAAATATAAAACTGTGTTGAGCATTGCTGTCTCAGTGTCCAGGTCTGACACCACAGTATTGGTAAAAATAAAACTGTGTTGAACATTGCTGTCTCAGTGTCCATGTCTGACACCACAGTATTGGTAAATATAAAACTGTGTTGAGCATTGCTGTCTCAGTGTCCAGGTCTGACACCACAGTATTGGTAAAAATAAAACTGTGTTGAGCATTGCTTCTCAGTGTCCAGGTCTGACACCACGTATTGGTAAAATAAAACTGTGTTGAACATTGCTGTCTCAGTGTCCATGTCTGACACCACAGTATTGGTAAATATAAAACTGTGTTGAGCTTTGCTGTCTCAGTGTCCAGGTCTGACTCCACAGTATTGGTAAAAATAAAACTGTGTTGAGCATTGCTCTCTCAGTGTCCAGGTCGACACCACAGTATTGGTAAATAAACTGTGTTGAGCATTGCCTCTCAGTGTCAGGTCGAACAGTATTGGTAAAAATAAAACTGTGTTGAACATTGCTGTCCAGGTCTGACACCACAGTGTTGGTAAATATAAAACTGTGTTGAGCATTGCTCTCTTGGTGTCCATCTTTATGTGCTTATTTTTTAGTATTGGTGACATGTGTCCAATAATTTGGTTTGCCTCATTACATCTGTGTCCCTGACGCAATAAATCGTAATCACTGACGCAATGTTTCACAGTTCTACTGAACAAGACAATAACATTTCCGCTGTAATTCTTCCATTTGATGAGATCATGCTACTTAAATATTTATTCTCTGGTTTGTTTCAGTCGTTGTTTACCTACAGTAATTGTGATTATTCTGCTCTTGCGATGGTCATTACTTCTGTTTTTTTGACGTTGATTTTCATTTTTTTTCCTGCTTCCTTTAGATGGTTTATATGCTGTTATAGTTCGTCTTCGGTGGTAGCCATGAGGGACTGGTCGTAAACGAAGAAGAGGAGCTCGTTACATTTGTTTGAGAAAATTTACAGATTTGGTCTATGTATGTGATGATTAACAGGAGGAGGGGGGAAGGCAAAACAACACATCCCTGTCGTCCCCCTGTCTCTATATAAAACATGTCTGTATTTCCAGTTGTTGTTCTCGGTCTGCATTGTGTCTTGTTATTTAAATAATTGCTTATATTTATCAGATATTGGATTACTCAGTAGTTTGTAGCTTTGTTGTGTGCGCTGCTAAAATTTTGCTTTCACTGCCTCTGTTATTTCTTATGTCAACTTTTTGAATGGACTACCTTTTGCTTTGTATCCACTGTATATGAGTAACATTGCTCTTTGAGGTGCACGGTCTGTTAATAATCTTTTTATATTGTCCAACCATTTAATTTAATTTCTTGATGAAGTGCAGTACTGATGTTGTTCCGATTTTTCCCTGATGTCTTCATTTCTTAACCAGTGTCTTCTTGATACTCCCAGAATTCTGCATAAATATTTAATCTCTGTCACTGCTAGTTTTCTTAAATCGTTTAATGTCAGGGTTCAGGTTTGACACTGATAGCATAAAGTTGCGAGAAAGACTGCGTTGAACAATGCTCTTTTAGTGTTCATGGTGACATTTTGCATTTCAAAATTGCTATCATTTTTTCTATGATTTTATTTGCTATATTGTATCTATGTTGGAATATAACTAATACGTAATGTGTGCTTGATAAATTTGAAACCAAGAAAGTTTAGCAGCGCGATTAACTTGGGTAAAAACATGGACAGACTGCAAGACATATTGATGGAAGACTTGCTTGATAAAGGAGGTTGCGAATCGGTTGGTCGTTGACAGTGAAGATTCTTAATGTTTGCAACTGCATCCTCAATGCATTGACGGTGTCTGTCCCATCTCTCAAGGCGCCTTTAGGATGACGTATCGATCTTGTAACACATTTATTATTCTTAGACGTGCAAACTTTCGGTCTTCTTTCTCAGTTCAGGTGTGGATTTATCGATTTCACAATCTTTAAATAACCAAACTTGTGACTGTATGTCGGCTGGCAACAGTCATCATTGCTACACATTTTTTCCCCCACATCAGTAAACCTTTTTGGTAAAGAACAATAAATCGTCATCACTGACGCAATGTTTCACAGCTCTACTGACACGACAATAAATCGTCATCACTGACGCAATGCTACACGGCTCTACTGAAACGACAATAAATCGTCATCACTAACGCAATGTTTCACAGTTCTACTGACAAAACAATAAATCGTCATAACTAACGCAATGTTTCACAGTTCTACTGACAAAACAATAAATCGTCATCACTGACGCAATGTTCCTCAGTTCTACTTAACAAAAACTGTCTTTACTGCCAGTAGTACCGCATTTTAGGGCGGTGCAAGACAGGGGACGAGGCCTGAGGAATTTAATGGTGCACAGCTAGTGCAGTCATCTCCAAACTGTTCAGGTTTGGATTATTCTTTTATTCCTCCCTCCCCTTTCGCCTGATAGAGAAAAAAAATGTTGACATTACCGTGGATTGCATACTGATCTCTGAAATTGGAGCCGCTCTCTAATGCATTCAGCCAGGCGCTATTAACACGACAATGAAACACTTGCTTTCCACAAAAAAATCATTAATCTGTGCTCAATGATACACTGATCAGAAGTTACATATATCATTTCTCTAAGATACATACATATATATCATTCATCCCTAGGAAGAGTCGAGCAAAACTGTAATAAATGTTCATGCTGTTGAGGATTTGCAGTGTTCACAAAACAGCAAAATATATCATGCTTAGTCTGATCAATTTGTCATCATCATGTGGTTTATTTACGTCCATAACCTTTACAGCCACTTTACAGCAAATCTAAACAAAATAGCTAGTTGTTTCGTGCCGACATTTCAAGTTTTGCAGCAATCCATTTCTGTACAACCCAGCGGCGTAATAAACATGGCCGTTTAATTATGTAAGTAATATATATATATATATATAACATAGGAAAGACTATGTAGCAAAGGTGAAAAACGTAAAAACACGGTAATAAAATTTTACAAAATACAATAACAAGATACCGCGACGTTTCGACCAAAAAGATCTTATCAAGCAACGGACACAAACAAAGAGAAGAAATTCAGTCTTCCTATACACCATACATCACATGAAGAAGATAAATTTAACATATACACCATACATCACATGAAGAAGATAAAACAATCATAATCAAATATATATATACATAGTATGTATAAATTTAACATATACACCATACATCACATGAAGAAAGAAGATAAAACAATCATAATCAAATATATATACATAGTATGTATAAATTTAATATATACACATATATTATAGAACATGGGAAGAGACAGTATTAAGAAACATAGGAATGTAGTGCGTTGAGTTCATGAGGTCGCAAAGTACCATATAAAGATATGAAACGATTTGTTAAAAGCAAACAACTTCGATCATAAGAAGAACATGATTGGATCGCTGTGACCTGTATATCGTGATCTGCCAAATGATCAATTCCATTGAACTGAGTGTCTACAGGCGTCATAGAGCGTTTGAATATATCAAGTGCATGTTGGCAGAAATGGTGGACTCAACCATAACCAACTGTAACTAGAGCTGGCTGTGACTAAACGTACCACATTCCTATGATTCTTAATACTGTCTCTTCTCATGCTCCATAATATATGTCTTCTTATCTTATCTTATCTTAACCACATTTGACGTGAAGCGTCGTGGGGAGATTTAGTTTTCTATATTGTGCCAGGTGTGTTGCGCTTGACGTTGTCAATCCATCCTTTCGCAGGGACTCTAAGATGTTATCTATCCATCGTGTTCTTGGCCTGCCTCGTACTCTGCGCCCTGATTGTCGATTATTGTAGGCACGTGATGGTACTAAACGTGGTTCCATTCTCAATAGATTGATGTACCACTCACCACTTGATTCTTTTCTTCTTGATGTACTGTATGCATGGTATAGTACCAACATGCTTCTGGTATTCTCGTTTCTCACTCTATCTCTCTCTGTAACGTTGACAGCTTTGCGTAAACATCTCATTTCACATGTTGTAATCTTTCTTTCTTGTGTCTTAGTCAGGGGCCATGTTTGGCACTGATAGAGAGTTGGAATAAATATGCAGTTTATCAGTTGTCCTTTGACTGCCTTGTTAATGCTTGGATGTTTTAATAGTGGTGACAGTTGGTATGTCACTGCGTTTGCCTTCTGGCATCTAGTCTCGATTTCTCAGTCCATCTTTCCATCTGCTGTGAATATACCACCGAGATATTTGAATTCTGGAGTCTGTTGTAGTTTTACTGTATTCACGTGTATGTTTAGTTGACCTGTTGACCTACTTATTGTCACGACTTCTGTTTTTGGAGATGTTAATTTTCATGTCATATTTTTTCGCGTTTCGCTTGAAGTGCATTTATGTGTTGTTGAAGTGTGTGTTCGTTGTTGTAAATTATACTCTGATCATCTGCAAAGAGTATTTCGTTGATTAAATTGTAGTTGTTATCGAAGTTATTATCTGTCTTGGTTTCTTGTGTTATCTTGTCTATGTACATATTGACCCTCCACCAAGGTAAAAGAAGCAACTATCTCAAACCTGTTGTTTGCTGATTACTGCGCCCTCGCTACCAACTCTGAGGAAGAAATGCAGACTTACATGAACAAGTTCTCAATGGCCTGTGATAGGTTTGGCCTCACCATTAACACCCAAAAAACAGACGTCATGTTCCAGCCCGCCCATAGAGAGCAGTATTACGATCCAGTCATCAACATTAAACACCAGCGTCTCCTACCAACGGACAACTTTGCTTATCTTGGCAGCCTCCTATCCAGATCGGCCAATATAGATTCTGAGGTCAACAATAGGATATCCAAAGCCAGTGCTGCGTTCGGTAGGTTACGTGTCACTGTGTGAAAGCGGAAGGGGATAAGCATAGCCACAAAGCTGAAAGTTTACCAGGCCATAGTGCTAACCACGCTGCTGTACGCAATCGAGACATGGACAGTGTATAGCAGACACGCAAGAAAATTAAACCATTTCCACACAAGCTGTCTACGCAGAATACTAAAAATAAACTGGCAGGACAAAATTCCAGACAGCGAAGTCCTCACAAGAACAAAGATCTCAAGCGTCAACACCCTGTTGCAGAAGGCCCAAATGAGATGTGTCGGTCACGTTGTTCGAATGCCTGATAAACGCATCCCAAAACAGTTGATGTATGGCGAACTTGAAGGGGGCAGACGTTCAGCTGGTGTACAGAAAACGCTTTAAAGACACTCTTAAAGTGTCTCTGAAATGCTTCGATATAGACACCACGTACTGGGAATCCCTTGCGCAAGATCGCCAAATGTGGCGCTGTAACAACAAAAGAGGAACCGAATAGCTGAGAATTGTCGTATTGTTGAGGCACAGAGAAAACAAGCAGTGCGAATAGACAGAACAGACAGCACCCACATGTCTAACCTTGATCATGTATGCCCCACCTGTGGTAGGGGATTCTGTTCTAGGATTGACTCTACAGTCACCTCCGCACACACCAGAGAGGTGCAACAACACATGTCTGAGATTGTTGTCATCATCGCTTGCAATGGACGGCTATTAGTATTATATTGAAAGTATAGGCGAAAGCACGCATCCCTGCCTTACTCCTGATGATAATTCAAATTCGTCTGTCAGGCCGTCGCTTGTTCGTACTACGCTTGAGCATTTTTGGTATAGCGCTCTAATATTGTCTAATAGTTGGCCCTGAATTCCGTATTCAATTAGTATGGCCCATAGTGTGTTTCTGTTTATTCTATCAAAGGCCTTTTCTTGGTCTATAAATGCTCAGTTGAGCTGTTTGTCATATTCGTGCATATTCGTCATATGCTCAGTGTTTTCGCTGAGTTGCCTTAGTGTGAGCAGAGCATCAGTGCAACTCTTTCCCTTCTCTGAACCCAAACTGAGCAGTGTTCAGCTGTGGTTCTATTATAGGTTTGATTCTATAATATATGTATATATGTTAAATGTATGTACGATATGTATATATAATTGATCATCATTGGTTTATCTTATTTGTTACATTTCCAGTTTTTCACAGTTATTTCGTTTTCGTTTTTAGTCACATATTTTCTTTATTATATCTGGTGTATGGGAAGTATGAAAAACAATATACAACAACGTTTTGAACGAAAGGTCTTTATCATGCAAAGGTTAACGGAACAAGACAAGAAAGAAGACTATTTATTATTTTAGTATAACTTTTTCTTCATTTTTTGATAAAAAGAACGTTTTATTCTAAAAGTCATGTACGTGTTCATTGTTCAACTTTTTAACTTCATGTTTATCTTGTTCTTCTTAGCAATATTCCATTTATTTTGCATTTTTTTATGAAATTTATATATTTTTTAGATGACCTTAACTTCCGCTTTGTTTTTGTTATTTATGCTCCAAAATTTGCTTTTACTTTCTGTCACCCTCAAATTAATTAGTTCTTGTTGCTCAATTTAATTTTTCTTTCCAAAGACAATGTCGTCCGTATATAGCGAGTTAATTATATTCATTACGTCCAGCTAATGCTAATTCAGCCATCCTGTATATTGATCTCAACATTGTTGCACTGTTCAGAGAAAACAGATCATGCGATTATACCCATCCTTGTCTAATTTCTTTGTTTATGCTAGAAAGCTTTATCTCTTTGTCTAATCTTACGGATGTTGTTCATTGTTTGCTAATATATATATATATATATATATATATATATATATATATATATATATTTCATTCTGAAAATATTTTAGATCTTTACTGTCGTTATTAAAGTTTTCTGATAATTGGGAATGATCCAAATGGTTCAATTTAACGAATGCAGCGATGCAAACATTTAAAGCCCAACTATACTCTTTTCTGTACGTACATGGCTCTTTCTATTTGTGTTCTTATATACACATATATATACATATATAAATATATATACATATATAAGATACTTAAGGATGAGCTGAAAGACAAGAGAGAAAAGCGAAAACTCAGAAGTTGTAACAGTAAAACACTTGTCAATTGACCGTCTGTAAAGTTGAATATATATAAATATATTGAGAGCATGTATTTCACCTGCTACTGTATGGCAGCAGACTGTACTAGAGCATGTATTTCACCTGCTACTGTATGGCAGCAGACTGTACCAGAGCATGTATTTCACCTGCTACTGTATGGCAGCAGAGGCCTGTACCTGCACGAGCATGTAAAGCATGTTTCACCTGCTACTGTATGGTAGCAGACTGTACTAGAGCATGTATTTCCCCCTTGTATCCGACTGCCCCTGTTTTTCGGTAGCAGCAGATTTGTGTATCTCAGAGAGCAGTGTATGTTTCACCTGCTACTGTATGGTAGCAGACTGTACTAGAGCATGTATTTCACCTGCTACTGTATGGTAGCAGACTGTACTATCCGCAATTGTCAAACCTGCTTTCTTGTAGAGGGAGGGAGGAGACTCGGGAGATCTAAAGGCTAGGGGAACTTAAACTCTGCCAAAAAAAATCTACTTCCTTGTTGGTCAACACGGTTATGCAGAAGGCTAGACGAGTAAACCTTGACCACAAAAACTGGAATTCTCCTTTCGTTCGTTCTAGGTTAGTTTTTATCATTCTTATTGTGACGTATAAACTGCCAAACATCAGAACGTATTGTACGTGCACCAACCTTCAGCCCCTATTTGAGCACAGTTGCTTATCCTTCGGTCGGGTGTTCGATTTCAGCCAGCTATTGTGTGCGGTTCGCTCTTCCGCTATCCTTTGACTGTCCCCAGCCGTAACCCATAAGGCAGTGGGTTGCTATTTTCTTTCAGGGCAGCGACTCTAAGACGCTTGCCCTCCCGGGCTTATGAACGCCATCTGCTCAGCAAAACCAGTCGTTTTCATGAACACCTTGGTTTGCGGCCCGTTCAGGTTTGTTTGCGGTTTGCTCCGCTAGCCTTTGATTGTCCCCAATCAACTAAAAGGCAGCAGTAGTTCCTTGCGAGCGGAAACGCGCACTGGCTTTACCTCTGCTAGGCTTTTCAGTTGTTCTGTACATTTGGGTGGGACACACACCCTGCCTACCGCTGTCACGCTTGCTGCTGCCGCTCTTGCTGCTGCCGCTCTTGCTGCTGCCGCTGTCGCACTTGCTGCCACCTCGCTTGCACTGGTTTTGCCTCTGCTGGGCTTTCCAGTTGTTCTACTCCTGTGGGTGGGACACACACCCTCTTGCCGTGCTGGTCTGCCCCTCGATGAGGCCAACTATGACTTTGCCAGCGTGCGTGCTAGTCCTGTCCTGATGCCCTGTCACCATAAACTTTTTCGTGCTCACATTTTTTGCCACATGTGGCGCCACCCTTGCAACTTCCGTATGCGCGCTCGCTCTGCCCTGGTGCCTACCTCACCATTTCCGTCAATTCCTACTGGGCTGTCCAACTTCGAATGGACAAAACTGAGTTTGTCCCATGTTGCCCGCGTGCAACTCAACTCTTCACCCCGCCGCACACTCATCGGCTCAAGAGAGTACGTAAGAGAGAGCATGCTTGGGCTCCGAATTTTCCACACGCGGGTCAACTCCGTTCTGTGGTTTTGATTCGAACTTTTGACCATGTGGACCAACGCGCGGTCTAACTCATCACCCGACATTCTCATCGCCTCAAGAGAAATGCATCAAGAGAGAATGCGTGGGCTCCGAGTTCCGCCCCGCGAGGTTCCACATGTGTCGTTATAGCTTTTCCCTTCGACCAGGAGAGGCAAGCATTAATAGTCACTCTGGGAGTTCGCTCGTCTGTGTTGCGGGCGGATCCCATCAAGCATGACTTGCTTTGCCTCTCTACTTGCCCCAGAGTAGCTCTCCCACAGTACCTGCCCTCTTGGCCAGACTGGAACCACCGTCTGTTACCAGGGTCACCACGTGGAGGTGAGAGCAGGGATTAGAGCCATCTCTCTAATCCTGGCGCGCCGCTTCCTTGCTCCTTTGACCCCCCAAAAAACAGGAATGAGGGACCCTAAGGAAGTTGATGGTTAGGTATATCCCATTCCATCTTCTTGTATCCCCTGCAAACCCTGCTCATTTCTAAACTTATGAACTTTGTCTTTCTTTTAGATTAGCGTTTCTCAAACTAGGGTCAGCAGACCCCTGAGGGTCCACGAAGCACTCACAGGGAGTCCTTAAACGCATGACGAAATATTACGATCTTTGACATTTCAAACATAAAAATAGATTTAAAAACCTAATTATAGGCCTAATGTTTACTTTGTTGTTTATTAAAATGTTAAATTGCAGACATTGTTTACTATTGTAACACACAGATAAATCATTCCTGTCCATTTTCATATATAGAAACGTTTGGGGTTCGCGGCATTAAAATGTGTTTAAAATGGGATCTACGGGAATTCAAAGTTTGGGAACCGCTGTTTTAGATGAAAACAATAGGGTTGAGAGGGTTTGTGCAAAATGAACAAAACATATTCCCTTATAATTAGCTGCCTGGGCTAGGCAAGAAACTTAAATACACATACCAATTGCAAGTTCCGTTGCGATCAGTTCATCATCAATTTCAGATATTTCTTCTGCTTCTAACTTTTCGTATTATTATTTGTTGACGAATCTTTGTCATGTGGCTCATTAGACTAATTTTTTTCCGATCCAGAAGCACTTGAGCTTTTCAGCTCTTCGGCTCGGTGCCATGGACATCGTAACCCTTCGGTTCGGTGCCACGAACACCGTAAATCTGGGGAATCTGTGGCTTTTTCTGTCATCCCGCGGAATTAAACCCGCACACACAGAGGTATAGTCACCTGTAGTCCAACGCGCTACGAACACGCTGGACCATTAGACTAATAGTGCCATGATCTCCATTTTCAACAGCTTTTGGTTTATTTAAATTTGCAATAAATATGGATTTCAAGATGTAGTTCCAAATGTATGAGTTGTTAGTTTCATTCAAACGTTTTTGTTATCACTTCTATTTCAATATTTCTGGAGAACCACGACTTCTTTTACTTTATATTATATAAATATGGAGAGAAATAAATTCTTGATATCATCGGCAAAATTTAGCTGAAAGTATCGACGAATGGTAAGAGGTCTCTGTGAGGTGGAGGAAAGAGTGCGAGCCTCTCGTTCTAAAGGTACATGGTTCGTTCCCCTCGAGGAACGATAGGGACACTTTCCCAAAGATCACTTCTATTTCTTTTTTGCGACCCCTATTTGGATGATTATACCGTCCAATAATGAAATCATCTGTTACCTCGATCTTATTTCTTATGCTTGGTAGTTTTGAATGCAGCGATTTAACAACGACATGCAGGGTAAGTCGATCAACAGTATAAGCTTTATCAGACGGTGTAATCAGTATATAAATGTATAACCGTTAGATGCGTGATACTATGGTTTATGGTAACCTTCCGGCCGTGTATCTCCGACTTCAGCACCTAAACTCACAAGATCCCTTATCTCAATGTTGGTGAGATCGAGTTCCAAGTCCTATCGGAGACGGACGATAAAATGTATGAACCGTGTACAAGTTAAACATGTAACAGATTGCAAGAAAGTTGACAAAATGATAAAAGTATGTTAGAAAGTGAGCGTCTGTAGCTTAAACGGTAGTGAGCTCGATCACAACAAAATCATACCAGGTTCAAACTCCGCGGCGAGCAGTTTGGAAGCATATTCGTTTCCGTGGCATTTTTACGAAAAGGTAAAAATAGACCTCACCGTTCAGAAAGCAATGACAAACTACTGAACATATAAGTGGTGCCTAGAAAATCAACCACTCGTTCACTGTGGTAAGTCCTGTAAAAGATATGCCTCGATGTTCATTTCATGCTAGAAGGTGACTGCACTTGCAAAATTCATTAATAATAATACAATACAAATTCGTACCAAATATTTCAATATCTTCAAGAAAGTTACATCGGAGATCCTCGCCGATGATACAGAGTTTGTGCACTGTCGCTAAGATGTTATAAGTCATTTACAATACCATCGAATTGTATCCCGTTTGTTCTTGTATTCTTTGCATGATTCATACTTTTTTTTTTTAATGTTGCAGTATCTGTTTTCGAACTTTGTGAAACAACCTTTCTTCGCGTTGACTTATTTCCCCTCAGGTTTCATTTAAGAGAGCACTCAAAATTTGACCTACTACGTTTCAGCTTTCATAAAAGCCATATATATTTGACATGTCTTGTTTCAGCTTTTAACAAAAGAACTACGATATTGGACTTGATATTAGATTTTAGGTTTCGGAAAATATCTTCTTTTTTTATGTTGTCTCGTTGTTTAGGTAATAGACTAGCTTTCCTTGTTTTGTTGTTGCGACGACAGGATTTAAGTGTTATCAGAGAACTATTTCTTTTATGTGAAGCGAGATTTTAGAAGCCCTGTGTTGATTTATCGATTTATTTTGTTGTTGTCTCCTGAAATTCTCATTACAATATTTTATGCACAGACATTTTGATAAAATAAAGCAATGAAGTTTAGATAAAGTGTATGTGTTATCTTTGTTCATAAGTAAACAATTCACATCAAAAACATAACAACTAGTGGAATTTCTTTCTTTCTTTTCTCTAATTCTGTTTTGGTTCACAGCGTCAGGATAAGAAGAGATTTCTAGAAAGGGCTTTTGTGTGTGCTTCATAAATAGTGTTTTTCGTCGCCTCTGTTATCTCTGAGGCCCATTTTTTGCGTGACCGGCCATTTGCTTTGTATCTATTGTATCGGAGTAACATTGCTCTTTGAGGTACATTGTCCGTTGGTAATCTGCTTATGTGGCCGAACCATTTAATTTGTTGTTTTTGATGAAGTTCAGTACTGTTGTTGTACCCACTTTTTTCCTGATGTGTTCATTTCTCAACCGGTCTCTTCGTGTTACCCCCAGAATTCTGCGTAGACACTTCATCTCTGTCGTGACTAGTAGTGGAATATTAAAAATAATGTTGAGTCAAATGATTTTGATTGAGAAAACTAAAATAGATGTTGAATCCAACCAGCGATTTAATTAACTGGCTGGTATAAGCCGCCGGAAGCGCCACTATTTATTTGTTTTAGAACGATCTTGCCCGCCTGCGCAGCGTGTTCGTAGCGCGTTGGACGACGGGTGACAAGCCCTCTGTAAGTGCGGGCTCGATTCCGCTGGCTGGCAGAAAAAGCCACAGGTTCTCCAGAATTTACCGTGTTCGTGGCACCGAACCGGATGGTTACGGTGTCCATGGCACCGAGCCGAAGAGTTGAAAGCACAAGTGCTTCTCGATTAGAAAAAAAAAAAGAACTATCTTAAAGACAATTCATGTATCTAGAAAATGGTATATTACTCATTAAAATATGTTAATAATTAAGAAAACTGCAGGAAATTTGTACATACACCTGCAATGGGAAAATAGGACCTAAATTTAATTCATCCACAACCCGTTTGTCATTTCAGTAGCTAATCAGGAGTTACCCGTTGTACAGGTAGAACTGAGTACCTGAGGGGCATAGCGAGGAGAGTGATTAGCCAGAGCCAACTATAAAAGTTATCTAGAGTTGGATGTGGATTAGCCCAGTGGTTCTTACACTTTTTGAAGTTGTGGCACACTTGAAGCACTACAAGCTATCGTAGGCGCACTATACACAAAAACTTAATAAATAAGATGCAATAAACAAAGAAATACTGAAATAATTGGAAAAATGCTGTGTACTTTCATTTATCATTTAATTGCCCCCCATGAGAAGCATTTGCCTGATGTGTCTTGGCAATTTTTTACCCTGGTGTCGGCTGGCACCACGTTGCCGACCCCTGATCTGGAATTACTTAGGGGGCACCTAGGAATGTCACTGGGAACAATGGTGCGCCTAGTTTCATCCTTTGAGAACCACTGGCTTAACTAGTAAGCCACAGAAAAAAGCACTATACATACCCTTCGACATTTGTTGGGGTAACTACAAGTAGTCTCCCTATGGAAGTCATGGCAGTAACTAAAGCGATGGTCTGGCTGGTCACATACTTTTATTCATATATGTTTTAATAATGACACAATGAGCTTGCTCAAAAATATTGAAACAGGATAAGCACGAAGATAATGGTTGGAGTAGCTGAATTAGTCTAGAGTGACACAAATCAGTGCTAATTATCTGCCAGGGTATGTAGTTGTAAAGGGAAATGAACGCGCCGATAGGCTTGCATTTATGAATGATGTAAAAAAAAAAAAAAGCATGCGAGCATTGGACTAGACTCATATTCTGAATACATTAAAGGAAAGAAAACGTTAAATGATTCAAGCAAACGTGGTGAATCTACAACCCTAACCAGACTGCAAGAATACCAAGTCAAATGTGGTATAGTTAGATAAGAGAACTATAATGGAAGCACGACCTTCTTTATAGAGAAGGCCGTGATGGAAGCCAAAGACGAATAGTAAACCGACATAAAACTGTTGTTGTTAGTTACCACTCGTTGAGAGACATACTGATAATGAGACCGGATCACTGATGGACTAATTGTTTCGATGTGCAGTAATGATAATCCGACTACTAAACTAAAGTACAAACTTGAGTGCAGCTTCACTCAATCCACACAATTAGCCCCTAAGTGTAGTATAAATTTGCGTCAATCACGCTAAGAGACAATTAGTTCACACAGGAAACTTTTCACAGGTGTTAGCATTTCGTGTGATATCCATTGGCACAGGAACGGAGCATTTATGGGTGACCCGTTGCAGTGAAGTTGGAACCGTACTTAACTTATGAACTATGAGTGGTTTTTCATTGAGTACTTACATTCTCTTTGTACTAATCCTTGCAATCTTTTATCATATGTGAAAATAATAATGTAGATATATATACATAAATGCTATATTGAATGGTGTCTATTAATGTAATCATCATTATCGACTAGCTTGTCCTGAGCAGAACTTTACAACCTTAACAGACCTTAGAATTTCTCTCATAGACCAGATGTTCCGCCTCTGCAGCCGTCAATCTCAAAACATCAGTTACATCCTGAATCCATCTTCTCCATGGTCTTCCTCTTCTTCTCTTTTCCGGGATGCATCCTTCCATGATGGTCTTCTCCGGCCTTTCGTGTCTCTTTATATATCTAAAGTACTTTAATTTTTTCGTTCTTATTTATAGCATCAGTACGTTTTCGTTAATTTTGAGTTCATTCTGGATAGATCTATTTGATTCTTCTTATTTAGATAATACTGACTGTAAACAACATAAATGCAGAAACTTTGTGTGAGAAAATGCTGGTGTCGTTAAACAGCTGTTGTCACAACTCAGTATCATTTAAAGTATAGGAAGAGTCAATGATAGTTAGCTGCTTGTTTGAATAGTATTCTAAGTTAATAGTATAAATCCACTTGCTTATACAGTGTGTAGGTTGTGTCTTTGATTGTATCACTGCGATAAAATAAGTACACGTATTGTATAGGAATGTTGAAGGCGAAGGATTGACTTCATTGCACTGGGTTTTACCGCATATGGCACTGTCCCACTCCGCAGAAATGACACGCCACCTACCGAGAATATTTTACAAAGCGTAGTCCGTAGCTTCGTAAACAATACTAGGAGTCTATGTAAACAAATTCACTCGTGATCAGATTCGAAACCACGACCTTCGTCTCGCAAGGCAAGGGCTTAAACACTTAGCCACGGAGACTATTTGCTTCTGTAGTCGTTGAAGAGTAGTTCATTGTTCATCTGAGGATCATCTTCAGCGTACATCCGACACGTCCATATTTACTCCTACTTCCTCCTAATCCTGACTTTTAGAGTGATTAGGGAGGAGTGTCTGACCGAATGTATTAGAGCGAGACGTCCATGTGGGAGATCTATGTTCAATTCACGTTAAGGCCAAGAATTTTTTTTATGTTGTGGGCATAAATGAAAAATCCTATTCTGAACAGCTTCGAGGCGACTACACTATCCACGCGGCCATTAAATTCCTCAGGCCCACGTCCCACACGTCATACCCAGCCCAAAAAAGCGGTACTACAGATAGTAATGACAATAGAGTGATTAGATTAACAACACTAGTTTTATGCTGTATCTACTGGAGTTTCTTGCATAGTTTCTCCGTCGTGCCGCACCAATCAGCCAACATTGGGCAGTCTACCTTGAGCAGGTACGTATGCCAGTATCTTTTGCTTCACATCATTTGTTAGTATTATGTTTTAGTTAATTAAGTTTTTTGTGTAAGTTTTTGTTCTTGATAAAGGTCTAAGCACCGAAACGTTGAGTGTTGTTTATTTTCATATTTTTTAATTAATTTTTCATTACTTATGTAATACTGCCAATACCTGTCTTCGTTCAATCGCCTAATGTCAGGTAATGATGCTCTGAAATCGATTAACAACAACTTGACTCAGACAATTTTATTGACTGTTTCATAACTAAAGAAGCACTTAAATAGATGAGAAACTACTACCATATGTTTAATTATGCACAGTTAACGGGCAATGTTCTAAAAGTGGGACCATTCATTGAAAGAAATTTTCTCGACGGAACATAATCTTATTGCCTGAGTTTCCAGTAGAACAGTACTCTTTTTTATGTTTTTCGTCTCTCTCAAAATAAAGCGCGTAATCTTACAGTAACTTAATCTAGCTTTATGTCAGTTTTATTGATCGATTTGTAGTACGATTACCATTGCACTTTAGTGAATAACTATGTGTTCTCCTTTTTTCTTTCTTACACTAGAAGATCTCAGCGACAGTGCACGAACTCCGTAGCACCAGCTGTGCTAGAAAGTAATTTTGAGGATAGTAAAATATTTTTGAAGGAATGTTATTTAAATCATGATCAAAAATTGTGTTCTTGTACGTGCTCAACTTGAACACGAGAACTTACGTTTTATCGTCCGTCTCCGATAGGACTAGGTTTGAGGTAGACAAAAGAGAAGAAGATCGAACTGAGTGGGAATTTCTCGAGTCTCTGAGTGATTTGATCTAAGGTTCGAAGAGCACATGATGATGATGATGATAATATTCTCTTAAATACTATGGTCAGTGTATGTTCATTTCATTATTAAAGACGGTGTATGTTCACTTCATTATTAAAGACAGTGTATGTTCACTTCATTATTAAAGACAGTGTATGTTCACTTCATTATTAAAGACACTGTTATCAGTTATATGAGGATTATCATCATAGCACTCCGGACACGTCCATAGGTGCTCCGATCTCCGCCTCAGCAAGTCAAGCAGCGTCAGTGGCTCAACACGCCAGTTCGATATTGATTAATCAATTTCTTAGTATATTTAGTGTGTCGTTCTATTCAGGCTGTACCATTATCGACACTCATCTCTCTCAATCTGGTCAGCGAGTGTGATTCACAACCCTGAAACTCCTCTGTTCGGAAATACTCTCTCAATGCGTTAAGAATGTCATTTCGGTCCATGGCAGCTCTCTTTCATATTGTAGCCATGCCAACCAATCTATCAGCTCGTTCATTACCCCTAATTCCTGCACGCCAAGGGACAAAAATGAAGGTGATTTCTCTTATCACTGTCTGTACCAGTACCTCCACCCGGTTTCGTCTCACCATTCCTGAACAGTGTATGTTCACTTAATAATGACGATAAGTGTTAACTTAATATTGATGGCTGTCTATATTAACTTTATATTAGTGATGATTGATGTACTTATGTTCAAAATAAATCTGCCCACACCCTCCTTATCTCTCTTCAATGTTGTGTCATAAGGCTTTAAATATACTCGCTTACGTCCGCTGAAACAACCTCAATATTTGTATCTTCCGTGAACAGTTTTATTTCCTGACATTTCGTCCATTTATATCTTTATTTTCTTGCTCAACTACCAGATTTTTATGTTTTTTAATCCTGTTTTAAATTCATTTCATTGTCAGACTTCATAAGGGTTAACGTTATTTAACATCTGCATCGTTCGATACCCATATTATTTATATTTGTTGGCTTCTCAAAAAGATGAAATTCTCTCTTTCTGTTTTAATTTTAGTGTTCACTATAATACGATTCTCTTCCATTCCCAACTATTTTAAACAATTATTTTTGGTGGACATTTTCATCTTTATTCCTCATTCATGTTCCTGGTATATGTCAATTTTTTCACGACATTTGTTTTCAATCTCACGAAGAATTTTTGACAAGAACCCTACCAAAATGATCAAATTGCTCGATATCTGCTATTCGTATACATTTGTCTCATTTGTTACACTTATTTTAGGATTTTATCAATTCTACAATATTTTCAATAAAATGAAAGTTAAACGTCTCATACTGTGTTCTATTTTTACTTATTTGTTGCTAGAATTTTAAAATTATTGTCGTCCATTTTGCTTCCGGTTAAAGAAAGAAAACAAAGGAAGGAAGCAGACAGTAGCTTCATCTAAGTTTCATCTGATGAGATATAGATCTTGCCATTGAAACAACAAACACATAAAAATGTAACAAATAAATAAAGTACATAAACAAATCACAATTTTGAACAAGAAAATATTTCAAAAGAAAAGAAAAAACAAAATCACGATAAGACTAGGTATGGTAATAGCAAACTTTCATAAAATAAACCACAAGATGGCTGACTGTCTAGCTTGACAAAGGATTTGTTTCTGGGCGTGTACTAAATTTATTTCAACTAAACAACAAAAATGGTCCCTTATGTGCATTGAAAATGAGAAAGAAAAATCTTTCAAAGAAGAGTTTGTCTTCCTAGCAAGACGATTTAGTTATTAAATTTACGTGATAGATTAAATTGATGCATTCTATCGTTGACATGAGAAGATGATGATTCTATTGTACCGTTTCTGGTGTCAGAGGAGTTAGTAAATTACAGAGTTAGTAAAATGCTGAGTTGGTAAGTTGCTGAGTCAGTAACTTCCTGAGTTAGTAAATTACTGAGTTAGTGAACTGATGAGTTACTAAATTGTTGAGTTGGTCAATTGATGAGTTAACAAACTGCATAGTTAGTAAACTGCTAATTTAGTAAACTGCTGAGTTAGTAAAACTGCTGATTTAGTAAACTATTGAGTTAGTAAACTACTGAGTTAGTAAACTACTGAGTTAGTAAACTGTTGAGTTAGTAAACTGTTTATCTAGTAAACTACTGAGTTAGTAAACTACTGAGCTAGTAAACTACTGAGTTAGTAAACTACTGAGTTAGTAAACTGTTAAGCAAATAAACTGCTAAGCTAGTAAACTACGTAGTAAGCTGTTGATTTAGTAAGCTGTTGATTTAGTAGACTGATGTGGATTGCTATGATGTCGACTTATCTAAGATTAAAATAACGCCCATTAAGTACATTTGAAAAATGACACTTTTAAATTGTATCTTCCTACAAAATGTGCAAAGGCAGCGTTTCTTAATCCTGACATTTAAATGTCATCTCTTGCGTTATGTTTGACATTATCATACAAAGCCAGTTCCTTGCGCTACTTTGTATTTGATTTTGCTGTTAAATGATACAATTGTCTATTTTGAGTATGTAACGACAGACAAGGTTGGATATGAAACAGAAGAAAAGATTCTTGTGAATGTAAAAGTGTTTACGTCTATGTTTCAGATTTATGTAGTATCCCACAACTAAAGCTTATAAACAGAGAAATCTTGAAGTTCGCGTGATGCATGCACAAAGTATTATTTAAGAAGTAAAGATGTGAAGTTTTTCCGAACTGACCTGATTAAACATTACGAACTTAATGTCCCGACCTATATTACTTATTTAGCGTTTCAAGAGTTTGAGAAGACGCTAATTGTGTGATTGCATCCCCAAATGAAATAGAACATCTTTACAACAGTGTAGTGCAGACTTGGACTGATCCAGATTATAGATATGACAGGCTGAAAAGGGGTTATAATTTTAGTATATGCAGAGTAGATTTTTTCCTAAAGCTTACGATCTTAGTAATTATTATTATTATTTATTTAACTGTTATTGTTATTCCAATGAGAAAAGGTTTATTACAATGGAAGACACAAATGAAACTTGCTTAATGCAGGAAATGAATCACTTGTCTAATGTCACTGTATTCTCGAACAGGAGTGGTTAAAAAAATTATACCAGAGTTACATCCTGTCCTATTTTTAACTGTTACTGTAAGTTACAAATTGTATCGGTTTCGTATGTTCGTCTAAACTGCGAGATGGGTTGCCTCTTGAAGCTGCTTGATATTTGAAGTTTCTTGAGAGTTCCTCATAGCTTGCTCTGTAAGCTTCGTTCATGAGATCATGTTTCATTTTGTCGCTTTTATTTATGAAGGTCATGACTGCAGGATGTGCTCTGCAGTCTGTGTTTTAGTCTGGCATGCACACTGTGCAATCTAAGCAGGCTTTATTATGTGCAAGTGATAGTTGGGTCTGCAATGTCCTATTTTGAGGCAAAAGATTGCAGTGCGCTGTTTTCTGTTAAGTCTGCTGATGTGATCTTGTGGGTATTTGCTGTGAGTGTGTTGACTCTACAACTCTTTGTATTTTAGCTTAATATGTGTCTTAATCTCTGGTAGTCATCTTATTCTTCTTTTGCGATCGCTATTTTGATGATTATACCGTTAGACGCGTTCTTATGATGAAGTCGACTGTTGTCTGGAGCTCATCTCTGGTGCCATGTAGTTTTGATGATTATACCGTAGACGCGTTCTTATGATGAAGTCGACTGTTGTCTGGAGCTCATCTCTGGTGCCATGTAGTTTTGATGATTATACGTTAGACGCGTCTGATGAGTCGACGTCGCTTCGTTCATTAGTTTGATGTATAGCTCAGACGCTTTTGATGGTCGATGCTGTCGAGCTCATCTCTGGTGCCATGTAGTTTGATGTTATACTGCTGAGCTTATGATATGATGTTGTCTGAGCCATCTCTGTGCTGGTTTGAATGTAGTGTGTGTTGATGGCCAGCTTCCTTTCAGGGAGGACATACAGGGAACAGTCTTGCAGAACATGTTTTGTGGTTTGCTCAGTGGTGCCACAGGGACACAGAGGGGATGGGGACAATCGTAGCCTGTGTAGGTGTTTGTTAAGTCTGTTATGACCTATCCTGAGTCGGAAGATGATAGTCTGTCCTTGTCTGTCAAGTGCGTAGTAGTCATCATTGGATGGTTTAGGTTCTTTTATAATGTCCACGATAGCTCTATTTTTCAAAGTATGTGATTTCATTATCTATTTGTTCACATTCTGTTCCCTTTTTAGCAAGTTTGTCTGCCTTCTCGTTACCTGGCACTCCGCAATGTGATGGTACCCACTGGAGTGTAACTTTTGTTGGTAGAGATCTTGCTGGGCTCTTTTCTCAGGGATGGATGGTTACTCTGTAGGGCTTGCAAAACAGATAGTGCATCTGTGAAAAATACCACTTGTTGGCAGTCAGAGTTGGAATTATTGATCATGATTGCGGCCTTAGTAGTGATTGAGCCTCTGTGGTGTAGTTTGAACAAAATTTACCAATTGGCATGTACTTTGTTTCAGTGTGATTATTTGGATATGTAATATAGATACCAGCCCCTCCATTCTTAATTGCATCTGTTGCAGATCCATCGGTGTAGGTGTGGATCCATGATTGTTTAATCTCTAGTAGTGACACTGGGTATTTGCTTTGTATTAATGTTGATCCCTGCTTAGCCAGCTTGTCTGCTCTCTCATTTCCTGATACACCACGGTGAGCTGGTATCCACTGGAGAATATTGTGTGTTCTGAGAGCTTGTTTCGCTGTAATGTCAGCTCTCTCTCTCTTCATATTATTTCGTGGTTTCCTTTATGTGCTCTCATTTAGTTATCAGTTTGTAGGAAAGGTTAGTTAGAATTCAATGTAAACATAATTAGGAACAAATCTCTGCAGACACATGGGTCGAAGGACTTATCGAAATTCACCACAATTTATTCTGTCTGAGTCCCCTGAATAATACAACGTCCCTACGTTGTTTTTTTGTTTTTTTTTGTTGCTGGTTTTTGTGTGTGTGTGTATGATACATGCTAGACTTGTAATGTAAGTGGAGCTTAAAGACTTGTCTGTGTATTTGTTATGATAACTGTAGTTCTGTAATGATGTATACCTCTGCAGATATTGATAATTATTGTTTTTTGTAAATAAAGCCTCTTTGAAAATGATCTTATATTTGACATGTTCATACGATTCGAGAAGTTTCAGTGTGCCCTTATAGTTAAAATAAAATATAGAAATATGCCATTTAATGTGCAGTGTTTTTATTATTATTTTCGTTCCCCTGCTTGAATTCAGGTCATATGGCGCATATTGCTAATTTGTGCGTGAAAGCTCTCTTTTTCATCACTAGTGTCACTTCTTAATCTGACTTCAGAGTTAGATGCGTACTTTAGCAATGTTGAAGATCAAATTGGTTAATAAAGTAAATTGTTTCTTTCTTTTCTTCTAATCCTAGATCATTAGTCATGTTAGATCATCAAGTTTGTCATTAGGATGATCTTTCTAGTCTTCTATATGTGATTAGTTACACCAGATCATTAAGTTTGTCATTAGGATGATCTTTCTAGTCTTCTATATGTGATTAGTTACACTAGATCATCAAGTTTGTCATTAGGATGATCTTTCTAATCTTCTATATGTGATTAGTTACACCAGATCATCAAGTTCGTCATTAGAATGATCTTTTTAGTCTTCTATATGTGATTAGTTACACTAGATCATCAAGTTTGTCATTAGGATGATCTTTCTAGTCTTCTATATGTAGGTAGTTACACCAGATCATCAAGTTTGTCATTAGGATGATCTTTCTAGTCTTCTATATGTGATTAGTTACACCAGATCATCAAGTTTGTCATTAGGATGATCTTTCTAGTCTTCTATATGTGATTAGTTACACCAGATCATCAAGTTTGTCATTAGGATGATCTTTCTAGTCTTCTATATGTGATTAGTTACACCAGATCATCAAGTTTGTCATTAGGATGATCTTTCTAGTCTTCTATATGTGATTAGTTACACCAGATCATCAAGTTTGTCACTAAGGAAAAACGTCAAATCTTTGGAAATTGGGACACGAAAGATGATATCTTTGCTGCAAAATCATCAGATAATTATGTAGATTAAATTTCTGAACGTAAAACGAAGAAATAAAACTCGAAATAAATAAATAACGTTTCCAGACGAGACCGTTAACTTAATATTGTATTGAGATTTAAACGTGTATGGAAATGGGGGAAGGGAGGAGTGGTGATGTCATCCGAAATCACACAATAGTTCAAGAATGTAAGCGTACAAATGATACCCTCTTTTTACAGGTCAAGAGTTCATACATACAATCAAAGTTCAAAGGTAGATCGAACAGAAAGCTGATTAGATTCAATCGCTGCCTAACGAAGATACAAATTCCTTAAAATGCCGCTTCTTCTGTGATGAAGACGTTGACACTTAACTTTGCTGTTCCTTATTCCTGGCTCATCCTAATAAATTGTTTTCACTTTATAGATCACACGAAAGTATAAATATATATATATATATATATATTATAAAATATTAAATCATATCGGCTGCTCCCCAAAGTTGCTCCAATTGATCGTCTCCTTACATGAGGGCATGAAAGCCAGTATACAGTTCGATGGTAGCACATCTGATAGCTTCGAGGTTAAGAATGGAGTCAAACAGGGCTGTGTCCTTGCCCCCACTCTCTTTGGCATCTTCTTTGCAGTCTTGTTACGCCACACCTTCGGAGATGTTGATGGAGATGTTTTCATCCGCACGAGATGTGATGGCTCACTCTTCAACTTGGCTCGCTTAAGAGCCAAAACAAAAACAACAGAAATTCTTCTCAAGGAACTCCTTTTCGCTGACGATGCTGCCGTAGCTGCACACAGTGAGGCTAAACTGCAATCCGTAATAAAGAATTTGGCCAGGCATGCGACCTGTTTTCTCTGACTATAAGTGTCACCAAAACTGTGGTTCTATGTCAGGGAAATAACACATCAACAAATATCACTTTAAGGCACTATAATGGTAATCCTCTAACCCCAGTTAAAAAATTCAGCTATTTTGGATCCATAGTCACTGCCAGCTTTTCTCCTGATGAAGAAATCAACGCTCAAATAGGCAACGCGGCTACTGCATTCGGCAAACTATCAAAGAGAGCGTGGAGCAACAAAAAAATAACATTGCAGACGAAGATTCAAATATAATCGAGCCTGTGTAATTAGCTCTTTACTATATGGCTCAGAAACATGGACAGCCTACTCAAGGCATGAGAGAAGATTTAACATCTTTCACCTTCAATGTCTCCGCAAGATTATGAACATGAGGTGGTACGACAAGATAACTAACTCTGAAGTACTGCAACGTGCAAACTTGCCTTCCATCATGGGCATGCTCAGCAGTAGAAGACTTAGATGGCTAGGGAATGTGCGAAGAATGGACAAAGCCCGCATTCCAAAACAAATGTTGTTCTGTGAACTTTCGTAGAGGGAGAGGCACCAAGGCAGACCACTACTCACATATAAAGATGTCTGCAAGGCCTCAAGGAATAACTTTTCCATCGGTGCCAGCAAATGGAAAAAAACTAGCTGATGATCGTGATATATGGAAAACAACATTGCGCAAAGGCGTATATTCTTTTGAAGAGAGACTTAGGGATGAGCTGAAAGACAAGAGAGACAAGCGAAAACTCAGAAGTTGTCACAGTAAAACACTTGCCAATTGACTGTCTGTAAAGACGTAAAAGGTCATATATATATATATATTATCTTCTCCTTCTTTTGTCGTCACACTGCTACCGGGTTGTTGCCCAGTGTCGTGGTTTTCTTTTTTTTGTTTTGGGCTGTTCTGGTGGCTTGGGTGATTGTTATTTTTGCTCTTTCACAGGATTCTGCTAACCATCTTTTCCGTGGTATTCCTCTCGCCTTCTTTCCTGATGCTCTGTTGTAGAAGACTGTGTATACTGTGGAGTTTGGATGCATTCTTATTAAGTGGCCAAACCACTTTATTCTTTGTTTCTCAATGTAATTCGAACAAGGTTCTGTGCCAACTTTCTTATGCTGATGTTGGTGACTGCATATATATATATATATATATATATATATATATATATATATATATATATATTTATATTGTGTAACTAATATTTTGTATTTAGTAAAATATCTGCTTTTACCATCATGTTTTGAATTAACTGATTATCAAAATTATGAGTGAAAGCATAAATCGGCGAAGATTAACATTTTATAAAAATAAAACGATCGTTCTATTTTTAGTTAAATGCATCTACGGACAAATCCCTGTAAAGTTTTTGTCATTATTTTATTTAATTAGAACATGTAGGCACCGCTGTCCTTTGGTTTTAGGTTGAATAAATTCAATTACATATTTTTAAAGTGAAGATGTTTATATAAATTGGTTTTACATTACCAGATTCTTAGCTCCTGGCAAGGTCTTCATCGGCCATCTTTGCGACATGCCAGGCGGCGTGTGAACTTTTGTTGTAATTCTTTCTCTGAGAGAAATGAGAAAAAGGTCTTGGAAAAGATTATTTAAACTAGACGTATTAACACTTTATAAATGAACAAAAGAGCAGAAAATGTGCTTTCGTTTGTCCATTCATTTTTGGAATTTACTATCATCATCATAAAAGTGTGTGGTTTGTTTTGTATATAAGGGAAGACTGCATTAAAACCATGTAACAATGGTTAACACACGTAAAAACAAAGTATTGTAGTTTTACAAAGTTGTACATACTTTTTGTTGTTTTGTTTGGACTAGTGTCTTTATCAGGTGTCCAGGTTATTTTAAGTTCTTATTATTTTGTGGTCTTTCCTTTCCGCTTGCTGTCAGCCTTTTCCTCCAGAACGTTTTTCAACGGAATGCTTCTTTTTGTGTCCAAAATAATTGATTTGTCTCTTTTAACTCTTCTTCAGCAACCTTCCACATGTTTGTTTCTGTAACTAAGTTCACATCGTCTATAAATTCGACATCTCAACGGCTGCTTTGTTATACTCTAGTTGATAACGAACAGATACATCTAGAACAAGCAGCGTTCTTTGATAGAGTCAACAGGTATGGAAAATAAAAGAACAAAGAGATTCATCTCTTCGTTTTTGTAAAAAAAAGTGTCCTGTAGCCTTCTCATACATTTAGGTTTGAAATGCCTATCACTTTATATTTTTAGGCTTTAGTGCACAGGAGGTTGGAGGTCAAATTATAGCCATCACGTGTGGAACGTCGAGTGTGGGATTGAACCTACAAACCCTATTGAGCCCGAGTCGATAGGCGAAGGTTTACGCATTACTTTAATCCGACTCACAACACATTTACTACTCTATTGAGCCCGAGTCGATAGGCGAAGGTTTAAGCATTACTTTAATCCGACTCACAACACATTTACTACTCTATTGAGCCCGAGTCGATAGCCGAAGGTTTAAGCATTACTTTAATCCGACTCACAACACATTTACTACTCTATTGAGCCCGAGTCGATAGGCGAAGGTTTAAGCATTACTTTAATCCGACTCACAACACATTTACTACTCTATTGAGCCCGAGTCGATAGGCGAAGGTTTACGCATTACTTTAATCCGACTCACAACACATTTACTACTCTATTGAGCTCGAGTCGATAGGCGAAGGTTTACGCATTACTTTAATCCGACTCACAACACATTTACTACTCTATTGAGCCCGAGTCGATAGGCGAAGGTTTAAGCATTACTTTAATCCGACTCACAACACATTTACTACTCTATTGAGCCCGAGTCGATAGTCGAAGGTTTAAGCATTACTTTAAGCCGACTCACAACACATTTACTACTCTATTGAGCCCGAGTCGATAGGCGAAGGTTTACGCATTACTTTAATCCGACTCACAACACATTTACTACTCTATTGAGCCCGAGTCGATAGCCGAAGGTTTACGCATTACTTTAATCCGACTCACAACACATTTACTACTCTATTGAGCCCGAGTCGATAGTCGAAGGTTTAAGCATTACTTTAATCCGACTCACAACACATTTACTACTCTATTGAGCCCGAGTCGATAGGCGAAGGTTTACGCATTACTTTAATCCGACTCACAACACATTTACTACTCTATTTAGCCCGAGTCGATAGGCGAAGCTTTACGCATTACTTTAATCCGACTCACAACACATTTACTACTCTATTTAGCCCGAGTCGATAGGCGAAGGTTTACGCATTACTTTAATCCGACTCACAACACATTTACTACTCTATTGAGCCCGAGTCGATAGGCGAAGGTTTACGCATTACTTTAATCCGACTCACAACACATTTACTACTCTATTGAGCCCGAGTCGATAGGCGAAGGTTTACGCATTACTTTAATCCGACTCACAACACATTTACTACTCTATTGAGCCCGAGTCGATAGGCGAAGGTTTACGCATTACTTTAATCCGACTCACAACACATTTACTACTCTATTGAGCCCGAGTCGATAGGCGAAGGTTTACGCATTACTTTAATCCGACTCACAACACATTTACTACTCTATTGAGCTCGAGTCGATAGTCGAAGGTTTACGCATTACTTTAATCCGACTCACAACAGATTTACTACTCTATTGAGCCCGAGTCGATAGTAGAAGGTTTACGCATTACTTTAATCCGACTCACAACACATTTACTACTCTATTGAGCCCGAGTCGATAAGCGAAGGTTTACGCATTACTTTAATCCGACTCACAACACATTTACTACTCTATTGAGCCCGAGTCGATAGGCGAAGGTTTACGCATTACTTTAATCCGACTACAACACAGTTACTACTCTATTGAGCTCGAGTCGATAGTCGAAGGTTTAAGCATTACTTTAATCCGACTCACAACACATTTACTACTCTATTGAGCTCGAGTCGATACTCGAAGGTTTAAGCATTACTTTAATCCGACTCACAACACATTTACTACTCTATTGAGCCCGAGTCGATAGTCGAAGGTTTACGCATTACTTTAATCCGACTCACAACACATTTACTACTCTATTGAGCCCGAGTCGATAGTCGAAGGTTTACGCATTACTTTAATCCGACTCACAACACATTTACTACTCTATTGAGCCCGAGTCGATAGGCGAAGGTTTAAGCATTACTTTAATCCGACTCACAACACATTTACTACTCTATTGAGCCCGAGTCGATAGTCGAAGGTTTACGCATTACTTTAATCCGACTCACAACACATTTACTACTCTATTGAGCCCGAGTCGATAGGCGAAGGTTTACGCATTACTTTAATCCGACTCACAACACATTTACTACTCTATTGAGCCCGAGTCGATAGGCGAAGGTTTACGCATTACTTTAATCCGACTCACAACACATTTACTACTCTATTGAGCCCGAGTCGATAGGCGAAGGTTTACGCATTACTTTAATCCGACTCACAACACATTTACTACTCTATTGAGCTCGAGTCGATAGTCGAAGGTTTAAGCATTACTTTAATCCGACTCACAACACATTTACTACTCTATTGAGCTCGAGTCGATAGTCGAAGGTTTAAGCATTACTTTAATCCGACTCACAACACATTTACTACTCTATTGAGCCCGAGTCGATAGTCGAAGGTTTACGCATTACTTTAATCCGACTCACAACACATTTACTACTCTATTGAGCCCGAGTCGATAGTCGAAGGTTTACGCATTACTTTAATCCGACTCACAACACATTTACTACTCTATTGAGCCCGAGTCGATAGGCGAAGGTTTAAGCATTACTTTAATCCGACTCACAACACATTTACTACTCTATTGAGCCCGAGTCGATAGTCGAAGGTTTACGCATTACTTTAATCCGACTCACAACACATTTACTACTCTATTGAGCCCGAGTCGATAGGCGAAGGTTTACGAATTACTTTAATCCGACTCACAACACATTTACTACTCTATTGAGCCCGAGTCGATAGGCGAAGGTTTACGCATTACTTTAATCCGACTCACAACACATTTACTACTCTATTGAGCCCGAGTCGATAGGCGAAGGTTTACGCATTACTTTAATCCGACTCACAACACATTTACTACTCTATTGAGCCCGAGTCGATAGGCGAAGGTTTACGCACTACTTTAATCCGACTCACAACACATTTACTACTCTATTGAGCCCGAGTCGATAGGCGAAGGTTTACGCATTACTTTAATCCGACTCACAACACATTTACTACTCTATTGAGCCCGAGTCGATAGGCGAAGGTTTAAGCATTACTTTAATCCGACTCACAACACATTTACTACTCTATTGAGCCCGAGTCGATAGGCGAAGGTTTACGCATTACTTTAATCCGACTCACAACACATTTACTACTCTATTGAGCCCGAGTCGATAGGCGAAGGTTTACGCATTACTTTAATCCGACTCACAACACATTTACTACTCTATTGAGCCCGAGTCGATAGGCGAAGGTTTAAGCATTACTTTAATCCGACTCACAACACATTTACTACTCTATTGAGCCCGAGTCGATAGGCGAAGGTTTACGCATTACTTTAAGCCGACTCACAACACATTTACTGCTCTATTGAAAAACACCAAATTATTTTTTCACTTTTTTACCACTTCACAGCTGTATGTAAGATTAAGTTGTAATCTTCTTAGTTAGTTTTTTTCATGACATTTGATGAGTGATATGTAATGTTGTAGACAAATGTACTTTCATCACAGGCTAACATCATGTGATATAATAAATTACGAACCGGTAACATTCAGAATGTGTTGCTGTAAATTGTAGATATAGCTTGACAATGAAATGAATCATACCGCAATCTGCGACACATGGCCAAACCTTTACAGATAAACAGGTGCAGAGTGCGACACTTGGTAATTAATGTGTTAAAACTAAAACACATCGATCTAAAAGTTTTATTTCAACTGATGTATTTTATACTTACAATTTTTGTGTACGAACTACATTTCATCACCCATAATCCAGTAGCTTGTTATCTAATAACTATAACTATCTTTATGAATTGAACTCTATCATAGACCTGGTTTCCTGCCACTGTTACCGTCACGTTACAGTCATCTATCATATCTTGTATACATCGTCGTTTTCGTCTTTCTCTTTTATTTCTCAAAACATCAACCTCCATAACTGCCATTCCCAAGTATTAAGTTTATAATGGTATCATTTATTAAAAATTGTCGAAACTAGTGAATGCTGGGCTGAAAGATGGGAAATATCGCATCTGTTTGGCTAATGCTGTAAACCGTAGTAGGTTTAGAAGTGAGTGCCAGATTTTCAAATTCTATTTTCGACAACCGTTTGACCGAATTTGTTGAAATTGTGCACATAAATACGTAGCCGTATTGTTCCAAGGACATATATTTTTGGAAGAAAAATGACAGCTGATTTTCTTTATTTTCACGTATTTTGGATACACAGAAAATAATGGTTTTCTTGACAGTTAAAATAAAGTTTCCGGGTGAAATTTGGACGCGTGTGGTCTACATGTTGTAAGGGCATAATAGCAAAGTTGGAAGGGTGAAGACAACGTACTTATGTTCTCAACGTAAGCCACACATATCACAAAGAATAGATTATATGGTTCATAAGAACGAACACAAAGATGAAGTAGAAAAAGAAAAAGTACACTTTTACAATAAATTAGTGAAACATATTTCCTGTGCAATTTTGTATACACAGCGTCAAAATAATAGCTTTCTAAAACGGGGTTTTGTATGATTTTCATGCATGGTGTCTTTCACTGATTGTTATAGCTTTCTAAAACGGGTTTTTGTATGATTTTCATGCATGGTGTCTTTCACTGACTGTTATAGCTTTCTAAAACGGGTTTTTGTATGATTTTCATGCATGGTGTCTTTCACTGATTGTTATAGCTTTCTAAAACGGGTTTTTGTATGATTTTCATGCATGGTGTCTTTCACTGATTGTTATAGCTTTCTAAAACGGGTTTTTGTATGATTTTCATGCATGGTGTCTTTCACTGATTGTTATAGCTTTCTAAAACGGGGTTTTGTATGATTTTCATGCATGGTGTCTTTCACTGATTGTTATAGCTTTCTAAAACGGGTTTTTGTATGATTTTCATGCATGGTGTCTTTCACTGATTGTTATAGCTTTCTAAAACGGGGTTTTGTATGATTTTCATGCATGGTGTCTTTCACTGATTGTTATAGCTTTCTAAAACGGGTTTGTGTATGATTTTCATGCATGGTGTCTTTCACTGATTGTTATAGCTTTCTAAAACGGGGTTTTGTATGATTTTCATGCATGGTGTCTTTCACTGATTGTTATAGCTTTCTAAAACGGGTTTGTGTATGATTTTCATGCATGGTGTCTTTCACTGATTGTTATAGCTTTCTAAAACGGGTTTTTGTATGATTTTCATGCATGGTGTCTTTCACTGATTGTTATAGCTTTCTAAAACGGGTTTGTGTATGATTTTCATGCATGGTGTCTTTCACTGATTGTTATAGCTTTCTAAAACGGGTTTGTGTATGATTTTCATGCATGGTGTCTTTCACTGATTGTTATAGCTTTCTAAAACGGGGTTTTGTATGATTTTCATGCATGGTGTCTTTCACTGATTGTTATAGCTTTCTAAAACGGGTTTGTGTATGATTTTCATGCATGGTGTCTTTCACTGATTGTTATAGCTTTCTAAAACGGGTTTGTGTATGATTTTCATGCATGGTGTCTTTCACTGATTGTTATAGCTTTCTAAAACGGGTTTTTGTATGATTTTCATGCATGGTACACAGCGTCAAAATAATAGCTTTCTAAAACGGGTTTTTGTATGATTTTCATGCATGGTGTCTTTCACTGATTGTTATAGCTTTCTAAAACGGGTTTGTGTATGATTTTCATGCATGGTGTCTTTCACTGATTGTTATAGCTTTCTAAAACGGGTTTGTGTATGATTTTCATGCATGGTGTCTTTCACTGATTGTTATAGCTTTCTAAAACGGGTTTGTGTATGATTTTCATGCATGGTGTCTTTCACTGATTGTTATAGCTTTCTAAAACGGGTTTGTGTATGATTTTCATGCATGGTGTCTTTCACTGATTGTTATAGCTTTCTAAAACGGGTTTGTGTATGATTTTCATGCATGGTGTCTTTCACTGATTTTTATAGCTTTCTAAAACGGGTTTGTGTATGATTTTCATGCATGGTGTCTTTCACTGATTGTTATAGCTTTCTAAAACGGGTTTGTGTATGATTTTCATGCATGGTGTCTTTCACTGATTGTTATAGCTTTCTAAAACGGGTTTGTGTATGATTTTCATGCATGGTGTCTTTCACTGATTGTTATAGCTTTCTAAAACGGGTTTGTGTATGATTTTCATGCATGGTGTCTTTCACTGATTGTTATAGCTTTCTAAAACGGGTTTTTGTATGATTTTCATGCATGGTGTCTTTCACTGATTGTTATAGCTTTCTAAAACGGGTTTGTGTATGATTTTCATGCATGGTGTCTTTCACTGATTGTTATAGCTTTCTAAAACGGGTTTGTGTATGATTTTCATGCATGGTGTCTTTCACTGATTGTTATAGCTTTTTAAAACGGGTTTGTGTATGATTTTCATGCATGGTGTCTTTCACTGATTGTTATAGCTTTCTAAAACGGGTTTGTGTATGATTTTCATGCATGGTGTCTTTCACTGACTGTTATAGCTTTCTAAAACGGGTTTGTGTATGATTTTCATGCATGGTGTCTTTCACTGATTGTTATAGCTTTCTAAAACGGGTTTGTGTATGATTTTCATGCATGGTGTCTTTCACTGATTGTTATAGCTTTCTAAAACGGGTTTGTGTATGATTTTCATGCATGGTGTCTTTCACTGATTGTTATAGCTTTCTAAAACGGGTTTGTGTATGATTTTCATGCATGGTGTCTTTCACTGATTGTTATAGCTTTCTAAAACGGGTTTGTGTATGATTTTCATGCATGGTGTCTTTCACTGATTGTTATAGCTTTCTAAAACGGGTTTGTGTATGATTTTCATGCATGGTGTCTTTCACTGATTGTTATAGCTTTCTAAAACGGGTTTGTGTATGATTTTCATGCATGGTGTCTTTCACTGATTGTTATAGCTTTCTAAAACGGGTTTGTGTATGATTTTCATGCATGGTGTCTTTCACTGATTGTTATAGCTTTCTAAAACGGGTTTGTGTATGATTTTCATGCATGGTGTCTTTCACTGATTGTTATAGCTTTCTAAAACGGGTTTGTGTATGATTTTCATGCATGGTGTCTTTCACTGATTGTTATAGCTTTCTAAAACGGGTTTGTGTATGATTTTCATGCATGGTGTCTTTCACTGATTGTTATAGCTTTCTAAAACGGGTTTGTGTATGATTTTCATGCATGGTGTCTTTCACTGATTGTTATAGCTTTCTAAAACGGGTTTGTGTATGATTTTCATGCATGGTGTCTTTCACTGATTGTTATAGCTTTCTAAAACGGGTTTGTGTATGATTTTCATGCATGGTGTCTTTCACTGATTGTTATAGCTTTCTAAAACGGGTTTGTGTATGATTTTCATGCATGGTGTCTTTCACTGATTGTTATTGTTTTTGTCTTTGTGGTTTACTTTTTGCGTGGGCAACATTTCGCCTTGTATCTATTGCATTTTAATAGCGTTGACCTTTAATTTACAGTGTCTGCTAGTAATCTGGTCATGTGGACGAATCATTTTATTTTTGTTCTTGATGAAGTTCGGTTCTGATGTTGTACCCACTTGTTTGTCTTAGGATGGCTATTTTTTAAACAGTCAGTCTTTTTTTTTATACTAGTAACACTTTACATAGACACTTCATCTCTATCGTGACTAATTTTCTTCTGTCGTTTGATGCCTAGGTCCAGGCATAGCGCTGAACACACACAATGCCGTGATAAAAATTGTGTTGTACAATACTTTTTAATGTTCATGTCTGCATTTTAAAATTGGTGCCATTTGTCATAAGATTTGATTTGTTTTATTGCATCTATGTTGGATTTCGTTAGTTATTCTTGAATGTGCTGAACAATTGATCCTCATATATGAAAAGTTTTTAGCTTGCTTTAATTAATGTTTGTCGATGGAAATATTGGTAGTGTTATCAGTTATCAGTTATATGAGGACTATCATCATAGCACTCCGGACATGTCCATAGGTGCTCCGATTTCCGCCTCAGCAAATCCAGCAGCATCCAGAAGCCCAACATGCCAGTTCGATATTGATCAATCAATCTCTTTGCATGTCGTTCTTTTCGGGCTGCACCAAAATTGACACCCATCTCTCTCAATCTGGTCAGCGAGTGGGATTCACAGACCTGAATTTCCTCTGTTCTGAAAGACTCTCTCATTACGTGAAGAATGTTATTTCGATCCATTGGTAGTGGTATCCTCTGTAGCGAATGCCATTACTTCAGTTTTGCCGATGTTTGTTTTAATGTTACAGTCATTACAGACATTGTGGAGTCTGCTAATGTATTGTTGCAGCTGCTTTTTGTTGTTGTTAAGGCTGCCTGATCTAGGGTTGCCATAGGTCCTCATTTTTGCTGACACGTCCTCATGTCACGAGTAAATCTGAACAATTTTGGAAATTCTGGATTTGTCCACAATTTTACAAGCCAAGACCAAATTCACACTCTGTCAGCGACATCAACTAGAAACCATGTGGTAAGTGTGTAAGATTTGGTTTTCTAACTTCTCGAAACAGTCTCAAATCTTTGGAAAACTATTAAGATTCATAAGAGCAAACAAAACGTTAATTGTGAATTTTCATATTTCAAGTGTTTTGATTTTGAAGACATGTCGTGGAATATTGGAAGCTTCAATCTGACTTTTTTACAGACAGAGGTGTGCACATAAATGTTTCAAAATGATGTGATCAGTAACTCAGTCTGGATAAATTTGCATCCACATACAAAAACGCCTTTGCAAAACAAGTGGTGTGATAATTGCAAATTGTAGGAGTCGTGAAATGCACTCTGAAATCGTGAAGATAGCACTTTTCTTCTTTGCTGTTCCAGCATTTTATGTTTTGGAAGAAATATTATTTTCTTTAATCTATACCCAATGGACCAATGAGAGAAACATTATTTTCTTTAATCTATACCCTATGGACCAATGAGAGAAATACTATTTTCTTTAATCTATACCCAATGGACCAATGAGAGAAACATTATTTTCTTTAATCTAGACCCAATGGACCAATGAGAGAAATCGTCTTAATGTGGATTCATTCAAGTCAATTTCACTTGTAAAATTTGATTTCAAACATTTCATATGCATGCAATTTTATTGGCACTTGATGCAAAAGAAAGATATTCTAAAAAGAACAGGTCATTAGAAATAAACATGCAACATCATTGATATGAAATTTAATGTTAGAAGTCCTCATTTCGGGAGATCAAAATATGGCAACCCTAGTCTGACGGTCGACAAAAAAAGCTATTCATTCTCCATCTTTCTTCTATTCTGTGCAAAAATCTCTATAAAAACAAGTTTTTGTTAGTATTTGTTGTTTATCTAATGTCTCAGACCACTACATGAAGTCTAACTTGACATTTCAGTTAAAAATCGTCATCTTAATACTGGATTTAAGTTATCTTGATTTTCAAATATTTTATGCATGATAATATCTTGAATTTAGCTTTCATCTTTTGATATTCTTATTTATTTGTTTATTCTTGTCTATGTTAATACAAAAATGAATGTTGTCCAAGTCGATAATTCATCATTTTGCTGGATCTTGTTCTGAACGCTGATTTGATACTTGATTGAAGCTAGACTAAACCAACTCTCAGATCTAAAGTCGCATGAAAGAAACAGATTCATTTATTTAACAACGAGTTCTTCGCAAGGAATTAATTATTTTTTACAAATGTTTATTGACCTATACGCTCTGATATAATTAAATTAAGACTAAATCTGAGGTTGAAAGAACGTGCATTGGATTAAAGATATTTTCCGTCTTGATCAGGGGCATCTTGTCATTAAGGGCCAAGTCCCACCAAAAATAACAAGTAACGTTTACTTATTATTTAAGAAATTATTATTCATAATTATTACTTTTAACGTGATACTGATGTTAACTTTTAAAGTTGATATATAGCGCTAAAATATCACACACAGTCTGGAATTCAGCATCTTGCCTCCCCAAGAGCAAGTAAAGCCCGGCCCCACCAAAAAAATTAGTAACGTGTAGTTATTATTTTAGAAATTATTTGTTCGTAAATATTACTTTTAACTTGACACTGGTTAGTTTAGAAAATTGAATATATAACACTAAAATATAAATATTATTTCATAATAATATAACAATCATAATAGCTTATAAAATATTGTTTAAAAAATATTATATACAGTCTGAAAATCAGCATCTTTCCTCTAATGCTTCACGCATATTGCAGAGCAATATTTTTCGGGTCGTTTTGAAAGGTGTCTATCTACGAATACATTGCGACCTCTGATCTCTACCTGCAATGATAATTGCCAAAACAATTACGTCATTTTCATTCAATCAGTAACTAAATTCATTCTTACGCTATCAACCAATTTCAAATATAAACGAGGGCTTTTGATTAAATAGTCCGTTTAATTATCTATGGAATCCAGAATTATATATAAAAATAGTATAAAATTATAGAAAATAATAGAAATAAGTAACTAACCATCATAGAATAAGATTAGTGTAAGGTAATCGCCTGTTGCATCAATACATCGTGTCTACAGCAATTTACTTTCGTAAACAGTTCACCAGTTTACCAAGAGAATTATATATTACAAAATCACCTAATATGCATATAGTCGCGCTGGTCTAATTGATAAGAACGTTGTTTGTAATGGGGGTGACGTGTAAGGCCCAAACAAAATTTTGTTTATCTTTTATAGGCACTCACGTCGTTTGATGTGTCCGAAATATTTAATTATCCTTGATTTTATGCTCTTTAATAGCCAACTCTCTTTAATATCAAGCTGTTGCATAACAGAAGCATTTGGTCTTTTTCGAAGGGGGGGAATAACTTCTCAGAAAAGAGAAATAATAGTAAATACTAGAAAAACCATGATTTTTCCGATATTTTTGTCTGGCCCAACCAAGAAAAATGACCCGAGCCGTCACTGATCTTGATCCTATTCGTGTTCCTTTGAACACATAAGTTTTCCACAAGAGATTTTAATTTCTGCCTTTCTGTCACCTTTCCACTAATTGATTCCAATGTCAGGCCACAATCTTTCAATTCTCTTTTCACATTTCTTTTCTATGTTTTCTGTGAACGTCCAGACCTTCTTTTGCCATCCTCTATCTATTGAAGAACTATCCTATCTAATGTTGCTACTGATATATAACATACATAACCAATCCATTTCCTTTTTCTTTTCTTTAAATGATGGTCTTCAATGATGTCACAATTGTCCGTTTTCACAGTTTTTCAGTTACTCCTGTATTTTGCCAGAACATTTATTTGGAAATGTCTCTAGCTTTGAAGAGGTGTTAATTCCCTACATAGCAAACAAGACTCATATCTACCACCCCTCCCCTTCCTTTCCCTAATTACCAAACCAATTATCTATTCTTATTTCTTACGTTTCTTGTATCTTACGAATAGCTGAATGACACAATCATCTAGATGCTGTTTGTATCTTTGTGATCGGTTTACGCGTGAGTGTTTACTTGATTCATTATCGTTCTTAAATCAAACAAGAAGCACACTTCAATGACAGCAGGCATTTAATAGAAGAAAGAGAAGCTTAAGAACGTGATACGTAAACAAGATTAGAATACAGTCAGATTGAACGTGGTTAACATGTTCTGACGGAAAGAAATTGCAGAATAGATTCTTGTATGTTATAAAAACATATAACAGCTATTAAGGAGATGAGAAGCAGATCTTGAATATGACAAAATAAACTGTTGTAGAAGAATGTGTTGATCAAGTGATACATAACCTAATTATTATGTGTTGTCCTATTACAGACATATATGTCTGATAATGAAAATCAACATAAGAAATTGTGTGACATATTTGATTGGAATATTGCTAGATTTATTTTCTAAACCTCTTGCCATTTCATTCATTCTATTGATATCCAGCTATTCAAAACGTAAACTATCGTAACCAAGGAATCTTCGTTATTCACGTTAAGATGCTACTTATTCGACAAGATAAAGTAACTTAATCCATTACCTTTTTACTATTTATCCACATTAAGAGTCTACTTATTCGACAAGGTAAAGTACAATATTTTACTATTTATTTACGTTAAGAGTCTACTGACTCATGAAATAGCTTGTCCTGAGCAGAACTTTGCCACCCCAACAGTCCTCCGGAACTTCTCTCTCTCTCTCTCTCTCTCTCTCTCTCTCTCTGTCATAGGCCAGATGTCCTGCCTCTGCAGCCGTCATGTTTAGACCGTCAGTTACATCCTGAATCCATCTTCTTCGTGGTCTTCCTCTTCTTCTCTTTGCCGGTATGCCTCCTTCCATGATGGTCTTCCAGCCCTTCATGTCTTTCTATATGTCCAAAATATCTCAGTTTTCTCTTTCGTATTTGTAGCATCAGCCAGTTTTCTTTGATTTTGAGTTCTTTCTGGATAGACCTATTTGTTCTATTCTTTGTCCAAGATATACGGAGGACTCTTCTGTAACACTTATATTCGAAAGCACATATATGTTTTTCCACTGCTTTATTAAATGTCCATGCTGCACACCCATACGTTGTCACTGGGAATAAGCATGCTCTTAGTATTCTGATCTTTATTTTCTTAACAAAGAAGAAAATTGACTAGATAAGATAAATTAACTTAATTCAGTATTTAAAAAAAATATTTATTCCCATTAAGAGTATGCTTTTCGACACGGTATTTTAACTTAATTTACTATCTTCTTAAACTATTTATTCAAGTTATAAGTCTACATGCCCGATAAGGTATTTTAATTAAACATAATTCTTTTTTTTTAAATTAATTATTAACGTTAAGAGTGTAACGAATCGACAAGGTAAATTAACTTAATTCATCTTTCGCATTTATTGTATCCAGTCTAATTGTAACATTTATTTGTTTTTTCGTTTATATTACTGATCGATATGACATTTTAATTTTTAAAGTTAAATGTAATCCCAAACGTGTAATTGCATAGGGAACTTCTTTCTGTTTGCTTCACGGGTTGAAACAATGATGAGCTTTTTGAATGGTATTAGTTGGCACAGGAACGGAACTATTGTGAGGGAACCCGTTGCCGCCATGTTGATGCTCGTCCATCACTATTTTTCATCCAAGAGAATGTAGTTGCATTATGTTTGTCTGTGTGTGTGTAGATGACTAGTGAGCCCGATGTGGGTTTGAAATGTTCTTTTGCAATGTGGACACTGAATATTTGCGCTTGTGGGGAGGTTTACTGCCTTTCTTGATGGTCGTTTCTGCTTATTCCGTGCAGTTTTTCCTGCCTCGCAGGCCGAAGAATCGTGTCGAAGAAGTGTGCGCCAGACTGATCTATCTTGAGCAATATTCTCCCAGTTGTTCATATTTATGCCAAAGGATTTCATAAAGTTCTTGAGTGTGTCTTTGAATCTCTTTCATTGACCACCCCGGGAGCGTTTACCACTAAGAAGGTCACCATACAAGAGTCTTTTGAGTATTATGCAAGCCGTCACGTTAAAATCGTGACTACGACTAAGACTATAACAACATTTTCTGTCTTGACTAAAGTCGTGGTTTGCGGTGCTCTAAATAGAATAACATGAGGTATAATTTCTACAGCCAGTCCTACGATATCTTGATTTTTAAAAACATGTCTTGTCTACACAAGACACGGCAATATAAATCATAATACTTTTGTCATTCCCCATGTGGATGATGGAATTGTTTGTCCACTCTTGCCGTTAAACGTAGAGGAGGGAGCTTTAATTTGCGTTCCAGGGCCAGATGAGTCAATCTTGTTGTGTTTATTTAGTGTGGTCTTGATATTGTCTGTCCATTTTTTTCTTAGTCTTCCCTCCTTGCTTCTAGTGCCTGATCTCTTTTTATTGTATGCTGTTATTGGTGGTTGGTTGTATTTCATTCTCATTAAATGTCCAACCCCCTACATTTGTTGTGTTTCAATATATTCGGTGCATGAAGTTATGCCCGCTCTGTTTCTTGTGTCCTCGTTTCGTACTATAACCATAGTACTAAAGATACTAAAGCTGAATGATAGACTTCGTTGCCACAGGTTTTACTACGTATGGCTCGGCCCCTTTCCGCAGAAATGACAAGCAACCTGCCATGTCTATTGTACAAATCATGAACCGTAGCTTTGTCAACAATCCTGTGTGTCTCTGGAAAAAATAGACTTAATGAAAGGAACTGTACAGTCCGGATTCGAACCCACTTCAAAAACCGTTAATAGCTAATAACTCTTCTTCTTCTTCAGCGATCTCTGGTCATGCGCTTAATTTACTGTGGACCATAAATTGGGCAGTCAGCTTCAGGTCTGTCAGGTTTCCCCAAAGCTTAGTTTTCAAGTCAACTAGGTGTGGCCACATGTTGCTTCTCAGCTCACACAGGAGAGGACAGTCTTGCAGGATATGCTCTGGTGTCTGTTCTGCCTGCTGACACTGGCAGAGAGCTGTTTGACTTATTCCTAGTCTATATAAGTGTTTGTTGAGTCGCAGTGTCCTGTGCGTAGTCAAATATAATGACCTGGTCTGTTCTGCTTAGGGTCTTTAAGGAGTCTTTCCATAATCATATCCAGTGTTTGTCTTCCAGTCTGCTGCAGATTTTCTCTGTATGGGGGTTTTGACCTCTTGAAAAGACAAGGGTTGGTAAATTTACTATTTGGCACTGCCCTCCTTAGCTAAGACATCGGCACTCTCATTGCCTGCAATGCCACAGTGAGATGGAATCCACTGCAAGTGAATTTCTACCTTTTCTGCTAATAACTCAAAAGCAGAAGAATTGCACACAAAAAATAGATAGCTGCCCATCAAAAAAATATCAAGAAAGCAGACAAGATTTATTAGCTAGGTATTTTTGTAAATTTATTGATGAAGAAGCTGGACACGTTTGTGGCAGAGAAACAATCAAGAAGAAAAAGTAACAATGGGAACCAGAAAGAAATAAAATAATGATGACATATAACGTAAACTAACATAACAATGATTATCTGTGACACTGAGATGAATTGTTGATATATTTGTATGTTTATGAATGCATTATTAAATCAGCGCCCGAGTGGTTACCGGGGCCCAAATGTGGGGTGTAAAAGAATAGAACCACTGTAACCAGACACGCATGTCGTAAGAGGCGACTAAGGAGGTCTGGAGGAAATCTGATACACGTGTCCTAAACGTGTAGAAGTCTATCCCTTTAGGGGCCTACCAAACCAATGTGCAACGTATACACGTTCTTGGCAAAGATCAAACATATCACAAAGAGTTATTAAAATTTGTCGTAAAGAACGAACGCAAAGAAGAAGAAGAAAATTAAATCAGCTAACAATTATTTGAAACGCTGAGATGATTTGTTGACAGATTTGCATGTGCATAAATTAATAATTCATTGGGAGCACTCAAATGTTTTATCTTCCATGAAAGTTTTACTTGCTGTTCCTGGTGAATACGTTTGTGTACGTTTGTGTTTGTACACGCCTATACGAGAGTGAGTTCTCGCATGTGTGTGGACGTATGTATGCGGTTGTATACCATAACATTTCCCCGCAATAATTTACCACATTTTCTTATCCGTATTTCATTCCATTTCTCCTAACATTGCTCTCCTTTTTAATTACATTCCGTCCACATTTCTTTTATTTATTACTTCGACATTTATTACCCCGCCATTTCTCAAACAAATTACAATGTCTGCTACACAAGTGGTTGATTTTGTTATTTATTGACAAAAATGTTTTAAACAGACGTTTACTTGCAAAGTAACAACTCTTGTTTTATATCTTACATTACAAGGGGCATCAGGTAATGCTGATGACGTCAATGATTTCACAGCTTTAACACTATTTCTCTATGAACTTAGGAATGTCGTCTTTTCTTTATAGGCTGCCGTATTAAGAGAAATATATGTGAGATAATCCTGTCCGTCTTCAATTATCACGTGATTTCCTCCAGCAATAGAGTGTGATTTGAATGAGGCGTTCCAGACACCTCAGGGCTCAGTGGGTATTGAATTACTCATCAGAGTCCCCTGCAGTTTTTGCGTGTGCCTACGGGAATAGTTTCAATTTGGGGCAAAAAGAAATTTGGTTTGTTAGGGCTGCAGTCTTAAATGAGAGAAGAAAGATTAGGAGTGGATGATGGTGGTGTTAGTTTTGATTCTGTTGGGCGTTGTGGTGGTGGTTGCTGTGTTGGTAACCCTGTTGTAGATGTGGTACTGTCAGTGGTAGTAATTGTTTTAGTGCTGGAGATGTTATGGTAGTGGTGGTACTAGAGTGGTAGTGATGGTATTTGTGATGGTGATTATGTACGGATGTATAAGATTTGGCGCTGTTGCTGCTGGAAGTAGGGATGGTGATGGTGATGTTGTGTTGTAGTGGCGCTGCTCGGGCTGAGAGTGACAGTAATTGTGTAGTTGTGATGTTTGTCTTGCTGTTGTGAGTAGTGACGATGGTGATGGTGCTGATAGCGGTGTTGGTCGAGGTTGTGCTGCTTGGAATTGTGCAATAGTGATGGTAAAATTGTGGTGGTGTCTGCTCTGTTGGTATTGGGGCTTCTGGGGTTTTGATAACGGTAGTTGTGACTTAGGGATTATAATGATGATGTTATGGTCATGCTTTTTGTATTTTTGATTTTTGTAGCGGCGGTACTGACTGTAATTGTAGTTGTGATGGTGGTTGCTATCAACAATCAGATATTATAAACCTGTTACTTTAAAAAAAACCTATTTATTTTTTCAAACATTTGAAAATAAAAATGACCTGTAGTCATTGCAAAAATCGTAAAGTGTGAAGTGTCTTTCACTTCACATTGTTATCTCTACGTGTGAAGAAGGTAGATGAGCCAATTCCTGTCATCGCTTGTAAAACGTTTGGTGTGGGAAATTAACCCCAACGCTTTTAAAGTTCGTCTCGATAAGCGAACACTCTTATTATTTCGTTCATCCATTCTCATGGGGATCCATTATTTGCAGTGAATAATAGTACCATAATTATAGAAGACTTTCCCTTACGCAGACTTGCTAGTCAGATTTATCACTATCACAGATTGTAGTGTTACTTCTTTAGAACACAATTTACACAATATTACCTGCAACAACGATATGGCATGGAATTCATAGAAAAACAAAAATTAGAATACTAAGATCATGCATATTACCAGGGTGCAACATATGAATGTAAAAGGTGGACATTTAACATGGCATAGGAAAAATATATATGTGCTTTTGAATATAAATATTACAGAAAAGTCCGTCGTATACCGTAGACAGTTAAGAGAATAAATAGAACTATCCAGAAAGAACTTAAAATCAAAGAAAACTGGCTGATGCTACAAATAAGAATGAGAAAATTAAAATATTTTGAACATATAAAATTATATGAAAGGTTGGAGAAGACCATTATGGAAGGAAGCATCACTGCAAAGAAGAGAAGATGAGGACTACGAAGAAGATGGATAGAGGATGTAAAAGATAATTTGAGCATGATGGCTGCTTAGGCGTGAGACATAGACATTTCGAAAGACTGTTAGATTAACAATGTTCTGCTCAGAACAAGCTATTTGATGATGGTAGTCTGCAAAGTCGGAAGATAAAACAAACAGTAGCAATATCTCTCTTGTCATGACAAAAGATGCATGATTAGACAATAATAAACAAAAGAAATGACAAACTTGTTCAAGCAGACATAAAAGTAGGCTCGAATGAAGACCAATTAGTTCTTGGAATAAACATTGTTCTCGACTTCTACTTTCTGTTCAAATTTCAGAATCAATGGGGAGTATGTGAATGCCATAATGATCCATATGGCTCCATTAGACAGTCATTTTTGAGATAACGATTTCTGATTATTTCCGACTTCATGATTTAGCGTCTGATAAAGATTGCCTGCAGCTTTACTTCTTTGGAGAAAAAAATTCATCTTTAGAATTATTATAGGGATTCCTTAGCAGGTAATCTGATTGATATCAGTGTTGTTATGTTATCGATATTTTTTCAAGGTTATCAACGATGTGTAATGATGTGATGATTACACCAGTGTGGTGGCGGGATCCGCAAGGGAAGCAAAGAATAGTACCACTGCAACCTACAAGGCATGTCGTAAGAGGCGACTGATGTAGAGCCTAGAGAAGCTACTCCAGTAAATAAAAAGCATCGCAGAAATCGGATGTGCTGGCCTATTTGTAGGTGCATAACTGACACAACTTACAATCGCTCTTAGGCTCAAATCACATACAAATCACACAGTGGTTAACAAGTGATCGATATGGAGCGTTCGAAGAAGAAGTGCAAGAGAAGAATATGATGATTATTTGTTATCAATGGTAAAATGAGATTTATATAGTTGATGCAATCTCTCTCTCTCTCTTTGCCTTTTAACCCGGATTGGGGCATAGGCCCTCAACCAACTCAAACCAAGTCTTCCTATCTCTAGCTATCTCCTGCAGCTCCCTCTCGATGTAATAAGATTTATATATTTGATGCTATCAATGATGTAACAAGATTTATATTTCTCAAGAATAAAATACATCATTAAATGGTTGGTCCGTAATAAAGGTGTAAATGAGTTGTATATGAGTTGTATATAAGTTGTATATTTAAGCCAGGAGAGACCCTCTCAAAACAATTACATTGTAATGTATTGTATTCCTCTTGAAGTGTTAAACGTTAGATAGAGCCTGCAAGAAAGTTCACCATACTGCTCTATCCTGAACAACTCGTTCAGTCTCTTCTATAGTAGTGAGACAGACATTTCTCATCTTTCTCTAAACGATTCTATTTAGAACTTCCATAGTGCTTCCTTTATTTCTGGAATCATTTGTCTCCCACTTTAATCTCTGCATTGTGGCTCTTTAATCATTTCTTCTCAGAGTATGTCCAACATATTTGTATCTTCCTTCTTTTAACCTTTGTTTCTAGTGGTTGGTGGCGTCTGTGGCTTAGGGGATAGTGACTCGGTCTACTATCCCCGACGTTCTGAGTTTGAATCACGCTGCGGACAATTTGGTTGCAAATTGTTTCGCGTGAATTTTACAAAAGGACGATGACAACACTGTTGAGAAAGCAATGGCAAACTACTGAACGTAATAATGCCTAGAAAAAACACAAACAGCATTAAAAAGCTGCGGGTTTATTCGCAAAGTCCTGTAAAGGATATAGAATTAATTTTTTTTTTTTTTTTACTAGTGGTTGACGAAACAGTTTCTGATTTCATCACCTCTCCTAAATTTGTCCCATTTTATGTTTATTATTTTTCCCAGACATCTATTTTCAAATGCATTCAATTTACTTGTTATTTCTTTAGTTATTTTGTTAACTCTCGCTGACATATATTAAAACTGAGACAACATTGTAATTGACAAATCCGTAATGGGGTTTTAAAACTATAAAACTTGAGTTACATACTTAGAAATTTTGTTAATGTTATAGTTGACGTTGATTTGACAAATTGTGGCTCAATTTCTTTTTTGAAATCTTCTATTCAATCAAAATTGCTACCAAAATAACTTAAGTGCTCTGTTATTTTTATCCTGTTTGCTTTTCAGCGTAATAACTGCATTATTTGAGATAGGTGCCTTCATTATAGTTATCTTTTCATAGCTTATCTGCAGTCCAACTTTTGATGCAATGGATGATAAGTTGTATGTTATTCTTGGCATATCCTGGATGTTTTTACTCAACAAGACAATACCATCTGCAAATTCCTTATCTTTCAGTTGTCTGTTTTCCATCTAATCGATGCCAGTTTTGGCTCTGAAATATTGTATCGTCGTACAGTCAATGACAACTCTGAACAGTAGAGGAGATAAAATACAACCCTGCTTTACTATGGCTTCTTCAACCATAAATCAGTCACTTTGGTCATCGTCAGTGCATACGGCACATTGTGAACTATCATGTATGCTTTTTATAACATTTATTATGTTGTCTGGTATTCCATATCATCCCATAATATACCACATGGAGGTTCTATGTAGGCAATCGAAAGGCTTTTGATAACATTTATTATGTTGTCTGGTATTCCATATCATCCCATAATATACCACATGGAGGTTCTATGTAGGCAATCGAAAGGCTTTTGATAACATTTATTATGTTGTCTGGTATTCCATATCATCCCATAATATACCACATGGAGGTTCTATGTAGGCAATCGGAAGGCTTTTGATAACATTTATTATGTTGTCTGGTATTCCATATCATCCCATAATATACCACATGGAGGTTCTATGTAGGCAATCGAAAGGCTTTTGATAACATTTATTATGTTGTCTGGTATTCCATATCATCCCATAATATACCACATGGAGGTTCTATGTAGGCAATCGGAAGGCTTTTGATAACATTTATTATGTTGTCTGGTATTCCATATCATCCCATAATATACCACATGGAGGTTCTATGTAGGCAATCGGAAGGCTTTTGATAACATTTATTATGTTGTCTGGTATTCCATATCATCCCATAATATACCACATGGAGGTTCTATGTAGGCAATCGAAAGGCTTTTTATAACATTTATTATGTTGTCTGGTATTCCATATCATCCCATAATATACCACATGGAGGTTCTATGTAGGCAATCGGAAGGCTTTTGATAACATTTATTATGTTGTCTGGTATTCCATATCATCCCATAATATACCACATGGAGGTTCTATGTAGGCAATCGAAAGGCTTTTGATAACATTTATTATGTTGTCTGGTATTCCATATCATCCCATAATATACCACATGGAGGTTCTATGTAGGCAATCGGAAGGCTTTTTATAACATTTATTATGTTGTCTGGTATTCCATATCATCCCATAATATACCACATGGAGGTTCTATGTAGGCAATCGGAAGGCTTTTGATAACATTTATTATGTTGTCTGGTATTCCATATCATCCCATAATATACCACATGGAGGTTCTATGTAGGCAATCGAAAGGCTTTTTATAACATTTATTATGTTGTCTGGTATTCCATATCATCCACAATATACCACATGGAGGTTCTATGTAGGCAATCGGAAGGCTTTTGATAACATTTATTATGTTGTCTGGTATTCCATATCATCCCATAATATACCACATGGAGGTTCTATGTAGGCAATCGAAAGGCTTTTTATAACATTTATTATGTTGTCTGGTATTCCATATCATCCCATAATATACCACATGGAGGTTCTATGTAGGCAATCGGAAGGCTTTTTATAACATTTATTATGTTGTCTGGTATTCCATATCATCCCATAATATACCACATGGAGGTTCTATGTAGGCAATCGAAAGGCTTTTTATAACATTTATTATGTTGTCTGGTATTCCATATCATCCCATAATATACTACATGGAGGTTCTATGTAGGCAATCGAAAGGCTTTTTATAACATTTATTATGTTGTCTGGTATTCCATATCATCCCATAATATACCACATGGAGGTTCTATGTAGGCAATCGGAAGGCTTTTTATAACATTTATTATGTTGTCTGGTATTCCATATCATCCCATAATATACCACATGGAGGTTCTATGTAGGCAATCGAAAGGCTTTTTATAACATTTATTATGTTGTCTGGTATTCCATATCATCCCATAATATACTACATGGAGGTTCTATGTAGGCAATCGAAAGGCTTTTGATAACATTTATTATGTTGTCTGGTATTCCATATCATCCCATAATATACCACATGGAGGTTCTATGTAGGCAATCGAAAGGCTTTTATAACATTTATTATGTTGTCTGGTATTCCATTCATCCCACTATATACCACATGGAGGTTCTTGTAGGCAATCAGCTTTTTGATAACATTATTATGTTCTGTATTCCATTCATCATAATATACCATGAGGTTCTATTAGGCAATCGGTTGTATACATTTATTATAGTTGTCTGGTATTCTATATCCCTAACTTCCGGGAGGTCTTGATCACGCTCGAAAGGTTTTGTAACAATTAGTTGTCTGGTATTTTTCACAATAAGACGATGGACAAGTTCATGTGAGAAGCAATGAAAGGCTACTGAACATTTATAATGTCTAGTAATCCATATCACATATATAAACTGGGGTTTATGTGCAAATCTGTAAAGGTATGAATTACATTTTTTTTTCTGTATTCCTATGTTACAATATACCTGGATTTCATTGCAATCTGAAATTTGTCCCATTTTATGTTTATTATTTTTCCCATGACATCTACTTTCTAATGGCATCGAATTTTTTGTTACTTTTTATTATTTTGTTAACTCCATACATCATAATAAACTGGAGATCAACATCGAATTTGATAAATTTAATGTGGGTTTAAAACCTATAAACTTGAGTTCATACTTAGAAATTTTGTAATGTTATTATGTTGACGTTATTTGACAAATTGTAGGCAATCAATTTCTTTTTGAATTTCTTATTCAATCAAAATTTACCAAAATAGCAATCAAGGCTTTTAAAATTTATTATGTTTTGCTTTCTTCACATAATAACCTGGATTCTTTGGAATCGAAGGTTTATCATTTATAGTTATCTTTTCTCATAGCTTATCTGGTTCAGTCCAACTTTTGATGCAATGGATGATAGTTGTATGTTATTCCCTTCATCCCAATATCCTGGAGTTCTTTAGTCAACAAGCTATTATAACATTCTTATCTTAGTTGTCTGTTTCCATCTCAATTCATGCAGTTTTGGCTCTGAAATATTATTATCGTTGTCTGTATCAATATCATCCCTAATATAGCAGGAGGATAAATACAACCTTTTATAACTTTATTATGTTTCTTGCATTCCATAATCATCACTTATATACTCAGCATAGGTTCTTGTGAAGCATATCGAGGGCTTTTATAACATTATTATGTTGTCTGGTATTCCATATCATCCCATAATATACCACATGGAGGTTCTATGTAGGCAATCGAAAGGCTTTTGATAACAATCAAATAAAATACAAAAAATTACATATAGTATTATAAATACAGTTAACAAAGTGAAATATTCTGAAAGAAGGATTAGAAAATGCGAGAATAGAATTCCCTAGAAACAAACATAATTTAATCGTAATGTTGATTCAAGATATGTAGATTATATTTCTTTCTTTTTCTTAATAGCAGTAAAATTGAGCTTAACTTTTTACTTTAGAGTTCTCATGTCACACCTTCTGTTAAACAAAGATCAGAATACTAAGAGCTTACATATTGACAATATCAACGTATTGGTATGAAACATGTACATTTAACAAGACAGTGTAAAAGAGCTTACATATTGACAATATCAACGTATTGGTATGAAACATGTACTTTAAAGCTTAACAAGACAGTGTAAAAGAGACATATACATATTGACAATATCAACGTATTGGTATGAAACATGTACATTTAATAAGACAGTGTAAAAGAGCTTACATATTGACAATATCAACGTATTGGTATGAAACATGTACATTTAACAAGACAGTGTAAAAGACAATAGACATACGTATCTTTTTAAAAAACTTCTTTCCAAAGTGTCACAATAGACGATGAAATAAATACCAGAATCTCTAAAGCTAGTAGCACCTTTGGCAGACAACGTTATAACGTCTGGCACAGATGTTGTGTTGGCCAAGCCACAAAACTGAAGGTATATCAAGCTGTCGTGCTCCCAGTCCTTTTTTCACGCATGCGAAACTTGGACTGTATATCAGCGACAAGCAAGAAAGCTAAACCACTTTCATACAGTCTGCCTCAGAAAAATAATGAACATCAAATGGCAGGATATGATCCCAGACACAGAGGTCCTAAAAACGCGCTCTCACCAGCATCTGTACAATCTTGATGCAGTCCCAGACACGATGGGCAGGACATGTGGCTCTAATGCCGGCTTTCAGAATACCCACACTTTTATGGTGAGCTGCATAGCGGTAAACGCTCACAGGGTGGTCAGAAAAAGCGATTCAACGATACACTCGAGAACTCGATGAAATCCTTTGGCAAAGATGTCGACGACTGAGAGAATTTTGCGCAAGACAGATCAGCCTGGCGCACACTTCTTCGACACGGTTCTTCGGCCTGCGAGGCAGGTAGAACAGCATGGATGGAACAAAAACGCCAAAATAGAAAGGCAGTAAAACTCCCCACAAATACAAGTATACCTTGCCCACACTGTGCAAGAATAATTCAAGCCCGTATCGTGCTCACTAGTCATCTACGCACACACAGACAAACATAACGCAACTACATTTCCTTGGATGAAAACTGTGTGGTCATCATCACCCGTGATGGATGAGCATCATGTTCTTTTGAAAAAAAACTTGTTACAGAAGAGTCGTCTGTAGATCATGAGCAGAGAAGAAAACTAACATATCTATCCAGAAAGAACTCAGGAAAGAAAAATAGCTGATACTACAACTAAGAATGTGGAAATTTAATTATTTTGGACAAATAAAAAGACACGATATGTTGGACAATACCATTATTGAAGGAAACATTTCGGTAAAGAGGAGAAGAGGTTGACCATCGACCAAGATGATTCAGAATGTGACTGATGATTTCAGCATGACTGCAGCAGATGCAGAACATCTGGACTGTGATAAAGGGTATTTACGAAGAATTGTTGCTGTGTCGAAGTTCTGTTCAGGATGAGCTATTACATGATGATGTCCAACAATCTTCATTGCAGTTAAAAAAAAAACACTTTCCCATTCTTAAATCATCTATTGGAACAGAATAATCTGTCTTCGCTTTAACCTTTGTATTGAATGACAATTTCTGTGGCTCAAGGCTTAATGTTTCACTTGTCAATTTGGCATAACTTGTCTGTCGAGATTAAGACTTGGAACAGAACTTGTCTGTGCAGATTTAAACATGGGACAGAACTTGTCCTGGGGTTCAAAGTTTCTGACAACATATACATGTGCTGTATTTGTAGCAGAAACAATCAAACAGCTCCATGTCCTTTGTGTCTTATCTAACAGCATTAACTTATCTATTGTAGATAAAACATGTTCACGTAATTAGCTACATTTATAAGATAATACTTAGTAAAAATGTTGGAATGCTTCTATCAGTCTCGAGAGACAATAGATGTAGCCAAATATGGTCGATTGTATTTCTACTTTCTCCTAGCACGTTTTATGTCGGCAAGTTGTCTTAATTTGGCTTTACCAGTTCTCAGATCTGTTTTCAGAGCCTGTCTTCAGCTGGATCTACATGTTATAGAGGAATTCTTTTTAAAACCGTTCCTTTCTCTATTCATGCTTCCTGTTCAGGGTAAGAAGAGATTTCTAGAACGGGTTTTTGTGTGCGCTTCATAAATAATGTTTTTCACCATCTTTGTTATTTCTGAGATCTACCATTTGCGAAGGCAGCCTTTTTTCATTGTATCCACTGTATCGGAGTAGGATTGATCTTTGAGGCGCACCGTCTGTTGGTAATCTACTTATGGGGTCGAAACATTTAATTTGTCGTTTCTTGATGAAGTCCAATACTGATGTTATACCCACTTATTTTCCTGTTGTCTTCATTTCTAAACCGTTCTCTGGGATCAAAGGCGCATGAGGGGTGTGCCAGGATTAGTGAGCCGGCACTAATCAAGACCCTGTCCCTTGCCTCCACGTGGTGACCCTGAAAACAGACCATGGTTCCGGTCTGGCTAATGGAGGCAGGGATCGGGGAGAACTACTGGTAGTCGTAGCAGTGCAAGTAGGAAAAAGCAACCCAGGTCCATACAAACATTGCCAGCTGTGGGGCAAAAATAAATAAGTCAGATGAGTAATGAATAAAAGTTTACCCTCGTGTCGGTACGAGGGAAGATTGCAGCTGACTCCGCATCGGTGGCCTGGCGCAGATACATTTACTGGGCAAGGTTGGCGGCCGAGCGCACAACATAAAGTTGCGTTTTAGTGCATAACGAAACTACCCTCCCTGGGAAAACCGTGCAAGGTCCTGTTGCGATAACAACTAACATCACCGGCAGAACTGAGGCGGGTGATGCCTAATGGAATTGCCAGCCTTGGGGCAACCGGGCAAGGTACGGTTGCAGTCACAACTAACATCCCCGGAAGAACTGGGGTGGGTGATGGTGACGAGCGCAAAATCTCAGTTGCGTTGCTAGCGCCAATTGAAACGGCCCTATACATTATTTGTTCTTGACCCCAGTCCGATGTTTCCCGAGGCTTATGAAAATGCGAAGTAGAATCTGCAAATTGTCAACTCGTAAAGGCTGAGAATGTTCCTATTCTGGAACAAACTCAAAGTGCACAGTAAAGTAAGGTCGACAATGTAAAGATCTGACAGGCTGTCCGGATCCAAACATTGGCGAAGGCCGATACTTTACACGGTGTTTTATAAGGGTAAGACGCCATCCGAGGACAAGCTTATAAGCCCCGTGAAATGTTCCTAATCCGGAACGATCTCATAGTCAGAAAGGGCATAACAGTGTAACACACTGTTTTGGCGTAGATCACAAAGCCCAAATATACGGCAAAGCTGATCGAAAAGGCGAAGATCCGGGCCGAAATACTCGGCAGAAAGGATCGTATCCTAGGGAAAGCTCACCCTAGTAAATCAAAAGCTGGATGAAACCGGGTGGGCGGGCTTAGTCACCATGGGCGCATAATCGTTCAACGTAGATCACTTCGTTATTATCAAAGGACCAATTATATATTACAAAAGAATGATAAAATTGGCCGTGAAGAACGATCGAAAAGAAGAAGAAGAAGAAACCGGTCTCTTCTTGATACTCCCAGCATTCTGCATGGCCATTTCATCTCTGTCGTGACTAGTTTTTCTTATATCGTTCCATATCAGCGTCCAGGTTGAATATTGAATATGGTTGATTAATACAAAAAGTGATAGGACAGCTTTTACCAGTGAAGTATTTTGGTCGTATAAAACGCCTTGAAGGCTTGGAGAAGACAATAATGGAAGGATATATTCCAGGAAAGAGAAAGATAGTAGTGCCAAGGAGAATATTGCTCGAAAAATTCAAGTGACAAATTACACTAGGATGTATCAGATTATTAATACAAAGCAAATGATAGAGAGGTATTTAAATAATAATAATAATAATAAAATAATTCATCTCGTACCGTTATACGTTACATAGGGCCTGCAAGTAATTTCTCCATACCGCTCTATCCTGGGCAACGCTCAATCTCCTCCATGGAACTGAGACCGATATTTCCTGCCTCTCAGCAAAGTTCGTTTCAGGGTCTCCTTAGGTCGACCTCTCTTCTTGAACCCTTTGCATCCCACTTCAATGCCTGTTTTGATATTCGTTGATCATTTCTCCTGAACGTGTGTCCAACATATTTTCATCTTCTCTTTCTTATAACAGTTGTCACTAGTGGTTGACCAGGTATTTAAATAGATCTGTTATTAGAGCAATATTTCTTCAGATGGAACATCACTGCACGAATGAGAAATAAAAATTGAAAGTTGTCGAGAACGGGACAAGCGATGCAATGTCTTCATTGCTGTAAAATATTTCACTCCGGAGATATTTGTGGCGAACATGTTTCAATTCTGAACGTGCTGTATGAAAGTGAATCCGTTCTGAATGTGCTGTATGAAAGTGAATCCGTTCTGAATGTTCTGTATGAAAGTGAATCAGTTCTGAATGTGCTGTATGAAAATGAATCCGTTCTGAATGTGCTGTATGAAAGTGAATCAGTTCTGAATGTTCTGTATGAAAGTGAATCAGTTCTGAATGTGCTGTATGAAAGTGAATCAGTTCTGAATGTGCTGTATGATAGTGAAATAACCAAATTTGTGAACAAATATTCTTGTTATCTCTGTTCAGTTGTAAACGTTATGGCTCTTCTGTGCTGATTTCAAACCCGAGATTGTGTGTGGGTTTCTTTTGAGGAGTAGTTAAACAGTTTGCCTTGTGTTCAGAAGAGTGTTAGTTCGAATTCGGATCTTTCGGTTCACGAGTGCATTTTTTTCAGAAATCTCGAGAACTGTTGCCGGAACAACGGGGATCGTGCTTTGTGCAATGATCTCGACAGACTACGTGTCATTTCTGCGTAAAAGACCAGGTCAAATTAATAAACACGGTTCAATTAAGTAAATCCTTCGTCTTTGAACTCCTCTAAGATTGTGTAAAACTACTCTGAGAATATGAAATGTTTCGAGACATTATCATTTCACATTGTCATGTACATGACCTGTTCACTGAATGCTACAAACAGCTTCTCCAAACTGGACAGATCCTGCATTCTTATTGACTGGATAAAATTAGATACGATTGTGTGAGATAAAAAAGAATGGACCAGCAACATATACAAGCTCTAAATCTATTACGCCTTTGATAAACCACTCATATTCTGTTACAGTTTATGACAAGATGTATATATATATATACTATATATATATATATATATATATATATATATATATATATATATATATATATATATATATATATATTTGGTATAGTCAGTTACTTTAATCAACTCATGATATACGACAAGCTTTGTAGAGCCTTACTTAGTGCTCAATAACGGATTCAGGTTTTCTTATTTGTATCAAGTCATAGTTTAGAGTACCGGTGTGGTGCCGGGGCCCGCAAGGGAAGCAAAAATAGTACCACTGCGACCTACAAGACATATCGTAAGAGGTGACTGATGTAGGACCTAGAGAAGCTATCCTAGTAAATAAATAGCGTCACATAAATATGATGTGCTGGCCAACTTGTAGGTGCATAACTGGCACAACGTAAATCGCTCTTAGGCTCAGATCACATACAGATCACATAGAGTGGTTAACAAGTGGTCACTATGGAGCGTTCGAAGAAGATAAAATAGTGAATGTATACTGATAGTCAGAACTGATGGCTAAAATGATGTATATATATTTGTAAAGATCTTCATCACCTACACCAGCAGTAGCAACAACACATAATAATAATGATTATATTTTGAATTGTTACATTTCCCTATATCCCAGTAAGTTCTATATCACTGACTGACGCCATTAGGACGTTCAACAAACCGTGTTAAATTATTTCTTCCATTGAAAGGATCAGCTAACATCATTGCAGAAAGGTTGATAAAATGAAGATGTAGTTTTCTTTTTCTAACCGATCAGGTATCTGTCACAAATTATTGTACACAATAAAGTTGTTTCCCCTATGAGTTATACACCCAGTTGTTCGCAATTGAACTCTGCTTTCAGTGTGTTGTACGCCTATTCTATACCTCCAGTTGTTCGCCATTCAACACTAGCTTTACAGTGTGTTGTACGCCTATTCTATACCTCCAGTTGTTCGCCATTCAACACTAGCTTTACAGTGTGTTGTACGCCTATTCTATACCTCCAGTTGTTCGCCATTCAACACTAGCTTTACAGCGTGTTGTACGCCTATTCTATACCTCCAGTTGTTCGCAATTGAACTCTTGCTTTTCAGTGTGTTGTACGCCTATTCTATACCTCCAGTTGTTCGCCATTCAACACTAGCTTTACAGTGTGGTGTACGCCTATTCTATACCTCCAGTTGTTCGCCATTCAACACTAGCTTTTCAGTGTGTTGTACACCTATTCTATACCTCCAGTTGTACGCATATTTCCAAAGAAAAAGAAATATAAAAACCACAATAAAACGAAATAATGTTATTTTAATTACTATTCTGAAAGATTAGGATAGCCGGTAGTAATTATATTTTTCTTTCCTCTTGCACAAGTGTGGGCGTGTGGGTTATGTACAATTTTTGTTGTTGTTATGATTTCATACACCAACAAGGTATGAATTTTAATTGAGACATCTACAACTTTACTCTGAATGTGATTAATCAATATTGCTACTTTATTCTGTAAATTGTCAGTACTTTCTTTTCTCCAATCATGTTTTGCCTCCCAGCGTCAGTATAAGAAGAGATTTCTAGAATGATCCCTTGTGTACGCTTCATAAATAGTGTCATTCGTCGACTCTGTTATCTCTGATGTCCATCTTTTGCGTTGCCGGCCTTTTGCTTTGTATCCGTTGTATGTGAACAACATTGCTCTTTGAAGTGCACTGTCTGTTGGTAATCTGCTTATATGGTCGAACCATTTAATTTGTTGTTTTTGATGAAGTTTAGTACTGATGTTGTAACCACTTTTTTCCTGATGTCTTCATTTCTCAACCGGTCTATTCTTGTTACCCCCAGCATTCTGCGTAGATACTTCATCTCTGCCGTGACTAGTTTTCTTCTATCATTTGATGTCAGCGTACAGGTTTCTCACTGACAATGGCTGCACACAATTAATTAATTCTTTTCATCTCATGAATGTTACTGAATTCTGACCACAATATTCTTTCGTAGCGTAATTTTTATCACTCAAAGATCTGGTGTGTACTATCTCTGTAGTAGTTAGTACATTTAGATATCATCCAAAATGTATATATATATATATTCTTTGGTCTCTTGGCCACCTACTGTGGGTTGAAGACACTCAAATTGATATTTCTTCATTGCAACGATTTAAGTAGTTTGGAATTACACATGTACAAGAAGAGCTGGATGCTTGAGGGGCAGAGAGAGGAGTGTGTTTAGCCAGCGAGCCACAGGAACCATGAGTATGCATATCCTTCGACATCTGTTGGGGAGACTGAGCACCTATGGCTCTGTGACGTTAGTTCAGTAACCAATAACTTATAAATATATATAATTACTATTTATAGTTACGAATAAAACTTGGAAGATTTTGTACAAAGCGAAAAAACGTGATCTATACGAAAAAACCATGTATTTCGTGATTGTAGCACATTTGTACACCCCTATAGTGGCTAATGGTGTGTATTGAGGAATTGTTTTTTCAATGGATGACTGATGAAAGAATGACTAATTTGATACAGAAGGACGGACAAGGAATATATATTACTAACCTACTACCAGACATGCTGTAATGTGAGATTCAGTATGTGGAATCAATTATTTTCAATTATCACGGAATGCAACCCTATTTCATCGCAGCTGGAATTTTTAGACACCAATAGTTAAGTAATTTGTGAAGCTCCACCCCACCCCACCCCCTTTCCTTCCCTTCCTCCCCGTCCAAAAAAACAACCTTCGACAATATTTTTAATTCATTGAGTCTCCAGACCAAAGTCTTTGTCTGTAATATTGAGTCTCCAGACCAAAGTCTTTGTCTGTAATATTGAGTCTCCAGACCAAAGTCTTTGTCTGTAATATTGAGTCTCCAGACCAAAGTCTTTGTCTGTAATATTGAGTCTCCAGACCAAAGTCTTTGTCTGTAATATTGAGTCTCCAGACCAAAGTCTTTGTCTGTAATATTGAGTCTCCAGACCAAAGTCTTTGTCTGTAATATTGAGTCTCCAGACCAAAGTCTTTGTCTGTAATATTGAGTCTCCAGACCAAAGTCTTTGTCTGTAATATTGAGTCTCCAGACCAAAGTCTTTGTCTGTATTATTGAGTTCAGTACCAAAGTCTTTGTCTGTAATATTGAGTCTCCAGACCAAAGTCTTTGTCTGTAATATTGAGTCTCCAGACCAAAGTCTTTGTCTGTAATATTGAGTCTCCAGACCAAAGTCTTTGTCTGTAATATTGAGTCTCCAGACCAAAGTCTTTGTCTGTAATATTGAGTCTCCAGACCAAAGTCTTTGTCTGTAATATTGAGTCTCCAGACCAAAGTCTTTGTCTGTAATATTGAGTCTCCAGACCAAAGTCTTTGTCTGTATTATTGAGTCTCCAGACCAAGTCTTTGTCTGTAATATTGAGTCTCCAAGAAGTCTTGCAATATGATAGTGTCCATGTACAGTCTTAATATGAGTCTCCAGACCAAAGTCTTTGTCTGTAATATTGAGTCTCCAGACCAAAGTCTTTGTCTGTAATATTGATGTCCAGACCAAAGTCTTTGTCTGTAATATTGAGTCTCCAGACCAAAGTCTTTGTCTGTAATATTGAGTCTCCAGACCAAAGTCTTTGTCTGTAATATTGAGTCTCCAGACCAAAATCTTTGTCTGTAATATTGAAGTCTCCAGACCAAGTCTTTGTCTGAATATTAGTCTCCAGACCAAAGTCTTTGTCTGTAATATTGAGTCTCCAGACCAAAGTCTTTGTCTGTAATATTGAGTCTCCAGACCAAAGTCTTTGTCTGTAATATTGAGTCTCCAGACCAAAGTCTTTGTCTGTAATATTGAGTCTCCAGACCAAAGTCTTTGTCTGTATTATTGAGTCTCTAGACCAAAGTCTTTGTCTGTAATATTGAGTCTCCAGACCAAAGTCTTTGTCTGTAATATTGAGTTCAGACAGTCTTGCAGTAATATTGAGTCTCCAAAAAGTCTTTGTCTGTAATATTGAGTCTCCAGACCAAAGTCTTTGTCTGTAATATTGAGTCTCCAGACCAAAGTTTTTGTCTGTAATATTGAACAGTCTATTTATAGAAGTCTGCATTAAAATCATAATTAAACGAGTTGTTTTTTTTGGAGTGTAATGAAATTGATCATAAAGACCAGATGTTTCCCAAACTGTTGTATACCCACTCAACACGTTATAGATGACATTGAGGTTTTAGGCGACATGAGAATGTACGGTGAATGGGCGTAATATGAATTTGGAGTGTTTATCATGATCGTTTTATAATAGTGGGTACGAAACATTTTCCAAACATTTTCTTGCAGTGCAATCTTAGAAGGTTAAGAACAACTGAGGTTGGAAGAATAATTAATGACCTTGGAGAAGTTAAGAATCAACTGAGGTTGGAAGAATAATTAATGACCTTAGAGAAGGTTAAGAACAACTGAGGTTGGAAGAATAATTAATGATCTTAGAGAAGGTTAAGAACAACTGAGGTTGGAAGAATAATTAATGACCTTGGAGAAGGTTAAGAACAACTGAGGTTGGAAGAATAATTAATGACCTTAGAGAAGGTTAAGAACAACTGAGGTTGGAAGAATAATTAATGACCTTGGAGAAGGTTAAGAACAACTGAGGTTGGAAGAATAATTAATGACCTTATAGAAGGTTGAGAACAACTGAGGTTGGAAGAATAATTAATGACCTTAGAGAAGAAGATGAAGAAGTGTTGTAGACAAACGTATATTTTTTTTGTAATACGATCATGAGAATTTCTTCTACAGTTCTTGCAATATGATAGTGTCCATGTTATTCTAGCAATATGATAGTGTCCAAGTTACAGTTCTAGCAATATGATATTGTCCATGTTACAGTTCTAGCAATATGATAGTGCCCAAGTTACAGTTCTAGCAATAAGATATTGTCCATGTTACAGTTCTTGCAATATGATAGTGTCCATGTTACAGTTCTTACAATATGATATTGTCCATGTTACAGTTCTTGCAATATGATATTGTCCATGTTACAGTTCTTGCAATATGATATTGTCCATGTTACAGTTTTTGCAATATGATATTGTCCATGTTACAGTTCTTGCAATATGATATTGTCCATGTTACAGTTTTTGCAATATGATATTGTCCATGTTACAGTATTTGCAATATTGCGGCGTTTCTGTTCTTGTTTTGCAATATGATATTGTCCATGTTACAGTTCTTGCAATATGATATTGTCCATGTTACAGTTCTTGCAATATTGCGGCGTTTCTGTTCTTGTTTTGCAATATGATATTGTCCATGTTACAGTTCTAGCAATATGATAGTGTCCATGTTACAGTTCTTGCAATATTGCAGCGTTTCTGTTCTTGTTTTGCGGTATGATATTGTCCATGTTTCTGTCCTTACATTATGATATAATTTGCTATATGGTTTATTCAGTTTTCTGTGTCACAGTTGATACAATCTGTCTTGAACGGATCCGGTCATGATGCATGCCTGTGTTGTATTCCAAAGCCGTTTAATCACTGATGGTGAATGCAGTACAACAGTTGGGTTTATTTACAGATGTGTCCTTCCGTGTTGCTGAATTTATAGCTAATCTTGATTATTTGATGTTTCTGTCTTATAAAGTGTCTGTCATCTAGCCCCCTCCCCCACAGCACATGAGACGTAAACCACGCCTGCTTTTGCCTGTATTCCAGTATGCAACTTAAATCGCAGCTGCTACTTCATCCTTGAAGGTGATCTCACTATCTATCACTAACTGATGTCCATTTTGCGATCAGCTACACTTTCTGCCAGATCTCTCTTTAGCTGTTTCTCTTCGGGGTACAATGCAAAGCTTAACCAGAACACTGCATTACACAAGTGGGAGGATGGGGTATTTATTAATTCTCATCTATGAATAACCCAACATATCGACCACTTACCAGGTTGAAAATATACAAAAGTGTCTCTTTTTTTAAATTTTATTTTAATTTTAAACCGCTTAATTTCCTACATTGATGCAAAGTTTTGATAAAGCATTTTTAATTGAATAAGTGCAACCTAATAGAAGAAAGAGAAATCCTTGAACTAACATATAACAACTGATGCAAAAAGAGGACAATATATGAATAATCGAACTATCCTAGATGCTCAAGACGAAAGTTAGAGAGAAGCAAGAAAAAATTAAATAATCGTTATTGACAAATTACCTTATAAAATTGATTAAGCAGAAAAATGTGAATACTTCAAAACAACTCGATACAGTAACAACGATAATCATACGAAAATTGAAGTGAAAAACTCACTGGAGTAGACGTCAAAGAATTCGGTTGAATTCGATCGAAACCAAATCGTTTTGAGCTGATTTTTAAAGCTGTCTTTCAAAGACATCGTTTGTTTTCTGGCCTCTAGGCCAATTTAAATTGTCTTGTCTAAATTATCGAGAAAATACAGACATTCCACAAAAATTGAACATCAAGAAACATTAGAGCATAAACAATATTAGGTCCCGGAAACTTAAATATTTTAGTTACGTTAAATCTGAGAGGGGTTTTGGGAGAGAATAGTAGTAGATGACATCGTTCTTATAGGCTGAGACAGGGGACAATCAAAGCGACGGTGGCAACAGGACATTCAAGATACTTTTAACATGACACTGAAGTAGACGAGAGAACATGCTAGAGACCGAGTGTTTCTCAAGCGGGTTGTGGTGAGAGCAATGTAAACTATGGTAATTTATCAAGAAAAGCTAAAGTCTAATTACTGCCTAAGTTTGAATGATGAAAATATCATTTGAACCACTTAGTCAACTCGACTTTTCAGTATCGCGAAACAGCAAAATGCAATAAATCAGTGATAAACAAATGAAAGCAAAAGCAATAGTTATGGATAGAAACAGCCAGAGATTTCGATGGAATGTATTAAAACTGAGGATAGCAAACCTTTTATATGCTTCGGGTCAAACCTGAAATATTTGTGGATGCAGAGAGATGGATACTCGCACATATTGAAAACCGTCTAGTTCATTTTCTATGCAAACGAATATAATGTAGAAAACATACCACTGAGATAAATATAAAGAAGAGAATGAGAAAGAGAAGACAGATAGAGAGAGAAAGAGAAATAGGCAATAAATTATAAATGAGTAGCTAGCAAATCATATGAGAAGATCGTGTTTGAACTTCTCCAACAAGCCTGTACACATCTGATGATGTGTGCTAACTACAATGTGCACTGTACTATCAAAATTTAGCAGGGGTTATCGCAAACAGAATTTAAAAATTATTCCGTAGTCCATCTTTCCTGGAAAATGCGACATTCTTTGTCCACTTATCGTTTCTTGCTTGACATTGCCCTTGTGTAACTTGTGACAAATGTTTGATTGATTGATTGATTAATATGACCTCATTATTGTACTTGTGAGTAGCATGATAGTGCTCGATCTCTTCTTACAAGGAAGATCTCAGCTGCAGTGCACGAACCATAGCACCGGCGTGTTTCCAATTTAATTTTGAAAATGGTGATATTTTTGTAGGAATTTTACGAGGCGTGTTCAAATGAAAACGGGACTTGTGGATTTATTTAAAAGATATCACTGCAAATTAACAGTTTCAACAGAATTAACACAAAGCAACCACTTGTAAATAAGAATGCCTGGTTCATCAGAAAAATCTCCGATGATTTAGGCAAAGATCCCACTGTTTATGTAGACGTTGAATGCCGTCCGAGAAAAAGGTGCGTGGCTGCTCACTGAACCATGTGGTCACCGCTGTTCTCACGTCTGCGTCGCTGTTGAATTGCTGTCCTCTTGTGCTTTCTTCAACGGTCCGAACAAATGGAAATCACACGGGGACAAATCGGACTATAGGCTGGGTGATGAAGAACTTCCCAATTCTTCTTTTGCCAATGTTTCTGCTCAATTTTGCGACGTGCGGACGAGCGTTGTCGCAGATCTTGCACGCCAGGTCAGGCATATTGTTGCAACAGAAGAAGCCTAGCTCTTGCTTGAAAAGCAGTGACTGACCGTCAGTCGGAGCATCTGTTCGCTTGCAGAAGAATTCCAAATGTCAATTGGGACAGCCCACATGGTTGTTCGGAAGAAATTGAACTATCGGAAGGTGTGTTACAGTGGTCCCACAGATGTTGACTGACCACCATAAGGAAGAACGGATGGGGTGGAGTTTGAACCTTGATGCGTGTACAGGACAGAGGGTGATGCATTTCTGTTGAGCATTGTGCAGGTGATGAATCATGGTGCTACCACTATGAACCGAGCAGCAAAAATTGACAGCATCAATGGACACATCCAGATTCACCAAAACTAAAATTTAAGAACAGGTTTCTGCGGGAAGGTTATGGTGAACGCATTTTTTGACCATGAAGGGCTTTTGTTGGCCGATTTTAAGGAACCTGGGGTCAACATCAATGCCGCCCATTATAAAGACACTTTAGACAAGCTGCATAGGCCATCAAGGCTAAGCGACCAGGCAAGCTTTCTCAAGGTGTGATTCTTTTCCACGACAACGCTCGTCCGCACGTCGCAAAAATTGTCAGAAACATTGGCAAAAAAGAATTGGGAAGTTCTTCATCACCCAGCCTATAGTCCGATTTGTCCCCGTGTGATTTCCATTTGTTCGGACCCTTGAAGAAAGCACTAAAGGGACAGCAATTCAACAGCGACGCAACGTGAAGACAGCGTGACCACATGGTTCAGTGAGCAGCCAGCACCTTTTTCTCGGACGGCATTGACGTCTACCTAAACAGTGGATGCTTCGCCTAAATGCATACGAATTTTTCTGATGAACCCAGTGCATTCTTTTGAGTCGTTGTTTGTTTAATTTCGTTGAAACTGTTAATTTGCGTTGATACTTTTTAAATAAATCCACAAGTCCTCGCTTTCATTTGAACACGCCTCGTATTTGTAATATTTTCTAATAAATTTTGCCCGGACAACCGCTTTCCACCTTGCTCTTCTCGATTTTGAACTGCCAATAGTTCTTTATCTTATCTTAACCACATTTGCAGCGAAGCATCGTGGGGAGAGTTAGTTTTCTATCTTGTGTCAGGAATGTTGCGCTTGACGTTGTCAGTCCATGCTTTCGCAGGGACTCTGAGATGTTATCTATCCATCGTGTTCTTAGCCTGTCTCATGCTCTGCTCCATGAGTGTCGATTATTGTAGGCACGTGATGGTAGTAAATATGGTTCCATTCTCGTTAGATGGCTGAACAACTTGATTCTTTGCTTCTCGATGTACTGTTTGCATGGTATAGTACCAACGATGCCTCTGATATTCTCGTTTCTCACTCATCTCGCCTTGTAACGTTGACAGCTTTTCGTAGACATCTCAATTCACATGTTGTAATCTTTCTTTCTTGGGTCTTAGTCAGGGGCCATGTTTGGAACTGATAGCAAAAAGTTGGAATAAATATGCAGTTTGGCAGTTGTCGTTAATGCTTGGCTGTTTTAATAGTGGTGATAGTTGGTATGTCACTGCATTTGCCTTCTGGCATCTAGTCTCGATTTCTCTGTCCATCTTTCCATCTGCTGTGAATATACTCCCGAGATGTTTGAATTCTGGAGTCTTTTGTATTTTGACATTATTCACGTGTATATTTAGTTGACCTGTTGACCTACTTATTGTCATGACTTCTGTTTTGGAGGTGTTAATTTTCATGTCATATTTTTCGCATGTCGCTTGCAGTGCATTTACGTATTGTTGAAGTTTGTGTTCGTTGTTGTAAATTATACTCTGATCATCTGCAAAGAGTAAATGGTTCTTTTACGTGCTCAAATGAACACGAGACCTACGTTTTATCGTCCGTCTCCGATAGGACTAGGAACTCGATCTCACCCACACTGAAATCTGGGATCTCTGGAAAAATATCCAGATGGCTCCACAAGGGAGCGAGCCTGGTACCTTTGGCACGAGAGACGAGTACCTAACCTGTACGCCACACAACGTGTGACAAATGATTACCACTTTTCAACGTCTTCCTTATGTATATACCATCTACCTCTACCACCACTCTACTCATTCTAAAATTTAGCAATTTCGTGGGCAAAGCAATTATCAATATAAAGGAAGACTGCAGTAAAACTATGTAGCAAGGGCGAAGCATATAAACATAAAGTACTGTTGTTTTACAAAATACGAAAACAATAACAGTACACAGCAACGCTTTCGACCAAAATGTCTTTATCAAGCACAGGAAATACTAGAAGCGAAAAGATTCACTTCTGATACTACACACGACATGTAGAAGCAGACAATAAATCCCTAATGGCCCTAAAATGTACAAAAACATCATCAGACAAAGCAACATCACCTTTTATCTCATAGACTTGTCGATTGTAGAAAATACATCTGGTTCCTCAGTTTCTTGTTATCAAAGTCTTCGACCGGCTCTGTCTCCGTCGCATCTAATTTTGGTCTTCCCCACCTCCAACAAGTGTTTTTTCTGGTACATGTGTCTGATTTGCTTGTCTGATCTAGAGACTTAAAGAAATCATTTTTTTTTTTAATTTTCTCTTTATTATATTTGGTTGTTTGTTTAACTTGATTTTTAAATGGGCTTTATTTGTGTTTGTATTTATGCTATTCCCAAATTCATTTTATTAGTTCAGAGGCCAAGAGTGTCAAGTTATGTTCAATATACTTCGGAGGCTAGACAAAATTGTTTAATGGGTCGTACTGGCCCTCAGGTTGTAGGCTTCTCACCACTGTTTTAAAAGAAACTTTAGAGAAACAGTAACTATTAAACATGGCAGACAAATATGAACCACTAAAGACACTTAATTGTTAAAATAAGCAATTCAATAAAAACATTAAGACATTGACAATCGACGTTACCCAAATCAGAACAGACCCACAGGCATTTAGTCTTTTTGTCCTTGCTGATAGTTCTCATAGCTCGCCATTTCTTCACACTGAGCATATGTGCTCACAAGAGCTAAAATTCCATTAAAAGGGTTTAAAAGCCTAAGGATTGACTTCATTGCACCGTGTTTTAACCCATACGGCTCGGTCCCTCTCCGCAGAAATGGCACGCCAATTGAGAGTATAGCACAAAGCACGAACTCCGTAGCTCCAGCAACAATCCTAGGGTCTCTGGAAAAAACTGAACTGATGAACAGAATGGTGCGGTCAGGACTCGAACCCACGACATTCGACTCACAAGGCAAAGTGTTTAACCACTTAGCCAAAGAGATCTTCGACTCACAAGGTAAAGTGCTTAACCACTTAGCCACAGAGATCTTCGACTCACAAGACAAAGGGCTAACCACTTAGCCACAGAGATCTTCGACTCACAAGACAAAGTGCTTAACCACTTAGCCACAGAGATCTTCGACTCACAAGGTAAAGTGTTTAACCACTTAGCCACAGAGATCTTCGACTCACAAGGTAAAGTGCTTAACCACTTAGCCACAGAGATCTTCGACTCACAAGGCAAAGTGCTTAACCACTTAGCCACAGAGATCTTCGACTCACAAGTCAAAGTGCTTAACCACTTAGCCACAGAGACTCGACTCACAAGACAAAGGCTCAACCATAGCCCAGAGATCTTCGACTCACAAGTCAAAGTGCTTAACCACTTAGTCACAGAGACCTTTGACTCACAAGGCAAAGTGCTTAACCACTTAGCCACAGAGATCTTCGACTCACAAGTCAAAGTGCTTAACCACTTAGCCACAGAGATCTTCGACTCACAAGTCAAAGTGCTTAACCACTTAGCCACAGAGATCTTCGACTCACAAGACAAAGTGCTTAACCACTTAGCCACAGAGATCTTCGACTCACAAGGCAAAGTGCTTAACCACTTAGCCACAGAGATCTTCGACTCACAAGGCAAAGTGCTTAACCACTTAGCCACAGAGATCTTCGACTCACAAGGCAAAGTGCTTAACCACTTAGCCACAGAGATCTTCGACTCACAAGGCAAAGTGCTTAACCACTTAGCCACAGAGATCTTCGACTCACAAGGCAAAGTGCTTAACCACTTAGCCACAGAGATCTTCGACTCACAAGACAAAGTGCTTAACCACTTAGCCACAGAGATCTTCGACTCACAAGGCAAAGTGCTTAACCACTTAGCCACAGAGATCTTCGACTCACAAGACAAAGTGCTTAACCACTTAGCCACAGAGATCTTCGACTCACAAGGCAAAGTGCTTAACCACTTAGCCACAGAGATCTTCGACTCACAAGGCAAAGTGCTTAACCACTCAGCCACAGAGATCTTCGACTCACAAGGCAAAGTGCTTAACCACTTAGCCACAGAGATCTTCGACTCACAAGGCAAAGTGCTTAACCACTTAGCCACAGAGACTTCGACTACAAGACAAAGTGCTTAACCACTTAGTCACAGAGATCTTCGACTCACAAGACAAAGTGCTTAACCACTTAGTCACAGAGATCTTCGACTCACAAGGCAAAGTGCTTAACCACTTAGCCACAGAGATCTTCGACTCACAAGGCAAAGTGCTTAACCACTTAGCCACAGAGATCTTCGACTCACAAGACAAAGTGCTTAACCACTTAGTCACAGAGATCTTCGACTCACAAGGCAAAGTGCTTAACCACTTAGCCACAGAGATCTTCGACTCACAAGGCAAAGGACTTAACCACTTAGTCACAGAGATCTTCGACTCACAAGGCAAAGTGCTTAACCACTTAGCCACAGAGATCTTCGACTCACAAGACAAAGTGCTTAACCACTTAGTCACAGAGATCTTCGACTCACAAGGCAAAGTGCTTAACCACTTAGCCACAGAGATCTTCGACTCACAAGGCAAAGGACTTAACCACTTAGTCACAGAGATCTTCGACTCACAAGACAAAGTGCTTAACCACTTAGCCACAGAGATCTTCGACACACAAGGCAAAGTGCTTAACCACTTAGTCACAGAGATCTTCGACTCACAAGACAAAGTGCTTAACCACTTAGCCACAGAGATCTTCGACTCACAAGGCAAAGTGCTTAACCACTTAGCCACAGAGATCTTCGACTCACAAGGCAAAGTGCTTAACCACTTAGCCACAGAGATCTTCGACTCACAAGGCAAAGTGCTTAACCACTTAGCCACAGATATCTTCGACTCACAAGTCAAAGTGCTTAACCACTTAGCCACAGAGATCTTCGACTCACAAGACAAAGTGCTTAACCACTTAGCCACAGAGATCTTCGACTCACAAGGCAAAGTGCTTAACCACTTAGCCACAGAGATCTTCGACTCACAAGTCAAAGTGCTTAACCACTTAGCCACAGAGATCTTCGACTCACAAGGCAAAGTGCTTAACCACTTAGCCACAGAGATCTTCGACTCACAAGGCAAAGTGCTTAACCACTTAGCCACAGAGATCTTCGACTCACAAGGCAAAGTGCTTAACCACTTAGCCACAGAGATCTTCGACTCACAAGGCAAAGTGCTTAACCACTTAGCCACAGAGATCTTCGACTCACAAGGCAAAGTGCTTAACCACTTAGCCACAGAGATCTTCGATCACAGGCAAAGTGCTTAACCACTTAGCCACAGAGATCTTCGACTCACAAGGCAAAGTGCTTAACCACTTAGCCACAGAGATCCCCAAAAGTTCCATTATTCACCTGTATGTACTATTTTTTGAAATTTTATAACGAAAGCCTCATCGATGACCAAGTCACCCATAAAATAGTCGGTCCCATAGAGACCTAATTGCTTCATCCCTATCGAGACGAAATGTTATCACTATACAAGCTAACGAAGCCAGCCTGTCTACTTCTTCATTACCTCAATTCTCGAGTATAGGATGCTAAAGCCATATGATATATTCAATCTTTTCTGAAACCATTAAAATAGACACTCCATCTTTCACAGAGATGCTACAGTATTAAATTGCCAAAGATAGAAACCAGTCTACATACAGTAAATTGTGCATTGTTATATTTACACAGTAAATTGTGAGATATAACATTGTTATATTTATGTAGTAAATTGGGAGATATAACACTGTTATATTTATGTAGTAAATTGTGAGATATAGCATTGTTATATTTATAAAGGAAATTATTTATGCAGCAAAATTCAGAGATATAATACTACTATTTGTAATAATTGGCTAGGAATAGCACGTCTGTTTCAGTGCATCTATTGTTAATTTATAGTAATGTCTGTTTAATGCTCTATTGTTAATTTATAGACGTCGTTTAATGATCATTGTCAATTTATAGCAGATCTGTTGAAATGCATATATCGTTAATTTATAGAGTCTGTTTAAATGCATATATTGTTAATTTATAGCACGTCTGTTTAATGCGTCTGTTGTTAAAGTATAGCACGTCTGTTTAATGCGTCTGTTAAAATACAGCACGTCTATTATAAAGGCATCTGTTGTTAAAGATAACGTCTGTTATAAATGCATCTATTGCAAAGTATAGCCTGTCTGTTATGAATGCATCTATTGTTAAAGTATAGTACGTCTGTTTAAATGCATATGTTGTTAAAGTATAGCACGTCTGTTTAATGCGTCTGTTGTTAAATAATAGCACTTCTGTTTAAATGCATCTATTGTTAAATTATAGCGCGTCTGTTTAAATGTATCTATTGTTAAAGTATACACATCTGTTTAAATGCATCCGTTAGTAAAGTATAGACATCTGTTTAAATGATCCGTTGTTAAGTATAGCACTGTCTGTTTAAATGCATCTGTTGCTAAAGTATAGTCATTTTGTACGTGAGTGTTCTCTGTGACGTGAAGTAAAGGTTTTATCCTCGTTTATAAATCTATACAAAGTTATCAAAATTGTCATGTACTGTAGGGGTCTATACAAAAGGTATTGTGTAATTACTATGTGATGGACTGAAGCTTCTTCATTATGAAAGTATGAGGTACTTTCGACTGTGTCATATTATATGTATATCTGTAGCTCAAGCGTAGTGAGTTGATCGAAACCAAGGTACCTGGTTCAATACCTACGGTAGGCAAGTTTGGAAGCAAATTCAGTTCCGTGTGATTTTTACTAAAAGGTAAAATAGACCTCACTGTTTAAAAAGCAGTGGCAAACTACTGAACGTATAAATGGTGCCAGAAAATCAACGACTAGTTTATGTGGTTGATAGCTAGTCCTTTAGATATGCCACGATTTTATTTATATATATATATATATATCTGACCTTTACTGACTTTGAAAAATTATTCAAAAGTACGAACCTACATTGATATGGAAAATACGACACATCCTAGAGTTCCTGAAACAAGAATTAAATGTACGAATAGAAAGACAGCCTGTATAGTTTATCAACAAGAAGATAAATGATAGAACAAGAAGATAAATGATAGAACATTTGACAGTAAAGATCTATGCTAGAAAAGATATTATAACTATAGTAGAAATTTGACAGTAAAGATCTATGCTAGACAAAGATATATAATCCAGCACTCGAACATTTTCTGATGTTTTGGCTCCCAAACTTTCTATTACCACGTACCACTTTAAATACATTTTGCTGCCACTGACCACCATAAGTTTTAATATGAAAAAGGACAGAATGAATTATATGTGTGTTACAATAGTAAACAATGTCTGTAATTTAACATTTGAATAAACAAAAAGAAAACATTAGGCCTATAATTAGCTTAAAATTTATTTTTAGTTTGAAATATCAAAGATCATAATATTTCCCTGCTTGAGAACCTGTAGTACTCTGCAGACCCCGAGATCCGTAGACCAGTTTTGTAACGCTGGTTATGTCTTTTGAAAACACGTGTCAGATGTAGAGCAGGAGAGAGGAAATGAGAGAAATCGTAGTACTGGTGAGTAGCTATGACAACTTTAGAATATTTCAGATAGAATAAGGAGTTTTTGTAAGAACCACAAGGAAGCAACTGAAAAATGATATGATCAATAAATAAACATGTTAAGTATTAGAATTCCGAAAAACAAATTACCAAACACAGGGTTCGAACCACTTTACCTTATTTCTTAAGGCACCCATTGCCTAGCCTATCCGTAGGAGCGTTCTTATGAACACAAAAAGCGAGTCATTCGAAAATGGTTTACTGAGGTCTTTCAAACGTTTCGTTTTAGCTAGACACAGAATAATTAGGTAGTCGTTCAACAAGTTTGACAAACACATGCTATAAGCTTATTGTGTTTGTACATTTGAGACGAGACAATATCATACATACACACATGTATACATATATGTAAAAACATGCGTACAACATTCATAGTAGCTTCCTGTTATTGTAAGATGATAATATTTTCATCATCTGATGTCAGCAAAGCAGCTTTAAGTGTATTTGTCTTCCAAAATTCCATACAATCATGCTTCCTTAAGAACATCGGATATCCTGAATTGTCTGTACATTTCTGGGAGATATTTATTAATGTGATTTTAGCAAACGTAACTGAAAATTACGCAATTTCCAAATTCAAACAGAGAATAGCGTCTTCATGAAATTTGAGAAATTGGAAAAATAAATTTCAATCAACTTCTGACACTTGGGATAGAAAAATTGAATTTGTGCTTAAAAAGATATCTCATGAAAGAATAACATAAGATCGCAAGAAAAGATAGCAGCCTTATACTCGTGCGTTGTTCTTTTCTCAGTTTTCTTTTGTCTTCTTATTCTTTTTCATTTGTCTTCACACTTCCATGGTAATGACTCTCGTAAAGATAGCAGTCAACACTAAGTGCTCAACATTGTCGTAAAGCAGGAAGGGACAACCTATTTTTGGTTGAAGAGCCGAATACAGATTTTCGCTGCTGGTCGTGGGCCATACTAAAAACAATTTGCACTAAATATGACACAACAGATATGAAGAAACCCACTTCTTACAAGGCACAGAACATATAGAATATGACAATAAATTCTTAACGGCACTAAAATGGAACGTTTTAATGGAATACAAATATTTTAAAAGCTGTTACGAGTTTATTGTCATATTCTATATATTCTGTGCCGTGTAAGAAATGAATTCCTTCACTTCTGTTGTATCCTTTACTTGATAAAGGCCTTTTGGTCGACACGTTGCTGTGTATTGTTTTTGTTTTTGTATTTTGTAAAACTACAGTACCTTGTTTTTACGCGTTTTTACATTACTACATAGTTTTACTGCAGTCTTCCCGTATATCGATAATAAATATGAAACCCAGATTTCATCGTAACATATGATATTGTGCTGATCTGAAATCTTACTTACACAAAATGTAAACATATTATAATGCCAAGAAGACGATGAACTATTCTATTATTGTAGTATTTAATATTTTTTAAAATTTAAATTATAAATATTTGATGAGAGGGTTAAGACGAGTGTGCATGTGTCTATTTCACAAATCGCTCTCTATAATGAAATGTGTGAGATACTGATAGTACTAAATGAGTTCTCTATAATGAAATGTGTGAGATACTGATAGTACTAAATGAGTTCTCTATAATGAAATGTGTGAGATACTGATAGTACTAAATGAGTTCTCTATAATGAAATGTGTGAGATACTGATAGTACTAAATGAGTTCTCTATAATGAAATGTGTGAGATACTGATAGTACTAAATGAGTTCTCTATAATGAAATGTGTGAGATACTGATAGTACTAAATGAGTTCTCTATAATGAAATGTGTGAGATACTGATAGTACTAAATGAGTTCTCTATATGAGTATATCTTATCCGTGTTCGTTTTTCCGACTTGACAAACTTTATTTTTGAGAAAGGAAAATACTTGACAAACGTACGTATTTCTAAAAGAGCCATTCGTTAACATGTCAATTATACCTAGCACTTGTAGGTATCGATATAGGTTAAGACTGCAGTAAAACTATGTAGCAATGGCAAAACACGTAAAAGAAAAGTACTGCAGTTTTGCAAAATTCAAAAACAATAACAATAAACTGCAACGTTTCGACCAACAGGTCTTTATCAAGCAAAGGATACAACAGGAGTGAAGAGTGTCACTGCTTTCACAGCACAATACATATGGACCAAAATTTACACATATAAACACTCGTAGGTAGGAAAATACACTTTCATACAACACTCCCAAATGCGTGTCTATGTGTTTCCTTTTTCTGTTTGTGTTTCTCTTGTAAATGAGTAAGTTCCATGTGTAGTGATAATGGGACTGTTTCCAAATCTCAAGCAAAACTGGTCATTTTTTTTTAAATTTGACTTCCTCTTCTTCTTCGAAAGCTCCATATCGACCACTTGTATGTGATCTGAGCCTAAGAGCAATTGTACGTTGTACCAGTTATGCGCCTACAAGTAGGCCGGCACATCCGATTTCTGCGATGCATTTTATTTACTAAGGTAGCTTCCTTAGGCCCCTACCTCAGTCGCCTCTTACGACATGCATTGTAGGTCGTAGTGTTACTATTCTTTGCTCCTCTTGCGAGTCCTGGCAACACATGAGCAGAAATTTGACCTGAGTGTTCTTACTCTCATGTTCATTTAAGTGTGGATTGTATGTTTGTTTTGCCAATAGTCTATTATTAGAATGTTGAGTAAAGAAAAGAAAATGTACATGAGACAAGTCGACAAATAATGAAGTATTTATATGTATGTACTATAAGTTGGTACAAAAAGGTTGGACGAATTAACGTACTACATAAGCATTCCTCTATGGATTCGGACACAAGAGGCTTTTGGTTTCATTCCCATACTCAACGTTCTACAATTTAGGTAAGGAATTGGTTCTCCTACCTCCTGCACACTAGGTGCTAGAAATGTAAAGTGGTATAGCTTCATACCCCAAGGTCTGAAAAGGCTATGGAAAATTTATTTTATTATTAAAAAACGTGAGAGGAGCAGAGAAAAATAAGCAAACTGTGCAAAAAACTGGGAGATCAGAAAATGACAGCCTCTTCATATCTGATCTGCAGGAAGCAGTCATAGTAAAGACACATATATCTCTGTAAACACATTAACAGCAAAATAAACAGCAGAAAATGAGTCAATTTTCCAGGAAAAATTACATTCTGGTATAAGACTTGCGTGATTGTTAGTAATGCAAGCCGCCAGGATTCCATTAACATACCAACTTAACGATGAGAGGTGTGTGCTGAAGTGGAAATCAAAGGGCAATCGTGCGGTTCTTGGCTGTGGATGGCTACTAATCGTGCGAGTTGGAGAGTTCATTTCTGCCCAGAGGGATGCTACCTGGCGTGATATCCCTTGATTGTTTCAGCGGTCTCTAATCAAGAACCAATTAATACTTTGTGAAGCAGTGACTTGTTTCCTCTTTTAATATCTCACATTTGGTATGCATACTCATGATATGCGTTTTAGATACTTTTAAGTATTAGTGTCATTCGTTACTCTGCATAAAAACTCGTTACTTACAACTACTTACTTAGTACCAGTTACAAAGTACTGTATTGTTCGTTAACTGCAACTGACTCGTGTATAACGAGTTATAAGTTTATCATCATGTAGCTTGTCCTGCGCAGAACTTTGCCACCATAATAGTCTTTCGGGATTTCTCTCATGGGTCAGATACTTCGCCTTTGCAGCCGTCACGTTCAAATCATCATGAATCCTTCTTCTTCGTGGTCTTCCTCCTCTCTTTGCCGGATGCCTCCTCCCATAATGGTCTTATCCAACCTATCGAGTCTTTTTATATGTCCAAAATATTGTTATTGTATCATTTTTATTTGTAGCATCAGCCAGTTTTCTTTGATTCTGAGTTCTTTCTGCGTAGATCTATTTCTTCTCTTCTTTGTCCATGATATACAGAGTTCTAAGTTAATACTCGTAAAAGTGCAGATTGATAAGTACTCCCGAGGTCGAGATATGTTTAGTGAAATAATAATAAAATACTGAAGAATTATTATAGTACGGTAATACCGTTAGTATTATACTCTACAGCTTCTGTAGCTTAAGTGGTAGTAAGCTTGATCACAACCCATGCGTCCCTGTTTCAAACCCTGCGGAGGGCAAATTAGTCTGTGGATTTTTACGAACGGTAAAATTAGACCTCACTGCTCAGAACCAATAACAAAATCTTTCTTCTCGAATCCTGTTTGCCTCACAGCGTCAGGTCAGGAAGAGATTTCTAAAACTGTTTGCCTCACAGCGTCAGGTCAGGAAGAGATTTCTAAAACTGTATGCCTCACAGCGTCAGGTCAGGAAGAGATTTCTAAAACTGTTTGCCTCACAGCGTCAGGTCAGGAAGAGATTTCTAAAACTGTTTGCCTCACAGCGTCAGGTCAGGAAGAGATTTCTAAAACTGTTTGCCTCACAGCGTCAGGTCAGGAAGAGATTTCTAAAACTGTTTGCCTCACAGCGTCAGGTCAGGAAGAGATTTCTAAAACTGTTTGCCTCACAGCGTCAGGTCAGGAAGAGATTTCTAAAACTGTTTGCCTCACAGCGTCAGGTCAGGAAGAGATTTCTAAAACTGTTTGCCTCACAGCGTCAGGTCAGGAAGAGATTTCTAAAACTATTTGCCTCACAGCGTCAGGTCAGGAAGAGATTTCTAAAACTGTATGCCTCACAGCGTCAGGTCAGGAAGAGATTTCTAAAACTGTTTGCCTCACAGCGTCAGGTCAGGAAGAGATTTCTAAAACTGTTTGCCTCACAGCGTCAGGTCAGGAAGAGATTTCTAAAACTGTTTGCCTCACAGCGTCAGGTCAGGAAGAGATTTCTAAAACTGTTTGCCTCACAGCGTCAGGTCAGGAAGAGATTTCTAAAACTGTATGCCTCACAGCGTCAGGTCAGGAAGAGATTTCTAAAACTGTTTGCCTCACAGCGTCAGGTCAGGAAGAGATTTCTAAAACTGTTTGCCTCACAGCGTCAGGTCAGGAAGAGATTTCTAAAACTGTTTGCTCTACAGCGTCAGGTCAGGAAGAGATTTCTAAAACTGTTTGCCTAAGCGTCAGGTCAGGAAAGAGTTTCTAAAACTGTTTGCCTCACAGCGTCAGGTCAGGAAGAGATTTCTAAAACTTTTGCCTCTACAGCGTCAGGTCAGGAAGAGATTTCTAAAACTGTTTGCCTCACAGCGTCAGGTCAGGAAGAGATTCTAAAACTGTTTGCCCCACAGCGTCAGGTCAGAAGAGATTTTAAAACTGTATGCCTCACAGCGTCAGGTCAGGAAGAGATTTCTAAAACTGTTTGCCTCACAGCGTCAGGTCAGGAAGAGATTTCTAAAACTGTTGTGCTCACAGCGTCAGGTCAGGAAGAGATTTTAAAACTGTATGCCCTACAGCTCGGTCAGGAAGAGATTTCTAAAACTGTATGCCCTCACAGCGTCAGGTCAGGAAGAGATTTCTAAACCCTGTTTGCTCACAGCGCTCAGGTCAGGAAGAGATTTCTAAAACTGTTTGCCTCACAGCGTCAGGTCAGGAAGAGATTTCTAAAACTGTTTGCCTCACAGCGTCAGGTCAGGAAGAGATTTCTAAAACTGTTTGCCTCACAGCGTCAGGTCAGGAAGAGATTTCTAAAACTGTTTGCCTCACAGCGTCAGGTCAGGAAGAGATTTCTAAAACTGTTTGCCTCACAGCGTCAGGTCAGGAAGAGATTTCTAAAACTGTATGCCTCACAGCGTCAGGTCAGGAAGAGATTTCTAAAACTGTTGCCTCACAGCGTCAGGTCAGGAAGAGATTTCTAAAACTGTTTGCCTCACAGCGTCAGGTCAGGAAGAGATTTCTAAAACTGTTGCCTCACAGCGTCAGGTCAGGAAGAGATTTCTAAAACTGTTTGCCTCACAGCGTCAGGTCAGGAAGAGATTTCTAAAACTGTTTGCCTCACAGCGTCAGGTCAGGAAGAGATTTCTAAAACTGTTTGCCTCACAGCGTCAGGTCAGGAAGAGATTTCTAAAACTGTTTGCCTCACAGCGTCAGGTCAGGAAGAGATTTCTAAAACTGTTTGCCTCACAGCGTCAGGTCAGGAAGAGATTTTTAAAACTGTTTGCCTCACAGCGTCAGGTCAGGAAGAGATTTCTAAAACTGTTTGCCTCACAGCGTCAGGTCAGGAAGAGATTTCTAAAACTGTTTGCCTCACAGCGTCAGGTCAGGAAGAGATTTCTAAAACTGTTTGCCTCACAGCGTCAGGTCAGGAAGAGATTTCTAAAACTGTTTGCCTCACAGCGTCAGGTCAGGAAGAGATTTCTAAAACTGTTGCCTCACAGCGTCAGGTCAGGAAGAGATTTCTAAAACTGTTTGCCTCACAGCGTCAGGTCAGGAAGAGATTTCTAAAACTGTATGCCTCACAGCGTCAGGTCAGGAAGAGATTTCTAAAACTGTATGCCTCACAGCGTCAGGTCAGGAAGAGATTTCTAAAACTGTTTGCCTCACAGCGTCAGGTCAGGAAGAGATTTCTAAAACTGTTTGCCTCACAGCGTCAGGTCAGGAAGAGATTTCTAAAACTGTTTGCCTCACAGCGTCAGGTCAGGAAGAGATTTCTAAAACTGTTTGCCTCACAGCGTCAGGTCAGGAAGAGATTTCTAAAACTGTTTGCCTCACAGCGTCAGGTCAGGAAGAGATTTCTAAAACTGTTTGCCTCACAGCGTCAGGTCAGGAAGAGATTTCTAAAACTGTTTGCCTCACAGCGTCAGGTCAGGAAGAGATTTCTAAAACTGTTTGCCTCACAGCGTCAGGTCAGGAAGAGATTTCTAAAACTGTATGCCTCACAGCGTCAGGTCAGGAAGAGATTTCTAAAACTGTATGCCTCACAGCGTCAGGTCAGGAAGAGATTTCTAAAACTGTTTGCCTCACAGCGTCAGGTCAGGAAGAGATTTCTAAAACTGTTTGCCTCACAGCGTCAGGTCAGGAAGAGATTTCTAAAACTGTTTGCCTCACAGCGTCAGGTCAGGAAGAGATTTCTAAAACTGTTTGCCTCACAGCGTCAGGTCAGGAAGAGATTTCTAAAACTGTTTGCCTCACAGCGTCAGGTCAGGAAGAGATTTCTAAAACTGTTTGCCTCACAGCGTCAGGTCAGGAAGAGATTTCTAAAACGGGCCCTAGTATGCGCTTCGTAGATAGTCTCTTTCGTCGCCTCTGTTATCTCTGAGGTCCATCTTTGCTTGGCCGACCTTTGCTTTGTACCCATTGTATCGGAGCAGCATTGCTCTTTGGGGTGGACAAAATACTGAACGTGTAAATGGTGCCTAGAAAATCGACGACTCGTTTACAGTGGTTGATGGCGGCGTCTTGTAAAGGATATGTCACGATTTTCATTTTCAATACAATTATTTTTTTTTTATATTTTTTAAAAAGGCAGCATGTTTATAATGAATTCTCTTTATTCATTTAGACCACTCGATCGATGGACCGCAGACATGACATATCAGAGGCTGTAGGAAACACAATATACGAGGCACACTCGAGGGAACTTGCTAGAACTCTTCTCATACCTGTACGCTGAAAGAGACAACAGGAATAGACAATAGATAGATAGATCACTCCAATCTATCATTACAATTAAGGAAAGAAAATGGTAAAAAGGAGGGAGGCAATGCATCTTACTATTCCCAATTGTATTTAGCACTCATAGCAAAAATATAATCTGAACCAAAATCACTGACATTTTGATCTGTTCACGTTTGATGGAAAGATTATTACAAAATTCTGAGGACTTTATTTTTTTTAGTTAAAACGGTATTACGACATCAGTGTCTAAAATAAATCATTTCGATGTATGAACTTGATCGTCTTTACAACGGGTTATGAAATCAGTTGATGAAAATAAGTCAGAAAGACATATGTCCTCTTTCGACTTTACAGATGGCCACAAAGCAAGTATGTAGCTGTGAGGACTTCTGTTTGCTTGCGTAGTCTGGGAAACTAACATCGGGGGACTTACTTTTCCCGTTTGAACACACACCCTCCCTCCTCCGATTTCCATGCTACCGTTTACCTCTAGAAATGCCAGAAAATAAAATTGAACATACCTAACCATCAATTGCCTTATGTTCTATTTCTCCGAAGTGGTGGCCGAGGTTTTCTTGCCTAGCTTTCTACGTAAACGTGCTGGTTCACACGGCAGTAAGAATTTGATGTCAGAGTTTACTACCAAACATTTTAGTTCTTCTGCGCCCCACCACCCACCCCCATTCCCTATTATTTTCTTTTCATCAGCATGAAACAACGGAAGCAGGGAAAGATTAAAAAGTCTCTAGTTTCTAGTTTCCTTCAACTGTGATTGAGATAGATTGAACAGTCTCTAGTTCCCCACAACTGTGATTGAGATAGATTGGAAAGTCTCTAGCTTCTAGTTTCCCACAACTGTGATTGAGATAGATTGAAAAGTCTCTAGTTTCTAGTTTCCACAACGTGATTGAGATAGATTGAAAAGTCTCTAGTTTCTAGTTTCCCTCAACTGTGATTGAGATAGATTGGAAAGTCTCTAGTTTCTAGTTTCCCACAACTGTGATTGAGATAGATTGAAAAGTCTCTAGTTTCCCACAACTGTGATTGAGATAGATTGGAAAGTCTCTAGTTTCTAGTTTCCCTCAACTGTGATTGAGATAGATTGAAAAGTCTCTAGTTTCCCACAACTGTGATTGAGATAGATTGGAAAGTCTCTAGTTTCTAGTTTCCCACAACTGTGATTGAGATAGATTGAAAAGTCTCTAGTTTCCACAACTGTGATTGAGATAGATAGAAAAGTCTCTAGTTTCTAGTTTCCCTAAACTGTGATTGAGATAGATTGAAAAGTCTCTACTTTCCCACAACTGTGATTGAGATAGATTGGAAAGTCTCTAGTTTCTAGTTTCCCTCAACTGTGATTGAGATAGATTGAAAAGTCTCTAGTTTCCCACAACTGTGATTGAGATAGATTGAAAAGTCTCTAGTTTCTAGTTTCCCACAACTGTGATTGAGATAGATTGGAAAGTCTCTAGTTTCTAGTTTCCCTCAACTGTGATTGAGATAGATTGAAAAGTCTCTAGTTTCCCTCAACTGTGATTGAGATAGATTGGAAAGTCTCTGGTTCCAGTCTGAATCTACACGATTTATCTCATTGGTTCATTGATCATAGATTAAAGAAAATGGTCTTTCTACCGAAACAGCTGCTGGCGTCTGTAGCGTGAGCTGTAGCGGGCTTGATAACAACCCTAGCGTATTTGGTTCAAACTCCGCGGCCGAAATTTTGGTAGCGAATTTGTTCGACGAGGATTTTTACAACAGTAAAAATAGCCCTCATCGTTCAGAAAGAAATGGCGAACTACTGAAAGTATAAGTAATAAGAATATTTTCTCTCTTACTGTTATACGTTACATAGGGTCTACAAGCAATTTCTCTATACCGCTCTATATTGGGCAACTCGCTCAATCTCTTTCATGGAATTGAGACAGATACTTCTTGCCTCTCTCAGCAAAGTTCGGTTCAGGGTCTCCCTAGGGCGTTCTCTATTTATTGAACACTTTGCTTCCTATTTCAATGCCTGCTTTGATATTCTTTGATTATTTGTTCTCACGGTATCTCCAACATATCTCCATCTTCTATCTCTTATAACAGTTGTTACTAGTGATTAGCAATTAGCAATAAACGTGTGTCTAGATAATCAATAATTTGTTTACTGTGGTTGATGGTAAAGTCCTGTTAAGGTTATGCCACGATTGTCAGTTTCATCGACGCATTGTGTGCTGGATACAGATTAAGGCGGATAAAAATATATTTCTCATACGATGGAACACGATACACAGGCTTCAATCTTTAAGTCGGAAGTTCAATCGGAAGCAGAAGCCAAACACAGTTTGCTAGGTCGGAAGTTGGTCGGGAAAACCAACTTATATAAAAGAAAAAGTTTGCTCTTATGAATCTTAGTAGTTTTCCAAAGATTGTATAAACTGTTTCAAGTGCCAAGTTACAAAAAAAATTTTTAAACAGTTACCACGTGGTTACTACATGATTTCGCTGATTTAGCCATGCAGGAAAGAACAATACATCCCTAAAATCCCAAAATAACACAAGAATATATTAACAAAATTAAAAAACAATAATCCTCCTGCACGAATGAATAATTCAGCTTCACATCAAGTATGTTTTCAAAAATCTATAACTGCCATATAGTTTTTTAGTTTGCTGATCTTAGAACAAATAATTATTTGAAAACACGCAGGAACACTTATTATTGCTAAACTTATTTCTCAACTTTTTTATATTAATTGCTTGCTTCCTTAGAAGGGCTCATAGCGTTGAAGACACTCGATTTTGTAAACATTATGAAATATTGTCTTCTCAGATTCATCAGTAGCACAGTTACGTTGTCGTGAAACGTTGAGAATTTGCTTTTATATGTTCAATTTTTTAAAACTGTTTTGCACTTGTTTTTCCATGTTTTGATATCTCGTGTGTTTTTTTTTAACTGCTTTACGTTACTATATTTTTACTGTTCTGTTCTAGTTTTTTTTTTTACTTGTTTGCGTTAGTCGTTTTTCACTGCTGTGTTCTAGTTTTTTTTTTTACTGTTTTGCTCTAGTCTTTTTTTACTGTTCTGCTCGGAGTTTTTTTCACTGCTATACTCCCCAAATATCTTACCAACGGTTCTCAAGCTGGGTACCAAGACAGGCTGATATGTTGCAGCTTGTTCAGAGAAGTGTTGCGAAAAATGTGCTGTTAATTTACTGAAAAACTAATATCTTTAACTCAAAGTTTAGTTCAGAAGGGTGGTACCTGCGCAGAAAATAACAAGCAAGTGTTTTACAATGGATACAAGTAGAGATACGCTTTATTATCGCGCGATAGTTTACATAGATTAAGTGTTCAATGTTGAGAAGAAAGTTTTCAAGCATCCCTTAAACATTCAACACTTTGAAAATTTTGTAACAGTCAATAATTCAAGTTTATTTTAGAAATAGATCGTTGTTTACTTAATATCACAACCAATTCTTGTCTTTGATTCTGTATGTTGTAAATCTGCCCTTTCTTGTGTTTTGTTATTTAGTTTACCTCGTTACTGTACTTCATAAATCTGCCATTTCATGCGTTTTGTTATTTAGTTTACCTCGTTACTGTACTTCATAAATCTGCGCTTTCTTTGTTTTGTTATTTAGTTTAATCGTTACTAGTACTCTAAATTGCCTTTCTTGTGTTTTGTTATTAGTTTACTCGTTACTGTACTTCATAAATCTGCCCTTTCTTGTGTTTTGTTATTTAGTTTACCTCGTTACTGTACTTCATAAATCTGCGCTTTCTTGTGTTTTGTTATTTAGTTTACCTCGTTACTGTACTTCATACATCTGCCCTTTCTTGCGTTTTGTTATTTAGTCTTAATTCCAGTATCCAACTAGTTGCAACTCGCTAGATATGTATGGGACATTAATGTATAGTGTTTCAAGCTTGATGAGAGAGACATGGGCCGTTAACAATCTAATCAATGTTTACCGTTTACATAATTTAGAAATACAGTTTTCTTTTTCATTAAGATACACTTTTTCATAATAAACTAGTATCAACAAAATATTGACAAACATTAGTCATCTATCTCTGTCTGTTCTCTATGTTTTGACTTTTCAAAACATAGGTTTTTCTAGGAAAAATCGGCGGCCGTAGCCCGCGGTCTCGTTAGCCACCCCTGGTTTAGATGGTTTATCTGCTGTTGTAATTCGTCCTCTGTGGTAGCCATAAAGCATCTGATCGTCGGCGAAGAGGAGTTCATTGCATTTGATTTCATTTGTTTGAGCTAATTTACTGATTAGCTCCATGTATTCACATATTTTCTCGTAACTCATAATATCAATTTTCTCATAACTCCTAGCTCTTCAAATAAGACTACTCCTACGTCTGAACTTATCTTCAACTTCTTTGCAATGTATTCTTTGACTTCCACATTCTTCTCTTTCCCTGTGGGAAGAAGTAAATTTTGTGCCGGAATAAAAATTTTCGTGGAAGGAAAGCGTTTCTCTTAACAACTCAGCAGAAAAGAAAATTAGTGTCATTAAAAAATAGATAGAAATAGTCTGGTCGTGTTATACGAATAACTCAAGAAAAAACCGTAATTAAATAGACACCAGAAGAGAGTAGAAAGACAAGAAAACCAAAACAACCTGGGGAAGAATGATAGAAGAACTGTCTGCAGTACCTCTGACGTGAAATGTTGCTTCGAAGGTCTCAAGAGACAAGACATCGTCAGAATGTCTTACTGAAGTCTCATCTAGCACCACATATAAAAAGAAATGGGTGTTACAGGATAAATAGAATATGTCTTTTCTAAAAGTGCAATGTAATATGTTTAATATGCATTCAATCAAAAATAGAGTTAAATTCATGTACTTTTCCCGAGCGAGAAGCAAAACAGTTCACAATTGTTTTATAGCATAAATAATGCCGACTTTAGAAGACAGAAATATATCAATAAAATCATCTTTTATGGTGCACAGCCATCTTATTTTACGGTGCACAGCCATCTTATTTTATGGTGCACAGTCATCTTATTTTATGGTGCACAGTCATCTTATTTTATGGTGCACATCCATCTTATTTTATGGTGCACAGCCATCTTATTTTATGGTGCACGTCTATCTTATTTGAATATTAATAAATCGAGCAAAAACATAAAGTTCCCATGAAACTGAATATATTGTTCAAATACTCAGAATATTTTTTTTTCAAGAAAGAAAATCTCTCCGTTCTGTTTGAACTTACTTTTAAATAATTTATTAACATTACATATGGAGTTACACACAGATCATGTACCTAAAATCTACAAAACCTTAAAGATTGGAGTAAAAAGCCCGACTAAGTACATGTGATTACTTTTCAAATATATTGAACCCAAAATCCAAATATCTTAAAGACTAGAGTAGAAAGCCCGACTATGTACATGTGATTAATTTTCAAATATATTGATCCCAAAATCTACAAAATCATGAAAACTGGAGTAGAAAACCCGGCTAGGTAGTGACTTTCCCAAGATATTGATCCCAAAATCTATAAAATCATGAAAACTGGAGTAAAACCCGGCTAGGTAGTGACTTTCCCAAGATATTGATCCCAAAATCTATAAAATCTTGAAGACTGGAGTATAAAACCCGGCTAGGTAGTGACTTTCCCAAGATATTGATCCCAAAATCTACAAAATCTTGAAGACTGGAGTATAAAACCCGGCTAGGTAGTGACTTTCCCAAGATATTGATCCCAAAATCTATAAAATCATGAAGAGTGGAGTAGAAAACCCGGCTAGATAGTTAGTTTTCTCTGTTTAGAATTACTTTTAAAAAAAACAAATTGCAGATGCCAATGTGAAAAGCAGTTGCCTTATTTCTCAATCTAAACATCCTCTAGTGATCAACTACATAGAAATGTGATCTGGCGAAATAAATTTACCATAATAAGTCTATTTTTCAAACATTACATCAATATGTTTCATACATTACATCAATATGTTTCATACATTACATCAATATGTTTCATACATTATATCAATATGTTTCATACATTACATCAATATGTTTCATACATTACATCAATATGTTTCATACATTACATCAATATGTTTCATACATTACATCAATATGTTTCATACATTACATCAATATGTTTCAAACATTACATCAATATGTTTCATACATTACATCAATATGTTTCATACATTACATCAAAATGTTTCATACATTACATCAATATATTTCAAACATTACATCAATATGTTTCATACATTACATCAATATGTTTCATACATTACATCAATATGTTTCATACATTACATCAATATGTTTCATACATTACATCAATATGTTTCATACATTACATCAATATGTTTCATACATTACATCAATGTTTCATACATTACATCAATATGTTTCATACATTACATCAATATGTTTCATATATTACATCAATATGTTTCATACATTACATCAATATTTCATACATTACATCAATATGTTTCATAAATTACATCAATATGTTTCATACATTACATCAATATGTTTCATACATTACATCAATATGTTTCATACATTACATCAATATGTTTCATACATTACATCAATATGTTTCATACATTACATCAATATGTTTCATACATTACATCAATATGTTTCATACATTACATCAATATGTTTCATACATTACATCAATATGTTTCATACATTACATCAATATGTTTCATACATTACATCAATATGTTTCATACATTACATCAATATGTTTCATACATTACATCAATATGTTTCATACATTACATCAATGTTTCATACATTACATCAATATATTTCATACATTACATCAATATATTTCATACATTACATCAATATGTTTCATACATTACATCAATATGTTTCATACATTACATCAATATGTTTCATACATTACATCAATATGTTTCATACATTACATCAATATGTTTCATACATTACATCAATATGTTTCATACATTACATCAATATGTTTCATACATTACATCAATATGTTTCATACATTACATCAATATGTTTCATACATTACATCAATATGTTTCATACATTACATCAATATGTTTCAAACATTACATCAATATGTTTCATACATTACATCAATATGTTTCATACATTACATCAATATGTTTCATACATTATATCAATATGTTTCATACATTACATCAATATGTTTCATACATTACATCAATATGTTTCATACATTACATCAATATGTTTCATACATTACATCAATGTTTCATACATTACATCAATATGTTTCATACATTACATCAATATATTTCATACATTACATCAATATGTTTCATACATTACATCAATATATTTCAAACATTACATCAATATGTTTCAAACATTACATCAATATGTTTCATACATTACATCAATATGTTTCATACATTACATCAATATGTTTCAAACATTACATCAATATGTTTCATACATTACATCAATATGTTTCATACATTACATCAATATGTTTCATACATTACATCAATATGTTTCATACATTACATCAATATGTTTCAAACATTACATCAATATGTTTCATACATTACATCAATATGTTTCATACATTACATCAATATATTTCATACATTACATCAATATGTTTCATACATTACATCAATATATTTCAAACATTACATCAATATGTTTCAAACATTACATCAATATGTTTCATACATTACATCAATATGTTTCATACATTACATCAATATGTTTCATATATTACATCAATATGTTTCATACATTATATCAATATGTTTCATACATGACATCAATATGTTTCATAGACTACACACACGTGTTTCATAGACTACATAAACGTGTTTCATAGACTACATATACGTGTTTCATAGACTACATATACGTGTTTCATAGACTACATAAACGTGTTTCATAGACTACATAAACGTGTTTCATAGACTACATAAACGTGTTTCATAGACTACATAAACGTGTTTCATAGACTACATAAACGTGTTTCATAGACTACACACACGTGTTTCATAGACTACATATATCATCTTGAAGGCGTTGACATAACATTTAACCAGATCATAAATTTAGCCGTACAAATTGAAGTCGATTCACAACTAGAGGAATAATTACCAGTGATTGACAGGTGAAGCTAAAAATATTCAAAGAAACCGGTCACTAACGCTCACTGAACATAAATCTGTCATTTCATTCAGAGCGGATGTCACTTTTTCAAATACAAGTTTAAAACCATTCTGAGCGAAAATTTATTGTTTAAAAATGTAAAACGTCATTCTTGCTTTATCATACTTACTTATCAAACCAATCAAATTAGTATAGTTATTTGTTATGTTATCGGTGCACTTTGTTATGTTATCGCTATATTTGTGTTATATGTTATCGGTACATTTTCGTTATATTTTAACGTACTATTTTGTTATATGTTACTGTTACATATTGTTATATTATCGTTATATTATGTTATGTTATCGTTAAATTATGTTATCGTTATATTTTGGTATATGTTACAATTTTTCGTTATGCTATTGTTTTATATTTTGCTGTTATGTTATGTTATATTTGTATTATATGTTATCGTTATATTTTGTTATGTTATATTATATTTTGTTATATTTTATCGATTTCTTTTGGTTTTTCGATCGAGAAGCATTTGAGCTTTCAGCGTTTCGGCTCGGTGCCATGTGCGTCATAACCCTTCTGTTCGGTGCCATGAACACTGTAAATCTAGAGAACCTGCGGCTTTACTGCCAACCCGCAGAATTGAGCCGCACTCACAGGGGGACTTGTCACCCGTCGACCAACATGCTACGAACACGCTGGCAGGCGGGCGCTTTTTATCGTTCTATTTTGTTATGTTAACGTTATATATTTTGTTATGTTAACACTATATTTTATTATTTATTATCGTTACATTTTAGTATATGTTATCGTTGCATTTTATTATATGTTATCATTAAATTATATTATATGCTGTCATTATTTGTACTTATATAATATTATCATTATATTTTGTTTAGTTTAGTTTAGTCGTCGGATCACCATCATTGCACGTCGAACAAATTAGTCCATAAGTGCTCCGATCTCTCCTCAGTATGTCCATCAACGTGTGGCGACTAACGACACCGGTTCTTTGTTGGTTTACAATTCTTCTTATTCTGCCAGCATAGCGTTCTTGTCGAGCTACACCACACTTAACTTTGAGTTCTTGCAGTCTGGTTAGTGTTGTGGATTCACCGCTATTACGTGAATCATGTACACGCACTCTCTCCCTTAAGGAATTTATAATATCAGCCTGGTCCATTGCTCGCCCGCTTTGTACAGCAGCCATACCTGCAAGCTTATCCGCACGTTCATTCCCCCTTACACCTGCATGCCATGGCACCAAAAATATATATATTTTGTTATGTATATCTTCTACTATATATATAAAAAGGGATCTTTATCTGTTTGTTTGTGACCTATAGACTCGGAAACTACTGAACAGATTTAGCTGAAGTTTACAGGATATGTTTGTTTTGATGTTGGGATGCTACCTGTCATAGTTTGAAATAGGTAATGCTTAAACTTTTCGAAAAAAATCTAAAAAATCGAAAACACACTAATTTCATCGAGAGTTTCTAAGTTTGTTTACAATTTGCTATGAACGTTTCCGGAAGTCTACGGTATACACATTAATATATACACAAGATTCGATGACGTATGTTTTAAAACTATGGAAACCTCTATCTCTTTCTTCTTCTTTTGTCGTCACACTGCTACCGGGTTGTTGCCCAGTGTCGTGGTTTTCTGTTTTGTCTTGCGCTGTTCTGGTGGCTTGTGTGATTGTTATCTTTGCTCTTTCACAGGATGCTGCCACGCCATCTAACCATCTTTTCCGTGGTCTTCCTCTTGCCTTCTTTCCCGATGTTCTGTTGTAGAAGACTCTGTATACTGTGGAGTTTGGATGCATTCTTATTAAGTGGCCAAACCACTTCATTCTTTGTTTATCTATATAATTCAAGCACGGTTTTGTGCCAACTTTCTTTCTTATGCTGATGTTGGTGATTCTGTCTTTTCTTGTGTTGTTGGTAACTTTTCTCAGGCAACGCATTTCACATGTAGTTATTTTTGTGACTGCGCTTTGCTCAATGTCCATGTTTGGCTCTGGTAACACAAAGTAGGTATAAAAATGCTGTTGATCATTTGTTTCTTAGCTGCCTGTGAAATTTTTGGGTGCCTTAACAATGGGGCTAGCTGGTAGGTTACAGCATTTGCTTTTTGTACTCTAGCCTCTATCTCTCCATCTAGTTTTCCGTCTTCTGTGAATATGCTTCCTAAGTATTTGAATTCTTTCACTTGGTTTATTTTAGTGCATTGACATGGATGTCTAGATTATTATGTTTTCTTCCCATATTCATTATTTCTGTTTTAGTGTTGTTGATTTTCATGTCATGTTTCACACAATTATTGTTCAAAGTGTCAATATGATGTTGTAGATCTTGTTCATTTTGATGTATCAGGCACTGATCATCTGCAAAAGCAGTTCATTTATTTCATCATTATCTGAATTCGACTCTTGAGTTATTTTATCCATATATGCAATAAAGAGTAGTGGTGAAAGGACACAACCTTGTCTAACACCTGATGTAATGGAGAACCAGTCGGTCATTCCTTCTGTAGTTCTTACTGTACTCTGGCTATCTTGATATAAGGCCATGATGTTACCTAATAGTTGTCCTTGGACGCCATATTCTTCAAGGATCTTCCATAGTTTGCACCTGTTTACTCTATCAAATGCCTTTTCTTGGTCTATAAATATAAGCTGTTTACTTTGATTGTATTCAATTGTTTGTTCGCAGATCTGTCTTAGTGTAAATATTGCGTCTGTGCAGCTCTTACCCTCCTAAACCCAAACTGGCTATCGCTTAACTGGGGCTCTAATATATGTCTTGCTCTTCGCTCCAATATTTTTGCAAACATTTTTCCTATTTGGCTCAAAAGAGAGATACCCTTGTATGTTTCACATTCTCTTTGTCTCCTTTGTTCTTCCATATTGGGACTATAATAGCTCTCTGCCAGTCATCTGGAACCTCTTGTGCCTCCCAGGCTATGTTAAAATTCTGGTCAGCCATGTTATTGCTGTTGTCTTACACGCAAGTAACATTTCTGTTGTTATACCATCTATCCCTGCTGCCTTCCTTCTTTGCTTTGATTTAGTGCCATTTCAACTTCGGATTCTAAGATATTCAATTGTTGGTATTTTCCATGTTTCAATTGAAATGTTTCTGTACCTTGTGTTTCGCAGTTTAACAGTTCCGTAAAATATTCTTTCCATCTGTCTTTAATATCTTTGCTGTTGGTAAGAGGTTTCCTAGACTTGTTATTTATAATGGTGACTGGATTGAATCGTTCTTCTCTTAGCCTCATTGCCTTAATGCTTCTGTAAAATTTTCTTGGTGCCTTAGTGCATAGTTCAGCTAAATGTTCTCCATATTTTGCCCAAGATTCTGATTTTGATGACTTTACTTTATTTTTACTATACATTCCTGTTGTTCTGTATTTGGTGTAGTCTTCATCTAATTTTGACTTTTGCCACCTGTGAAAACATTTTTCTTTTCTTGTATAGACCTTTTAACTGCTGCATTCCACCATGCTGTGTGTTTTCTGTGCTTATTTAACTTTTTAAGTCCACAATTTTCTTTCACTATTTCCATGATATTTGTTTTGAAGATTTGCCATTCCTTATTTATGTTGCTTACTCCTTCTAGGGTGTTAAAAGCTGATGTAACTGCTCCTTCAATTTGATTCCTAATTTCATTATTATTTAGCTTTTCAATATCTATTATTTCAATTTGTTGAGTTGTACTCCTGTCTTGTTTTCTAATTGGTTTTGTAGAAATAGTACCACTGGTCTATGATCAGAGTCTAATATTGCATTTGGGATGGCTCTAGCGTTTTGTATTCTCCATCTTTCATTCTTTTTGCTAGTATAAAGTCGATCTGTGATGCTTGATTAATATTATTCCATTTATACCAGGTTAATATCTGGCTTCTCCTATGTTGGTAAAATGTATTGGTGATAAATAGATCATGTTCTGCACATATATTAAGAAGGTGTTCCCCATTGCTGTTGCATTTCGTTGTTGTGTCGCTGAATGGTCCTAGGTGTGTCTCCCATGGTGTTCTTCGCTCGCCGACTCTTCCGTTAAAATCGCCCATAATATATAAGCTGTCAGTGCTGTTGACTTCACTAATGTTTTCACTTAATTCGTCAAAAAATGTGGTTCTTTCTTCTTCACTATATGAGTCATTGCATGGTGCATAAATCTGTATGTAAGTTACTTTCCTCTTACCTTGCGCTGTTCTGATACGGATGATTCGTTCTGATTTATACTCTATTTCTAATATAAATTTTGCTGCAGTAGGGGCAATAACGAACCCGACTCCATGTTTGTTGTTTTCGCCTGGTTGTGTTCCTCGCCATGTAAATATGAAATCTTTATGTATTTTCTTAATACCCTGTCCTTTTCTTCTAGTGTCGGCTACTCCCATGATTGTGATTTTATGCTGGATCATATATTCTACTATCTCTGTTGTTTTATCTCCTAATCCACTAATATTCCACGTTGCTATCCTAAACTCTGGTGTTTTACGTATTGCTGTGTTCTGTGTTGGTGCTACTTCCGCCGGCTTTGTTATTGTGTGTTTGCTTTGAACACCGTTGTTACCGCGTTTCTTCCTAAGTATTTCCCACAATTCCTGAGCAATGGGGTTTGAACAAACAAATCCTCTACCGGTTTGCTGGACCTGTCGTAGATTCATCCTTGTTTGAACACTTGATGTTAAGGAAAACACACTAATAAAACACACTAATAAAACACACTAATAAAACTATCTCTTTCATAGCATAAAATAATCGTTTCAAGGCAATTTTACAAACAAGCTGAAGCTAAAATACGCAATCCAGTTTGTTTCTTCATAGGATTTCTACTCATTTCGAATCATGGATAAGAGAAATATCAACTGGGACGCGGCATTAGTAGCAATGAAGCAGTATATCAACTGGGACGCGACATTAGTAGCAATGAAGCAGTATGTCAACTGGGACGCGACATTAGTAGCAATGAAGCAGTATATCAACTGGGGCGCGACATTAGTAGCAATGAAGCAGTATATCAACTGGGACGCGACATTAGTAGCAATGAAGCAGTATATCAACTGGGAAGCGACATTAGTAGCAATGAAGCAGTATATCAGCTGGGACGCGACATTAGTAGCAATGAAGCAGTATATCAACTGGGACGCGACATTAGTAGCAATGAAGCAGTATGTCAACTGGGAATCGACATTAGTAGCAATGAAGCAGTATATCAACTGGGGCGCGACATTAGTAGCAATGAAGCAGTATATCAACTGGGACGCGACATTATATATGGCCTTTTTCGTCTTTACAGACGGTCAATTGCAAGTGTTTTACTGTGACAACTTCTGAGTTTTCGCTTTTCTCTCTTGTCGTTCAGCTCGTATATATCAGTCTCTTCTCAAAAGACTGCGCCCTTTCGTAATTTGGCTTTCCACACAACTCTGTCATCAGCTAGTCCCTCCCATGTGCTGGGACCTATAGAAAAGTTTTTCATTGAGCCTTGCAGACATCTTTATATCTGAGCAGTGGTCTGCCCAGGTGCCTCTTCCCCTCCGAAAGTTCACAGAACACCATTTGTTTTGGTATGCGGCAAGTTTCCATTCTTCTCACATACCCCAACCATCTTAGTCGTCTACTGTTGAGCATGCCCATGATGGTAGGCAGGTTTATACGTTGCAGTACTTCAGAGTTGGTTATCTTGCTGTACAACCTGATGTTCATAATCTTGCGGAGACATCGAAGATGAAAGATGTAAAGTTTGCTCTCATGTCTTGAGTAGGCTGTCCATGTTTCTGAGCCATATAGTAAAGAACTAATTACACAGGCTCGATATATTTGGGACGCGTCATTAGTAGAAATGAAACAGTATGTCAACTGGGACGCGACATTAGTAGCAATGAAGCAGTATATCAACTGGGACGCGACATTAGTAGAAATGAAGCAGTATATCGACTGGGACGTAATTCAATTTTTGTTGAGGCGTAGCTACGCGCGCAGGGTACAGCTAGCATATATATATATATATATATATATATATATATATATATATATATATATATATATATATATATATATATAAATGTTAAGTTTTGGATAATGAGTGTAAATCTCTTCCTGTCGAGACTTACGAGTCATCAATTCCCAAGGATAATATAGGATTGAACATCCTTGTACTTGGCACTGATCATTACAAACGATTATGTCTTCCTAAAATCTTGTTCGTTGAGACTTTCTGTCAAATCTGGACTGAATGACCTTGTTCTATAATGTAGATTGTCAATCACATGATTTTCTTATCCTCTTCTCATTCTCTTTATTTCTCTCTAAAACTCTCTCATAATCTTTCTTGTATAACAGTTGCAAATCAATAATGTTCAATCATACTAGATTTAGATTTATTCATTTAAAACAATTTCAATGAAGATTTTTTAAATCATTTATTTTATGTTGTTTCTCTTCTTATTCTTCGTCTCTCCTCCTCGTGGTGCATAGGGCCTCGCCAGTTTTTTCCACTTTCACCTCACTCAAGCTGTATTCTGTATTGCTTTCCAGTATCTTTTTCTTCGAAAGCTCCATATCAACCCCTTGTTAACCACTCTGTGTGATTTGTATGTGGTATGAGCCTAAGAGTGGTTGTGCGTTGTGCCTACAAGTTAGGCCAGCACATCCGATTTCTGCGACGCTTTTTATTTACTAGGGTAGCTTCTCTAGGCCCCAACATGTCGCCTCTTACGACATGCCTTGTAGGTCGCAGTGGTACTATTCTTTGCTTACCTAGCAGGCCCCGACAACACACGCACGTCTTCCCGGTATGATTGAGCTTTATTTAGTTCCTCATGTAGATTCCGTCCCCAAGTTAGTTTACGACATCAACTTTTATTTTTTTCTTACGGGTTCCACTCAAGCGCATGTCTAGTAGCACTCGAATGTGTCTTACGCAGTTTATGCATTACTACTTTCTTCATCTACGTCATGGGTTCCCAAAGTGAGCGCTACCGCCCCTAGTGGGCGCTGAAGCCTTTCCCAGAGGAGCGATAGTGGGTTCAGAAACATTTGGGGAGTTTTTTCGTGATTATGCGACTGAATAATCATTAAAAATTTGAATTCTGTTTTAATTCATCTTATGCCCATCTTACACGATCCATTTTTTTCCATCAATTTTCTATTTCATGTATATAATCATTTGAAAATTGACCATGTATGACAGGATTATATATCAATTTTCTATGTCAAAGTGAAAATAGAGCATGTATATATTTATATGTTGGGGGGAGGAGGAGGGTGGCAAACTAGTTTAATGGGGATGAGAACGTTACAAAGGTGTTATGTCCTGCAAAGTGGGCAGTGGCCCGAACAAGTTTGAGAAGCTATGATCTACGTCATCTCTCTCTTGCGTTCCCGGCCTAGACTGATGAACCAATTTTTATCATGAATTTTACCGTGGTTTTAAGGACTCTGTTCCCCATACAGCTTTTCGCGAAGCAAATAATCTAATGAAGTTCAGAAATGATGGAAGTTGAAACTGCAAAAATAGCATTACACATACGATGTAGAAAGAATGAAATATGATTTAAAATAGCAATCAGACTTTTTTCGAAGCATCTTTTAATACTTCCAGGTTGCACATTAATCCAATCGGAATGGGGCGGGGGTGGTCTCTATGGCGTAGAGTTTAGGTGAGAGCCTCTCATTCCAAAGCTAATCGGTTTTCTCCCTCGTGGAGACATCGGGATATCTTTCCCTGTAGAGATCCCTGATCTCAGTGCAGGTTGGATCGATTTCCAAGTCTTATCGGAGACATGATAAAACGTAGGCACTGTGGTTAAGCTGAGCACGTAAAATGACCCGTGGCATTTCAATATCGAGAATAGCAGGCCGGAAATCCGCTGCCCGCGCAAAATTTATTACAATTTTTTTTTCAGTAAAAATATTAATTCCTTCGAAATATTTTCACCTTCTTCTAACTTACATCGGAGACCCTCGCCGGTGCTACGGAGTTCATGCACTGCCGCTGTGATTGTCCTATATAAGAAAGATATAGGAGCACACATGGTTACTCAGCGAAATGCAATGATGATGTTACGATTAATCAAACAATCAATCAATTATGTCATTAAATGTACTTTCTTTTGACCTATCATAACCAAAAATATAGACTTTCATAACCAAAAATATAGACTTTCATAACCAACAATATAGACTTTCATAACCAAAAATATAGACTTTCATAACCAATAATATAGACTTTCATAACCAACAATATAGACTTTCATAACCAATAACTATAGACTTTCATAACCAATAATATAGACTTTCATAACCAATAATATAGACTTTCATATAGACTTTCATAACCAATAATATAGACTTTCATATAGACTTTCATAACCAATAATATAGACTTTCATATAGCTAAACAATATAGACTTTCATAACCAACAATATAGACTTTCATAACCAATAATATAGACTTTCTCAAAATATGACTTTCAACCAATAATATAGACTTTCATAACCAATAATATAGACTTTCATAACAAATAATATAGACTTTCATAACCAATAATATAGACTTTCATAACCAATAATATAGACTTTCATATAGACTTTCATAACCAATAATATAGACTTTCATAACCAAAAATATAGACTTTCATATAGACTTTCATAACCAATAATATAGACTTTCATATACACTTTCATAGACTTTCATAACCAATAATATAGACTTTCATATAGACTTTCATAACCAACAATATAGACTTTCATAACCAAAAATATAGACTTTCATAACCAATAATATAGACTTTCATAACCAATAATATAGACTTTCATAACCAATAATATAGACTTTCATAACCAATAATATAGACTTTCATAACCAATAATATAGACTTTCATAACCAATAATATAGACTTTCATAACCAATAATATAGACTTTCATAACCAATAATATAGACTTTCATAACCAACAATAAAGACTTTCATAACCAACAATATAGACTTTCATAACCAATAATATAGACTTTCATAACCAATAATATAGACTTTCATAACCAATAATATAGACTTTCATAACCAATAATATAGACTTTCATAACCAATAATATAGACTTTCATAACCAATAATATAGACTTTCATAACCAATAATATAACTTTCATAACCAATAATATAGACTTTCATAACCAATAATATAGACTTTCATATAGACTTTCATAACCAATAATAAAGACTTTCATAACCAATAATATAGACTTTCATAACCAATAATATAGACTTTCATAACCAATAATATAGACTTTCATAACCAATCATATAGACTTTCATAACCAACAATATAGACTTTCATAACCAACAATATAGACTTTCATAACCAATAATATAGACTTTCATAACAAATAATATAGACTTTCATAACAAATAATATAGACTTTCATAACCAACAATATATACTTTCATAACCAACAATATAGACTTTCATAACCAATAATATAGACTTTCAAACAACAATATATACTTTCATAACCAACAATATAGACTTTCATAACCAATAATATAGACTTTCATAACCAATAATATAGACTTTCATAACCAATAATATAGACTTTCATAACCAATAATATAGACTTTCATAACCAACAATAAAGACTTTCATAACCAACAATATAGACTTTCATAACCAACAATAAAGACTTTCATAACCAATAATATAGACTTTCATAACCAATAATATAGACTTTCATAACCAAAAATATAGACTTTCATAACCAATAATATAGACTTTCATAACCAATAATATAGACTTTCATAACCAATAATATAGACTTTCATATAGACTTTCATAACCAACAATATAGACTTTCATATAGACTTTCATAACCAATAATATAGACTTTCATATAGACTTTCATAACCAACAATATAGACTTTCATAAAGACTTTCCATAACCAATAATATAGACTTTCATATAGACTTTTCATAACCAATAATATAGACTTTCATAACCAATAATATAGACTTTCATATAGACTTTCATAACCAACAATAAAGACTTTCATATAGACTTTCATAACCAATAATATAGACTTTCATAACAAATAATATAGACTTTCATAACAAATAATATAGACTTTCATATAGACTTTCATAACCAACAATATAGACTTTCATAACCAATAATATAGACTTTCATAACCAATAATATAGACTTTCATAACCAATAATATAGACTTTCATATAGACTTTCATAACCAATAATATAGACTTTCATAACCAATAATATAGACTTTCATACCAAAATATAGACTTTCATAACCAACAATATAGACTTTCATAACCAACAATATAGACTTTCATAACCAACAATATAGACTTTCATAACCAACAATATAGACTTTCATAACCAATAATATAGACTTTCATATAGACTTTCATAACCAATAATATAGACTTTCATAACCAATAATATAGACTTTCATAACCAACAATATAGACTTTCATAACCAACAATATAGACTTTCATAACCAACAATATAGACTTTCATAACCAACAATATAGACTTTCATAACCAACAATATAGACTTTCATAACCAATAATATAGACTTTCATAACCAACAATATAGACTTTCATAACCAATAATATAGACTTTCATAACCAATAATATAGACTTTCATAACCAATAATATAGACTTTCATAACCAATAATATAGACTTTCATATAGACTTTCATAACCAATAATATAGACTTTCATAACCAACAATATAGACTTTCATAAACAACAATATAGACTTTCATAACCAATAATATAGACTTTCATAAACAACAATATAGACTTTCATAACCAATAATATAGACTTTCATAACCAACAATATAGACTTTCATAACCAACAATATAGACTTTCATAACCAATAATATAGACTTTCATAACCAATAATATAGACTTTCATAACCAACAATATAGACTTTCATAACCAACAATATAGACTTTCATAACCAATAATATAGACTTTCATAACCAACAATATAGACTTTCATAACCAACAATATAGACTTTCATAACCAATAATATATACTTTCATAACCAACAATATAGACTTTCATATAGACTTTCATAACCAACAATATAGACTTTCATAACCAACAATATAGACTTTCATAACCAACAATATAAACTTTCATAACCAATAATATAGACTTTCATAACCAACAATATAAACTTTCATAACCAATAATATAGACTTTCATAACCAATAATATAGACTTTCATATAGACTTTCATAACCAACAATATAGACTTTCATATAGACTTTCATAACCAATAATATAGACTTTCATATAGACTTTCATAACCAATAATATAGACTTTCATAACCAACAATATAAACTTTCATAACCAATAATATAGACTTTCATATAGACTTTCATAACCAACAATATAGACTTTCATATAGACTTTCATAACCAATAATATAGACTTTCATAACCAATAATATAGACTTTCATATAGACTTTCATAACCAATAATATAGACTTTCATATAGACTTTCATAACCAATAATATAGACTTTCATAACCAACAATATAAACTTTCATAACCAATAATATAGACTTTCATATAGACTTTCATAACCAACAATATAGACTTTCATATAGACTTTCATAACAAATAATATAGACTTTCATAACCAATAATATAGACTTTCATATAGACTTTCATAACCAACAATAAAGACTTTCATAACCAATAATATAGACTTTCATAACCAATAATATAGACTTTCATATAGACTTTCATAACCAACAATATAGACTTTCATATAGACTTTCATAACAAATAATATAGACTTTCATAACAAATAATATAGACTTTCATAACCAATAATATAGACTTTCATAACCAACAATATAGACTTTCATAACCAATAATATAGACTTTCATAACCAACAATATAGACTTTCATAACCAATAATATAGACTTTCATAACCAATAATATAGACTTTCATAACCAACAATATAGACTTTCATAACCAACAATATAGACTTTCATAACCAATAATATAGACTTTCATAACCAATAATATAGACTTTCATAACAAATAATATAGACTTTCATAACAAATAATATAGACTTTCATATAGACTTTCATAACCAACAATAAAGACTTTCATAACCAATAATATAGACTTTCATAACCAATAATATAGACTTTCATAACCAACAATAAAGACTTTCATAACCAACAATAAAGACTTTCATAACCAATAATATAGACTTTCATAACCAATAATATAGACTTTCATAACCAATAATATAGATTTTCATAACCAATAATATAGACTTTCATAACCAATAATATAGATTTTCATAACCAATAATATAGATTTTCATAACCAATAATATAGACTTTCATAACCAATAATATAGATTTTCATAACCAATAATATAGACTTTCATAACCAATAATATAGACTTTCATAATCAATAAAAAGCAGAATAGGTCAGGCCAAAGCAGCGCTCCAGACAAGGAGAAGCATTATATACAACTTTCAACTGAGATGTCATTTGTCAATTGAGATCAGAATGAGAGTTATACAGTGCTACGTAGAACCAATAATGACATACGGAAGCGAGTCATGGACAATAAACAAACATATAGACAATTGAGATCAGAATGAGAGTTATACAGTGCTACGTAGAACCAATATTAACATACGGATGCGAGCCATGGACAATTAAGAAACGGAAAAAAAAATCTCTGAGGGCCACAGAGATGCGCTTTTACAGAAGAATAATGAGAATCCATGGACTGCTAAAATGACTAATGTGGAAATGTTGAATGAGGTCAAGACACAGAGAAAGCTTATCATCAATATAAGAATGAGACAGTCATCATTTTTCGCAGATGTGATGAGAAAGGGAGATTTAGAACACATTGTAACATCCGGTAAAATATAGGGGAGACGAGACAAAGGAAGAAAGAGAGATAAAATTTGGAATAGTCTGACTTCATGGCACGGAAGAGCGTCAACATCAGAGTTGATAGCAAACACCAGAGACAGATATTTGTGGAGATCCATGATCGCCTACGCCAGCCGGCACGGCAGATGATGATGATGTATAGACTTCTATAGAAACCCTTATTCTGTGAGTTTTTCCTTTACTCGTATTGTTCTCAATTTAGAAGCAGAATATGACATGTGAAGTGATAGCTCTTGATGCTGACTAATCTCTGTGTCCTGTCTTTGAGAGGATCATAATACGCTTACGTGACGCCGTTTTGTAGTGATGATGTATGTTACCAGTTCTTGTCGTTTCTCCCTGTGCCTACGGGGCACTGTCTGCCACTCTCCTGTCCCTACGGGCCCTGTCTGTAATGTTCCCAGTTTCTACGAGACACCGTATGTCACTAAATCCACTTCCGTGTCCTTGTAACCAAAATTGTATAATCTTTCCTCCTTCCCGCTCTACTACCTCCTACCTCACTAAGACTCTTCCTCTCTCTTTCTATCCAAAGACAATCTCTCTTTGTTCAACTCACTCTTTTTCTTCCCTTCCCCACCATCTTCACCATCTAATCTATCTCCCTATCAGACCATCTCTATTTCTGTCTTACTTCTTCTCTCTCTCACATATCTATTTCTTGTGTCTTTCATAATGTCAATTCTTTCTTTCTCTTCTCTCTCTCTCTCTCTTTCTCTCTCTCTCTCTTTCTCTCTCTCTATCTATCTATCTATCTCTATCTCTCTCGTCAACACTTTCTCTTTCTTACCAGTTTTCTATCCTCAAGTTTCTATCCTTTTCTCTTTCTCTATCTCTCTCACTCTCTCTCTCTCTCTCTCTCCCTCCTTCTCTCACACAATCTTTATGTTGCAAAGAAAACTATGTGGGAATGTGTCCTGTGCTGACTTGTGTATGACAATGTTGTTACTAGCAATGTCTACTAGCCAATTACTCCTAGTTTATTTTCTGTTTTGTCAAGTGGTAGTTATTATTTCTGTTGTCTCAGTCCGTGGTCGATAGGATCAATACTAGGCAAACGTCACTTAAACTACGTCCCCATATGACAATAATAATATTTGGCACGTCTATGTAACACGTTCACACATAACTCCATTAACATACAACACGTTCACATATGACCACATTAACATACAACACGTTCATATATGACCACATTAGCATACAACACGTCCATACATGACCCCCATTAACAACCGCCCCGTTAAATATCCATTAGAAAGATTTAAAATAAAATTCCTACAAAATAATGTCAACATTCTCAAAATTACATCGGGAGCAGTCGCCGGTACTACCAGATTGTGCACTGTCGCTGAGGTCTTCCTGTATAAGAAAGAGATCGGAGCAGACATGGTTACTCACTGAAGTGCAAAGATGATGGTCATATTAATCAACCAATGCCCCGTTCATATATCATCATCATCAGATGCTGTTTCAGTTTCAGTTTCAGTCTCCACATCGAAGGTTAGCTGCATTGAATCTCCAGCATCCTCTGTCTTTCGCCTTGGTGTTGCACTCTGCCAGACTGTAACCTGTACATTTCTTAAAGTTTCCTCCCACTTATCTCTCGGTCTTCCTCTTGCTCTTCTCCCTCAACTTTCCCCTCTAGTAAAGAGTTTATGATGGTGTCATGTCTTTTTAAGTGCCCAAAATACTTTACTTGTCTGAATTTTATTTCTCTTAATAATTGTTTCTTCATGCCTAGTTTTCCTAAAACGTGTTTATTTGTCTGTTTTTTCTGTCCATGAAACTCTGCCTATTCTTCTATATATCCACATCTCAAATGCATCAATTCTGTCTTCTAGCTGCTTGTTCATTGTCCATGTTTCGAGCCATACATTAATATAGGATATATATAGCATTTGATCATTCTCATTTTTAACCTGTTTGTAATTTGTTTGGATGTCAGTAATCTCCTCATACTATTGAAATTTTCCTGGGCCATTCCTGTTCTCTTTTTAATTTCTGTTATACATCTGCCATCATCTGTTATCATCTGACCAAGATATAAGAAATGTTTTACTTGATGTAGTAATTCCCAATATTCATATATAACTACATTAAAATATGATATGTTCACACGTGATTACATTAACATATGACATGTCCTCAAATGATTACATGGACATATGAAACATCGACATTTTACTACATGACATGCAGAAACTGGTGCAATGATTGTACAGACCATGAGATCAAACAATCATTTGTGACAATCAACGTTATGGAAGGCATGCTGGTATAGACATGTCATATCCTAGAAGACCTTACCTGAACATAGAGAATCATTGGATCATCTAATCTAATCTAATATATATATATATATATATATATATATATATATATATATATATATAAGAGAAAGATTAATGGAATTGTATAGATCTGTTCCAATTGTTTGAAGATATCTGGACATCTTACGGACTTGACATTTGGCAAGAGGGTAGCTTTCATAGATAGGAAGATGTAAAAAGTATAAAACTGGACTATTTGTTCGTTTCTATAACCATATTCCAACTTAGCGCAATTGGTCATGTACAGAAATCGTCCAATAAACGTATCCATGTTTAACGTTCCGATCACGTGATAGGCACAGCAGTCACACAAATACGAACATATTTATTGGTATTTCAACATGTCTGCCCGATGGCTGAATGAATTACATTCTTGGTTGCCATGCTGGAGAGAACATGTTCAATTTATGGGAAAGACAACAATTGTTTTAAACATTTTATTTTCACCAGCACATTTGATTATGAGAACTACATACATTTTTCTTTGCAACGATAGAACTGACTCTAAATAAATTCACTTTGCAAATTTTTATTTGTCAACTTTCACGGAAATTCTATTATATCAGGTTTTACTGGCAAGCGGAATGAGGGACATTTTAATCTTATGTTAACCGACAAAGTTTTCCCACCAAATATGGAGAGAAAACGTATTGTTTTTAATGGGTAAAAAGCCGATTTTGTGGCAACGGGGTATGTTTCTTTAATATGCTCAATCTCGCACTGTTTGATACTTTACAACTAGATTTCAACTAAATTCCCCTTGCGAAGAACAGGTAAAACTGCTAGGAAACAATATTATATCACGAAAACTGAAATAATGTGGTTATTCTAAGCGACCCTGTGATGTAGAGAGAGAATAAATAGGTATCATGATTCCTGGAAGACGACGCATGTGTCCACCAAGACGAAGGTGGAAACATGATGTTAAAGAAGCCTTCAACAGGACGATGAAAGAAACGAGAGAGCTGGTTAGATAGCAAGAGTCAGACGAGCTGTGATGAGCGTGACATTCTAAACTGGTCATTTTTACATGATCAAAGGACATTCACAAATATTAATATTAATAGCACAATCACATATGAAAAAGGGGGTGTCTGTGGCTGAGTGGTTAAGCTTTTTGCCTTGCGAGTCGAAGGTCGTGGGTTCTGTTTGTGCTTTGTACAATACTCTCGGCAGGTGACGTGCCATTTCTGCGGAGAGGACCGAGCCATATGGGGTAAAACCCGGTGCAATGAAGTCAATCCTTCGGCTTTAAAACCCTTTAAAACATATGAAACCGAATAGCTGGTATATTCGCGATGTTAAAATGAAATTCGTACAAAGACACCAACACATGCTGACAATAAAACCTGGGTATTTGCTAACATTACTATTTCATCATTATAGGCATCTGTCTGTGGGGGCAATAAGATTTCAGTCATTTAGTGTGCTCTTTAAAACTTAAAATATATAGAAGAAGTGTCCTGCGAATGTTATTATACAGTTGCGAGTGCTGGAAATGACCCACAATATCATACACAAGCTGGAGACATTCAAAAATAAATGCTTAAGAATAATCCTGCACATGTTATTACTAATTTCTATTGCAGACGAAGAAATGTGTAAAACAAACAAAATCTACATCATTGGAACTCATGATTACATGAAGAAGATAGAGATGGATTGACAATGTGTGTCATATGTCAGTAATGGCATTAATCAGGACAAGTTTACGATTGACAGCGGATGGGAAGAGAAGGCATGGACATCTAAAGGAAAAATGGAGAAGAACAGGTGAAAGAGAGTTGAAAGAGTGTGGCTTGACGTGGGTAACCTGCAGAAAAGCGACAGGAACACAACAGTGGAAATCTTTTGTGGACGTCTTATGTATCAAAAGGAATACGAAGAGGGTATAAATAGTGTGCTCTGTGTTCAGCAAATTATTATGTTTCCGCTGTAGAGACCGTAATTCTAGGGTAACAATTCTTGAAACAGTTTCTGCAGTTATATTCAGTGACTAGCTGATGTAGATAAAAGATGGTCTTTATGTTCTCTGCTTTATTTTTGTCTCGATATATGACGTTCTTTTTTCTCATCTTTTGAGCCATCCCTCACTACCACTAGCATTGTCTGCCTGTCTCTGAATAGCTGTTCCTAATTGACTATGTATAAGCCGCATGATATTAGATAACTCTTGCATGTATCTACTAAGCGTAGTAATGTAGGGCAATCTTGTCTAGTACCAATTGCGAGTTGACCATATAGAATGCACTTTGGTATTTCAACTCCGATATTGCGGCTTACATGTCCCAGCGTTCTCAAACACCGCTTTCTCGACAAAGTATACCATAACTTACTATCTAAGATATCTAAACTGACTTACAATGTTATGTGGGATAAACAAACTATGTAATATCTCTATTAGAAATCCCCTGCTTCGCCTGGGGTTCTTAAAACTCATTATTCACTTGTAAAGATCAGAATGCTGATCAGTTGTTTCCCTTAGATCTAAGAGAAACAATTTCCTCACCAGATCATGAAATGCGATTTTAAGCTGCTTTAGTAGTTAATATATTTATTTGCTGTTCTGTGTAAAATTGTGTACATGACGTTGATAACATTTGATAGCAATATCTACAAATTAATCTTTAAATTGTATCTCGTTTTCTTTCTAACAGTGATGTTTGAATCATATTCAGTATTGTTCTGTTCCCTGAGGTGAATTTCATATATCAAATATGGTATTCCTTCCAATTCTTCGTTTGCTTATGGCTATGTTGCTGTTTCTATCCAAATTAGTAATAGTATCTGTAATTTCTTATTTCAAAACCTCGTCAGAGTTTCTTAACCTCTAAATATTACAGAACAGTTATTTATATAAAACAATGCAGTGAACACAACAGGAACATTGGAAATGAAAGGACTAGGGGCACATAGGGGAGAATTTTTGAAAAATAGCTCAACAGACATGTATAATATTTGAGGTAAAAAGAAACGAACAAGATCGAATTGGATGGAAATTGTTTGTCTAATGTACTCTTAGGCATGACGAGAATTAATTGTGATATGTTAAGTTGTGTTTGAAGGGTAGAAAATAATATTGTAACATCTGAAACTCAGGAGCGGCTCGTCATTAAGGGCCAGTGGGGACAGGTCCCCACCAAGAATAATGTGTACTGGGTATTTATTATTTTGTAAACTATTTGTTCATAATTATTACTTTTAACGTGATACTGATTAGCTTTGAAAGTTGAATATATAACGTTAAAATATAATATACAATCAGAAAATCAGCGTCTTTCCTCTCTAATTAGTATACTTCACTCATTTCCAGTGCACTATTTTTTTAGGGCTAGTAGAAATGGGGTATATTTAGACCCCTGGTAACATGGCGTCCTATGACCATTTTATCGACTGGTTTTTAGAACAGACAAATATGCAATTTTCATTCATTCAGTAGGGAAATTCTCACGCAACCAAGCCAGTGCACAGTTAAACGGTGTTATTGCGCTAAAAATTAGTCCGGGTGCGTAAATATCGAACTGCATATACAAAAAATAAAAAATAACCGAAATAATTAACTAACCATCATAGAACATTAAGATAATCATCAATATATACCAATGTACGACAATGTACATTTAGACAAGTTGACGAGTTGCGACCTACATATTCTAATAAGGGGAAGGGGAGGGTGGAGGTAAGCTTCCCGGAATAGACTAATAATAGTAAATACTAAAATACAACCTAACCCAAAACCGCAGTTTTTTCGAAAAGTTATGTCTCGCCAGACAAACAACGCTGATCATGAGCCCCACTGCTGATAGTCTTCCAAACACGGTTGTCTACTTTGATCAGAATGACATTCCATTGGATATTTTTAGTTGCTTTTAATATTGTTGTACATTTTAATTATTAACTTTAGTTTTGCTGAAATGCGATTTTGTTAGTTTCAGTTTTAGTTTATAAGCTACTTGTGTCGTGTTCGTTGTTATGTCTTTCTGTCGGATTTATAGAAACGTGTCATTACATCAGTTTCTTCCACTTTCTCTTACTTTAATCTCTTAATGATGTATTATATCGATAATTGGGAAGACTGTAATAAAACCATATCTCTTTTTATTTTGCTGCTTTTTTAACCTCTTTTGGAGCATAGCTCTTAACCAACTCATGTCACGGTGTCTTTTAATGCAGCTTTTCTCTTGCAGCTCTTACCAGAGCTGCAATTATCATATTTAGACTTATTCTGGTGTCATATTTATAATTATTTTGGTGTCATATTTAGAGCTATTTGATGGCATGTAACATATATTTTTCTAACAGTTTTGCATGTCTTTTTATATTTCTCTGTCTTTTTTGTAGCTGCTTTTTGTGAGCGGTTTAACGAGTGGTGTTTGTGTATTTCGACCATGACCTATGGCCCCATTAACTGCACGAGACCAACAACAAATGTTACTATGGAGACCTTTAACTCGCATCAAGAAATTGTCAGGAAATATGCTTCTTCTCCTTTAGACATGAACAAGGACAACGATACCACTGAGAACATTCCGCAAGAACGATCGTACGCTGAGACCATTTCCCTGGCTATAATTCTTGGTGTTATCATTATTCTGACAATCACTGGAAACCTCCTGGTCATCGCTTCAGTCGCCATCAATTCTCATTTAAGAACAACAACATACTTTTTTATTGCAAATTTGGCTATAGCAGATCTCCTTCTCGGGACAATTGTTCTTCCTTTCTCTGCAACGTTGGAGATTCTTCAATACTGGGTCTTCGGACAAATCTTCTGCCACGTTTGGGCTGCCTTTGATGTTCTTTGCTGCACTGCATCAATTCTTAGCCTCTGTGTGATCAGCATAGACAGGTGAGTTAACGATATTTAATACTGGGTTTCTACTTTTTAATTAATCTGTACAGACAGGTGAGATAATTGTCTTTAGATGCTATCTATAGGTAATCAGAATAAATAGGTGAGATAATTATTTTTAGATACTAATTTCAGGTATATAGGTAATTGATATGTAATCAATAGGTAATCAATACAGGTGAGATGACGGTTTTTAGATACTAAGTTCTGGTTTATAGGTAAACAGAATAAACAGGTGAGATAATTATTTTTAGATACTAATTTCAGGTATATAGGTAATTGATATGTAATGAATAGGTAATCAATACAGGTGAGATTACGGTTTTTAGATACTAAGTTCTGGTCTATAGGTAATCAGAACAGACAGGTGAGATAACTGGATGTTTTAATACTAAATTATAGTTTATTATAGGTAATAAGAATAGACAAGTGAGATAACTGTGTTTAGATATTACGTCCCTTGTCTATAGGTAATAAGAATAGACAGGTAAGATAACTGTTTTTAGATATTACGTCCCTTGTCTATAGGTAATAAGTATAGACAAGTGAGATAACTGTGGTTAGATATTACGTCCCTTGTCTATAGGTAATAAGAATAGACAGGTAAGATAACTGTTTTTTGAAACGTAATGGGCTCATGTTCTGTAACATTGTACATTTCATAATGAGTGTTACAGTATTCTGAAAGTTTATATTTCTTATATATCAAAAGAATAATAAGCATACAGATAATGGAGAAAAAGATAAAAACAATTTCATAATCATTCACAGTCCATTAGTGCCCCATGTAACTAAGTATATGATAAGCTAAAACATACATTCAAGTATATGCCCCATGTAAGCGTACAATAACAAGAATGAAGACAGGATGAAGAGTAACTTTAGTTTGAAAGTCTCTCTATCACTCTTAAATAGACATCAAATAAGTATACAGAAGAGACATATGTAATGGAGAATTCATTAATGGAAGAGTAGGTGAAGTAAAACAAATGTATTCATGAACACTGTTTATGGACATTTTGTATAGAGTACACATACAACATAGATACGAATACAACTAATGAGAGACAGAAGCTAATAACAACATACATTCAAGTATATGCCCCATGTTAACAACACAGGCCTAACAATAAAAACATTCAAGATATGCCCCATGTATACACACATAGACAAGGAAGAAGGGAAAGATTTTTTGAAAGTCTCTATCACTTTAATAACATCAAAACAAAAAGAGATCTATGTAATGGAGATTTAACGGAAGAGTAGGGAAGAAAACAAATGATCATGAACACTGTTTAGGACATTTTGGAGACACATCAACAGAACGAAACAACAATGAGGAAGAGCTAATTAATCTATGTTTAAAACACGGCCTAATAATAACAAACACATTTTATCAACATAGACAGAGCCATATAAAAACTTGGTACAGATAGGACAATTTACTTCAAGCGTCACAGATGGATTACATACTTGTAAGATACAAGCAGAAGGGATATATCACAGACGCCAGAGTTATACCAAACATTAACATAGATACTGACCATCGACCTGTCATAGTAACTAAAAGAAGACAATCGCTGAGACCAAAAGACAAAACTGAAACAAAACATTGGAAAGAACTTGTTATAAACTTTAAAAAGTTGGAGGAAGAAACAACCAGAGACGAATTATATCAAGAAATGAACCAGATCTACAAGACCGTACACAAGAGAATTGATAACATCGAGAAGGAATAGGAAGTATTTAAAACCTCCATATCAAACAATTTACTAAAAGTATGTGGCACAAGAGGACAAACCATAGCGCATAAAAAACAGCATGGTGAAGTGAAGAGATACAAACAGCCATACACAGAAAGAAACATTGTTTCCAAACATGGTTGAAATCTAAAAACCATAACGACTATGTACAATACCGTCTAGCCAGAAGAGAGGTGAAAAGAATAGTCAAGAAAGAGAAAGAAAACTCTTGGTGCAAATATGGAGAACATCTAACAGACTTATGTAGGACAAAACCGAGAGAATTTTTTAACAGTGTCAAGGCAATGAGAGTGAGAGACGATAGCTACAACCCTACCACTATCATAAACAGTAAGGAAGGAATACCGTTACTCAACAGACAAGATAGAATGACCAGATGGAAGGAATATTTTCAAGATCTTTACAACCCTACTAAATTAACAGAATATATATACACAACAAAGGAAAGTGAAGAAATAGAACCATATATATTGATCCAAGAAATTGAAACAGTAATAAAGAACAGCCCGAACAACAAATCACCAGGTGCAGATGGCATACCCAACGAAGCAATTAAAGCATGCAAAGAAATAGTTGTAAAATAGTTAAACAGAATATTCACAGCCGCATGGACAGAAAGAAGAAGAAGATGGACAGAAAGAAGATTTCCTGATGACTGGCAAAAATCAGTAATAGTTCCATTATGGAAAAATAAAGGCAATAAAAGAGAATGCGAAACATACAGAGGCATTTCACTATTAAGCCACAGTGGTAAAATGTACGCACACATATTAGAACAGCGTATAAGACACATTGCTGACCCACAAAAAGCCCCTCACAGTTTGGATTTAGAAGAGGAGTGGGATGCACAAACGCTCTATTCACTCTGAGACAACGGAGTGAAAAAGCAATATAATATAATAAAGAGTTACACTTATTATTCATCGATCAAGAAAAGGCATTTGACAGAATAGATAGAAGTATTCTATGGGATACACTAGAAAACTGTGGGATCAAGGGACAACTGCTAGACAATATCAGAGCAATATACACAAATAGCCACAGTGTGATAAGAACAACAGACGGAATGACAGACTCATTCGAAACAAAATCAGGAGTAAGACAGGGTTGTGTGCTCTCTTCTCTTCAACATATATATAGACAGAATAGTGAAAGAGGCACAGTGCGAAAAAGACCTTATTGACATAGGCAATGATCACGACGACCAATTAAACAACCAAATCAACGAATTACTTTTTGCAGACGACTAAAGTTTAATGTATGAAGATGAAGATCAGCTACAACACCACATGAATTCATTGCTAATAGCATGTAGGAAGTACAACATGACAATCAACAAACAAAAGACCCGAGACCATGAAAATCAACAGAACACCAAGACAAGCAAACATACAAATAGACAACACCAGAGAAAAGCAAGTTTCTGGATTCAAATATTTAGGCGGCATTTTCACATAGAACGGAAAACTCGATAGAGAAATAGAGACAAGGTGTCAAAAGCAAATGCAGTGACCAACCAGCTGGCACCATTACTACAACACCCAAAGATCAAGATGGAAGTGAAAAGACAGATGATACAAAGTATTTTCCTACCAACACTTTGTTACCAGTGCCAAACTTGGTCTCTTACAGCAACACATCACAGAAAGCTCACCTCGTGTGAAATGAAATGCTTGAGGAAGGCAGTGGAGTCACCAGGAAAGACAGACTACGAAATGAGGACATCAGAAGCAGAGTGGGCATAACTTCATGCACCGAATACATCGAAAGACAACAAATGCGGTGGTTTGGACATTTAATGAGAATGAAAACAACCAACCACCAATAACAGCATACAATAAAAAGAGATCGGGTAAAAAGAGAGAGCTAAGGGAAGACCAAGTAAAAGATGGATAGACAATATCAAGAACCACACTACATAAACACGGATATAACACAACAAGGACGACTCATCTAACCCTAGAACGCAAATTAAAGCTCATATTCCTACGCTTAACGGCAAGAGTGGACAGTCAACTACATCGTCCACCTGGGAATAGACAATGGACAATAAACTATCAACTTTTTTCTCCTATATCTCTGTTCATATCTTACTATTGTTTTAATTGTATATCAGCAAAATGTCAGGACAAGTAATGAAATTAGAGAAATGGCTGGTCAACTACTAGTACTACTTGTTATAGGAAAGAGAAGAATGAGAACTGTTTAGCATACTTTGAGAATAAGAGATCAAAGAATACCAAAGTAGGCATTGAATGGGAAGGCAAAGGGCTCAAGAAAGAAAGAGTGTCCTAGAGAACCCTGAAGTGAACTTTCTTAAGGGTAGCGAGAAATATTTGACTCAGTTCTATAGAAGAGAATGAAGGATTTGTCAATGATTGAGAGGTATTGATAAATTACTTGCAGGTCCTATGTAACGTAAAACGGTACTAGAAGTATATAATAATATATAATAAAATCAACAAATTGATCCGAGGTGAATATATCAATAAAGGCACTTTCCTGAAAGCAAAAGAGAGGGAAAGCAAAAGAGAGGGAAACATTGGAATACACGGAGAAGAGATTTGGAGGCAGAAATTAATGATGTACAGAAGAGCTGGAAGAAGCTGCAGAAGATAGCTAAAGATAGGAAGTCTTGGCAGGAATAGGTTGAGGACATATGTCCAATTGAGGCTAAAAAGACATTAGAGAAAGAGAGAGAGATCCGGCCAGAAGTATGCATGGCATATTCTTCATGTGTCACAGCATTCATTCACTGTTCAATCAAAATAGATGATCGCCTACAATTTGATTCTGCCTGTTTGAAACTCCATATTTAGTGATCAAATGTTATAAGTTTTATTTGTTCTCAGTACACGTCCTTAAAATAGTCACGAAATTGAGCAGCTGATAACAGATAAAGCAAGGTTTGATGATTATGATGTTGTTGTGTACACGGGTTATTCGCTGCTTCGTAGTCAGAAATCAGGTTATGGTTTTCTACATAGCGCACACAGTAAGATCGATACAGGAGAACTACATACATTATGAGGATGAAGACTGAGGCAGTTACTGCTGTCCTTCAATGGTTCTATATGACTCCATTTACTGAGATCACTATTGTGTCCGATTCTGTCAATGCTTTGGAAGGTGAAAAAACAGTATGTTCCAGTATGAATAAATCTTATCTATGGAAGTTTTTATCGTCCGTGTTGTTCTTGGATCTACTGTCCTGAACATACGAGTGATCAGGACAATGAGAGAGCAAACAACACCGATCGCCGAAGAGTTGATAATGGATAGGGAACATCCTTAGTTTTCTCTGTGACCACCTGTTTAATGCATATACTAAAACTGATATTGAACTTATCCATCAAATTAGCTAAACACGTAAACACAAAGTACTACAGTTTTACAAAATACATAAACAGTGACGATAAACAGCAACGTTTCGACCAAAAGGCATTTATCAAGCAAACAATACAACAAGAATGACGAATTTCGAGGAACACTACAAATGGACGGTTACATGTGGAAACATAAACCTATCTAATGAAAATCTGGGAATAAAAACGAACAACGAAATGAGTGCAACACAAAAACCGAAAGTGGAAAAGAAGAGAAACAATAAACAATATAGTGGATAAATGACACATATATGGAGCAAACACACATATAGATAACAAGGCACGAGATAAGACAGTACTAAGAAGCATAGGAATGTAATGCGTTCAAGAGGTCGCAAAGTGCCATAGAATGAAATAAAACGGTTCTCCAGGGCGAATCGACTGCGATCATCGGAGGAACATGATCGGATGGCTGTGACCTGGACATCGTCAACTCCTGAATGGCCAGTATCGTTGAAATGAGTGGCCACAGGAGTCACAGAGCATTGGCGAATATCGCGTAAGTGTTGGGCGAATCGGTCACTGAGTCTCTTACCGGTTTCGCCAATATAGGACTTGTTGCATCGTTTGCAGGTGATGGCATAGATGATATTGCGGGACACACGTGAAACTGTCTTGAATGGCATACGTAGCTTTTGGAAAAGAGACAGTGGGGTCTGTATTACATATGCACATGTATTACAGCGCCGACGTCCGCACTGGATGGTGCCAAAGTGACTCTGGATATTAGGCTTGAGGCGACTGTGTACCAACAAATCCTTGAGGCTTCTGTCCCGTCTGTAAGCCACCAAAGGATAGTGTTGGAAGACTGAACGTGTCTCAGGATCAGACTGAAGAATAGGGAGATGATGGAATAAGACCTTTTTCACCAGGGAACTATGAGGGTGGAAAGTTAAGATAAGTTTAACCCTGTCAGAATTGGGGTTCTATGTATGTGAGAAGGGCCTCCTGGCGAGCAATTAGCTGAACCCGATGCATGGCAGATGTAAGCACATTCTCCGGGTATAGGCGCTGGCGGAAGAAATCCAGCATCTCGTGAGCTCTATCAAGAAAATCGTCGTCCTCACTACAGAGGCGACGAAGGCGTAAGAGTTGAGAGAAAGGTAAAGTCACGACAGGCCTGGGGATGAGAAGAGGTATACAGAAGAAAGCTATGTGTATCAGTAGGCTTGTAGTATACTGATGTAGTGACAGTGGATAGGCTGATGGTGATAGTGATGTCAAGAAAATTGACACAGGAGGTAGAGATGTGAGAGGTGAACCGAATAGCAGGATTGAAGGCATTGATGAAGGTGATGAAGCGTGACAAATCGGCTTCAGACATATCGGTAACTTCAATACAATCATCGATGTATCTATGATACACGGACGGAAGAGGGCCATCATAGGTGTTCCATACTAAGTGTTCAAGATGACCCATGAATAGACAAGCATAGCTGGGTCCCATTTTAGTACCCATGGCGACCCCACTAATCTGTTCGAAGAACTGGTCATCCATCAAATTAAGGATTTTATAACTCCAATTTGTGCAAGAAAAACTGAATGTATGATTTTCAGAATGAGGCGGTGTTTAACCAGCCATGTGAACCCTCAGTATGTATACCTTTCAACATCTACTGTGATACTAAGAACCTATTGGTCTACCCAGAGTGTTATTATCTCAGTTCACTAACCAATAACACATTTTTTTCTCCTTTATATTCTGCTCTATGTCTCTGTTTTTCCTTCATTCTTTGCGTAAATATATTTGCTTCAACGAATTACTATTTCCTAACAGAACTCTTAATCAAGTTTTGGTAGTGAATATTTTGTTCCCTCAACTATCTCTAGCAGTAGATATATCACTTGGATTCATTGCTAATGGCAATTCAATAGGTACATAATCAATGTTTTCGCTTGCAAATGTCTGTGACCCTCAGATAATATTCCTTATACAGTATCTCTTAATTAAGCAGGTATTTCCCCGACCTTGCCTTCCTTCCTTTGTTCCACTTTCTAATTAAGCTGTTCTGACTGGATCGAGTTTGCCTGATCCACTTCTGATGCTGTTCTGACTGGACAGTTTGTACCTGATAGACATCTGGGGGTTTCCTTCCATTACGAAATCATACCTAGCAGCTTAATCATGTGTGAAAGCTGGAGACTGATACGATACAAATATCAAAGCATTCTTGCAATCATATTTAACATAACAACTTACCATATGTTTTTTAATGATTAAACAGTTCGTTATGTGGCACATTTAAAATGTACATATTTTAAAAGTGTTCGACTTTTAAGCTAATCAATTGTCTAAGTTTAGATTAGCTTAAAAGTCGAACTAAGTATTTTATATGTTTGCAGTTTATTGAAATATGTTTGTATTTTCCACCATATTTGTTATATTTTGTATGTAGTGTTTAAATAGGATATGTGAAATTGTAATTGCTTCATGCTTAATAAATGTAACAGTAGACTCCATTAATTAACAACTATCTTAAACACATCTATCTTCAGATACATTGGAGTGACCAGACCTCTTCAACACAGTCGAATCATGCATCAAACCAGGACCATATACGTCATTATTCTTGTCTGGCTTTTATCTGTAGCAATATCTGTTGCTCCTTTAATAGGATGGAAAGAAGATCCAAACCCCGACCCTCGTGTTTGTACAGTCACCACCCAACCAGGATATGTTCTATTCTCGGTATCAGGTTCATTCTATATTCCATGTTTAATTATTCTGGTCGTGTACTTCAGAATTTACCGTGAGACTGTTAAATACACCAGGTGCTTAATGTCTGGAGCTAAAATGTCCAAAGTTGACGAGGAAACTGTTATATCTCTGAGAATTCATATGGGAAGACACGTACGTCAAGACTCTCCTAGGGAAAATTATCAAATCAGCGTCAATGACGGCCTTTCTGAAGATTATAGCAATGCCAATCTACCAAATCTACAACAAAAAAATGTCAAACGCAACAGCAGATTAACTTTCTCAAACAAAGTTGCCAAATTTAGACGGGAGAAAAAGGCTGCAAAAACGTTGGGGATTGTGGTCGGTGTCTTCATAACCTGTTGGCTGCCTTTCTTTGTAATACTACCATTAGGTAAGTTATCTTTGGCATGTGATACTACCATTATGTCAACTTATATATGTATATGTATATGTATATATATATATATATATATAAAATTATATATATATATATATATATATATATATATATATGTGTGTGTGTCCTTGAAAAATATCTTTGAATTTGCAATAATTATTTTTTAAACTTGGGTACATTGGTAAGCAATTATTATATGCAAAGAAAGAAAAATTTCAATTTAGTCGAAATACTAAATATTTATTGCAACATATGGGTGTGAAACATGGACATTTAACAAGGCAATGGAAAAGCATAAGTTCTTTTTGTTCTGTTACAGAAGAGTTTTGAGTATAACATGAACAGAAAAGAGAACAAATAGATCTATCCAGAAAGAACTCAAAATCAAACAAAAATAATATATGCTACAAATAAGAATAACTGAATTATTTTGAACATATAAAAAAGACTTTGAGAAGGTTTGAGAAGACTATTATAGAAGATGACATCCTGGCAAAGAGGAGAGTATGAAGATCACGAAGAAGATGGATTTAGGATGGGGCAGATGATTTGAGCATGACGGCTGCAGATGTGGGAGATCAGAAATATAAGAAATTTGGAAAGACTCATCTACAGAAACTAGACATATCTAACGTTGTTTTTTCAAAATTTGGAAAGATTCATCTACAGAAACTAGATATATCTAACGTTGTTTTTCAAAATTTGGAAAGATTCATCTACAGAAACTAGATATATCTAACGTTGTTTTTCAAAATTTGGAAAGACTCATCTACAGAAACTAGACATATCTAACGTTGTTTTTTTCAAAATTTGGAAAGATTCATCTACAGAAACTAGATATATCTAACGTTGTTTTTTCAAAATTTGGAAAGACTCTTCTACAGAAACTAGATATATCTAACGTTGTTTTTCAAAATTTGGAAAGATTCATCTACAGAAACTAGATATATCTAACGTTGTTTTTTCAAAATTTGGAAAGACTCTTCTACAGAAACTAGATATATCTAACGTTGTTTTTCAAAATTTGGAAAGATTCATCTACAGAAACTAGATATATCTAACGTTGTTTTTTCAAAATTTGGAAAGACTCTTCTACAGAAACTAGATATATCTAACGTTGTTTTTCAAAATTTGGAAAGATTCATCTACAGAAACTAGATATATCTAACGTTGTTTTTTCAAAATTTGGAAAGACTCTTCTACAGAAACTAGATATATCTAACGTTGTTTTTCAAAATCGAGCACATACATCACAAAACATTCGTTGACGTCCTACAAATAAACCAAAAACTGTCCGCCTTCCGCCCTCATACTAGGATATTAGAAATGTGAAGGGATACTCATTTTACACTCCAAGTGTGCAAAAACTAAAGACATTTTTCCTTTTTTTCACGATACTTTCACACTGCTTTACTCTCTCTCTCTCTCTCTCTTTCTCACTTCTTCTCTCTCTCTCTCTCTCATGCCCTTTTAATCCCAACTGGGGCATAGACCCTCAACAAGTTTTACCATTGTTTTACATGGATATGAATAATAATTGACAAATTATCTTATTTTTATCATAATTGATATGTAACTCTCTCTTATTTATGTATAACATATACACCGAATCTATCCTTTGCTGGAAATATTAGCAATTTTGGGCAAGTTTTTTATTACATGAAGTGCCAAATCTGGATAAATCGAGTCGTATAAATGTATTACATGCTAAGATTAAATGTGCTCATTATTTTTCCCCCTATCTAAATATATTTGTGTTATTACAACTCTGGATTATTGTTATTGACTCGACTTACTTGGTTGATTTCTCTTTGCTTTTCGGGGGACATAGGGCTTCATCCTCCAAGTTTCCCGACCTCTTGTCGATTTCTGTGTGGCCTTAAAGGGTAGTCTAGCATTCTTCAGTTTCTCAAGAAGACTCGGTCTATAGGACTGCATAGGACGTCAATTTTACCGTTTTTCATGGGGGCTCCACTCAAGGGCTTGTCTAGTAACACTCAACTTTGTCTTCTGCAGTATAACCGACCATTTATTGTTATTATTAAACTGATATTAATATTACTACCTAAGTCTCGGTCAAACCTACAACCCTCAGAATGCCAGGCAAATATCTTAACCATTTCTCCATAGAGGTCTGATAGTATAATATAAATATAGTCCATAACCCATTAGGGCCATAGAGGTTATACGATGGAATTGCCAACTCGTAAGTCCCTTCAAAGATCTCTTTCCTCAGCTAGGCGGATAGTTGGTAAACATCGTAGATATATATATATAAACGAAAGTACTATGAAAATGTGTGTTTGTCTGTTCCCATTGTTTAGCAATGGACGGACATCGTACGGACTGGAAATTTGGCAAGATATCAGCTTTCGTAGTTGGGAAGATGAACACAAAATTTATAAAACTGGACTATTGTCATGTTTTTAAATCTTAAATATTAACTTAACAAAATTATCATGAAAAGGAAACACTGAAAAAGAGTAATCCATGTTAGTTAGCCTCTCTTTGTATTTGAATATTTTCCCCGGAAACGTTGTCAGTTGGCATGCCACAGTTGCATGTTACGCGAATATTTGACCTATTCGAATTTCCCCCGAGAGCGTTCTAATTCTAAGTTTGCTATTGGTATTTTACCACATCTGGTCACTGTTCGATAAGTTTATAATCATTTCAATTATTCTTGTTATTGAAGCTTTCACTTCTCTCTTAGTTTGACTGTTTTACAAGCTTTTCCACCTGGCAATATTTCTAAGTTTGAATATTTTACTGCTTTTCAATACTCTACTCGCTTTTATCAAGGTATTAATTTGTCCATAAGAAGCATGGAGAAAAAACATATTGTTATTAATTGGAAAGCAACCGATTTTGAAATTATGCGGGTCATAGGGGACGAGGCCTATCTCTAATATGTTCAGTAAAGCATTGTTTGTGATCTATAAATCCTGGTGTGAAGAACGGGTACATCTGCTAGTAATATTTGAATTATTCCTTATCGCTGCACGTAGTATGTCAGCTTCCAGACATAAGCTTACCATTTAAATATGAATGCCAAGTTCTCGATAAAAGCGTACCACTAACGCGTCATTTTAAATTCCCCAGCAAAATAAATTCAACCAAAGAGTTTTAAAGTTTGAACAATTAAAACATATTTTCTGATCAATTTAAAAATAGTGTAAATTATTTCGTTATATTTATTGTAAATTGCTTCGTTATATTTAGTGCAAATTGCTTCGTTATATTTAGTGCAAATTGTTTCGTTATATTTAGTGCAAATTGCTTCGTTATATTTAGTGCAAATTGTTTCGTTATATTTAGTGCAAATTGTTTCGTTATATTTATTGTAAATTGTTTCGTTATATTTAGTGCAAATTGTTTCGTTATATTTAGTGCAAATTGTTTCGTTATATTTAGTGCAAATTGTTTCGTTATATTTAGTGCAAATTGTTTCGTTATATTTAGTGCAAATTGTTTCGTTATGTATAGATGTAAGCACATTCTACATAACTTTCTGGCCAATGTATTATCGATTAATACTTACTAGACAATATTTTTTTTTATCTCTGCAATTTACCAGCTTCGTAATCTTCTTGTTATTGCAGTATGGTCTACAAATGTTATCTTTTTATGAACTTGCCATGAAATTAACTTCTCGTTTTTACTGCGTTTTTATGTTGTCATTTCTGTTAACTGCTTCCTTTCGATGAAAATATAAGAGTTTATTGTGCCCTAGTTATGCCCTTACAACAAGTAGGACAGGCATATATGAATTTCGACGAAAATATAAGAGTGTGTTGTGCCCTCGTTATGCCCTTACAACAAGTAAGACAGGCATATCTGAATTTCGACGAAAATATATGTGTATTATCTAATCGGATACACATTTGTACAGAATTGTTTGTATATGTATTTCTCACAAACAGAATAATCTCACTTGAAAGTACCACATCTGGAGTTTTACTTTAGCATGGTATCAGATTAGATTGGTCTGAGACATGATATATACACTCCATCTATCCACCTTATCCTGGGTCTTTTCACCATGATGATCTCTTTTAGATGCTTTGTAAATAGTGTAATCAGACCAGCATGATACACTGAAAGAAACACACTGACACAGAGAAACAACACTTGGACAGAAAATTACACGGACTCTGTATGTTTGAGTTATATACAAGATTCAATTGTTACGTAACATACAACCATGAATATATAGGCATTATAGAAGGAAGGGAGGAAGGATTAAAAGAAGAAAGGGCGGATTGAAAGAAGAAAGAAAGGATGAATGGAAAAAAGAAATTTTGGATAGAAAAAAGGATGGAAAGAATGGACGAAAGAAGAAAGGAAAAACGGAAAGAAATGAATTTAAAGAAGGAAGGATAGAAACTAGAAAGGAAAGAAGGAAGGTAGAAAGAAAGAAAAGAGGGAGGATGTATGGATGGAAAGGAAGGATGGAAGGAAGGAAAGGATGGAAGGAAGGAAAGGATGGATGGAACGGATGGAAAGGAAGGAAGGAAGGATGGATGGATGGAAAAAAAAGTATGGATGGAAAGAAAGAATGGATGGAAGGAAGGAAGGATGGATGGATGGAAAAAAAGGATGGATGGAAAGGAAGGAAGGATGAAGGGAAAGGACGGATGGATGGAAAAAAGGATGGATGAAAGAAAGGAAGGATGGAAGGAAGGAAGGATGGATGAAGGATAGAAAAAGGATGGATGGAAAGGAAGAAAGGATGATGGAACGAATGGATGGAAAGGAAGAATGGATGGAAAGGAAGAATGGATGGAAAGGAAGAATGGATGGAAAGGAATGAAAGGTAATTTCTGTATTTTTAACGCTACTGATTACTCGATTAACAATTGTGTTACTGTGTTTGGTTTTGTACAAATAATGAAAAGAGGAATCTAGCCATCAACGAATTCTATATAGAATATAAATAGAACGTTTCCTGCAACTTTGAAGAGGTTCGTAATAAAAAACAAGGACAATACAATTTCAATTACTCAACCTGTGGGCACAGACATTTCACTTTTCACTGTCGCTGATAAAAATCTGTTCCGTTTTTCCAGACTAGTAAATACAATTTTCAATTTTCTTCTTTCACTTTATAACACATTTATATTTATCTCCCCCCAATCGGAAAGCCATTGTTTGTCTCTGGGAGACAACTGCTATCAGCTCAATAGGAAAAGCGTTGTTCGGTGAGAGCTATCTCCATCAATCATGAAAGTAATTGGTGAATCAAATTAAAGTCAAATTTTCCACATACAACTGTTAACTAGCAATCGCATTTCTATTCATTGTTTTGTTGGGTTATTTGTTCTCGAATATTTTATGGTAGTCCTTCGCTTAAATTAAGCGTCTGCTGTGGTAACCCTCCCCTGGCGTTTAGAGTATGTTAAAGTAATCTTCCCTGACCTTTAGCGTATGTTGTAGTAACACTTAGCTTGCTTTAAGCATATATTGTGATATTCATCCGTTTAATTGTATCATACTTGACACTTGTATTAACCACTCCACTCTTTCGAGCTGATGTAACGGCCGTCGGAATTTGTTAAGATGAAGCATAGCCAATTAACTGGCTAAATCAGTATGAAATGAAAATCGTGGCATATCCTAAGGACGTAGCCATCAACCACAGTAAACGAGTCGTTGATTTTCTAGGAATCACTTATACGTTCAGTAGTATGCCATTGCTTTCTGAACGGTGAGGTCTATTTTTACCTTTTGTAAAGATCCCACGGAAACGAATATGCTTCCAAACTTGCCCGCCGTGGGGTTTGAACTAGGTACGCTAGGGTTCGTGATCGAGCTCACTACCGCTTGAGCTACAGACGCTAATCAGTATACAATGTAATATAAATCCGGCCGGAAGTATAAAAAAAACTACGGAGTGCACGGGTCAAGTGAGTTTATTTGAATCACACTTTGAGGGATCGCGAGAGAGAGAGAGAGAGAGAGAGAGAGAGAGAGAGAATCACACTTGACATTAGTATTAAGTGAGTTTAATTGAATCACACTTGACACTAGTATTAAGTGAATCTAATTGAATCATTGTGTGTTTGGTTACTAGCAGAAAGAGTCACCTTAGAACAAGACTGTGAAATGCATATTTATCAAGTTTTCAACGACATCATCAGAATTCGTAGCTTTAGTCACTTTCTGCGAGACTAAGCGTCTATGTAGTTGCTTTGAATACTTTGGCTTCGGTTATATCAAGCAATCAATGTCAAGAAAATGTATTATATCCAAAAAGTATTTTAACAATATTCGAAATCATAAAATAAACGACTTTCAAATCTGACAACCATGAAAGTATAGGCGGGAACATTAACTCCAATATAGCACACACGTTCCGACTAAACTGAGAAATGCACTAAAAACATATAAGAGGGAAAGATATAGTACAGATATTCTTTAGTATCTCTCGGAATATCCAAATTGTATGAATTCAGAAAGCTACTGAAGCGCGAGAGAATTGTACATTTTCTGCAATAAAAGCAATTTAATAGAAATTCCCAATACATCAGTTTTTCAGCGATGCTTGACCTGAGTACAGGTCGACTGAAAAACCATCAATGTAGATACTTTATCTTTCTAACTACAGGGAACATGGGGGAAATATCAGTAAACATAAATAAGTCCCAACGGGATGACTTGGCTTCTCTCAGACATCATAAAATACATCCAGTCTACTTGTTAGCTGACAGCAGCGGTCACTGCCCGTCTGACATTTAAATGGAATGACGATTTTCAACGTTTTTTAGTAATTGATATGACATTATGCACATCGGACGGTGCACCGAACTAAGCCATTTCTGATCGAAAGTGCACTCCGTTTAACAAACTCAATGTCTGATGTGGGTTGTGAGAAAAAAAAGAGTATATTTAGAAACTGTGTAACTATCTGAGAACCAGTGAAACAACTATATATTTCTTTGAACCGGCACACAACGTACATAGATACAGCACACACACCGTACATAGATACAGCACACACACCGTACATAGATACAGCACACACAACATACATAGATACAGCACACACACACCGTACATAGATACAGCGCAAACACACCGTACATAGATACAGCACACACACACCGTACATAGATACAGCACACACCGTACATAGATACAGCACACACACCGTACATAGATACAGCACACATCGTACATAGATACAGCACACACACCGTACATAGATACAGCACACACAACGTACATAGATACAGCATACACCGTACATAGATACAGCACACAAACAATGTACATAGATACAGCACACAAACGTACATAAATACAGTACACACCGTACATAGATACAGAACACACACATTGTCTGAGAAATGCACTTTTCAATTGTACGATTAGAAAAAACAGGTAATTTTGAAACTGTGCAAACTATTGAGAACCAGTAGAAACAACAATATTTCTTGAACGGCAAACGTACATAGATACAGCAAACATTGTACATAGAAACCAAACATTGTACATAGTAAGACACACAACATTACATAGAACGCAAACATGTACATAGATAACGCAAAACATGTACATAGAACGCACAACATTGTACATAGAAAGCAAACATTGTACATAGAACAGCAACATTGTACATAGATACTGCAAACATTGTACATAGATACAGCACAACATGTACATAGATACAGCACAACATTGTACATAGATACAGCATACACTGTACATAGAAACAACAAACATTGTACATAGAACGCACAAACATGTACATAAATACGTAACATTGTACATAGAACTGCAAACATTGTACCATAGAAACTGCAAACATTGTACACATAGAACTGCAAACATTGTACATAGAAACTGCAAAGCATTGTCACATAGAAACTGCAAACATTGTACACATAGAAACTGCAAACATTGTACACATAGAAACTGCAAACATTGTACATAGAAACTGCAAACATTGTACACATAGAAACTGCAAACATTGTACATAGAAACTGCAAACATTGTACATAGAAACTGCAAACATTGTACATAGAAACTGCAAACATTGTACACATAGAAACTGCAAACATTGTAATAGAAACTGCAACATTGTACATAGAAACTGCAAACATTGTACACATAGAAACTGCAAACATTGTACATAGAAACTGCAAACATTGTACATAGAAACTGCAAACATTGTACATAGAAACTGCAAACATTGTACTAGAAACTGAAACATTGTACATAGAACTGAAATAAGAACTGTAGGTTCAAAATCGAAAACTTGATGATGATTCATAAGCTTTCTACAAATTGTATAATCCTCTTTGTACACATGAAATCAAATCTGGCGGGAACCAAAACATCCGTTAGTCCTATATGAGCTGTCAACCGCTGTCGTCTTAAATGTTACTCGGAATTATTTCCTCTAGTTCAATTCCTACCATCTACTTATCTTAACCTCTTAACCTTTCATTCATATACTGTAGTTTCACAGACAAAACATGTTATTCCTGTATCTTTCAATTCTTTATTCGGATTCGATGACACGTCCACCATATTCTAGCATATTTATTTGGTTACTTTCAGAAGAAATAACAAACTTTACGAAAACATTCATTTAATGTCACTTAAAGACTAACGTTATGTATCAGTCTTACATAATTCGATGTTTTTCGCAATGCAACACATTCTCTTATGTCTTACAAACTCCTATTGTATAGTTTCTAAAAGCAAGGTTTATAATTGATGAGGATTCTGCATGTGATTTTTGCAATGTTATCAATATCACCAGTTGCAAACGCTGCCATACGACTTATATAGACGAAAGTGGCAAGAGGCGTGGTAACCGTTTCACCCAACATTTCCGCGTTATGTACTCTATAGTTATCAGTTTTAGTAGCACTGACCATCTTGGTGCCTGGGACAGTTAGGCCACCTCTAATCTATGATCTTCTTTTGACAATCACTGCTTCTTTATCATAAGAAGATCTTAATACAATTTATATTATTTTACTTCTTTTCTCAATGTTAAGTATTTCCATTTTACGTCGTCGTTTTTCAGCCACGTCTTTGTGATCGAAAACCATGAAGCAGTGGTGGCTCGTGATCATTTTTGTTGGTGGGGCCAGAGAGATATTTTAGGAAAAATCATGGTTTTGGTTAGGATATATTTTAATATATAAAATATCAACAAACGCTACACCTTATTATTTGTGGGGTCCGGCCCCACTGGCCCTTAATGACGAACCGCCACTGCCATGAAGCATCCCATCTTCTAACTAACTATGGTACTTACATTTACATTATCATTCTACATGTGCCTTGTTTCATTTAAAACCATCGTTTGGTTTTTGTTTAACCATAAGTGTGTTTTGTATCCTATGCTATACAAAGATTTATGCGTAGATTCGTCGACTTAACATGTCTTCATATCTGGCAAAAACTATCTCAATTCATGTTTTGAGATTACGCTTCTGTCTGTAAAATCCATTACAGAAATGTATAATTGTTGCTTCGTTAATATGAAAACATTTACATTATTTGTGATAAGTTAGGTTTTGATGATAGCGACAGAATAATTGACTTCACATAGTTTTCTACCCGCCAGTTCCACTATCTTCATAACACAGTTCACGAAACTATCAATATCTTGCAGAAGTCTCCAGAGATGACCACAATTTGTCAATGTCAATGATAATATTTAAGGATGAACGGAGACGAATTTTGTATTACCATAAAATGGTAGTTTCATGGGATTTTATCTGGCCATTTGTTTTAACAGCAGACAGTCGCATGTGAAACTAAATTGAGTATTATAAGATCTTGCACTTGGTACAGTCACATTAACTTTTGGGAGTCTCTGTTGCGTAATGGTTAGATGTTCGCCTCGCGTGCCAAAGGTACTCGGCCCAATCTCTCGTTGAGCTAACGAGATATTTTTCAAGAGATCCCTGAGCTCAGTGTCGTTGAGATCGAGTTCCTAGTCCTATCGGAGACGGATGATAAAACGTAGGTCCCGTGTTCAATTTGAGCACGTAAAAGAACCTTGGTAGTTCCAAATCGAGAAGAGCAGGATGGAAAGCCGCTGCCAGGCAAAATTCATTAGAAAAGCATAAAAATAAAATTCCTGCACAATATTTTCACAGTCTTTTAAATTACATCTAGACCCTCGCCGGTGCTACGGAGTTCGTGCACTGTCGCTCAGATCTTCCTGTGTAAGAAATAGATCGGAGCACATTTCGTAACTCATCGAAGTGCAATGATGATGGTCCTATCCAAAAATCAATCAATCACGTTCAAGTTTATTATACTATAGATAAGTAAGATATGATATTTATTGTTCTAAATCTTGGAATATACTTCACAGGACGTCACCATTAATTACAGTCAACGAGTTGTTGATTTTCTAGGCACCACTTATAAGTTCAATAATTTCCCCGTTGCTACGTTGAAACGGTGAGATCTATTGTTACCGTTCGTAAAAATCCCCGAGAACAAATTTGCTTCCAAATTGCCCACCGTGGTATTTGAGCAGATACTCTTGGCTTCTGATCGAGCTAAGTCAAGTTAAATATATGACTTTAATAAATTAAAAAGAGAAAATGAGCTTGTTTTTGTACCGTGTGGTATACTGGGTCGATGTTTGGCGTTAGAAAAAGAATAATCTGAAATCGTCGTCGTAGGTACTATGTAAGTGCTCTTTTGCTGATAAGGAGAGCTAGCTGAACGGGAGATATCACATATATAGACGTTCCGATAGTAAAGACGTAACTGTAAATAACTATAACTATACTCATTCATTCAGTATTATATCACTTATGGAACATTGCTTCATATACAGATTTTCTAAAGACTTCTCTGTCTTATTTAATGTGTCCCTTATTTGGTTCATATGTTATGTTATGCGATCGACGTCATGGCACATTGGGCATTCCCATTCGTGCTCTGTCCTCCGCTCCAGCAACAGCCATCCCAAAGTCCATTTGCTCACTGTACCCATTAGAAGTTGATTACTATATCTTCTCTCTCTCTACCACGAAGACGACACCGTCTGGCATGTCCAAACTTAACGCCTAATTCTCGAACTCGTTCCAGTGTCTGAGACTTGCCCATGTCACGTAATTGAGAGAGTACCTCATTGATGATATCGGCTATGTCCATACTTCTGCCCGCTTGAGTCGGGGCATTGTTTGCAAGAAAGTCAGCACGCACGTTACCCTGCACTTCAGCATGTCCAGGTGTGAACAGCCAAGTCATTTCCTTTAGATGTGATCTCTGAATGCTGTCCATCCATTCCACACGCATACTTCCAGTATATTTGGTTCATATATTTGGGCTAGTTCACAAACATCTTCAACACATTTTCATCTTTACCTTTCACCTGGTGTATACTCTTTCATGATTATCATTTCCAAGCATTCCTGACCATTTATTTGACCAAATTACTTGACGTTTTGTTCTTTTATTATGTTTATTGGAGTAGACCAGCGGTTCACAAACTGTGCGTTACTACGGACCACTATTTAGAACATGTTGCTGTCACGGACCTACAAAAGTTTCTATACATGAAAATGGACAGGATCTAGGAATGAATTATCTTTGTGTTACAAAAGTAAACAGTGTTCTCAGACTACGGAAAAATTCAAATGATCTGTCATTTTGTCCTGACAGTTAGGTTCCGGTCTGATTCGGGTCCTCTAATTTCGCATCGGAACTAGTTTACCACTGTTTTTATACATATTTTTTAAATGCAATTTCTTCAAGCGATTGAAGATCCCATGTATGAAATGTCAAAGTTCACATTATTTCTTCAAGCGATTGAGGATCCCATGTATGAAATGTCAAAGTTCACATTATTTCTTCAAGTGATTGAGGATCCCATGTATGAAATGTCAAAGTTCACATTATTTTCTTTCAAGCGAACTTGATGGGACCCCATGTATGTATCTCGGGACCCTCGGGGTCCACGGACACCAGTGTGGGAAATACTGGAGTAGACCAATCATCTTCAATGTTTATTTCTTGTTTATTTATTTGAGTTTGTTTGTGTCTGTGCATTCTATTTTAAAGATTCTTCAATTGCATTTGTGTTCTACAGAAGCGGTGTTATTTTTCACTTATTTACCAAGTCCTCTAAGTCTCACTGACATACATTGTCATATAAAATATTCTCTTCTGGGCATGCGGGTGTTTACGGTAATGAGAGAGTGGACAGGCTTGCATCAATATCATCGATTGTTGGGGAGTTGAAGATGGATAAGGGGGATGCTCTTCGATCTCATCGCGACTGCCTGTTGGATGAGGACACTAAAATAGATGTTAAATCGGTCCATCGATTTAAGCAGTTTGGAGTTACCCGTTGTAAAAGTAGAACTGGATGCCTGAGAGGCAGACAGAGGAGTGTGTTTAATCAGTGAGCCACGGAAGCCATCTGTATGCATACTCTTCGATATCTATTGGGGGAAACTGAGAACATATGGGTCTGCCCGGAGTACAATGACGTCAGTTTAGCAACCAATAACCATATAAACAGGGTTTCCCTATGACGTCATCTCTTTCTTGAACCCTTTGCCTCCCACTTCAATGCCTACTTTGGTATTCTTTGATTCTCTTTTCTCAAGTTGTGTCCAACATATCTCCATCTTCTCCTTCTTATAACAGTTACTACCAGTGGTTCTCCAGACATTTACATAATTTTTTTTTAAAAATATATATAATTACTAAAATATCTTTATTTTAATATTATTGTTTTATTAAATTTTTTACAGCGAAGAAATCTGGAAACAATATTCTTTTACACTTTACGTTTTACGAATTCCAGTTTGTCGTGTCATTTCTTCCTTTCTTTCATTTATTCTAAAACCATTCAGTTCTTAACAAACATAATCGGAAAAGGTTGAGAGGTTCAGACAGATGTAATTGTATCCATTCCTGTCGAAGAGACAACTCATGATATGTAAATTAAACTAAATATTTGAATTAAGCAATAGAATGTGAAATAAATTGTGCACTTGACTTTTTTGTTTACCTCAACACGTTTTTTTGTTGTGAATTCAAAAACAAAATGGGAATGTGTATCACAATACACATTCTTGTTTAGTTTTGGAGTAGTGAAAACTTTTGGTATTGTTTTTCTTCTTATCTTTTTTAGTATCAATCAATCAAGTGCCATGCCTGCCGGCGTAGGCGATCATGTCTCTCCACAACTCTCTTTGCTTGGTGCATGTAATCAGTTCTGACGTCGATATTTTGTTGAACCATGATGTCAGGCCATCCAACATCTTCTCCTCTGTCTTCCACGATCTCTCCTTCCCTGAATTTTACCTGTAGTCACCAAATGTTCTAAACCTTCTCTTCGCATTATATGCCCGAAGAACCTTGATTGTCGGATTCTTATTCTTTTGATAAGGTTTCTTTGTGTGCAGACCTGATTTAAAACCACGTTTGTTTTCTTTGCTGTCCATGGAATTCTCAACATTCTTCTGTAAAACCCCATCTCTGTGGCTTCCAATGATCGTATTGATTGTTTGTTCAGTGTCCATGATTCGCTGCCATACATAAGAATTGGTTCAATATAGCATTGGAGTACTCGTTCTCGCAGTGTCATTGGTAGTGAGTTCACGCATAGTGTGTTCTTCATTTTCATAAAAGCTGCTTTCGTTTGAGCTATTCTACTCCTAATCTCTGTTGTACATCTTCCATCTGGTGTTAAGAATGTTCCTAGATACTTGAATCGATGGACTTGTTTCAGTGTTGTGTTATTTATTTTGATATTGCATGTTGGTGTTTCTTGTTTCTTGGAGACAACCATAACCTATGTTTTCTTTATATTCATGCTTAATCCTTTCTTTTCACTTTCTCTCACTAGTATGTCTATCAAGTCTTGCAGATCGTGTTCATTTGTAGCCATGAGAATTGTGTCATCAGCGTATCTTAGGTTGTTTATATTTTGTCCACCGACTGCTATTCCTGTCTTTTCTTCTATAGATCTCATGATGTTTTCGCTATAAAAGTTGAATAGGTCTGGTGAGAGTACGCACCCTTGCCGTACTCCTAACTGTATCGCCTGATAGATTCCAATCTTACTCTCTAGTCTAATGGCTGCGCTTTGTTGCCAGTACAAATTCTTGATCAGTCTAAGATCTTTACCATCAATATTTATACTTTCTAACATGCTGATTATTTCTCCATGTTTTACTTTATCGAAAGCTTTTGCGTAGTCTATGAAACATAGGTATAAGTCCAACTTCCTTTCTATTGATCTTTCCATTATTGTTCTTATTGTATATATTGCGTTGTTTATTCCTCTGCTTTCAACAAAGCCACATTGTTCTTCCTTAATTTCTGGTCTTATTTTGTTTCGTACCCTTCTCATAATAATGCTGAAATTGCAGTGTTACTATTCCTTGCTCCTCTTGATAGCCCCCAGCAACACACTAACGATAACTATGATATTAATCGTTTCATTACTGTTGAGATGCCCGTCTGTAGTGCGTTGGACTACGGGTGGCTATCCCTCTGTGTGTGCGGGTTCAATTCCGCGGGATGGCTGAAAAGTCACAGATTCCCCAGATTTACGGTGTTCGTGGCACCGAACCGAAGGGTTACGATGTCCATGGCACGAGCCGAAGAGCTGAAAAGCTCAAGTGCTTCTGGATCGGTAAAAAAAAAAAAAAAAAATTACTGTTCAGAAAATTATTTAATGCAAGACATCTTACCTTTTGAAAATACATCGTTTTTAATATTTACTGTTTTCTTTTCAGGTTCTTTATGCAGAAGTTGCTGGATACATCCATTGTTATTCAAGCTGTTTTTCTGGTTGGGTTACTGTAACTCTGTAATGAATCCCATTATATATACCTGCTCAAGCATGGAATGCAGACGTGCTTTCATGGCAATCTTAAGCTGCAGACGATGTCGTAGACGTCATCGAGCCTCTCTAAGTGAAATTCAGATGAGAACTCGGACTCAGACTAACCATCGTCGGAATAATTTAAAACAAAACCATCAGAATCTCAAAGAGCTGGAAGTACAGCTGCCGTTGTGCGAATTATCATCATCGTCTTCTTCTCCTCCTGAAACATATGGAGACGTGCATCCTCCAACAAAATTGCCAACAACAGATTTGTGCTGCTTAAAGACATCAGAAACAAAGACACTAGAACGATGATTTAAACAACTTGAAAACCAAATGTACTTTAGAGAACTGACTTCATGGAGGTCATGCTAGCTTCATCAACCGTTTCCGAAATAAGTGTTTATTTCTAAAAATAAAGGCAGCAGAAATTTGATTTGAATTAACAAATATCTGTGAGTTGCCAGATTTTAAATATACACCACCGAACCAACGTTTCCTTGCCAGCGTATCACTTTTCAAAATATTTTATACGTAACTTGTACATGTGGTTACGGTACATGTGGTTACGGTACATATGGTTACGGTACATGTCTAAAGAAGGTCTAAAGACGAAGGAGTGACTCACATCGCTCTGGGTTTCTCCATATGGCTTCGTTCCATTCGGCAGAAATAGCCCACCATCTGCCGAGAGTGGTGTAGTTGCACAAAGCACGAATTCGGTAGCTCCAGAAACAATTTTATTCAGAAACCAGAGACATGAGGGGTCTTATAAAAAATATTGCACATATGACTCGGTCCAGATTCGAACTCACAACCTGCAGAATGACAGACAAACGTTTTCACCACTTCGCCATATAAACCTCCGTTACGGTATATGTCTAAATAGTCTTATTCCGAAGGATTGACTTCATTGCACCGGTCTTTATCCCATATAACGGCCTGCCCAGAGTGTTCGTAGCGCGTTGGACTGCGGGTGACAAGACCTATGTGAGTACGGGTTCAATTTCGTGGGCTGGCAAAAAAAACTCACAGGTTCTCCAGATTTACGGTGTTCGTGGCACCGAACCGAAGGGTTACGATGTTCATGACACCGAGCCGAAGAGCTGAAAAGCTAAAGTGCTTCTGGATCAGAAAAAAAAATCTCATATAATGTGATCCCTTTCCACAAAAGTGGTGCGCCATCTGCCGATAGTATCGCACAAAGCCCGAACTTCATAGCTCCGGTAACAATTCTAGGGCTCTCTGACAATAAAATGTACTTGTCAACAGAATGGTACAGGTGTAAAATGTAACTAATGAGTGATTAACAGAACTAATCTCACAATACATTATTCATGAGTCCCTGCTTGTGACGTGGATGTAAAGTGCTAGACTCTTGCTCAAAATGTACTCAGTGCGTTCTTCGTGTGGAGAAATTGAATTATTTGTCCAGAGATTCCTAATTTAAAAGAAGGTGAGCTCAAGTTCCTAGTCCTATGGGAGATGGACGTTAAAACTTAGGTCCCATGTTCAAGAAGAGCACTTAAAAGAACCATTTGTAACTTAAAATCTGTAAGAGTAGCCTGCAAAGCGATGATCAAGCACAAGTAATTAAACATAATAATAATTAAAATTTTTACAAAATATATACCATCTTCAAGCCGGTACCACGGAGTCAGTGCACGGTTGTTGAGATCACCCTGCATAAAAAGAGAATTGAGCACACTTGGCTGTTCACCAAAATGTAATAATGATGATCATAATAACAATCAATCAATTTTCAATCAATCAGTGTCACTCATCGATGTGAAGTCCCTTTAAGCAGTTTATGAACAGTTTTCTGTGAGATGGTTCTTCTAGTCACAGCTCTAACAATGTTTAGCAATTCCGAAACATTACTCAGTTTTCTGTGAGATGGTTCTTCATGACAGCTTTCTTACAATGTTTAGCAATTCCATGAAACATTACTTCAGTTTTCTGTGAGATGGTTCTTCTAGTGACAGCTTTCATTAACAATGTTTATCAATTCCATGAAACATTACTTCAGTTTTCTGTGAGATGGTTCTTCTAGTGACAGCTTTCATTAACAATGTTTAGCAATTCCATGAAACATTACTTCAGTTTTGTGATCTCCCATTCTTTGACTGCTACTTCCTCGTGTAACAATGGCGAAACACGTAAAAACAAAGTACTGTAGTTTTACAAAATACAAAAACAATACACAGAAACGTTTCGACCAAAAGGCCTTTTTCAAGCAAAGGATACAACAGACGTGAAGAAATTCACTTCTTTACTTTTGTTGTATCATTTGTTTGATAAAGGCCTTTTGGTCGAAACGTTTCTGTGTATCGTTATTGTTTTTGTATTTTGTAAAACTACAGAGCTTGTATCTTACCTATTTCGCCATTGTTGCATAGTTTTACTGCAGTCTTCCCTTATACGATAATACTTTCTCGTGTAACATGCCGTCCTTATGTGACCAGTCTGTTCAGTTCATTCGCTTCTAATAACATTTACTTTCGAATCCACTCTACCAGATATGTTGTTGCTGTAACCTTTAAGTACAAGAACAAAGATGCACTCACCCTCTTGCAGGTTTGTAGCATCTACGACAATAGATTCACTTACGTTCTTGCAGGTTTGTAGCATCTATAACAATAGATTCACTCACGTTCTTGCAGGTTGGTAGCATCTACGACAATAGATTCACTCACGTTCTTGCAGGTTTGTAGTATGAATGACAATAGATTCACTCACGTTATTGCAGGTTTGTAATATCTACAACAATAGATTCACTCACGTTCTTGCAGGTTTGTAGTACCTACGAATCTACGACACTAGATTCACTCACGTTCTTGCGGGTGTGTGGTACCGACCAAAATAAATTCACTCAAGTTCCTGCAGGTTTGTGGTAGCTACCACAATAGATGAATCCAAAGTTCTGCAGTGTTGAGGCATCTAAATACAAGCATACCATGAGTGACCATCAGATCTGAACCGGTCAAAACATGGACAAAATCGAGATGATGTAACTAACAGAATATATGTAGTCGGCGAAAACAGTTGTAAGACATCATTAACAAACATGATCGACACAGTCAGGGAGCATGCAATGTTCTGTTCAATGACGATTTGAAATTCCTGAGGGAAACATCGTTTTTACATGTCTATGCGATGTAGGAAAATCAACAAATCCGAGGTGGTCAGACCGGATCAAATCAGATCTGGAGAAAATCGTTTGGGTGACTGCGGTAATACTGAGCAAATATGCGATTGAACAAAGACATGTATAGGCAGTATTACATAAGTAGTGAAAAATTAATTATAAAATATGAAAATAAACAACGCTCAAAGTTTCGGTACTAGACCTTTATCAAGAACAAATATGTAAACAAAACTTAATTAACTAAAACATAATACTAACTAATGATGTAAAGCAAAAGATACTGGCATACAAACCTGCTGCAAAAATACTTGTCTCTTGATCGGTATCTCTTACATGTCTAATATGGTTAGAGGGAATAGAGGAAGGATTATGTTGAAGTAGTGTTGTTTGTGTGCAGTAGCAAGAGCCATCATGTGTTTGCTAGTGTTTGCCTGATGAGATGCGTTGTGTGTTTGTGATTATATGTTTTACTTGAGTGTGTATGTGTGGGGTGGAAAATACCCCACTTTTGTGAGCGTGTGAATTGAGAAACTGGGTTTCTGTTTCAGAGGTTTGTGTGTGGCGAATAACTGCGCTTGTAAGTGTGTGGGAAAGATAGAATACTTCTGAATACTTGTGTAAGGGGCAAACTGCTTTGTGTATGTGTTAAAGGGAGAGGCTATGTATGTACGTGTGTCTGGAGAAAACAAAATACGTATGTATGTATGTGGGAAAGAAACAAACACTTGTATGTGGGAGGAGGAGAGGGGGTGGAATGACAAACTACGCGTCCATGTTATGGGAGGCTACCTTGTAACATTTTTAGTTTCAGTTTATAATATTATAATTGCATTCTTCTCCTTCGCAATATCTCCAACAGCGTCCAACAACTAACGATATGAAATTCGATGTTGACTGATCGGCCTATTCATATGTTTGTTGTGTTGCTCTTTTCTGGCCACTCAGATCTTCATCCTACGTTCCTGCAATCTAGCTTCTGACGTGGATTGGGTTAGATGAAAGTCCTCTTTGCGACTACACTTTATGAGTGCGTTCAGTCCATGCTGTAAAATTGTTACACAAAATAGCTCAATTATAAATAGTATAAACAATATAAATAATGTGTGTGTTGGTATGTCGTATATATATATACATATAAGTGTGTGCGTCTGTGTGAGTGCATGCTTGCGTGTGTGTGTGTGTGTGTGTGTGTGTGTGTGTTCGTTGGTGAGAGAGAGAAATGTGTGTGTGGGGGATAACTAGGCTGCGAACTTAGTAGGTTAGAGTGTGTAAAACAAATTAGTACACAGTAAATCTAGGTAAAATCTTTTAAAAATGAAATTATGCTGCGAATTGTCAAAGCAACATCCACTTTTAAAAAACCCAAATTAAAAATGGAACTGCAAGTTATATAGTATTAAAACTAAATTACGAATTTTCAATTCAAATGTTGTATCAATCTTAACATATGCTAGCGAGAGTTGGAAAATGACTAAAGATATAGAAAGCAAGTTGAATGCATTTGAAAATAAATGTCTGCGAAAAATAATGAATATAAAATGGAACGAATTTAGAAGAAGTGATGAAATCAGAGACATGGCAGGTCAACCACTAATAACAACTGTTATAAGAAGGAGAAGATGGAGATATATTGGACATACCTTGAGAAGAAATGATCAAAGAATATCAAAGCAGGCATTGAAATGGGGTGCAAAGGGTTCAAGAAAGAGAGGACGACCTATGAAGATCATGAAATGAACTTTGCTGGAAGAGGCAGGAAATATCGGTCTCAGTTTCATGGAGGAGAATGAACGAGTTGCCCAGGATAGAGCGGTATGGAGAAATTGCTTGCAAGCCCTATGTAGTGTATAACGGTATGAGATGAATTATTATTATCAACCCAGGACACATAAAACCAGCACATAGAATTCAAGAGTACCGCGAGAAAACCTTTGTGTTTCAAACCTACAGCATTAAACAAAATCCACACATTATAAAACAAAAACTCACATTATTAATGAGAGCACACTGAATTATAAGAAACCAACGGAGCTCACAATATTAATGAGAGCACACTGAATTATAAGAAACCAACGGAGCTCACAATATTAATGAGAGCACACTGAATTATAGGAAACCAACAGAGCTCACAATATTAATGAGAGCACACTGAATTATAAGAAACCAACGGAGCTCACAATATTAATGAGAGCACACTGAATTATAGGAAACCAACAGAGCTCACAATATTAATGAGAGCACACTGAATTATAAGAAACCAACAGAGCTCACAATATTAATGAGAGCACACTGAATTATAAGAAACCAACGGAGCTCACAATATTAATGAGAGCACACTGAATTATAAGAAACCAACGGAGCTCACAATATTAATGAGAGCACACTGAATTATAGGAAACCAACAGAGCTCACAATATTAATGAGAGCACACTGAATTATAGGAAACCAACAGAGCTCACAATATTAATGAGAACACACTGAATTATAGGAAACCAACAGAGCTCACAATATTAATGAGAGCACACTGAATTATAGGAAACCAACAGAGCTCACAATATTAATGAGAGCACACTGAATTATAGGAAACCAACAGAGCTCACAATATTAATGAGAACACACTGAATTATAAGAAACCAACGGAGCTCACAATATTAATGAGAGCACACTGAATTATAAGAAACCAACGGAGCTCACAATATTAATGAGAGCACACTGAATTATAGGAAACGAACAGAGCTCACAATATTAATGAGAGCACACTGAATTATAGGAAACGAACAGAGCTCACAATATTAATGAGAGCACACTGAATTATAAGAAACCAACGGAGCTCACAATATTAATGAGAGCACACTGAATTATAAGAAACCAACGGAGCTCACAATATTAATGAGAGCACACTGAATTATAGGAAACCAACAGAGCTCACAATATTAATGAGAGCACACTGAATTATAGGCAACCAACAGAGCTCACAATATTAATGAGAACACACTGAATTATAAGAAACCAACGAGCTCACAATTAATGAGAGCACACTGAATTATAAGAAATCCAACGGAGCTACAATATTAATGAGCACACTGAATTAAAGAATATCCACTTGAGCTACACTATTAATGATGGCACACTGAATTATAAGAAACCAACTAAAGTTAACAATATATAATGAGTGTCATTGAATTATAAGAAACTCGGAGCTCATCAATTTAATGAGAGAGAATGGTGTTAGGAAAACTAGAGCTCACATATTAATGAGAACATGAATTATAGCAAAACTAGCAAGAGCTTAAATGATTATGAAGAACAACACTGAATTATAAACCTAAATAAAGACTACAATATTAATGAGAACTACATTGAATTTCAATCAAATAACAGAGTTTACACATATGTAAGAGAGCAACACTGATTATATAGAAACAACGTGAGCTTACAATATGTAATAAGATAGAACGAATTAAAGGAAATCAACAGAGCTCACACTATTAATGAGAACACACTGAATTATAAGAAACCAAGGAGTAACATATTAATGAGAATCACACTGAATTATAAGAAACCTAACAGGAGCTCACAATATGTAATGAGGAGAATGAATTATAAGACAATAGAGCTCAACCTATGTAGTGAAACACATGAATTATTATTAAACCACAGGAGCTCACAAAAATTCAAGTGAGAGCACACTGAATTATAAGAAACCAACAGGAGCTCACATATTAATGAGAGCACACTGAATTATAGAAACAACAGAGCTCACAATATTAATGAGAGCACACTGAATTATAGGAAACCAACAGAGCTCACAATATTAATGAGAGCACACTGAATTATAAGAAACCAACGGAGCTCACAATATTAATGAGAGCACACTGAATTATAAGAAACCAACGGAGCTCACAATATTAATGAGAGCACACTGAATTATAAGAAACCAACGGGAGCTCAATATTAATGAGAGCACACTGAATTATAAGAAACCAACAGAGCTCACAATATTAATGAGAACACACTGAATTATAAGAAACCAACAGAGCTCACAATATTAATGAGAGCACACTGAATTATAAGAAACCAACGGAGCTCACAATATTAATGAGAGCACACTGAATTATAAGAAACCAACGGAGCTCACAATATTAATGAGAGCACACTGAATTATAAGAAACCAACGGAGCTCACAATATTAATGAGACACACTGAATTATAAGAAACAAAGAGCTCACAATATTAATGAGAACACACTGAATTATAAGAAACCAACAGAGCTCACAATATTAATGAGAACACACTGAATTATAAGAAACCAACGGAGCTCACAATATTAATGAGAGCACACTGAATTATAAGAAACCAACGGAGCTCACAATATTAATGAGAACACACTGAATTATAAGAAACCAACGGAGCTCACAATATTAATGAGAGCACACTGAATTATAAGAAACCAACGGAGCTCACAATATTAATGAGAGCACACTGAATTATAAGAAACCAACGGAGCTCACAATATTAATGAGAGCACACTGAATTATAAGAAACCAACAGAGCTCACAATATTAATGAGAGCACACTGAATTATAAGAAACCAACGGAGCTCACAATATTAATGAGAGCACACTGAATTATAAGAAACCAACGGAGCTCACAATATTAATGAGAGCACACTGAATTATAAGAAACCAACGGAGCTCACAATATTAATGAGAGCACACTGAATTATAAGAAACCAAAGGAGCTCACAATATTAATGAGAGCACACTGAATTATAAGAAACCAACGGAGCTCACAATATTAATGAGAACACACTGAATTATAAGAAACCAACGGTTCTCAAATAATTTCAATTAATGAAAGATTTATTAAAAACTACAATTTATTTAACTTAATGCTATTTTGATTACAAAGAATATGCTTAGTTTAATCCGAATAAGATCTTTTTTTTAAAATCAGAGACAATTTCAATTTTTATAATAATCTGTCATTTTAGCTCAACAATCACCGATAACTTACGAAATGCAAGGAAACGAAAAGAAATAAAGCAGCTGTTAGTTTGATTATATACGAAACAAAAAAGTGATGGTTTTTTAATTGTTTTTACGCACTGGTGCAGGTAGGAAGAGAGTTAGCAACATGATATAATGTAAAAAATGTAAAATATTTAAAATATACACGTTTATGTGTATCTGCATATGTACAAATTAAATAATACGTGTGTATTTCACATCTTACCGTAAAATAAATATCAACCAACATGTTTCCAGATGATGGAGTCTCACATTATATATTGATTGATTGATTGATTGATTGATTGATTGATTGATTGATTGGTTGATTGATTGATTGACCTCCCGAGTGGTTACCGGGGCCCAAATTTGGGGTGTAAGAATATAACCACTGTTATCTGTCACGCATGTCGTAAGAGGCGACTAAAGAGGTTTGGCTGAAATCGTATGCACATGTCCTAAACGTGTAGAAGTCTATGCGTTTAGGGGCCTACAAACCAATGTGCAACGTATACACGTTCTTGACAAAGATCAAACATATCACAAAGAGTGATTAAAATTGGTCGTAAAGAACGAACGCAAAGAAGAAGAAGAAGATTGATTGATTAATAGTTTGATTAATTGATTGAATTCACCATCATCATTGCACTTCGGTGAGTAACAATGTGTGCTCCGATCTCTTTCTTACACAGGAAGATCTCGGCGGCAGTGCACAAACTCCGTAACACCGGCGAAGGTCCTGATGTAATTAGGAAGATGGTTAAAATATATTTTGTAGGAATTTGTTGTTAATTTTTTTGATTAATTTTGCCTGGGCAGCGGCCTTCCAGCCTGCACTTCTCGATTTTGAACTGCCAATTATTCTTTTACGTTCTCAATTTAAACACGGAATCTAAGTTGTGCCTTTCCTAGTCCTTCTCCGAAAGGACTAGGAACTCGATCTCACCTACACTGAGATCATGAGTCTCTGGAAAAACTTCACTCGTGAACAGAACGGCGCGGTCCGGACTCGAACCCACGACCTTCTACTCACAAGGCAAAGTGCTTAACCACTTATCCACAGAGACTCTCTTATTAACATGTACTTATTAACCTGTACTTATTAACCTGTACGTATTAACCTGTACTTCTACTGTGTAGTCACGGTGATATTCATCCCAAAAATGTCATGAACGACAGGGTTAAGGGCATTGGAAAAACAGTAGTTAGCCTCTCGCTTACTCAGTCGTTATAAATTTTATTTTTAATGGACGAACAAACAATATTTTGTATCATCTTATTAATATAAAATGTGCTGAATAAATGTGTATTAGTAAAAATATTGCGAATGTTGAAACTATTTTAATGTCTTCTGTTCTCTTTTTCAACTTCTTGTGTTATTAAGTAAATGAAATACAGATTTAAAGTGTATGTAATTACACGTTGTATAATTAGAATTTAATGCTTGAGGAACAGAGAGAGGATGGTGAGATTAACCAGAAAGCCACGGAAACCATCAAGATATAAACCTTTCGACACTTGTGCGGGGAAAAATGAGCATTTATTCTTCTTCTTTGCGATCTCTCTCCGACACGAAAACTGCACTGAGATGGACTCCAGAGGGTAGGCGAAAGCGTGGAAGAACCAAGACGACCTGGAGGAGAACGATAGAGCAAGAACTGAAGGAAATGAATCATAGCTGGAACACAATACAGAGGAAGGCCATGAACAGGGAAGAATGGTGTGCGTTTGTTGCTGCCCTAAATGCCAAGGGCGTAACAGGCTAAAGAGAATTGCGATCTCTATTTTGATGATTATACCGTCAGGCTCGTTTTTAAGATGAAGTCGACTGTTGTCTGGAAGACATCTCTGGTGTCATGTTGTTTTGAATATAGCTTTGTGTTTTAGGACCAGCATCCCTTTCTAGTGAGACAAGACAGTGGTCAGTTTTGCAGTTCATGTTCTGTGGTTTGATCAGCGATACCACAGGGACACAGAGGGTATGCAGACAATCGTAGTCTGTGTAAGTGTTTATTCAGTCTGTTATGTCCTGTCCTGAGTCGAAAGATGATGGTCTGTCCTTGTCTGTCGAGTGCGTGATAGTTCTTCATTGGAAATAAGCACCTATGGGTTTACAGGGTGTGCTGTGACGTCGGTTCAGTAACCAATACCAAATAACTCTTTAGTACGTTTTCTCAAGAGACCAAAAAATGCCGGCGCCATGGTCGGGAAAACGTATAAATGGATAAACAACCCCTTCTCAATTAATTTGTATTTACATATTGTATATAGGCCTACTAGCGGTGCGGGACGGATTCGCGTAATGTATAAGCGTTTGACTATCGAGTTGGACACAAGAGGGATGTGGGTTCAATCCCACACTCCACACTCCATACGTGAGGAAACGAATTGGCATTCCTGAACATTAGGGTCTAGAAATATGAAGCGACATACACTTCATACCCTACTGTCTGAAAGGCTAGGAAATTTTACTATTATTATTATATAACGATGAAGTTTTACACAGGATTGAAAACATTCTGAGCTGTTTCTCATCTCAGTTGTATTGTAACAGCTTCTTTATTAGTTAACAAGTTTACAACATGGTCGTCAACATCAAAACTACACACATAAATATGTATTGTCTCCATTGACTTCATTGCTTCTAACAGTTTATAAACTGGTGCAAGCTGAGATTTGTCATCCTGTTCCGTTCTTCCTGCTCTTACTCTAACATCTGCTTCTCATGGATGAAATTGTTTGTCATAAGGGACAGACTACAATAACGTTGTCACAATCAGTGTGAGTGACGTGAATAAATAGTTTTAAGAACCCAAGAGACAGCACCGGAGCCAACGAATATGGTAAATAAATAGTTTTAAGAAGCCAAGAGACAGCACTGAAGCCAACGAATATGGTAAATAAATAGTTTTAAGAAGCCAAGAGACAACACTGAAGCCAACGAATATGGTAAATAAATAGATTTAAGAAGACAAGAGACAGAAACGAATATGGTAAATAAATAGATTTAAGAAGACAAGAGACAGTACTGAAGCCAACGAATATGGTAAATAAATAGTTTTAAGAACCCAAGAGACAGCACCGGAGCCAACGAATATGATAAATAAATAATTTTAAGAACCAAGAGACAGCACCGGAGCCAAGAATATGGTAAATAAATAGTTTAGAATCAAGAGACTAGCACTGGAGACAACGAATATGGTAAATAAATAGATTTAAGAAGACAAGAGACAGAAACGAATATGGTAAATAAATAGATTTAAGAAGACAAGAGACAGTACTGAAGCCAACGAATATGATAAATAAATAGATTAAAGAAGACAAGAGACAGAAACTGAAATCAACGAAAATGATAAATAAATAGATTAAAGAACACAGAGACAGAAACTGAAGACAACAATATGATAAATAAATAGATTAAAAGCAGAGACAGAAACTGAAGTCAATGAATATGATAAATAAATAGATTTAAGAATCAAGAGACGGAAACTGAAGTCAACGAATATGATAAATAAATAGATTAAAGAAGACAAGAGACAGAAACTGAAGTCAACGAATATGATAAATAAATAGATTTAAGAACCAGAGACAGAAATGAAGTCAACAATATGATAAATAAATAGATTAAGAAGACAGAGACAGAAACTGAAGTCAACGAATATGATAAATAAATAGATTAAAGAACACAAGAGACAGAAACTGAAGACAACGAATATGATAAATAAATAGATTAAAGAAGACAAGAGACAGAAACTGAAGTCAACGAATATGATAAATAAATAGATTAAAGAACACAAGAGACAACACTGAAGACAACGAATATGATAAATAAATAGATTAAAGAGGCAAGACAACGAATATGGTAAATAAATAGATTTAAGAAGACAGAGACAGAAACAATATGGTAAATAAATAGATTTAAGAAGACGAGACAGTACTAACCAACGAATATGTAAATAAATAGTTTTAGAGAACCCAAGACAGCACCTGGACCAACGATATGATAAATAAATAATTTTAGAACCAAGAGACAGCACCGGAGCCAACGAATATGGTAAATAAATAGTTTTAAGAATCCAAGAGACAGCACTGGAGACAACGAATATGGTAAATAAATAGATTTAAGAAGACAAGAGACAGAAACGAATATGGTAAATAAATAGATTTAAGAAGACAAGAGACAGTACTGAAGCCAACGAATATGGTAAATAAATAGTTTTAAGAATCCAAGAGACAGCACTGGAGACAACGAATATGGTAAATAAATAGATTTAAGAAGACAAGAGACAGAAACGAATATGATAAATAAATAGATTAAAGAAGACAAGAGACAGAAACTGAAATCAACGAAAATGATAAATAAATAGATTAAAGAACACAAGAGACAGAAACTGAAGACAACGAATATGATAAATAAATAGATTAAAGAAGACAAGAGACAGAAACTGAAGTCAATGAATATGATAAATAAATAGATTTAAGAATCCAAGAGACAGAAACTGAAGTCAACGAATATGATAAATAAATAGATTAAAGAAGACAAGAGACAGAAACTGAAGTCAACGAATATGATAAATAAATAGATTAAAGAACACAAGAGACAGAAACTGAAGACAACGAATATGATAAATAAATAGATTAAAGAAGACAAGAGACAGAAACTGAAGTCAACGAATATGATAAATAAATAGATTAAAGAAGCCAAGAGACAGAAACTGAAGTCAATGAATATGATAAATAAATAGATTTAAGAATCCAAGAGACAGAAACTGAAGTCAACGAATATGATAAATAAATAGATTAAAGAACACAAGAGACAGCACCAAGAAACAGCACCAAGAGACAACACTGGGGTCAACGAAAATGATAAATAAATAGATTAAAAGAAAGACAGAACTGAAGTCAACGAATATGATAAATAAATAGATTAAAGAAGACAAGAGACAGAAACTGAAGTCAATGAATATGATAAATAAATAGATTAAAGAAGACAAGAGACAGAAACTGAAGTCAACGAATATGATAAATAAATAGATTAAAGAAGACAAGAGACAGAAACTGAAGTCAACGAATATGATAAATAAATAGATTAAAGAACACAGAGACAGCACCAAGAAACAGCACCAAGAGACAACACTAGGTCAACGAAATGATAAATAAATAGATTAAAGAAGACAAGAGACAGAAACTGAAGTCAACGAATATGATAAATAAATAGATTAAAGAACACAAGAGACAGAAACTGAAGACAACGAATATGATAAATAAATAGATTAAAGAAGACAAGAGACAGAAACTGAAGTCAACGAATATGATAAATAAATAGATTAAAGAACACAAGAGACAACACTGAAGACAACGAATATGATAAATAAATAGATTAAAGAAGGCAAGAGACAACGAATATGATAAATAAATAGATTAAAGAAGCCAAGAGACAGCACCAAGAGACAGCACCAAGAGACAGCACCAAGAGACAGCACCAAGAGACAACACTGGAGTCAACGAATATGATAAATAAATAGACAGTAAACAAGTATTAAGGGTCTCCTGAAAACAAAATTTACCAAACACGGATTCGAACCACAACTTTACTTCTTACCGCACCTATTGCCTAGCCCTACAGCCGGGCGTTTTTCCGGCGGAGAGCTAGCTGTTTGTGCTCTGAAAAACGCTCGTCTGTATCATCAAGTGTACAGGAAAAAATATCATTAAATGTGCCTTGAATAGAAAAAAAATGACTTTCTTCCTTCCACCCTTTCGTTTGCTTGAAATAGTGTTGATATATTTAATGTTATCTCTAGTGTCAACTTCACTGTCTTTTGTAGCGCACACAGAGATTCTTGTAGTTTTTCTTTCCAGTGTTGTTTCACTTGGCAAATGAGTTTTCCTCAGTATATCATATTCTTGGCAATCTTAAGATATGTGCTCTCCTTCAGAAAAAAAGTATAAATGTAAGCTGACTACTTCTGCATACAACAATAACATTCTAAGCGACGTTTGTGTGTTAAACCTTTTTTTTTCTTTCTTATCAGAATTAATTTAAGATATATAAAAGAATGTTTCGATATAACTAACTTGGATGTTACTACTAAACTTGTGTGTTTCCAGTGAAGTAGGGGGCTGCAACGGTTGTTCTATTATATTTCCACTGGACGCGGTCTTTTTCATCTTTGTTCATAATAATAATAAAGCACCTTCCGATCTTCTCTACTATTCATCCTTTAGTATTCTTGGCTTCCCATCTCTGTTACCTCGTGTGTTCTAATCAAGTGCATATCTGGTTATTGTATGCGTTCATTTCTTTAAGGTGTGTTCAATCAATTGTAACTTTTTCTCATTAAGATATATAGAAATATATCCTGTTATTTCACGCGTCTGTATTTGTTATCACTTCTAGCCATCCGAAACGAAATAAACATCCATTCGTTTGTAAACAAGAATTTAGTACTTCCTGTATGGGCAATAACTCAAAACAAAAACAGTGGAATCGTTTATGACGTACATGCCTTGTGTTAATATTCCTCCTTGTTTTATTGATATTTTCAAGTTTTATCGATTTTACGATCATACAAACATGTCACACTAAGATGATTGTTTAGCACAATCTTTCTTCCAACATTATGCTACCAGTGCCAAACCTGGACGCTGACATCAACTGATAGAAGAAAACTAGTCACGACAGAGATGAAGTATCTATGCAGAATGCTAGGAGTAACAAGAAGATACCAGTTAAGAAATGAAAACTTCAGGGAAAAAGTGGGTAAAACATCAGTACAAATCAATGGCCCCGTAACCTATATCATAAAACTGTCGGGCGTCTAGATAAAGACGCCTACCTCTTCTAGCGCAATGTGACCACCGTCACAAACCTACCGGGCACCTGGATCAAGACGTACTCATCTGCTACGATTTAGAGTCCAGTGAACCCCATCACAAACGCCAGACGTCTAGATAAATACGCCTTCCCCTTCTACAACGTGTTATGGCCCTGATACACAAACCACGTTCAGCCTTGCTACACATGTGACAGTAACATGTTACACGTGTTGATATTGGTTATTGATTTCTGAACCGACCAGGGATGTATTCTCCATGCATCCTAGGTGTGCGCCGCACACCTATGCCAGGCCAGAAGAAAATAAAATAAAGTAATTATTCTGTTAAATTGTCGAATGCGACCGATCATACTGTCAGTCACTATGGACGCCTTATGACACACAATTCTGGTATGTTAGGAGTTACAACCCTTGTTCTCCGAGCATTGTTCAGTTAGTTCCACCAATCGTGTGCTGGTCTCTCGATTTTAACGCGAACTATGACGTTTGTGAAGCGAGTGAAGGGAGAGATTGTGACAGTTTGTGGTTTTAAATAAAGAATGCGTGCGGGAAAACCAGCAAAACAACAAACGTACTTGGTATTTAAAGACATATTGAAATGTTCGACTTGTACGATTGAAAATGAACTTTTAGTATTTTATTGTTCAGATGGGTTCTACAATAAGTTAGTTCAAGTACTTACTGCAGTTTTTAGTTGAAAATGATTTCAGTTCAGGTTTTAAAGAAGGGTTCAAATTGGCAGAATTGATCGTGACTATTCCAGCAACCACTGTGTCTTTTATGATTCAACATCCATAGGATGGACACATATTTAGTTTAAGTAACACAACCTATCTGCATTATCAGGCTACGCCACTGGAAGCGACCCCATAATACTGAAGTCAGACCTAAATCATGACGCACTTAAACTTAATTAAACTTAGTTTAATTAAGCCATGCCCAAACGTGCTGTTTTCCCTGACATATATCAAATGATGTGAACGTTGATGGTTATTCACGGCTTGCGGAGTAAATAAATCTACCCCCTATTATAGCTCTTCTGCGTTCAGTTCCACTCCTACCACGCTTGAATCTACACCGCTTAAAACGAGTAACCATGATATCAATAACAGCTGTGATAATGCACATAAACAACATGTTTCTCAGTTAAGATATCTTTATTAAAACTTAGTTGAAATATATATATATATATTTATTTGAACAGCCTGATATTGTTAATATTTCAAGTGCAATTTCTTACAGTTACCGCCTATCGTCATTTTGGTTTACTTCTAAAAGCAACAAAGTTTCTTATACCGTTAAGCAAGTAGTAGAGTGTTTACTTATTATAATTTATCCGTAAAAATAATTTTATTTGTTGACAATTCTCTCTCTCTTGCGTTCCCCTCATTTGTTGACAATTATTAATCACTAAAAAGCGTTCGTTTTCTCAGTAACGAATTTAACCTTTAATCTTTAAATGACCAGGTTTGGCATTATGTTACCAGTGCCAAACCTGGTCACTGACAACAAATGATAAAAGAAAACTAGTCACGACAGAGATGAAGTGTCTACCCAGAATGCTGGGGGTAACAAGAAGAGACCGGTTGAGAAATGAAGACATCAGGACAAAAGTGGGTACAACATCAGTACTAGACTTCATCAAGAAATAACTGAATTAAATGGTTCGAGTCACATACAGATTACCAACAGACATTGCCCTCAAAGTGCAGTGCTGTCTGATACAATGGGTACAAAACAAAAGGCCGGACACGCAAAAGATGGAAATCAGAGATAACAGAGGCGACGAAAGACACTATCTACAAAGCGCATACAAGGACCAGTTTTAGAAATCTCTTCTTGACCAGACGCTGGATGCAAACAGGATTCGATAAGAAGAAGAAGGAATCTTTAAAATTTCCTATGGAAAAATCAGTCTGCTTTGTTGTGTTTAGTTCTCCTCGTGGAACAAATGGTCTTAACAGTTGTTAGCCACTTTTTCAGTCTTTTGCTATTTTCATGACTTCCCAGTATAGCCTAGCATCCTTCAATTTCTCAAGAATACTCAGTATGTTGGTTAATGCAGAACTTTGTATGATTCAAGAAATAGCAAAGTGAACAGTATGAAGTATAGTACAGAATCATGGGCGTCCCATACACCAGAGCAAGGGGAGGGGTGCGGATTGGGGGCGACTTCCCGTCCTGCATAATTTAAAAAAAATAAAAACGTTTTAAATGAATCTGGTTTTCTTTATTTCCGCGCAGTTACCTATCATTATTAAATGTTACTAATTTTACCCCACCCCCAACCCAGAAAAATATATGTGAACGTTCATGTATCTTCTTCTTCTTCTATCCTTCGCCCCAAAGAAGGCATATGTCCCCAACCAAGGTCTTGCAAGCTCTCGCGCACTTGGTTGCGGTTTTATAGCTGAGTTTTTTACTGGATGGGGTAGCTAATCCCACGCCAAACTTCGCCGTATATGGCATGTGGTAGGTATTAGAAGTTCGATTATTTACCCAGAATTTGGGCCCCGGTAATCACACAGGAGTCTTATTTGTATAATGAATCATCTTTGACTCATTATTGGACAGGAGAGACGTGTAGGCGCATGTGCCGAGATTCTCATCGTCTATATTGCGATCAGATCTCATTTCAGACATGTATGCACCTACCCTTCTACCAATTCCATGTAGCTCTCCTTCGATCCCTACCAGCATAGCCAGACATTAGTCTGTTATCATGCCCACCACTTGGAGGTGGGGTAGGATCTTGATCAGTGCCATCTCACTGACCCTGGCGCTACTGTATATCCTTACATTATTGCGCCTGAGTTCATCTATACTCAATTGCAATTTTTTTTCATACAGAGGCTGCATTTGCATGTACATATATTATAGTTTATGATTTCTCTATATTTTTCAGCGAACAGTTGGAAGCAGAGAACATCAGTTGCTGCAGAAACAAGTCAGTATGATATTTTAAGGCATATATGTTATGTGTGCGATTCAGTAAGTTACCCAGCGAGCTTTGTTGTACCGTGCCTATCTGTTGGCGACATTGTTGTGTGGTTCACTATAATTTGCAGTCAATGTTGTTGTAGAATCTTATCGGTAATGTGCGTCCATATAACTTTTTCTAGGATGGATGGGAGGAGGGCAAAATGAAGAACAACAATTTTGCTGGTTAAGATTATGAAGGCGACGACCATATTCAGAGCTAAGATTATGAAGGCGACGACCATATTCAGACTAGATTTTGAAGGCGGGCTTCATGTTTACAAATATTCACTTCTTATTTGATTTGTAGGTCATGTGCCTATTTTATTCTGAACAGCTGACTGAGGTTAGAGTTCAGGGTTGGACTCTATGATGTTTACAAATACCTGTCCGATACGAGGCCAGGTTTGTCAACATTTGAGTTGGTGACTGCTATATTTAGAGGCGGTAGTGAGCGTGATCACGAACCCAAGCGTACCTGGTTCAAACCCCACGGTGGCAAATTTGGAAGCAAACTCGTTTCCGTGGGATTTTTACAAAAGGTAAAAATGGACCTCATCGTTCAGAAAGCAATGGCAAACTACTGAACGTATAAGTGGTGCCTAGAAAAATCAACGATTCGTTTACTGTGGTTGATGGCTACGTCCTTTAGGATATGCCATGATTTTCATTTCGTTGTGGCCTGGGGTTAGTGACTCGGTCTATTAACCCCGACGTTCTGATTCGAATCACGCTGCGGACAGTTTGCTTCAAATTGTTTCCGTTGATTTAACAAGGACGATGGCGCCACCCGTTCGAAGCAATGGCAACTACTGAACGTATAAGGTTTCTAGAAATCAACGACTTGTTTACTGGGGTTGATGCTACGTCCTTAGGATATCCCCGATTTTCATTCATTTAAAAACATTGTTGTACGGCGGTACGTCATAATTATTTGGCTGTTATTGACACGAATCGTGAGACGTATTATTATACAAGTCTTATTGACGTCCCACCAGGACACTGAAGTCCGTTCGGTTGACGACAATGTTATACAGACTATTTTTGGTGCCTAGACGAAGCAACTGCATGCAAACACAACCCATAAATTAGGTTTTTTATATTAATCTTGTACCGTAATACGCTACATAGGGCCTGTAAGTAATTTCTCCATACCACTCTGTCCTGTGCAGCTCGCTCAATCTCTTCCATGGAAGTGAGTCCGATATTTCTTGCTCTCTCAGCATAGTTCGTCTAAGTGTTTCCCTAAGGCTTTCTCTCTTTCTTAAATCCTTTGCCTCCCACTTCAATGGCTGATTTTCTATCCTTTGATCATTCCTTCTCAAGGTATGTCCAACATATCTCCATCTTCTCCTTCTTATAAGAGTTGTTACTAGTTGTTGACTAGACATGTCTCTTATAACTGTTTTCATCATCATCAGGTGCCGTGTCGGCTATCTTTGTCTTGGCTTTTGCTATCATCTCAGATGTTGACGATCTACCGTTCCTTGAAGTCAGGCTATCCAACATTTTCTCTCTCTGTCTTTCTCTGTCTCGTCTACCTTCATTTTACCAGTTGTTACAGCGTGTTCTAAACCTCCCTTTCTCGTCACATGTCCGAAAAACGACGACTACCTCTTTCTTATATTAATGATAATCATTCTCTGTGCCTTGACCTCATTCAACACCTAAACATTAATCATTTTAGCATCCATGGGATTCTCATCATTCTTCTGTTAAACCACATCTCTGTTGCCCTCAGATATTTTACGATCTGTGTGTTTATCGTCCACGACTCGCTTCCGTATATTAGTACTGGTTCTATATGCACTGTATAGCCGATATTAAGATCAATTCAATAAGGAGTTTATAGGATAGTATGAGATATAGCATTAGTTATGTCTCTTTTCAAGCCTGATAAACAATATTTTATCTACAGAGAGAAAATAGGTAATGTAACCAGTTTTTAATATCTCCGCTCATTTCTAGCAAACGATGGAATTGAATAGAAGGAAATTAAAAGAATAATAAACGTGGCCTTTCAAAATATTAAACAGCTAAATACAGTATGGAATGCAACTGAAAAAAACCAAAGATCAGACTTCTACGAGCATGCATACTCCCAGTGATAATGTATGGTGTAAGCATAGACATTTAACAAGGCAATGTTAAAAAGATATATATGTGCTATTGAATATAAGTGCTAAGAAGAGTCATGACAGTCAGAGAATCAAAGTAAATTCACTGTTTTGCGGGAAAGAGCTTTAAAAATCCAAATAAATTTAACTGCTTTGGTAACTCTACAGAAATCAGAATAAGAAAATTGAATGTATGGTTGGAGAAGGTATTATGGACACGGACCACAAACCTTTACGACAGAAAGAAAGGAGAAGAGAAAACACAGGATAGAAGATGTTTTGGACTAGGAATGTGCACACATCGATGACTATTGAAGACAGCCTGACTGCAGTTAACATAATTAGCCATGAGAGAAATCCTGAAGAAGACTATCTAAGAGTTGGAAAAGATATGATGCAAAGGAAAAAAAGCTATTGAAATAAAAATGATTACCTTGTTGGAGAATGAAACTCCCAAAAGAGAGGAAACTATATTTAGTCTAACATCTACTCAATCTCTGCTATGAAAATCAAGGCTCAATGAAGCCAACCTAGGATGAGACCTCTAAATCTTACACAGCCAGAAACTAGATGACCTCTCTGCAGCACAGCCAACTCTAGATAAGTCTCTGGCACAGCCAACTCTAGATGACTCTCTGGCACAGCCAACTCTAGATGACTCTCTGGCACAGCCAACTCTAGATAACTCTCTGAAACACCCAACTCTAGATAACTCTCTGGCACAGCTAACTCTAGATAACTCTCTGACACAGCCATCTAGAAACTCATATTTAATCAGACCACAGCCGGTCACGTGACCTCGCATTCCAGTATTGTTGTATATAGACGAATTCAACGAATTCATTTTAAAATCAACACAAAATGCCAAATCAAAGTTATATTATGCAACAATTTAAGTTTAACAATAAGGAATATTAATATTACGAATATTTTTCACCAATAAATAACCATAGACCCACAGAATTGAGTGGCACAACGAAACGGTCGCACACTTTATGAGGACTGGGGGCTTTTGAGACAACGACATCGAGCATGACTATGGAGATCACCGCTACCTCCAGGGCTCTGTCATGGGTGGCTGAGCAACAGGTTACCATACGATCATCATATCAGACTCGATGAATATGCTTCAACTGATTGAATCTGGAAGTATGCGTGTGGAATGGGTGGACATCATTCGGAGATCACATCTCAAGAAAATGACTTGGCTGTACACACCTGGACATGCTGGAGTGCAGGGTAACGAGAGTGCTGACTCTCTTGCAAACAGTGCCCGACTCAAGTGGGCAGAAGCATGGACAGAGCCGATATCATCAATGCGGTACGCTCTCAATTGTGTGACATGGGCAGGTCTCAGACACTGGAACGAGTTCGAGAATTAGGCGTTAAGTTTGGACATGCCAGACAGTATCGTCTTCGTGGTAGAGAGAGAAGATATAGTAATAAACTTCTCATGGGTACTGTGAGCAAATGGACTTTGGGATGGCTGCTGCAACGGAGGACAGAGCACGAATGGGAATGCCCAATGTGCCATGACGTCGATCGCATAACATAACATAACAGAATTGAGTAAAATTACAAAAAAGAGCTAGCTGTGTCCTATCAAACATATATAAATACCAGCCCCCAACTGAAACTAGGTCACGGGTTTTCCCGTCAGTTATGCGGCCCAGTATTTAGAGTTGACTGTGCTCCATGTGTGTCTGTTAAATGAGACGACTGTATTTCTATGTTTTCTGATAAAACTGACACTAGTTCTGTGTTGTGTATAGAATTGGGTCTAAGACTATTGAATATAAACATTCTTTCCAAAACTATTAATTTATTACAGCAAGATCCAATACTGATTGAGGGAAGGGACATAGAAGATGTGGATGAATTTGTCTACCTTGGAAGTAAGATCAGCAGATCAGGAGGTACAGACGAGGACATTAATGCTAGGATTAGGAAGGCCCGACAGGCCTTTGCGATCCTGCACATGGTGTGGAAGTCCACTGCCATCTCCACGAAAACAAAGCTCAGGATTTTCAGTTCAAATGTGAAGTCGGTGTTGCTGTATGGCTCGGAAACTTGGCGAGTCACTAGGCAAATACAAATAAGATCCAGACCTTTGTCAACGGATGTTTGCGGCGGATTCTCAGATTGAGATGGTATGATAGAGTTACAAACACGGATCTGTGGATAAGAACAGGGCAAGAACCTATGATGACACAGGTCAAGAGGAGAAGATGGCGATGGATAGACCATACCTTGCGGAAGACACAGTCGAGTGTCACTAGACAGGTGCTCGAGTGGAACCCGCAGGGAAATGAAAAGAGGACGCCCTAAGCAGACTTGGAGACGAGGTCTTACTGAGGAGCTGAAGAGTGCTCAATTGACCTGGGAGACCATAAAAGAACAGCCAGAGACCGAGAAGAGTGGCGAACAACTGTTGAGGCCCTATGCTCCATGAGGAGCGGAGAGGATAAATGATGATGATGATGATTCTTTCCAAAACTATTAATTTATTCCTGTATGCCATAATGTATACTTAGATTTTGCAAATCAAATCAACATGTACATTCTTTAAACAATAAAATATAAATGTAAATTTTCCAAATATGCATTTTTTTGTTGCCAGTTTGCAATGGAGTTCTGGGATCCTGGCGAATGGTTTACCATTATCATTGTTTTGGTCATGACAGTTAAATCAGCAGTGTTGTACTTTCGTAAGGACCTAGGAATATGTAACAGCACTACAGATCTCTCTGGAAAAACAGCAATAGTTACTGGAGCAAATTGTGGTACGCTACACATGTCTACACATTCAGAGTTTCAAAATACTACACATGTATCATATCTTTTTACTAAAACATCGTCTTACTTTCTACTTTCCTCTTCGAACGATCTATATCAGCGTTTCCCAAAGTGGGCGGTACCGCCCCAGTGGGCGCTGAAGAATTCTAGGGGGAAAAAGGGGGGCGTAGTGGGTTCAGAAGAATTTGGGGGTGTTCAGGTGATTAAGGGTCGGTGGTTCCTACAAGAATAAATTAATAATAAATATTTTAAAATAAATTATTATCGTGATTTTGCGATTGGATCATCATTTAAAATTTGAATTCTGCAGTTTAATTCATTTTATGTCTTAAACGATCTATTTTTCATCAATTTTCTATTTCATGCAAATAATCATTTGAAAATTGATCATGCATGACAGAAACTCGCATATATTAATTTTCTATGTCAAAGATAAATTAGAGCATGTATATATGGGGGAAGCGTTGGCAAACTGTTATAATGGGGAGGGCGTTACAAAGTTTATGTTGTGCAAAGTGAGCGGTGGGCCGAAAAAGTTTGGGAATCTGTGTTCTAAATCGAACACTTGTTATACCACTCTTTGCGATTTGTATGTGATCTAAGCCTAAGAGCGATTGTACATTGTGCCAGTTATGCACCAGCACACCCAATTTCTGCTACGCTTTTTATTTACTAGGGTAGCTTCCCTAGGCCCCTACTTTACTTAGTTGCCTCTTATGACATGCCTTGTAGGTCGCAGTGTTACTCCCGTAGCAATACACTGGTGTACTTTCTATCAAGAACTTGTCATACGTCGTATATCTCACCACTTTTATTTTCTAAAAAATAATTATACAAATATATAAAACAATGAGTTTTATTGAGGCAAAGCCATTAGAACAGACAAATAAAAATTAAAGTTATAGACCAATATGTCTTGATTTGGGTTAACAAGATTTACACAGTTTTAAACATCTAAAATATTTTTTAACATGGTAAATTGAGATTTTTTTTTAATTGCCAAGAATCTTCAGAATGTAAACATGCTCAAAGTCTGAACAAAAATGTGAGAATATGTTCCAGTACTTAAAATTAGCATGCACAAAATCATGTGGTAAGCAGAGACTGCAAGGTTAAAAATAAGCTAACCAAGTGAGGAAAGGAGAATAGTTTCATCACCTGTAACATTATCTAAATGCATGTCCAGGAACTGATTTTTAGGATTGGGGACAGACAATACTGTGTCAATCATGGTGTAAAAGCACCATTTATTTTTTCATTCTGAAGAATTTCTTTTGGAACATTATCTTGCAGTTTATATCATGACTGTGATATCCACATCTTTCAACTTGTCCGTCCATTTTAATACTAAATATTTAGGTCAGATTCTGTCTATACTTTCTTTTTTACCTGCTACTTAGCAGATTACAGGAGAAAAATGTCTATCCAGAAAACACATTTTAAACTTGGTCAGATCTAACTCCCTGACTTCTGTCATCTTATTCCTTGCATCTTAGGTCCCAATATAATACAACCAACGAGGGCTGTGTAACCGATATAAGAACATGTTGGCTGTTTTTTGAAGCAAAGAACATGCTTATTTTCTTTGTTGCCAGATGCCATGGACAGAGAGGAGAACAAATGAATCTATCCAGAAGGAAATCAAAATTTTTTTTTAACTGGCTGATGCTACAAATAAGAATGAGAAAATTGAAGTATTTTGGACATATAAAAAGACACAAATGGTTGGGGAAGACCATTTATGGAAGGAGCATCCCGGCAAAGAGGAGAAGAGGACATCTGGCCTTTGAGAGAGAGAAATTCCAAACAACTGTTAGGAGGAAAAATCTGTTCAGGACATGATATTTGATGATGATGAATCGGCTACTATCCTAGGCTCATAATAACTCCTTGTTTCCAGGTCTCTCATGTTGTTGTTCTTATCTTTATAGTTTCCAGGATATTGGCGTTCTAACCAACTTATGACAACTCACTTTACAGATGTCCAGGCATGTAAGAACAATGATGGATGCAGCTTTTCTAAAGGGTGCTACTTTATTATCTGTGTGTTTAAATAATGGTCTTGACAAGTTTGTAAGCTGCATTAAATAGAATGATGGTGCTTTTTCTTCTTTTGTCATCACACTGTTACCGGGTTGTTGCCCAGTGTCGTGGTTTTCTGTAGAATAAGATAGCATTAGCATTAGCATAGTGCTAGCATTATAGAATAAGATAGAATAAGATAGAATAAGATAGAATAAGATAGCATTAGCATTAGCATAGCGATAGCATTATAGAATAAGATAGAATAAGATAGCATTAGCATTAGCGATAGCATTAAATAGAATGATGGTGCTTTTTCTTCTTTTGTCATCACACTGCTACCGGGTTGTTGCCCAGTGTCGTGGTTTTCTGTTTTTGTCTTGCGCCGTTCTGGTGGCTTGTGTGATTGTTATTTTTGCTCTCTCACAGGATTCTGCTACGCCATCTAACCATCTTTTCCGTGGTCTTCCTCTCGCCTTCTTTCCCGATGTTCTGTTGTAGAAGACTCTGTATACTGTGGAGTTTGGATGCATTCTTATTAAGTGGCCAAACCACTTCATTCTTTGTTTCTCAATGTAATTCAAGCAAGGTTCTGTGCCAACTTTCTTTCTTATGCTGATGTTGGTGACTCTGTCTTTTCTGGTGTTGTTGGTAGCTTTGCACCAACGCAATTCACATGTAGTTATTTTTGTGACTGCGCTTTGCTCATTGTCCATGTTTGACTCTGGTAACACAAAGTAGGTATAAAAAGGCTGTTGATCATCTGTTGCTTAGCTGCCTGTGAAATTTTGTGGGTGCCTTAACAATGGGGCTAGCTGGTAGGTTACACAGCATTTGCTTTTTGCACTCTAGCCTATATCTCTCTATCTAGTCTTCCATCTTCTGTGAATATGCTTCCTAAGTATTTGAAGCAACATCCTATAAGTGTGTTTAAATAATAGTCTTGACAAGTTTGTAAGCTACATTGAATAAAATGGTAGTGAAACATCCTATAAGTGTGATTAAATAATGGTCATTGCAAGTTTATTTATTGTTACACATAATGAAATGAAAATCGTGGCATATCCTTTACAGGACATAGCCATCAACCACAGTAAATGAGTCGCTGATTTTCTAGACACCACTTATACGTTCAGTAGTTGTCATTGCTTTCTGCACAGTGAGGTCTTTTTTACCTTTTGTAAATATCCCACGGAAACGAATTTGCTTCTAAACCTGCCCACCACAGAGATTGAACCAGGTATGCTTGGGTTGTGATCGAGTTCAGTACCGCTTAATCTACAGACACACATAATAAAATAATTTTTTTTTTTAAATACACAACCTTACACTTAAACCAGAGTTCTCTACTAATTTCTCTGAGGACACACACAATCTCTATTTTTATTTTATTAACTAAGAACATGCAACATTGATCTTTAATACTAGACCAGTGTATTGTCACTTTTCGTTTGGTCATTGCAATATGTATTCTTATTCCTCTCAGCTTCTTGGGGAGCATAGCACTCAGTTTGTTTTCTACTGTTCCCAGTCTAGTCATTTCATATATGGCTTCTCAGGATATTCTGACATCCTTCAGTTCCTCAAGAAGATTCAGTCTTCAATTCTGTTAATGGCATCCCCTTTTTTGTCCCTCTGCAGGTCTACTCAACAGAATAATTAGTGACACTCACGTGTCTTACACAGGGTATTCAGGACCACTGCCATTTCCTTTTTCTGAACTGTGTGTTCATGGGCTTCTGTAAAGTTTATAAACACAGATCTGTGTTTACAACACTGTAATACCATCTCAGTCTGAGAATCCGACAAAGACATTTGTTGATAAATGTCTGGATCTTATTTGTATTAAACTTGGTGGCTCGCCATGTTTACGAGCAATACAGCAAGACAGACTTCATATTTGAGTTGAAAATCTTAAGCTATATTTTAACTGAGATGGTAGTTTATTTCCACACTTCTGACAGCAAAGACCAGTTGTGCTTTCCTAATCCTGTCATTAATGTCCTCATCTGTACTTCTTTATTGGTTAATCTTACTGCAAAGGTAGACAAACTCCTATAGCTCTTCCTTCAATCAATTCCAGGTCTTTTTGTATGTTGTTGTTTTACATGTTTTGCATTAAACATGTACTTTTGGTATGTTGATGTTTTACATGTTGTGCATTAAACATGTACTTTTTGTATGTTGATGTTTTACATGTTGTGCATTAAACATGTACTTTTTGTATGTTGATGTTTTACATGTTGTGCATTAAACATGTACTTTTTGTATGTTGATGTTTTACATGTTTTGCATTAAACATGTATTTTTTGTATGTTGATGTTTTACATGTTTTGCATTAAACATGTACTTTTTGTATGTTGATGTTTTACATGTTTTGCATTAAACATGTACTTTTGGTCTTTTCTTAGCTGATTTTAAGACAGACCCACTGCACATTAATGGTATTCTTTCAAGTTATTGTTAATTTTTGAACAAAATAATATCATATTTCAGGAATTGGTTTTTACACTGCTTTGGACTTTGCACAAAAAAATGCTCGAGTTATTATTGCCTGCCGGGATGAGAAAAAAGCAGAGCAGGCAAGAAGTGAAATAATTGCTAAATCTGGTAACGCAAATGTTACTGTTGGAATCATTGATCTGCGCTACATGCATTCAGTAAGGGCATTTGCGAAAGAAGTCATTGAGAAAGAGTCACGGCTGGACATTCTTGTCAACAATGCTGGCATTGTCTGTAAGTTGAAAAATAGAATTTTTTTCAAAATGTAGTTTGAAAATTTAAATGTTTATTTTATAATTGCAGTACTATCATTGCATAGCGTAAGTCCATGTTTTGAAAAGTATCAAATTAATGAATGTAACATTTTTAGATATCATAAATTCAAGTCTGAAGTCTTAAGAGTTAATTAACAGTCCAAACACACAGGAGTTTGTTGCAGTGAAAGAGTCTTATATTTTGCTTTGAAAATATCTACAGGAAATTATATAAAAATAAGTGAACATAATAAAATCCCTCAATGACCAACTGTTTGATAACAAGGTGAAGAAGAAATCCTAAGACAGCAGGAATTTGGAATAAAACATGGTGTAGTACAGTGGTTGCATATCCCTGGTGCCATGCAGCCATGGACCTCACAGAAACATACCACTTTATTGAAGTGTCCTTGACCTAGAAAGTAAAGAAAATGAGGAGTTTGGTGCATTGCAACCAAAAATCAGATACATAACAAATTACCAAACACAGAATTTGAACCACATACCATAGTTTCCATTCTTTTTTTTCTGGAAGTCCCTAATACGTGTTCCCTCTCTATTTATTGATCCTATTCATTAGCTCTGGTGCTTCCGCTTGGCTTCTTCCAAACCCTCATTTTCTTCTCACTGAAAATAATAGGAAGACTGAAAATAATGTATTACAAAACACTATAGGTTTTTTTAATGAGTTAACATTTAAGCGAATGAATAATTAACAAAAATATGTTGAAATGCAGGTTCACAAATGCACACAGATACACAAAGTCAACGGTTAAAACAAAAGGTGTTTGTCAATGCAAAACAAACAAATACAGGAATAAAAGAGAAAATGCTAGGCTACTGCGTTTTTGGTCATTAGGTATAAATATAAATAGTTTCAAGTTATCATCAAATGTTATAATATTTGGATATGTAACTTGTACTTCTGCTGTCCATTATACATTATTTATATACTCACGGTAATGCAGAGGGCTAGAGGAGTAAACCTTGACCAAAAATCCGGAGGAGGGACCTAAGGCAGTTGATGGTTAAGTGTGTATTCCTTGCCATCTTCTGGCATCTCCTGCAAACCCTGCTGGATTCCAAACGTATAGACTTTGTCTTTCCTTTGGAAAAACAGTAGGGTAGAGAGGGGTTTGTGCAAAATGGGCAAGGCACATTCTCCATATAAGCTGCCCAGGTTAGGCACAAAGAGAGACAACACTTCATCTTTTCTTTCGGCTCGAGCACAACACAGAAGAGACTTATGTACGAGCTGAACAACAAGAAGAAAAGCGAAAACTCAGAAGTTGTCACAGTAAAACACTTGCCTATTGACCGTCTGTAAAGATGAAAAGGGCCATATACTGACTACCTATACTGTACAGACTAACTTTACTTCACTTTTTTCTGTATATTTGTTCCTATCAGGACAAAGACCTGTTGGCTGATCTACTTTCTATATCTGTGCTCATTTGTAAACTACATTTTAACCCTATTTATTACAGTTCTTTATTGTTTTTTTCTTATTTTAGAGATTAAAGCTTCTTTAAGCTGAGGCATGTCCCTTTCAACCAAAGGATTAACCATTTATTGGTTATGTCAGAGTGTGCAGGCCATCAAACATAAAAAAATAAGAATTAACTCCTTTCAGAAAATCAAAGCTATATTTGGTTCTACTCAGAAGTGCCACAATGAATGGACCCAGTACGTTTGAATGTGTAAACTAGTCATTTTACACTATTTTTATATATTTCGAATTGTCGACCATGTGTTGCCAGGGCTCTCAAGGGGAGTAAAGAATAGTAACACTGCAACCATAAGAGGCGACTGAGGTAGGGGTCTAAGGAAGCTACCCTAACTGGCACAATGTACAATCACTCTTAGGCTTGGATCACTTATAAATCACAAAGAATAGTTAACAAGTGATTGATATGGAGCATTCATAGAAGAATAAATATTTAGAATGAGAGTTGCTCAGAGTTTGTTTAAGAGTGTTTATTGTGTCATTTGGTGCTTTATGAAAGCTCCCACCATTTAGTTGTGGTCAGGTGGGTACTTCACTTTGAGCTTAACCAAAAGGTTTTATTATCATTCACCTATTGATATACAGTTTTACCGCAATCTTTTTCACATAAAATACCTTTTCAAAATTATTGTATCTGATGCCTTGTTGTCTTATTTGATATCTCTTGTTTTAACATCTAATGATTAATTTTTAACATCAGAATTAGTTAGAATGTTAGTTATGTTTGTCAAATTTAATGTATTCACATTCTGCCATTCTTATCATATTTATAGTGAACAAAATGTTTTGATTTTTTTGGTCTTTAGCTGCAGGCAAACCAAGGAAGTAACAAAGAAGGATTTGAGACACTGTTTGCGACAAATTATTTTGGACCATTTCTTTTAACAAATTTGCTGCTAGGTAAATGTGATTTCTTCATGAGCTATTGTTGTTGTTGTGGAATTAGAACTGTTGAGCTGGTTATATGCAGCCAATATTAAGTTCTACTTGGATTCATATAAATCTAGGATTTTGTAACTTTTCTGACATTCCTTAGCATGTTGGTATGAAGTCATGACAATCAGGCTCTTTATTGGGTATTTAATTCCAACTCTTTGTATCATCCAAAAAAATTCAACTGTTTCCCAAGTCAGGTGGGGGGTGAAGAAGGAATATTGTCCATTTTCTCCCAACCATGAGGGCTCTTTAAATATGAAAATGAAAATCGTGGCATATCCTAAAGGACGTAGCCATCAACCACAGTAAACGAGTCATTGATTTTCTAGGCACCACTTATACATTCAGTAGTTTGCCATTGCTTTCTGAATGGTGAGGTCTATTTTTACCTTTAAATATGCAGACGTAATAATAATGCTTTAGACACCGAAAATAACCATGTGCATTGCACTATCTCTGAAAGATCACCAATAACACAGACAAAAACAAATAACAAGACACTAATATCAGTATTAGAGAAAAGGTTTTTGACAAGACCCTGCTTAAATTACATCTAAAACAAAATGAACTGGTTTAGCAACAACGATAAAGTCTTCTACAGCAGAAGATTGGACATGAGGAAGACCAAGAACAAGATGTATAGATAATGAGCTATAAGCAGAAATGCCATAAGATACAGAAATCCATCATACAAGTCACCTGAGAAGTAGAAGACAAATACAGAAGACCACAATACTGACTACAACTTAGTAGCAGTGTGACAATAAAAGATGAAGAAATAGAACACATTCTTTGGTTCTGGACTTTCCCAAGGAATCATTTCCTGAATATAGCCCCCTTAACATCCTCTACCTGTCGTAAATCCATTTTGAGATCCTTCTGTGCACAGTCTACTAAATGTATATAGAAGCCAAGATTGTGCCTGAAGCTAAGCCCCCTACACCCCTACCAGCAATGGACAGAAACTTTTCCTTGCCAGTTGTCTTTCTTTGGCAGCTTAAATATTTAATTTTATTTCTTTACATTTTTTATATTTTCTTCATCACAGTCAGTCAATTTGAATTTGTTAAAGGAAGCAATGATCAACCTCAGGCTGTCAAGATCTCCATAGAACATAACTTCATACACTGGAAACGTTTTCAGAATTGATTTTATAACTTGTATATCTACGAATAATAAAAATATTCTTGAGGATGATATGTTTGTGTGATATATTTTTGATATAAATATTCCACAGATCTGATGAAAAAGTCAAGACCAAGCCGCATTGTTAATGTGTCTTCTGTTATGAACAAGTTTGGTACAATTGATTTGAACAACTTACAAGGCGAGAAGTCATTCTTTTACTTCTCTCGATATGTTGGCAGCAAGTTGGCAATCATTCTTTTTACTCGAGAACTGGCTAGGAGGTTAGAAGGAACAGGTAACTAATTGTGTACATCACATGATACACTCTGGAAAAACTGTAAAGTAACTTTAAATTATTTATTTATTCCCTTATAGAACTTTGCTCCTATGATGCTCTCTTTAGTAAACCTCTCATTCATATGCAAAGTGGTCCACACATGATGCATCCACTGCAACTCGCCTATCACATCTTGCACACATCTTCTCCTTGAGCTCCACCTCATTCTCTTTCTTTGTATATATCCATACATGATTATCTTCTCCACACCTTCATGATGCTTTATATCACCAAATAATACTTCACTATTTGTTGTCATATTTTCTTTATATATATATATATATATATATATATATATATATATATATACATATATATATAAATATATATATATATATTTAACCATCTACAATGTTTAATTTTTGTATTACGGATCTGTAGTTTCCTTTTGGTTGTTATGATACTTGTGTGATTCTACTATAGCATTTGTGTTCAAAGGCATAGATGTGCTTCACAACTGACTTGCTAATTTTCTTTTTTTCTCACTGACATCTGTTGCAAAATGAAAAATGCATGCCCTTAAAAATGTAATGCTAATTTTGATTAATTTAAGTGGCATCCCAAATTAGCCAAATTGTCATCTGCACATCTACAGAAAAATATAGGAAGACAAAATAACATTTAATTTAACAAAGCTATGGTGTACTGCACCATTAGGAATTTTCATTTTTGTATTCATCTCTCCAGTACTGTCCCTTCATCACACTTTTGACCTTCTTGTAGATATAGATCCCTAACTTTTGGTCCCTCATGCTTGTTGAGACAATCATTCATCTTACATTCTGGGACTGTTCCATTCTGGTCTGTAGATATTGAACTTCTAGACCATGATGTATTGTTTGTTCGAACTTTATCTTCTCTTGTTACTTAAATAACCTTCCCCAAATATCTCATTTCCGTAGTTCGATTCCCTTGTTTACAGAGCTTAAATGGGCACCAAGACTTTCTTAGACCGAAGAAAATTTTCAATCATCGAAAGTGATGAAGTATATGCTTTTCTGCAATTTTTCAGATAATGTAAGGGACTCAGTATCTATTGGGATGCTCTGAGTGCAGAAATAAAATTCTTATCAACTTTCCAGGAATTTTTTCTGTGCTCAAGTAACATGAGGGTAGGACACATGAATATCTTCCATTATGATGTTCTGTGATGGTCAAGGTCAAGGAAAACACTGACCAAAATCTTCCTCAACCTGCTATGGGATATTTTAACAACAGACGTCTTTCTATAGCAACAGGAATCAACATGATTACCATCATGGTGAAGCCTTCTGAAGACCTATGCTTGTCTACAGGGAGGAATCTTATGAAGATTGTTCGCTCTTATCAACCAAATTAACCACTATTTGAAATATTTGTGGTTTGCACCGAGAACGTGAGTACATTCCGCACCAGTTAGTCCTGTACAGCATAAAGGACAACACATCTAAATTTCAACCAAAAGTAATACTTAGATTTGCCTGACCTGACAATCGCAGACACCTGTTTGTTCTGACAATGAATGTCATTCAATCTTTATTGATTACTGACTTCTCAGTCACTCAATGCAGCTTATATATGATTTAAGTCAAACAGCATGTGTATACTCTGCCACTTTCCCTGACACAGTGAAGTCGGTCCAGAAAAGAACCATTTTCAACTGTTTTGGAACATATATAGTCTTTCCCTACCCCCTTCAAAAATTTTGAATTTTGACTCTCCATTTTCCTTTCAAGAAAGAAGAAACATTGGATCCACGACATAAGTTTATTTTAGCCGTATTGACAGGACTAGTTCGTAGGCTGTATTGTCCCACATTTGTTTTTTGCTTTTAATGTAGCATTACAGTAACTTCAGTAATTAAAAGAGTTTTGCCAGGACTGGGTAGTTCTGGTAAGACCAACAATCTTGACTCTGGGTGCTGACAATTGTTTGCTATGATTTTTTTTGCAAACAAATCTCATACTATTTGTAGCTCCTCTTGTTCCACCTCCTGGGAAGTAGAGTAGGGTCTTGGTCAGTGCCAGCTCACTAACCCTGGCATAGCCATATCCCCTTATTTTCTTGTGCCTGTGACCCCTTATTTGCCTGGCACAGAGAATAAGAGTGCATAGCTTGTACTTATAGCGAAACATATAAAAACAAAGTACTTTGGTTTTACAAATAAAATAACAAAAGACAGCAGCATTTCGAACATAAGACCTATATAAAGGAAAGGATACACCAGAAGTTAAGAAATTCACTTCTTATATGGCACACAACATATAGAATCAGACAATAAATCCCTAAGGACCTTCCTCATGAGATACTGACACAGAAATATTTTCATTTTTGCCTAACAAAATCAAATTGTATATTTTATACCAGACTTTGTATTTCTAGGTGTGACTGCAAGTACTTCACCCAGGCATTGTGTTCACTATGTTGTTTAAAAGTTTGCCCTTTCTATTGCGCTATGCTACTGAGTTTTTCATCAAGATCCTTTTTAAGGTAAGTTTGAGCTTTCACTTTGAAAGACAAACTATCTATGTTACTTGTGAGTGTGTTTGACTTTGGGACTTCAGTATAGCTAAATAACAGTGAGCTAAATCTGCATACTAGCATACAATATTCAATTTTAAGTACAGTCAGTTCCCTAGTCATCCATTGCTGAAAATGGGTTTGCTGGAGAACTTGAAATAATCTAATAAGCTACTGCTTAAGTTCTCTGCTGCTGACACTTTTGGTTGCTGTAGGGACTGGGCACCTATGAAGGTGTCCTGAGGGCACTTATAAGGATCATATATCACAAGTGCACCCGTGAGGTTATTGGACAGTCTTTCTTTATCAACCCTAGACCTATGCTGGCTGCAGCCTTGTGCTTCTGATAAGTTCAACAAAATCAAACAGGTAATATGGAGGAGAGGTCAAATAACCATACCTTCATCCAGGTTAATGAGGATTGGATTAGGGCTATCAAATATTTTTCTAAATATTGCAACTGAAATTAGTCTAAATCTAGTAATACCTTTATATCTAAGACTTATAATACTGTTTGATTCTAGAAGTACTTTTACATCTAAGACTTATAATGCTGTTTGATTCTAGAAGTACTTTTACATCTAAGACTTATAATGCTGTTTGATTCTAGAAGTATCTTTACATCTAAGACTTATAATGCTGTTTGATTCTAGAAGTATTTTACATCTAAGACTTATAATGCTGTTTGATTCTAAAGTATCTTACATCTAAGACTTATAATGCTGTTTGATTCTAGAAGTATCTTTACATCTAAGACTTATAATACTGTTTGATTCTAGAAGTATCTTTACATCTAAGACTTATAATCTGTTTGATTCAGAGTACTTTACATCTAAGACTTATAATCTGTTTGATTCTAGAGTATCTTTACATCTAAGACTTATAATTCTGTTTGATTCTAGAAGTATCTTTACATCTAAGACTTATAATACTGTTTGATTCTAGAAGTATCTTTACATCTAAGACTTATAATGCTGTTTGATTCTAGAAGTATCTTTACATCTAAGACTTATAATTCTGTTTGATTCTAGAAGTATCTTTACATCTAAGACTTATAATACTGTTTTAAGTACATTTAACGTGATAAGTATTTTACATCTAGACTTATAATCTGTTTGATTCTAGAAGTATCTTTACATCTAAGACTTATAATGCTGTTTGATTCTAAAGTATCTTTACATCTAAGACTTATAATCTGTTGATTCTAGAAGATTTACATCTAAGACTTATAATCTGTTTGATCTAGAAGTACTTTACATCTAAGACTTATAATCTGTTTGATTCTAGAAGTATCTTTCATCTAACTATAATCTGTGTTCGATTTTACTAGATAATCATTTACATACTATAGACTTATAATCTGTTTGATTCTAGAAGTACTTTCATCTAAGACTTATAATCTTTGATTCTAGAGTATCTTTATCTAAGACTTATAATACTGTTTGATTCTAGAAGTATCTTTACATCTAAGACTTATAATACTGTTTGATTCTAAAGTATCTTTACATCTAAGACTTATAATCTGTTTGATTCTAGAAGTACTTTACATCTAAGACTTATAATCTGTTTGATTCTAGAAGTATCTTTACATCTAAGACTATAATGCTGTTTGATCTAGAAGTATCTTTATCTAAGACTTATAATCTGTTTGATTCTAGAAGTACTTTACATCTAAGACTTATAATCTGTTTGATTCTGAAGTATCTTTACATCTAAGACTTATAATTCTGTTTGATTCTAGAAGTATCTTTACATCTAAGACTTATAATACTGTTTGATTCTAGAAGTATCTTTACATCTAAGACTTATAATGCTGTTTGATTCTAGAAGTATCTTTACATCTAAGACTTACAATACTGTTTGATTCTAGAAGTACTTTTACATCTAAGACTTATAATGCTGTTTGATTCTAGAAGTATCTTTACATCTAAGACTTATAATGCTGTTTGATTCTAGAAGTATCTTTACATCTAAGACTTACAATACTGTTTGATTCTAGAAGTACTTTTACATCTAAGACTTATAATGCTGTTTGATTCTAGAAGTACTTTTACATCTAAGACTTATAATACTATTTGATTCTAGAAGTACTTTTACATCTAAGACTTATAATACTGTTTGATTCTAGAAGTACTTTTACATCTAAGACTTATAATGCTGTTTGATTCTAGAAGTATCTTTACATCTAAGACTTATAATACTATTTGATTCTAGAAGTATCTTTACATCTAAGACTTATAATGCTATTTTATTCTAGAAGTACTTTTACATCTAAGACTTATAATGCTGTTTGATTCTAGAAGTACTTTTACATCTAAGACTTATAATACTGTTTGATTCTAGAAGTACTTTTACATCTAAGACTTATAATGCTGTTTGATTCTAGAAGTATCTTTACATCTAAGACTTATAATACTGTTTGATTCTAGAAGTATCTTTACATCTAAGACTTATAATGCTATTTGATGAAGCTAAGTCAGGTTAGCAAAAAACTATTCTGTTGATGAAAATCAAAACAAGAATTAGCTGTACAGAAGTCTCTTACATCATGGGCAACACTAAAGACGATGGTCCTAAAATATAAATAGTCAAAGAGTGAGGTTAAAGTCTTATATTTTACTGTAAAAAAGGTTTAGTAGTTACAGCAGCACAGTATATGTATGTAAAATCCGCCATGCTCTATTACTCTGAGACACGACACATGATCAACTGCAGAAGTTCACCAAAAGATATCTACATTGTTTACTTCGTATGGGATGACCAGAAGTGATAATAAAAACAAGACTTGTGCAAAAGAACAAGACAGAAACCAATACTGTAGAAGGTTAAAAGAGAAAGCGGGAAGGATTTGAACATGTAAAAACTGCAAACAGAACCAGTAATGAACTTGACTAGAACCCATGATGGAAGAGAGTGCAGACAACACAGCGGAATCACAATTATACTGTCAAGGGGAAACAAGCATACATTGTTCACATTAATAAAATTATAGAGTAAATATTTCGTTTGCTGTGTGTAATTTTAGATTACTTTACTTTAGACTGCGGAAGAAGGAGCTCAGACAAGCATCTACTTGGCTGTATCAGACGAGGTCAAGGGTATTAGTGGCAAGTACTTTGTAGACTGTCAAATGCAAGAAATGAAAGTAAACCCTGTGTCACGGGATATGGAACTTGCAGAAAAATTGTGGCAGGTATCCGAGAATCTCACAGGGTTAACACTTGATGGCAAGACAACAGCTGAATAGTACGGTCATCCTATAGGCTGATCTGTGTGTTCAAAATAACAAGGCCATACTTTAAAAATGTGTCATTTACAAACATTTTTTTTAATGTATATATATTAAAATCAGCTTTGAACACATTTATTCAAAATGTATTTATTTTTTACTATTGTTCAGAAAAATTGTTTTAACATTTTTTTTAGTTTAGCTTATGAAATCAAGAAATTTTCAGTTACAACAAGGAAATCTTGTCAGGAAGACATTTTGCTATATTTCATTAATTGGGTCTAAATTTGTACATACTGGACACCATAGATACATTAGTTCGACTCATTTCATACTAACTGCAGCAGGATTTGCCAGAATTATCTATTAAAATAACCCAACTGCTGCACACTCCACTAAGCATTGTTTCATGTAAAATTAGTGCTAAATTTACATCAATGTATTCTGATCCAATTTCTGTTTTTTTCTACAGCAATATATTATATTATATATATTATATATTTCTACATCATGGTCCAATCTGGAGTTTGGTAAAATATATTAACTTGATGTCCTCTTCTTCTTCTTCGAATACTCTATATCGACCACTTGTTAACTACTCTGTGTGATCTGTATGTGATCTGAGTCTAAGAGTGATTGTACATTATGCCAGTTATATGCCTACAAGTAGGCCAGCACATCCGATTTCTGCAACGCATTTTATTTACTAGGGTAGCTTCCCTAGATCCCTACCTCAGTCACCTATTACAACATGCCTTGTAGGTCGCAGTGGTACTGTTCCTTGCTTCCCTTGCGGGCCCCGGTATCACACAGGCGAATGAACTCTGACAGGACAGCTAGACGATCTAAATGTCACTGATCATATAATCCTCGTGTTCCATAACCAGATGCAAGATAAAATAAACACACTTGATTGGAGGTGACAACAGCAACTAAGACTAAATACTCATATACCCAAAACAAATAGGATGAGAATTAACTAAGCAAACAACAACCTAATCTCCCTGGATAAATTTCCACTTGCAGAAGTAGAATCATACACATACTTGGGCAACAATGTAGACAAAGATGAAGGAACAGATAGAGATGCCAAAATAAAGTTGAAGCAGACAAGATAATCTTCATCACAGTAGGAAATTTGTGGGTCTAAAGAAATCATATCTAGTGGAAAGTTCTGCTGTATGGGTCAGAAACAAGGAGAACAACTAAAACAATAGCTAATAAATTTCGAACATTCATCAACTTATGTTTGTACAGAATAGAGAACTGGAATGGTACGTTGAGGTCTCAAATGAGGAGCTTTTGAAGAGAATGAGACAGATCCAAGTGAACCAAGGGGTGAAGAATTTATTCTGGCATTGAATAGGACATACCTTGAGAAAACCCTCATTGGGATTACAAGAAAATCCTTTCCTAGAACCCTCAAGGAAAAGCAAAGTAGTAGGCTTAAAAATACACAAAGAGATTTGTGGCACATATTTAAGATGTACAAAAGACATGAAAGGAGCAACAAGAAATAGCTACAAATATGAAGGCTTAGCTTGTTGGTTGAGGGTCTTTGCCTCAACTGGAGTTTAAAAAGTCACATGATACTGTTACATATATATTAGTTTTATGAAAACATGCTATCACCAGTTGTTACTTTGTGGAGTATAGATCTGTGGATTATTTACCTTAATCATTCATCTGTTCAGTTATACTTTTTCTTGACATAAATGTTTGTTTTGTTTTTAGTCTATCCAACTTTATACACTGTGTTTTAGCAGTTTAACAATAGAAATTTCTCATTATGAAATCTTCAACACCATTGATCAATATTAATTTGCTGTATGCATTTTGCATATGCCAGTTTTTTGTATGACTTTATTTGCTAAAGGTTGTGTATCAGCAATAACATATTAATTATTCTTTATTTATAAACAGTTGCTGCTGTTGTATTATTTATATCTTTTGTTGTTAAATGACTGACAAATATATAATACTTATCACAATGTGAGCGAAAACTGTAAATAAGAACTTTCAGAAAGGTATTCATATTTAATACATGGAATCAAACATGTAAATGGCTCATCATTTAAATCAAGAACAGGATAGGAACCCATGATGACCCAGGTTAAGAAGAGAAAATGGCGATGGGTTGGGCATACCCTGAGGAAGACACAGTCAAGTGTCACTAGACAAGCACTTGAGTGGAACCCACAAGGAAAATGGAAAATAGGACTTCCAAGACATGAGGCGAAGTTTTCTTGAGGAACTGAACAGTGCACAACTATCCCAGGAGACCATAAAGAAAACAGCTAGAGACCGGGAAAAGTTGCAAACAACTGTTGAGGTCCAATGCTTCACGAAGAGGGGAGAGGATAAGAGAGATGCAAATCAAGAATGGACCACTTTTTTTTAAGTCTGAGGACCAGATGCAGAATTATGTAGCTAGTCAGGAAAGGTTGCTAAAAATAAATTGAGCTAAATATGACAACCACATTTCATCATAATGTATAATTTTGTGGTGATCTGAAAGCTTAATTATACCAAATATTAACACATTATCATGTTAGAGCCGATATCATCAATGCGGTACGCTCTCAATTGTGTGACATGTGCGGGTCTCAGACACTGGAACGAGTTCGAGAATTAGGTGTTAAGTTTGGACATGCCAGACAGTGTCGTCTTCGTGGTAGAGAGAGAAGATATAGTAATCAACTTCTCATGGGTACTGTGAGCAAATGGACTTTGGGATGGCTGCTGCAACGGAGGACAGAGCACGAATGGAATGCCCAATGTGCCATGACGTCGATCGCATAACATAACATAACATAACATTATCATGTTAATGAAATGATAATCTGTTATGACAAACTTAAATTATAAATATTTATCTTCATAATTCATATCAATAAGAAGATTGTGCTTGTGTCTCCCTAGCAAGGTGCTCTATATCAGCTACTGTGTGAGATATTAATATTCTTAATTAATTCTCCAAATGACACGGCTCGGAGCAGGGAATGAAAGAGAGATATGCATGGAGACTATCTCTGTCACAAAAACTCCACTGAGATGAACATCAGAGGGTAAACGAAAATGTGGAAGACCCAAGACAGCCTGGAGGAGAACAGTAGAAGAAATACTGAAAGAAATGAATCATAGCTGGAACACAATACATATTACGGCCAAGAATAGAGGAGAAGAACGGTGTGTATTTGTTCCTGCCCTAAGCACCAGAGCCATCACAGGCTAGAGAACAAGTTCTTTAATGATCCAGTGGTGCTTCGGCTCTTGCCCTTCGGCCCATAAGAGGATCCAAAAAGTACCATTCTTTTGCTCACAAAATCTTCGCGTTTAGGGTACTTGTCCGCTGAAAAATACCTTTGGTAAAATTCTGCTACAGAAGTGTTTCAGGCTTCTACTTTCAGGTTAGTGTACTCTTGGTAGTCAATAAGCTCCAGTTACCTAAACAAATAACATGCTGTCCCAATTAAAGTTGACTGACACAATTAAGTGAACAGATGAATTATAAGTACACAAATTAATATATAGCATTAATAGTACTCTTTTTAGTTGTATTATTTATTACTTCATGTTACTGCATAAATAAGTGTAGCTATTGTGGGTTTTTTAATCTCCGCAATGATATTGTATTATATCAATATTTGTATCCATCAGAATGTGTGTCTGCAAATAATATACTGGTTTACAGTAAACCATTACAACAAAGATGACACTGGGGTTTATTTAAGATGTATGACCCACACAAATATTCTGTACAAATTAATTGCACTTTGTGAAACTTCAAGTTAAGGTAACTTAGGTTAGGTCTCAACTTATCTGCCTGCTAGTTTTGGTGTTCTCTACATTTCGTGTCTTTATATTTAGATATTTTATCTACATATATGCCATATTATTGTGATATTTTATGAACTATTGATGTTCTCTAGTATTCTTATCATATGTATATGAAGTATTGTGATCACGTAAAGTATTTTAAATAATAAACATTTTTAAAAAGCAAAAAAAAAACTGCCTTTACTGCCTGTTTAATACCGCTTTTAAGGGTGATGTAGGATAGGATGGGGAGAGGGGCATGAGCCTGAGGAATTTACTGGCTGCATGCCTAGTACAGTGACAGCGAAACTGTTCATGTTATGATTTTTTATTTATGCCCCCGACAGAAAAATCTCATTGACCGTACAGGGGATCAAACCCGGGTCTCCCGAATGGAAGCCAGCATTCTAATCTATTCTGTAGATTCTCCTTGAAGTATTGTGATAATCTGAAGAATTGTGATATAATGTAATCAGGTGATATTACATGGGAGTGTTAGTAAACAGTAGTGAGTGCTGGAAAATGGCCCACAACATTGTGAACAAACTGGAGACATTCCAAAATAAATGTTTGAGAAGAATCCTGCAAACTTTCTTGCCAACTACAATAGTAAATGAGAGCCGCGGTAGCGTAGTTGTTAGTGAATTCGCTTCTCAAGGCTGGTTGTCCGGGTTCAGCTCCCGCAGTGGCGTGGAATTTTTTCCCGACCACGACGGCTATCAGGTCGACCCAGCCTCAACTGTGTACCAGACATGCTCTGGGAAAGTAAAGGCGGCCGGCGTGATGCTGACCACATCACCCATCGTGTGTCGACGGTCAATGAATAATACAGGCCTAACACTGTATTGCTCTATATAGCACAAGGTATGAAAAGGTTCCTTTACTTACTTACTTTTACAATAGTAAATGAACTTTAAAAATGAACTCACTGTGCAATATTGGACGCCATCATTAACAAACAATGAAGGAGGTGAATTCGGCATGTATTTCATTTATCAGTATGCAGTGGCGGCTCGTGATCATTTTTTCTCGGTGGGTCAGACAAAATTTGGAAAAATCATGTTTTTTTTTTAGTATTTACTATTATTTGTTTATTACAGGAAGTTATTAACCCTTTCGAGAAAAGAATAAATACTTCTGTTAACCCTTAGAACCCCGGCTCCCGATATTTTGGGATTGAATGTAAGCGCTGCATACCCTGAGCTCCGATATATTGGTCAGAGCATATATTTTTCACTATTTTCGGTATTTGAAAATAAATGTGTATAAATGAGACGTAATCCCCCCCATGAGGCCATTACCTTGTAGTGGTGAGGGGGCTTGCGTGCCTCAATGATCCAGAAAGCTATGCCGGCAGGAACGTTCTGTTCCTGGAAGGGTTACCCATGCCGGACAGGTCCAAGGTGAGAGGTCAGACTAAATGTGGCCTCCTGGTCCTCCAGGTTGGGGTTGGGCGCAGTGCTAACAACTCTGCCCCATAAAAAAGAAAAATGTTACAGAAACTTCAAAAGGAAAAAAATGCTCTCGATGTCCAGGGGTCTTGAGACAGAGTACCACTGTCAGCATGAACAGTATGGGTGAAAGCGCAAGGAAGCCCACGCTGGGAATTCAAGTCTGCTGGATGTCAAAACTAAACTAAGAATAGGATTCTGGAACGTCAGAACAATGTTCGAGACCACAAAGACATCACAGGTGGTAAAAGAGATGCAACACTATAAATTACACATTCTAGGGTCAGCGAAAGTAGATGGACAGGCTTCGGACAGACGACAACTAGAACAGAGGAAACCATCTTATACTCAGGAAGAGACGACGGGAATCATTCAGCAGGAGTTGCACTAATAATAAGGAAAGGATTGAATAAACATCTCTTAGAGTGGCACCCGATTAATGAAAGATTGTTGAAAGCCCGATTTAATGGGAAACAAGGAAAGCTAACTATCATTCAATGCTATGCACCCACTAACGAAGCCGAAGAAGAGGACAAAAACACATTTTATAGAAGGTTACAGGAAATAGTGGACAAGGTTCCAGCTCAGGACGTTTTGTGCATAATGGGAGACCTAAACGCAAAAGTTGGAAACAATAACAGACACAGAGAAGCAATAATGGGGAAAGAGGGATGTGGCAATGAAAATGGAGAAATGTTGAGCAATTTTTGTCTAGAAAACAGACTGATCATAGGAGGCACATTGTTTCCACACAGGACCATACACAAGTACACATGGATATCCCCAAATGGAAGAGATGAAAACCAGATAGACCACTTTATGATCAACAGTAAATGGCGAAAGACATTACTTGATGTAAAGGTGAAAAGAGGAGCTGACGTGGGCAGCGACCACCACCTGTCGTTGCCATGATCAGGCTCAAACTCAAGAAAACATATATACAAGCCAAGACAAGAACAGAATACTTTAATATTAACCTATTAAAAGACAGAGAGATTGCTACAAAATATATAGTGGAACTAAAGAACAGATTTCAAATTCTGTCAGAGCAGTCAGACACAACACCAACTGAAAGTATCCAAGAAAAATGGAATGCGATCAAAGGCACATATAAAATAGTTAGCAGTAGTGTACTGGGAACCAGTAAAGGACAACATAAAGAGTGGATAAGTGGCCAGACCTTAGAATACATCCAAAAGTGAAAGGAGAGAAAAAATCTCATCAATAGCATTAGATCAGAACGTCAAAAAGAGGCAAGAAAAGAATATACAGAACTAAATAAAATGGTAAAAAGAAGTGCTAGAACAGACAAAAGACAATTTATGGAAAAGACAGCAGAAATAGCAGAAAAAGCTGCTAAAGTACATGATCTGCACACACTGTACAAGATTACCAAACAATTATGTGGAGGTAAAAGACACAACCATAACATGCCAGTCAGAAACAGCCTAGGACAACTGTTGACAACAGAGCAGGAGCAGGATATGAGATGGACATCCCACTTTGAAGATGTGCTAAACAGACCTGATCCTGAACATCCACGGATATCCCACCGGCCGCACAGGATATTGATATCAACCTCAAATTGCCAGAAAAGCAAGAAATAGTAAAAGCTATTGGATCCCTGAGAAACAACAAAGCACCGGAAATGATGAAATGACAGCAGAGCTTTTCAAGATCGATCCCATCTTAGCTGCAAACATATTAGAGCCATTGTTTGCAGATATCTGGGAGAAAGAAGAATTGCCTAAGGATTGGACTAGGGTACTGTGGTGAAAATCCCCAAGAAAGGAGACCTAACAGATTGCAATAACTGGAGAGGAATCACGTTGCTTTCAATCCCAAGTAAGATATTCTGCAAAATTGTCATAATGCGAATACAAGAAGCAGTAGACAAGTGTCTACGAATGGAGCAAGCAGGATTTAGGAAAGGAAGAGGAACAAATGAACACATATTTACCCTGCGTAACATTTTAGAACAATGTAGCGAGTGGCAAAGGACTATATATATCAACTTCATAGATTTTGAAAAGGCATTCGACAGCGTCCACAGAGACAGCCTATGGAAGATACTGAGACAATACGGCGTACGCAGAAGCTTGTCAACATCATAGCCCTCTTCTATAAAGATTTCTCCTGCAACCTAAAGAATTCCAACAAAACATTCCCAGTAAAATCTGGTGTAAGACAGGGATGCGTAATGTCCTCTCTTTTGTTTAGTATTACAATTGACTGGGTGCTAAAAATGCCATAAAACAACAAGCACCAAGAGGAATAAGATGGACCCCTTTTGAGATGCTTGAGGACCTGGACTTTGCAGACGATATAGCCCTGGTGTCACACAAATATGAACATATACAAGAGAAAAGTACAATACTTCACAGCACGGCAAAGACAGTAGGCCTCAAAACAAACACAGGAAAAACAAAAATTATGACAAACAGTGAAATCCAACAACCAGTAATGTTAGAAGATGAAACACTGGAAAGGGTTGAGCAGTTTACGTATCTTGGTAGCGTACTGACACTAAATGGTGGCACAGAGGAAGATATAAAATCACGTCTGAGTAAGGCCAGAACCGCTTTTGCCAGAATGAAACCAGTATGGAAGTCCAAAATCTACAATAGGACCACAAAGCTTAAACTCTATAAAAGCATTGTTTTGCCAGTTTTGCTCTACGGATCGGAGTGTTGGAGGATGACCAAAGGAGATACTAGCAGGCTGTCAGTTTTCCACCACTCTTGTCTTCGCAGAATCTTGGGAATCTTTTGGCCAGTAAAAATATCCAATAACCAACTACTCCAAGACACAAGACAAGAGGCAATGAATGACATACTCAAAAGAGAAGATGGAAATGGCTCGGACATGTTATGAGAATGAGACAAGAAATGCCTGCAAGGATAGCCCTCACTTGGACACCAGAGGGAAAGAGAAAGAAAGGCAGACCACGGACAACATGGAGGCGCATGATGGAAGAGGAACTGGACACCGCATCTCTGACGTGGGGCTCTGCGCTGAAGGTTGCACGGGACAGGAGAGCATGGAAAGTCCTTTCTGAAGCCCCATGTGTCACTAGGCATGACGGGATTAAGTAAGTAAGTAAATGAGATGTAAAACACAACCCATGTGTTCTACATCGTTTTGCGAGATGGTGGACGCTGTTGTGTGATTATAGTGTACTGATAAGGTAATTAGTTAAGTATTTTCGTGCTAAAAAGATAATTTTCGGAAATGGTCATTCTAAAAGTATAACAGAGCAAGCTGTTGAACTTCTTTTGAATGAACTTGACTATAAATTAGATTTAGAATGTAATTATTCTGATACGGATATAGAAAGAGAGTTAGATGATCATTTAGACGACAAAGAATTGTTTTAATCGATTGATATTCAAGCTTCTATATCTTCAGTATGGAGAAAAATCTTCAAATGCGGGAGTATTCGCGGCCGTGCCCACATATTATATCAAATAAATTGCAAAGTTTAGTATTCTTCAAATATATAATAAGCAGGAATAACGGAGATGATGGGGTAAATCAATAACAAATTATGGAGCACTTAAGAATGCTAAATTATCGCGTTTTAATATAACTCTGATGTGGACTATTTTTGCGCAGAGCTCCGGGGAAGAGATTTTTAAGGTACAAGTGGCCAGTGTTCAAACGGTTAATAAGTGCAAATAAGTAAATTGGTTATATTTGATAATAAAACAAAACACAACTTTTACAAACAAACTTGTCTCGATTTAATGTGAGCAAATTTAGAGATAACATTCTGCAGCACACTTAGCAACCAAATTCAGTGAATGTGCAAAGCAGGGGATGCAATATGCATTATGAGTACTTATTTATCTCTTTAATGTGTGCTTGTAATTTTACAAGCTAAACATTTTCCGCTCTATGCGCGGAGCCTCCAGAAACGCCGGGCCCGTAGCATTTGCTACTTCTGCTATAGGGCTAATCCGGCACTGCTCTTCCCAAGAGAAGACAGAATATATGATTATAACGAGAGTAAAGAAGTTGAATACGTACAAGTAAATAATAAGATAGCCCGCCTGCCCAGCGTGTTCGTAGCGCGTTGGACGAGGGATGAGAAGCTCCCTGTGAGTGCGGCTCAATTCCGCGGGCTGGCAGAAAAGCCACAGGTTCTCCTGATTTGCGGTTTTCGTGGCACCGAACCGAAGAGCTGAAAGCTCAAGTGCTTCTGGATCGGAAAAGAAAAATAATAATAAAATTCAAAGAACAGAAACATATAAGTAATAATAATAATAATTCCTCTCGTACCGTTATACGTTACATAGAGCCTGCAAGTAATTTCTCCATACCGCTCTATCCTAAACATATAAGTACTTGAGAACGAACATCAATATCTCCAACATAATAAGAGAAGTAATCAAGTCTAGAATACAATCAGGTAGTACATTATACTTTGTCCCACAACACCTGCTAAAATCTAAGTGTCCTTATAACACCAAGATCACAATATGAAAATGAAAATCGTGGCATCAACCGCAGCAAACGAGTCGTCGATTTTCTAGGCACGACTTATACGTTCTGTAGTTGACCACACACACAAAAAACAGACAAATAAACAAGTTTTAGGAAAACTAGGCATGAAGAAACAACTATTAAGAGAAATAAAATTCAGACAAGTAAAGTATTTTGGGCACATAAAAAGGCATGACATCTTGATAAAATCTTTACTAGAGGGGAAAGTTGAAAGGCGAAGAGCAAGAGGAAGACCGGGAGATAAGTGGGGGTGGGAATTTAAAGAAATGGACAGGAATAGTCTGGCAGAGTGCAAAACCAAGGCGAAAGACTGAGGATGCTGGAGATTCATTGTAGCCAACCTTCGATGTGGAGACGGCACCTGATGATGATGATGATGAGCTGGTCATTGTTTTCTGAACGATGAGGTCTATTTTTACCGTTCAAAAAATCTACGGGAACGAATTTTCTTCAAAATTTCCCGCCGCGAAGTTTGAACAAGGTATACTTGGGTTGTGACCAAGCTCACTACCGCTTAATTTACAGACGCCCATGATCACAATATACAAAACTATAATAAGACCAATTATTTAATACGGATGCGAAACATGGAGCACAACAAAACAAAGATGAAACATTGCAGATCTTTGATAACAGAGGCTAAGGCCAATCTTTGAGCCCAACAAGATGGAAAATGGAGAAATAATGCCATTTATAATTTGCTTAAATCACAACTACTTACACAAATTATTAGAATACGATAAGTATAACTTATAACATATTGAAAGAATGGCCTAGAACAGAAACTAAAATTGCGGATACAAAAAAATGATGGAAAAGAGACCACAAACCGACCAATAAAAACGTCACTGCACTTCGGTAAGAACAATATGTACTCAGTCTCATCCACAGATGTCAGAGGGCCTGCGTATTTGATGGTTCATATGGCTCGATGGTTAAACACATTCCTCACTCTGCCTCTCGAGCATCCAGTTCTGTTGGTACATCGGGTAACTTCTTCTTTGCGTTCGTTCTTTAGGATCAATTTTAACCACTCTTTGTGATATGTTTGATCTTTGCCAAGAACGTGTATACGTTGCACATTGGTTTGGTAGGCCCCTAAACGCATAGACTTGCACACGCACACGTTTAGGACATGTGCATCCGATTTCAGCCAAATCTCCTTAGTCGCCTCTTACGACATGCATGGCAGGTAACAGTGGTTCTATTATTTATACCCCAAATTTGGGCCCCGGTAACCACTCGGGCGGGGTAATTTCAATCTCCTTAAATAGCTCGATCAATTCAACGTCTATTTTCGTGTCTTGTTTCAACAGGCAGTAGTGAAGAGACTACATGAAGAACATTCCCCTTATCCATCTTTAACTCCCTGAAAACCAATGCTGTTGATACATGCCTGTCCGTTATCTTTAACATGGGCCAAGAAAACTGGAGAGATAACATTGATCATTGAAGTGAACTTAGAGATACTAGGAGTCAACAATTGGGACCAGAAGGCTAAAAACAGAGATGAGTGGAGTCGGGTGATATCTGTAGTAATCAATATCAAAGGCTCGGAAAGCTGAAGATTAAGTAACAGTTTTATTGTAGACAATGTCACAATTGTCTAAAGATCAAATCAAAGTAGAAATCATTGAATTATGTCCTGTTGTTAAACTACATGCAGGGGAACCTACTCTGAAATTAGTCTGTATCGTTTGATAAATTCGTAGAGGGTAGGTGCATTTTATTTTTTGGGTGTCTATTTGTTGGTTACAGATATGTTAAACTTCATCTCAATATTTACTTTAATTGGTTGCAGTAAGAATCTAGATCCATATTCCATTGTATTTCAAAACTTTTTTTTAGTTTGGAAGTAAAGTGAGGTCAGGTAAAACGTGTGGTGGGAACCCGGAAAGGTCGGGTAAGAAGGCGTGTTAGTTGTGCACAGGTGAGTCTCAAGTGCTGTGAGTGTCTGTACTTTAAACTTACATTTTGGTTTAGCAGGGTTTTTTAAAGTTACTCTACTTTTTCTAAGTTATTCAGTTTTTGTCAACTGTACACTAATCGTGCTAAATATAGCTTCTTATTTCTTACTAAATATAAATTTATTTTTTCATTTTGCTCGTTTAGCAAAGATTTTGACGTATTTTTAAATGTATGTTAAATGTATATTTTGAATGTATGTATCATATTTTAAATGTATGTATCATATTTTAAAATGTATGTATCAATTATATCATTTTATTGAAAATCACATCCACTTCATCATCTAGTTTAATCACAAAATTGTCCAAATCTAAAATTCATCTGACGATGTATTTAGTACAAAATTTGAAATAAAATTCTAAAATAAAAATAAATAAACATTTCTAAAGAAAAAATAATAAAATTAAAAATAATAAAAAAAAAAAAAAAAGGAAGTTGTTGGATACCACACAGTCAATCTAGGCAAATTTATACTTGGATTCTTCGCAATGTGTTAATTCTTATTTCTCATGTTTGTTTTGGCCTACACACTGATATTACCGGACCGTAAATTAAAGGCTCGTCATTGGGTTGAAAAGGCGTGCATGTCTGTCTAGTCTAAGTGTCTTAAAGCTTCAGTCCCATGATTATCATGATGATAACTCACTGAAACAAAGTCTGGGAAGGGGGAATTAAAGACTAAAGCTAATTATTGGTAGAAGAATTTGGTCAGGGAGATCCAAATGCTATTTGCCAAACAGCTAATTTTAGACGTCTTTAATTGCACTGCTGTCATTAAGTCATGTCAGTAAATCTATTGACAATGACATGCTTACCATTACCAACGATTCAAGGTTCAAACATGATGTTTGATGTAAAAACAAAACAAGAATTAAATGCTTTACTATCTTCTTACTTTATACTTGTTAAAGTGTAGCTCAGAGTTATCAAGTTATTTAACAGAGAAGTTGTTTACATATCATATATGTTAACTCACTGCATTGAGTTTAGTAGATTCATGATTCAGCTACAACAAAGTTGAAGGAACAGACACAAACATTTGATTCACAGTAAGGCATTGAAATTTGTAAATAAATATAAGGACACAACTTCACAGTGGAATGTGGATGAAATTCAAACATTGGAAATTAACTCTTTGGAAACAGGACTTGCACTGCCAGTTAAGAGGCAGAGGAAGAAAAAAATGGCACTTGAGCTACATTCCTCAGATTCTAATGTGCCTTTCCTACACATGCCATATAAGTTTGTGCAAGGAACCTAGTAACTGATTCTTGCAATAGTGCCAGAAAACTGTCTGTAGGTTTAATCATACCACACAGTCAAGCTGGTTGGTTGTACCAGAATTGGCAAGTCCTGGCAAAACTTAATAGCAGATTTTCCTGTACTATACTACGAAAGTAAAACATATGTAACAATATAGCCTACTGACTGGTCCTGTTAATACGGCTGAAATAAATATATATGTCCTGTGTCCAATGTTTCCGTTTCCTTGAAAGGAAAACTGTGTGAGAATTCAAGATTCTTTGAGGTCAACAAAAACAATATATGTTCCAAAGTAGTTAAATATGTTCTTTATCTGGAATATGTTCTCACTGTGTCAAAGTGGCAAATCATGCATGTGCTGTTTGGCTCAGATCATACACAAGCTTCAGTGAGTGACTGAGAAGGGATGAATATGAAATGAATGACTTTCAGGGCCAGCACGAATTGAATATGTCTGAGACTGTTATGTCATGCAAACCGAAACTTTGCTTGTGGTAGAAATCGGGTGTGTCTGTCCTACATGCCATAGGGGCCTAACTGGGGCACAACCTACCCACGTTCTTGATACAAACAGCACACACCACAAAGACTAACTAACTTGGTTGATAAGAACAAACGCAAAAAAACATGAGTCATGCTGGCCAGCACAGGCGATTATGGATCTCCACAAACATCTGTCCTTGGTGCTGACACTCTTCCATGCCATGAAGCCAGACTGTGCAGAATTTTCTCTCTGTATTTGCCTGTCTTATCATCCATTGGTTTTCTCGAAGGTCACAATGTGTTCGATACATCACCCAAAACATGATGACAGCCTCTTCCTTATATTGATAATAAGTTTTCTCTTTGTCATTTTAACAGTCATGAGATTCTCAGCATTCTTCTGCAAAACCACATCTCATTAGCTTCCAGAGATTTTACTATCTGTTCATTTATTGTCCATAACTTGCATCCATATGTCCGTATTTGATCTATGTAACAACACTGAAGAACTCTTTTACTCACTTCAATGGACAATGACTTGTTGCAGATAATGCCTTTAATTTGCTGGAATACTGTTTTTTGCATGACAGACTCTAATCTTTATTTCTGATCTGCATCAACCATCTGGTGTTATCAAGGTTCCAAAGTATTTAAATTGATGGACATCTTAACATGTTCCCATTTACTTTGATGTATTTTAATCTGCCTATTTGAGATAATCATAACTTCTGTCTTCTTGCTATTAAAACTTGTCTTTGTTGTTACTTTCTGTCATCATTATAGTAACTAGTTCATGGATCTTTATTGCATTTCTTGCTATCAAGACAGTGTTGTCAGCATATCTCGAGATATAAATATCTTGTCCTCCTACTGCTATTCCAACCATCTCCTTCGCAATATCTCCAACAGCATCCAGCAACTGACCATACCAGTTTGATTTTTATTGATGAGCCTACTCATATACCTGTTCTGTTCTTTTCTGGCCACTGGTGATAGTACACACCCTTACCTACCTTCTTTTTTAGATCTGCCGGAAAGTTACTATCTGTTTGTTGACACTATAATAAAATATAAACGTATGTATTCCATATTTGCATTTTTTTTGCCAGTTTGGAATGGAGTTCTGGGATCCCGGCCAGTGGTTTGCTATTTTCATTGTTTTGGTTGTGATCATTATATCAGCTTGGATGTACTTGCATGGGAGCATCGGAATATGTAACAGCACTGCAGATCTCTCTGGGAAAACAGCAATAGTTACTGGAGCAAATTGTGGTATGCTATACATGTCTACACCTTCAGAGCATCAAGAAACTACACATACAGCATATCTACACATACAGCATATCTTTTCAGTAAAAGACTTTCTTGCTTTCTATCTACAACTTGTCATATGTTGTACAACTATTCAGTTCTATTTTCTGAGGAATACTAAGTATGGAAATAAATAAAACAGAGACAGGTTTATAGATGCAATGACATAAAGAAAATCAAACAAAACAAAGTATAGAACATTATGTCTTCATTAGTGTAACAAGATACGAAAAATAGAATCTAAAATTTTAATAAAAGGTGAAAATGGAGACAAAAATTATACTAACCAAGAATTTTCAGAATGTAAACATGGTCAAAGTTTATGATGAAATTCGAAAATATGTTCTAGTAACTTAGAATAACCGTGCACAAAATCATGTGATAAGAAAGACCGGCAAGGTCTGAAATAAGTCTAACCAATAGGAGACTGCCATAAGTAACATTATCTCAAATGTAATGTATGTCCAGGAACACATTTTTGGGGGTTGGGGACAGAGTACAATACTGTATCAATCGTGGTTTAGAAAGCGACTTCTTCGTGTGCTCTGAAAAAAATATTTTTAACAAAAGCATGCAGTTTACATCAAGACTGCGATATCTGCACCTATTGCACCATCACATCTATTTTCAGCGCCTAAAATCTTTTCTGGCACATTCTGCCTTCTCTCTTTGATCTCTACCCATTTAATTAGACTGCAGGGATGTGGCCTGTTATCAGGATCTCCATTTGGAGATGGAGTGGTATCTTGGTCAGCTCTGGATTGCTGACACTGATCTGCCATATCATTTCCTGCCCCAGTAGAATGTAACAAAATAGGACTGTAACGAATAGGTGTGTTCTTTTTTGTAGCAAAGGTCATGCTTATTTTCTATGTAGTCAGGTAATATTTTAATCTCATAATTCTTTGTTTCCAGGTTCCTCTAGATGTTCCTATCACTTAGTAGCTTCCAAGATATTGACGATCTAATTAACTTATCACAACTCACTGTGTATTTGAATAATGGTAGTGTCAAGTTTGTTAGCTATAACAAACAATATAGCACCCGAGTGGTTACCGGGGCCCAAATTTGGGGTGCAGAATAGAACCACTGTTACCTGCCACACATGTCGTAAGAGGCAACTAAGCAAGTTTGGCTGAAATCGGATGCACATGTCCTAAATGTGTAGAAGTCAACCTGCTGCCTTGCAGGACGACTGGGGACAGCCAGAGGCTAACAGAGAGCAAACCTAGTAAACGCTGGCTGAATCTGGACTCATCGCCGAAGGATAAGCACCAGAGCTCCAAATGGCGCTGAAGATGTGACAAAACCCACCCATGCTAAGGCTACATGAATCAGATTTCCACATGAATGAATTTATGGAGAGATCTGGTACATCGGTCTTTTAGGTGATCGAGAGAGAGAAAGAATATAGCAGTGACAGGATTGTAAACTACAACAAACAATATAGTAATGACAGGATTGTAAACTGCAACAAACAATATAGTAGTGACAGGATTGTAAACTGCAACAAACAATATAGCAGTGACAGGATTGTAAACTGCAACAAAAACTATAGTAGTGTTCATTGAGAAGCTTATAACCTTCCAATTTTTTTTCTTTTCTTTCGTCCGCTTTCAACTCAGCGAGTTTCATCTCTGAAACTGATTTTTGCGTGAAAATCCGTTTTCCAATTTCTTACAATGGCAGCAACGTGCACATTGTAAATTACTTTACACTGGCAGCCGTGTGCTCAATGTACTCGTAATTAGTATTCCTCGCCATACAGGCAGATTTTCTCCGACTTCAGAGGTACTCACGTTATCGTCCTGAGTAAGACCAGGGGACTCGAACAAATGCCGGACAGTAGGTTCGAACCCGAGCTATGAGGCGTCTCACAGCTAGCAGGCCGAGCTACTATCAACTACTCTAGGCAGTCCCCCAACCTTCCAATTAAACCTGGGTTGTATTATGCTATTACACAGAAATTAAGAACGAAAATCCAGTCCTTCGAAACTAAATGCTACAGAAAGATCCTACGAATACCATGGACATAAAAAGAAAGAACACTGATGTCCTGAAAGAACTAAATGTTAAAGAGAATTGGCTGATAAACAACATACTATACAGAAAAATTACATACTTTGGTCACATCAAGCGGCACGATGGCCTGGAAAGAACAATGCTAGAGGGCAGGGTCCCAGGACACAGAGGCAGACCAAGAAGAAGATGGCCACAAGATATTAAAGAAACCATGAACATGACCACCAACGAAGTGGGTGAACTGGCAAGAGACAGAGTGAATTTCAGATGTGCTGCAAAGAGAGCAACGTCCTATAAAGGATACGCACCTTGATGATGATGTATTATGCACTAATTTGTCTTATAACACACACACATGCATCTCTATTGTTATTAAGGTCATACTTCATTAAATTAAATACTATTTAAACTTCAAGTTTTATGTTATTTATAAGGTTTATGACCAATGTATTTTCACTTTTTATGCGGTCATTGTAATATTTGCAACATTTTAAAGTATGTCTGCAAAAACAAATGAACTTTTTACCTAATCAAGTTAAGAATCAAGGAGTCATTAATAGTGTTTTCTCAAGCTAATTATTATGTGTGAACAAAGCAAGTATTAAATAATGCTTTTTTTCCAAGTTATTAATTATGTTTGAATAAAATAATATATTTCAGGAATTGGATTTTACACTGCTTTGGACTTTGCAAAAAGAAATGCTAGAGTTATTATTGCCTGCCGGGATGAGAAAAAAGCAGAGCAAGCAAGAAGTGAATTAATTGCTAAATCTGGTAATGCAAATATTACTGTTGGTATTATTGATCTGCGCTACATGCATTCAGTAAGGGCATTTGCGAAAGAAATCATTGAGAAAGAGTCACGGCTGGACATTCTTGTCAACAATGCTGGCATTGTTTGTAAGTTGAAAAATAATATAATTTCTTTTTCAAAGTGTAGTTTCAAAATTGTAATGTTCATTTTATTATAATTACAATACAGTGTTGGCTCTCACTCCATAAGTCCATGCTTTGAAATGTATCAAATTGATGATTGTAACATTATTGGAAATGATATGGGTGTCGTTGGCAATGAGAGAGCAGACAGACTGGCTGGCTCTGCCGCTATATCAGAGGGCCAGCCAATGGACAGAGCTGACATCGTGAACTCCCTCATAGAGCGTGGCGCAGAGAAGACCTTCATCTAAACCAATCCACGTCAACTACTAGATTGCCAGAACTGGGTTTGAAGATTGGTGTGGCAAGAAAAGAACAGTACAACAGGTATACGAGTCGGCTCATCAATCAAAATAGAACTGGTATGGTCAGTCACTGGACGGCTGGTGGAGATATTGCGAAGGAGATCGGAGCACCTATGGACATGTCCGAGTGCAATGAAGATATTCCAAACTGAAACTGGAAATGATATATGGAGATCTGAAGTCTTAAGAGATGTGTTAATCAATAGTACTAATCACATAAGTGTTTGTTGCAGTGAAAGAACCTTAAATTTTGCTTTGAAAATATATTTGGTAATGAAATTAGAGAAAAGTGGAACATACTAAAATCCCTCAAGACCAACTGTTTGGTAACGGGATGAAGAAGCAATTCTATGACTTTGTAATCAAAAGTGGTATAGCACAATGGTTGCTGTGCTAAATTCAAACATCGCAAAATGCTTAGTGACAGTTTCGGCAAATACTTGCATGATATACGCCAAAGCTCTGTGACCCCTGTAGCCACTTATTTCAATGGAACTGACCATTTGGGAGCTTGCGATCTCCAGATTACAGTCATCCGAACATGTTCCTCTGATTTTGTTATATAATACCTTGCGACCTCATGGACTCAACGCACTACATTCCTATGCTTCTTAGGACTTTCTCTTCTTGTGCTCCATATTCTATATGTTCAATGTATATAAGTTATATATTTGATTTTTTATTGTTTCTCTTCCTTTTTCCCACTTCTAGTTTTTGCATTTATTTCGTTTTTAGTCACAGATTTTCATTTTGGGACCGTTGGGATGTTTCTGTCGTAGTCTATATGTAGTGTGCTGTGAAATTCGTCACTCCTGTTATATCGTTTGATTGATAAAGGCCTTTTGGTCGAAACGTTGTGTATTGTTATTGTTTTTATATTTTGTAAAACTGCAGTACTTTGTTATTATGTGTTTTGCCATTGCTACATAGTTTTACTACAGTCTTCCTCTATATCGATAAGCTCAAACACCAATATATTTGAGTTCAATTTCTATTACCTTAATCTGTCAGCTGATTGGTTATTGGTTATTGGCTACTAAACTGACGTCATTGCACTCCGGCAGACCCATAGGTGCTCAGTCTCCCCAACAGATATCGAAGAGTATGCATACTGATGGTTCCTGTGGCTCGCTGATTAAACACACCTCTCACTCTGCCTCTCAGGCGTCCAGTTCGACTTGAACAACGGTAACTCCAAACTGCTTAAATCGCTTGATCGGTAGTCGCAAAGAGACCAAAGAATATTTCCCTTATCTGTCCAGCTGAAAAATTTTGAAATGACATTCCTCGTTTCATGAATATAAAATGGGACAAATTTCGGAGCTGTAATGAAATCAGAGTAATGTCTAATCAACCACTAGTAACAACTGTTATAAGAAAGAGAAGATGGAGGTAACTTGGGCATACTCTGAGAAGAAATTATCAAAGAATCACAAAGCATGCTTTGTTGGAAATCAAATTGTTCAAGAAAGAAATGTGGCCTTAGGGAAACTTTGAAGTGGACTTTACTAAGAGGTGAGAAATATCGGACTAAATTCCATAAAAGAGATTGATCAATTTGCCCATGATAGAGTGGTATGGAGAAATTGCTTGCAGGTCGTATGTAACATATAATAGTGTGAGACAAATATAATAATAATACCCTAGGAACCAAGACTAAGACACCTAGTAGAGCCACAAGTGGATTCAACCCAATGTAGGCTTCACACAAACCAATCTACTTAGGACCTTAACTTCACTCTTAGAATGCTTCATGACAAGAGATGATTATCAACAAGAAATTCAGATCTTCTTAAATCTAGAATTAAAAAAATACTTTTAATACAGTCCTGTGGAACAATCTCTGGAATTGTCTGAGAAGGAAAAATATTTCAAACCACCTGATCTGTGCCATACAGAACTTTTGTAGAACATGACGGGATTATAAAAGAAAGTTCAACCAAAAGTCAGAAGTGTTCAGTGCAGCTGTTGGTGTCAGACATCAATATTTTATCCCTCAAACTTGTCCTGCTACTCATGAATGATATTATAAAAGTCTGTAAAGTAAAGGTTAGAAAGTACTCAGTGGAGTACTGGAAATTGAGGCCAATATGTGTTTCAATTATGACATTTGCAGATGATGTGGCTCGTATTGACAACTAAGAGATACCTCATTTTCAATCTACAAATATGGAAGATAGAGCTGAAAAGAAAGGGATGATTATCAGTAGCTTCAAAGTAAAATAATGGTGATCTCAAGGGGATAACAAGCACCAGAATATAATTTTTTCAGATCGTAACAGCTCTCAGATCGACCCAACCTCAATTGGGTACCAGGAAAAACACTGGGAAGTAAAGGCGGCCAGCGTGAGGTTGACCACATGACCCATTGTGTGTCAACGGTCAATGAAAATACAGGCCTAGCACTGTATTACCCTATATACCATATGGTATAAAAGTGTTCCTTTACTTATATGTATGTATCTATTCATTACATATGTTGTACAGCCAATCTTTTCCTTTACTTGTTTCTGTATTTGTTGGTTCCTATATTGACAAAGACCTTTTGATTGAAATGTTGGCTTTGTGTGTCTGTGCTCAATAGTCAGAATTAGTTAGAATGTTAGTTATGTTTTATTGTCAAATTCGATGTATTCACATTCTGCCATTCTTATAATATTTAACGGTACAAAATGTTTTGATTTTCATTGGTGTATAGCTGCGGGAAAACCAAAGGAAATAACAGATGAGGGATTTGAGACTCTGTTTGCAGCCAATTATTTTGGACCATTTCTTTTAACAAATTTGCTGCTAGGTAAGTATGATTTCTTCATGAGCTGTTGTTGTTATTGAAATAGAACTGTTGAGCTGGTTGGTCATTATGCAGCCAATGTTAATTAGTACTTATATAATAAAATCACCTGTGTGGTGCGGAGCCCGAAGGAAACAAAGATTAGTACCACTTCGACCTACAAGGCATGTCGTAGAAGGCGACTGATGTAGGACCTAGGGAAGCTAACCTAGTAAATAAAAAGCATCACAGAAATCAGATGTGCTGGCCTACATGTAGGTGCATAACAGGCACAACGTACAATCACTCTTAGGCTCAGATCACATACAAACCACACAGAGTGGTTGACAAGTGGTCGATATGAAGCGTTCAAAGAAGAAGAAGATATATCATTCAGAAGAAGAAATGTTATTCAGAATCACATTTTTTCCCTTAAATTTCTGATTAACTTTAAAGCTGGAGGAATAAATAGGGCGCCAGGGATGTATCACACAGGAGCAATGGCGCCTGTGGGCAACACATTGGACAGCGCTGCACTAGGCGCATTTGTTAAACATGTTCAGAATTTATTTTATAACTTGTATATCTACGAACAATAAAAACATTCTTGAGGATGATGTGTTTGTGTGATATATTTATGATATAAATATTCCACAGATCTGATGAAGAAGTCAAGACCAAGCCGCATTGTTAATGTGTCATCTATTGTGAACAAGTATGGCACCATTGATTTCAACAACTTACAAGGAGAAAAGTCCTTCAGTTACCGCTCCCGCTATTTTGACAGCAAGTTGGCAATCATTCTTTTTACTCGAGAACTGGCTAGGAGGTTAGAAGGGACAGGTAAGTAAATGTCTACGTCGCATGGTGCACTCTGGATAAACTGTAAAGTAACTTTAAAATATTTATCATTTACTCCCCTGCAGAACTCTGCTGCCTTGTTGCTCTCTTTAATAAGCCTCTCATTCATCTGCACAGTGGGCCTCACATGATGCATCCATTGCAACTCGCCTATCACATCTCGTACACATCTCTTTCTTGGTATGCATCCATCCATGATTGTCTTCTCCAATCCTTCATGATGTTTTACATCACCAAATAATACTTCACTATTTTTTTTTTTAAAGATATCTAGCCATCTACAATATTTATTTCTTGTATTATGGATTTATTGTTTAGTTTTTATATCCATGATATTTGTATGATTCTTCTTTAGCATTTGTGTTCAAAGGTGCTTTTGAATTGACTTGTAAAGCATCTTGATCTCACTGGCATATGTTGAAATAGGAAAGATACAGGCCCTTAAAAATGTCATGTTTACTTTGGTCAAATTGTGCAGCTTCCCAATTAACTAAAGTGTCATCTGCACATATGCAGAAAAAATTTATAGAAAGACAAAATAACATTTAATTCAACAACACTCTGGATAGTTACACATTTTTCTGTTTATTTGTTTTTTACCTGTCCAACATTTTTCGTTCATTGCACCTTTGGTCTTGTTTCTGGGACATGATGATGTGTTTGAGCCAATGTTCCTTGAGGTTCAGGTCTTGTAGGATTTTTTTGTCTTCTTTGTTCATGACATTCTAAGAATGAGGACTAATACATGCATGTATTCCGCTATGAGGTTTTATGATGTTTGTGCGCCACGGTCAGGATACACACTGACCAAAAACCTTGCTTTACATTCCTATAGAGTTTTCTAGTAACATGCCTGTCTGGCTAATGTAGCTAGAATCAACATGATCTCCATCATGGTGAAGTCTGCATGAGATCAGTTTCACATGCTCAAAAGTCTAAGCAAAGGTTATTTGTCTCTATGTATCCAGTAGGATTAACAGAGGCAGCCCCCATTCTTGTAAGATATCAGAAAATAGCCTCTGTATAATACATACTTATCCCATTTCTTCTTCTAATGCTCCATATTGACCGCATATTAAACCACTCTTTGTGATCTGAGCCTAAGAGTGATTGCACATTGTGCCAGTTATGCGCCTACAAGTAGGCCAGCACGTCCGATTTCTGCTACGTTTTTTATTTGCTAGGGTAGCTTCTCTAGGCCCTTACCCCAGTCGCCTCTTACAACATGCCTTGTAAGTCATAGTGTTACTATTCTTTGCTCCTCTTGTAGACCCCAGAGACACACATGCAATCCCATTTCCAATACTGTGTGTCAAATTCTGTTAAGGCTGATATGTTCTACGTTTGATGCTAGGAAGAGAATCAACCCTTTCATTATCACCAGCTTTCAAGATTCCCAACAAAGACCTCTCCGTAGTAGACTGCCCAGCTGGTGGCATTAAAACCACAGCTACATTAAGCCAAGCAAGTTCTCTGGAAGTTGAAAATAAACTATGAAAAATTGCTCATTCGTAAAAGTTAGTTCTGCAGGAAACATGTTATCCCCGTTGTCTGGAACAGGGAATAAGAGTGCAGAACTTGTACATCTTCTGGAGTTCCAGATAAAGAAACATTTTCATTTTTGCTTATCATTCAAATTGTATACTTTATACCAGATTCTTTTATTTCTAGGTGTGACTGCCAATGTACTTCACCCAGGCAGTGTGTCCACTGAGCTGCTAAGAAATATGTTTGTTCTATTGCGCTACCCTGTTGAGTTTGTCATCAGAATCTTCTTTAAGGTAAACTTGAACTTTTACTTTGAAAGAAACACTATTGATATTACATATAGCTGTTTGAATTCTATGTTATTTTACTGTTTAACTATATATGTTACTTGTGACTGTGTTTGACTTTGGAAACTCAGTACAGCAAAGTGACAGTGAAGTAAATATGCACACCAACAGACATTACTAAATTTTAAGTACAGTCAATTCCCATGTCATTGATAAAAAAGGGTTTTTCTGGAGAATCTGAAGTTATCTAATGAGCTACTGTGTAAGTGCTCTTCTACTGATACTTTTAGCTAGCTGTAAGGGACCGAGCACCAATGAGGGCGTTTGAGTACATAGACACTGATAATGATCTACATCTCATGTGCTTCACCTTGATGTTGTTGGACAGTCTTTCTTTTATCAACCGTAGACCTTTGTTGGCTGTAGACTTGCGATTCTGGTAGGATCAGAAAATTTTCCTAGCCAATGCAAACTTCTTACATTCCAACATCCGATAATAAAAATGATTTTGGGCGATGGAAGGTTAGCTGGATGGAGACATCTTTTCAAATTTTTCTTCCTCCTTCATGAAACCAGTAGCCTGATGATTGATATTCAAAGTTCTTCCTGTATCTTTACTTTCAGTTATTTAACAACTCTTGTGTGGTTTCCATGGACATGAAGGGTAGAAGCACTATCTTTTCACATGTAGATGGCAGCTAAAATTGGTCAGAGTGTGGCTAGGAACATAGAGACAGGAAACCCGAAACTGATCATAAAGATCCGCATGCCATAGGGAAAGGCACAAAATTGAATTGAAAGAAACAGTTGGTTTGTCTCTGCCTTTAATACCCTTTGGCGGCGTAAGAACTGATAATGATTTAATAGAACTGACATTACTTCACTCAGATCAGACACATAGGGGTTCAGTCTCTTTCAACAGATCCGAGTGGTTACTGGGGCCCAAATTTGGGGTGTAAAGAATAGAACCACTGTTACCTGCCACACGTCGTAAGAGGCAACTAAGGAGGTTTGGCTGGAATCGGATGCACATGTCCTAAACGTGTAGAAGTCTATGCATTTAGGGGCCTACCAAACCAATGCGCAACGTATACACATTCATGGCAAAGATCAAACATATCACAAAGAGTGATTAAAATTGGTCATAAAGAACAACGCAAGAAGAACAGATGGTGAAGGGCATACATGCTGACAGTTCCTGTAGTGTTGCTGGTCATGCACATCTCATCCATCCTTGTTGAAGTCTGCATATACTTTTATTATATAGTAGTTTGCATACCAATCAATAAGTTAATAGCAGTGCATTCTTTTAATTCTCCAACTTTTTAATATTATTTTTCTTCTTCTTTTCTCTGGACATAGACCAGAGAATCAGTTGGTGACCTTGTAATGTTTCTTGTAGGGCATCAACAAATTCTCTTTATAAAGTTCAGTCAGTTACCATTCTTCGAGGAGCCCCATGACTGACCTACACCTAGCACCTTCTCTGCCAGGTTGTCCTTCGTCTACCTCTCCTTCGTCTTCCCTCTAGTCCCTGCATGATCTCTGATCACTTCTGAGTGTGTCATAGTAACTGATCTCTTTCTTTTGTCCTTCTCTGCTTTTTTGCCATTTGACATCGCGGGCTTAACTGATGATCTGTTTTTGAGCTAGTGCATGCTGGGTGTTGTGGAGTTTTAGGATGTCTGTAACTCCATCTTTTCTTGGTCTGCCCCTTCCTCTTGATAATTCCATTTTCAGGCTCTTGCAGCTAGTAACTGATAACAAAGAAAATGGACTACAATATCAATCAATATACTAGGAGTAAGTAAGAGCAGATGAACCGTAGTAGAAAGAATAAAAACAGCAACCGGAGTAACGGCGCTAAGGAAGAGAAGACGGACAAGACAACGGAGTCACAATTATACTGTCACGGGAAAACAAGTGTACGTTGTTCATATTGATCAGATTATATTGTTAGAGTAAATATTTTATTTGCTGTGTGTAAATTTGTGATTACTTTATTTTAGATCATGGAAGAAGGAGCTCAGACAAGCATCTTCTTGGCTGTATCAGACGAGGTCAAGGACATTAGTGGCAAGTACTTTGTAGACTGTCAAATGCAAGAAATGGAAGCAAACCCTATGTCACGGGATACGGAACTTGCAGAAAAACTATGGCAGATGTCTGAGAATCTCACAGGGTTAACACTTGATGGCAAGACAGCAGCTGAATAGCAATGCTCATTCTATGGATTGATCTATGCATTCAAAATAGCAAGTGCTCTTATTTTATTGGGATTTTTTTAGTTGTGGTACTTGTTGTTTTTTTTTATCTGATCCATAAATAATTCGGTGGCTTTCTTGTATTTTATACATACTTTCTTTCAATCTAGAGACTGATATGCAGAGGGAATGGTGAAATTTGTCACAATCTGAACAAATTTGTAATTGGAAAGACATTTAAAATATATATATATATCATCATCATCAAGGTGCGTATCCTTTATAGGACGTTACTCTCTTTGCAGCACATCTGAAATTCACTCTGTCTCTAGCCAGTTCACCCACTTCGTTGATGGTAATATTCATGGTTTCTTTAATATCTTGTAGCCATCTTCTTCTTGGTCTGCCTCTGCGTCCTGGAACCCTGCCCTCTAATATTGTTCTTTCCAGGTCATCGTGACGCTTAATGTGACCAAAGCATCTAATTTTTCTGTATAATATGTTATCAGCCAATTCTCTTTAACATTTAGTTCTTTCAGGATATCAGTGTTTTTTATTTTTTCTGTCCATGGTATTCGTAGGACCTTTCTGTAGCATTTAGTTTCGAAGGACTAATAAATATATATATGTTAAAATCATATTTGAACACATTTATTCAAAATATATTTATTTTTTACTATTGTTAAAAAAATTGTTTTAATATCTTTTGTTTAGTGTGTGAAATCAAAAATATCAGTTGCGACGTGAAAACACTGTCAGGAAAACATTTTGCTATATTTCATTAATTGGGTTTTTAATTTGTAAGTATAAGACCCGTAAACACCAAATATTTGTCAACTAATAGAAGAATCCTGATGAATATTGAACAGATCAATATAGAAGTACATGCTGTTGTGAAATTAATGCCAAAATTAAGTTTATTGTATAGATCAGAATAAACCAGTATTCATTTTTAGTCACATAATGGGAAAGGTTGGAGTACATTGTAACAACATGTAAAATAGCAGAGGCTGCCAAAGAGAAAATAATTGGTAGCTTAAGATTATGGCATGGAAGAAAGTCAACAGAATTCATTAACAAAGATATGTCACTGGAAGGTCCATGTTTGCCAGTGACAAAAGAGTGTAAAGTTAGCAAACTCAAATTCACCAACTTATCATAAAAAATTCACCACTCTTTCATGGCCATTTTACCACTTTAATGCCTAATGCATCCCACTTTCTTGCGTATTTCAACACACTACTATGGTCAATTCTCCACTTGTTTGTTGTCAATTAACAACACTTTTATGGCCAGATCACCACACTTTCTTGTCCATTTTAATACACTTTTATGGTAAATTCTCCACTAGTTCATTGCCAGTTAACCACATATTTATGGCCGGATCACCACACTGTCATTGTAAATTAAAAGTTTTATAGACAATTCACAATATGTGCTGATTGATGCCAGAACTGCGCACCTTAATTTTATATATGGGGATGTAATGGTTAACATTATATTGTATTCCTTTTGTACTCTATAAGTTACAAATGGTCCTGCTAGCAATTTATTCATACCGCTCTATCCTGGACAATTTGTTCAATATCTTCTATGGGATTGTCAGATATTGCACACCTCTCTCAATAAGGTGGTTTTCAGAGTTTCTATAGTGTGTCTTTTCTTTTTTGTACCATTGACGATAAATACCACTGCATGGCAGTCAAACGACAACTGATAAACTGCATATTTATTCCAACTCTCTGCTATAGGTGCTAAACATGGCCCTCGACTAAGACACAAGAAAGAAAGATTACAACATGTGAAATGAGATGTCTACGAAAAGCTGTCAACGTTAAAAGGAGAGATAGAGTGAGAAACGAGAATATCAGGAGCATCGTTGGTACTATAGCATGCATACAATACATCGAGAAACAAAGAATCAAGTGGTTCAGCCATCTAATGAGAATGAAACCACATTTACTACCATCACGTGCATACACTAATCGACACTCAGGGTGCAGAGCATGAGGCAGGCCAAGAACACGATGGATAGATAACATCTCAGAGTCCCTACGAAAGCATGGACTGACAACGGCAAGCGCAACACGCCTGGCACAAGATAGAAAACTAACTCTCCCACGACGCTTCACAGCAAATGTGGTTAAGATAAGATAAGATGATAAATACATATACATAACCACTGTTTTATATATGTACTTTTGTGAAAATATGATATCTCTAGTTGTTACTGTGTGGAGTAAAGATCTGTGGATTATTTTGCTTAGTTATTTATCTGTTCAGTTATAGCTCTCTTCACATCAATATTTTTTATGTAAAGAAGGGTCTAAAGCTGAAATTCATCGCACTGGGTTTTACCCGACTCAGCCTCTCTCTCTGCAGAAATGGCACATCACCTACCGATAGTATTGCACAAAGCATGAACTCTATAGCTCCGGCAATAAATAGCTCCGGCAATAATCCAAGAGGGCCTCTTTAAAAAATGCACTTGTGAACAGATTGGGGTAGTCCAAATTCGAACCCACTATCTTCGAAGCAAAAGACAATGGCTTAGCTACAGAGACCCTTTTATTTTGTTTTTGGCCTATCCAGCTCTATGCAATCTGCTTTAGCAGGTTAGCGCTAACAATTTCTCATTATGAAATCATTAAGACTGTTGAACAATATTCATTTTTTTAATGCATTTTACATATGCCAAGTTTTTGTATAACTTTATTTGCTAAAGGTTGTGTAACAGCAATAACATATTTATTATTTTTTATTTATAAACAGTTGCTGCTGTTGTATTATTTACACATTTTATTGTTAAATGACTGACAAGTATATAATGTTTATCACAATGTGAGTGAAAACAGCTCGCTGGTTGTGTTATTAAAAATGCTAGTCTGTAGGGCTAGGCAATGGGGGCCTTAAGAAATGAAGGTTCTTGTGTTTGGTAATTTGCTTTTTTTTTTCTAGAAGCCCCTAATACTTGTTCAGTGTCGATTCATTGGCTCATGTGCTTCCCCTGCTGTTCTTCAAACTCCTTATTCTCTAATCACAATGTGAGTGAACATTCTAGGCAAGAGCTTTCAGAAAGGTATTCATATTTAATACACATGAACAAACATGTTAATGAGTCATCATGTAAATCAAGAGTGGACAATCTTTTTAAAGTCTAAGGACCACATGGAGAATTATGTAGCTGGTCATGGACTGTGTAGGAGGGCCAATTCCTTTCCTCGTGTGTGGAACATTGAATATGGGATTAAACCCACAACCTTCTTGTGTCCGAGTCGATAGGCGAACAATTATGCAATACGCTAATCCGTCCCACCATACTAGTGTTAGGCATGGGGAAATGTTTTTCTCTTCATCAGTATTACCACTATTTTGTATATTTTTTTTCATTTGCCCGCTATGAATTCAAGCATTCTTAAGCGTCTCAGACTGATTTTAGCGTACAGGCTTGCTTTCCTTACCACTAGTGTATCGCCATTCAGGCAAGTCTTACTATGACTTCAGAGATACTACTATTTATTTTACCATCTTCAGAATCATCTAATACAAAATCTGATACAGAACTGTCAACAATACATTGTCATCTTTGCTTAAAGTATCATCTATACTATTATTAATCCAAGAATTAATTAAATGTGAAGTTTTTTCTACAGGTAGTCATTGCTTGTGATCACTGGATATCATTTTCATCAAGAAATATGTTTATACATCTGAAACAGATTTTTTTTTAAATTTCAAAATTGTTTACTTTTGTTATATGATGTAAGCAATTGTTGTGTGTTCGGAATTAGAAACCCCACAAGAGATGACATTTGCATTGTTGGTTTGCATTAATGACCTGTATGATTTACCTTTCAGAAGGCAATGGCAAACTACTGAACGTATAAGTGGTGCCTAGAAACTCAACGACTCGTTTACTGTGGTTGATGGCTAGGTCCTGTAAAGGATATGTCACAGTTTTACATTTTTTCATGATTTATTTAAGCTTAGTAAAAAGAGACAGGTTGTGTTTTGGCACGTCGGATGGCTTGTAGTAAAATTTGCACTAATATCATGTGACTTTAGGTGGCGAGTCGGAATTTAGAAGCTAACATCAAAATGTTGCTGTGTAACTAGTCTTCTTATGAGCATAAAAATATAATGCATTTAAGGTACTAGATGGAAGTATTGTTTTTGTTTATCTTATCAGTTGACACAGTCATTTGCATTTATTACAATTAATATATTTTGATGATATTGTATTTAATTATCAAGATTGAGAGGATGGAAATATTTCTAGAACATACTATTTTTATAGGAACTTAGAGTATTAAAATTGATGTTTGATTATTATGGACATTTTAATTAAATTCTTTTTGTTATTATGTTAGAATGACACAGATACAGATTGAGCATGATACAGAAGATCAAGACCCTGTTATGTACGAAGGCAGTGGATTCAATTAATACAAAGCGATATAATCCAGTCACTCGCCTTCATTTTTGTCCTAGGTCATTCTTTGACAAGGACATGAGAGCACGGTGCACTGGGAAGCAACGCTGAGATTAAGAATGGATCTTCTATGGACAAATGCGACATCATCAATGTTCTAAGAGGAAAGATGTGCCCTGAAGATTTCAACGAAGATAAAGGATATTCTCGATCTCAGTTGAGCAAGTTATGCAAACCGATAGGTTCTGCAAGATGGGAAAACCATGAAAGAAACCCCAGTAGATACATCAACCAGCACAGAACAGGTTTTGTTAGTATAAACACACTGAAATACATGCTTGGGAGAAGATCGGAGCAATTATGGATATGTGCGATGATGATGATCCTTTAAGTAACAATGTTAGAATGAATCAATTTATAAAAAGATCTTGTGAAATGTCTGTTACAGTCAAATATGAAGATCAGCTATGTACTATGAGCAGTGTTGCAGATTCTCATTGATAGAATTAATTATAGGATGATTTTTTTAATGTTTATTGACAATGAAGCTGACTGCAGTAAAACTAGAAACCAAATGATGAAATAGCGAAACAGGAAGTCAGGTAGTTTCGCAAAGTACAACAGACCAAATTCAATATTTTAACTAAAAGGTTGTTATCATACAAAAGATGCAAAATACAGCGAAATATGATGGCTTAGAAAGACAAATGGTTGCCAAAAATGTAGTTACTCTAAATGTTTTTTTATACTGTAAACACTGGAGAAGAAAGTTCTGTAATATTTAATGTCTGTATTTTTGTGCCGTCTAGTCTTACATGTAAGAACTGTTCATTGAACGAAGCTTTTATAGTTTATTTAACTTTACCTTGTATCCACAAGTTGAAAAATCAGGGTTTTGATTGACAAACTAGTTTGTTTGTAATCAAAATAATGTAGAATACTACTTTCCTTCATTATCTTAATTATAAGTTAACCCAATCACTACAACAAAGAAACACTGAATTTGTTGAATCTCAGATTATTGTTTCCATAGAAAACATTTTTTTAAATGATACCCGTTTTTTTTACTAATATTGACAAGACAGCCATTTTAAGAATCCTCTTTATGTGAGAATGATCTAATTTTTAAACAGAATTAATTGGAAAATGTTGAAAATGTGTTCCCTAATTCCAGCTTTAAGTATGGCAGAGAAGAGAACTGGCAATGTCACCTCCAAATGCTAATGCCAGAAATACTAACTGTACTCACCTCTAAATTCTAAGGCCAAGTACTAGCTGACCACCTCACCTCCAGATGCTAATGCCAACAAATACTGACCGGCCACCTCACCACCAAATGTTATTGCTAACAAATACTAACTGACCTCACCTCCAAATGCTAATGTAAAAATACTGACTGACCACCTTACCCTCAGATGTTATGCCAACAAGAACTAACTGACCACCTCACATCAACATTCCAAAATCTAGTACTGTGCAGTTTATAGCACATTGTTATTTTACCAGTTATCTAAACATTTTATTATTCAAATAATCTGTCACAAATTAGTTTTGAGATAATCAGATTCTACTTCATGTGGTCTAAAGTCGAAGGATTGAATTCATTGCACCGGGTTTTACCCAACATCGCTCAGTCCTCTTTTGCAGAAATGGCACACCATCTGCCATGAGTATTGCTCAAAATGCAAACTCTGTAGCTCCTGCAACAATCCAAGGGGTCTCTGGAAAAATGTACTGTACAGAGCAGCGCTCTCCGGATTCAAAACAACATCCTTCAGAATGCATGACAAGGGTCTAGTCACAGAGTCCCCATTCATGTGATCAACACTAGGAAACTGAATTAAAGGGGGACAGTGACAAAGCAATACAGCATTCTCTACATTCTTTTCCCTCTAGTTTTACTTTATCATTCATTATTTTTCCTATTACACAAGTGGTGTTTAATTTCACACATTCATGTACATTTTATTTTTTTATTTGGTAAATGACTTGGTGTTATTTTATGGCTAACATAATTAACTGAACAAAGGACTTGGTGTCACCAGTCGGCTTGATGGCCTCTCTATGACCATTCATTTCTGATAACAGGCAGCAGTATAACTCCAGTTGTGGTTCTTTAAATGGGGGTTTTCTGTTTGTAAATCTTGACAGTCAACCTTCTCTACAAATTTGTGTCCATTTGGATAATATGCCTACACTTTAGCCAAAATTCAGAAGTGCATATATTACATGTCATAGGGGCAACACTCACATTCTCTGTGCAAACCATATCATAAAGAGTGGTTAACTTGGTCGATACAAATGAACGCAAACAAACAAATTCAGTGTCACTTTATGACTAGCACTATTAAGTGAACAGACAAATTATAAATACACAAATTAATGTATGACATTTATAGCACTTTTCCTAGTTGTATTATTTATTACTGTGTGTTGCTGCATAACAAAAATGTGGTTATTCTGGGTTTTTTAAATCTCTGCAATGATATTTCATTATGTCAATGTTTTTATCAATTAGAATTTGTTACTTCAAATAATAAACTGGTTTACAGTAAACCATTACAACAAGGATGTCACTAGGGTTTATTTAAGATGTATCACCCATATAAATATTCTGTACAAATTAATTGCATTTTGTGAAACTTTAAGCTAATGTAACTTAAGTTAGGCCTCATCTTATCTGCCGAATTATTTTGGTACTTATCTCATGGAGCATCTGGCCGAATGGATTACAGCGGGAGCTCCCATTTGGGAGACCCGAGTTCAATCCCCAGTAAAGCCAAGGAGTTTTTTCTGTAAAGAACAATCTGAACCGGAACAGTTTTGCGACGACTGCACTAGCTTTGAAGCCATTAAATTTCACACGCTCCTGTCCTTTACTGCCCTAAAAATGGTATTACAAGCAGTAAAGACCTTTTTTTAAATAAATTTTATCTGACCATTTATTTTTATGGGTTTTTTTTGTTTTTACACTGACATGTCTTTTATTTCAGGTATTTTATCTACTTACATGCTTAATTATTCTGATGTTTTATGAAATATGTATTTTTACTTTCTAGAATTCTGATCATACTGATATGAATTATTGTAGTAATATTAAATGTGATAATATGATGTAATCATGGGAGTAATATAATCAGATGAGGTGTTGTGATCGTATGATGTAATGTGAATCTTGAATATTTATATCCAGAATAGTTACTGTTAGAAGTTATCAGATTTTAAAACCAAAATCGCTCGAGTGGTCACCGGGGCCTAAATTGGGGTGTAAAGAATAGAACCACTGTTACCTGCCACTTATGTCGTAAGAGGCGACTGAGGAGGTTGGCCGTGGGCTAGCTACCCACACCGTTAAAAATACTAGATGGCTACAGAACGGAGAGCGAACCGAGTAAACGCTGGCGGAAACCGGACATATCGCCGAAGGATGAGCACCAGAGCTCCAAATGGTGCTGAAGATGGGGCGTAAAATACACCAATGCTAAGGCTGCATGAATCAGATTTTCACATGAATAGAATTTATGGAGATGTCTGGTACATCAGTCTAAGCGGTGATCGCAAGAGAGAGAGATATTTTAAAACAAAAATGTTTACTGATCCAACATAAAACTTCTTTGTCTTTCGTAGCTACTCATTTTCTTTCAGCTCACTAAAGGTGTGAACATCAGAGCACTTGCAAAGCAGTTCCTGTATTATCTTTTAATTATCCCTGATTCAGAAAATGATTCACCCTTTTTTTGTTTTGGTTTGATCGAGTAGGATTCAAACATTTATGTATTGTTTGTGATTTAATACAGTAAATTAACTACTGTGTTGACTATCAGAGTTTATAAGATGACCAATACTTATTTCATTTGAAATGTTCATTTATGAACATAGTGTGCCTTCAAGTCATTTGTTGGTGACAATTTTACTTTATGGAAAGCTTTTCTTATGACCTTAACTTTGAAAATATTATTTTATATTCTCATTTATTTCTCAGTATTAAATTTGCATTTTATTGTTTTTATATGTACTATCAATTTTAATCAATATACTCATAGGCAGACAGAAGTAACTTTTGGCAGTGGTGAAACAATGTAAGATTGCTTGGTTTTTGGATATAAAATGAAGTATGACATATTTTTAAAGATTGTTTTACAGGGAATAGCTTAGGATGGAAGGAGAAGATCATGGATCTCCACAAATCTCTGTCCCTGGTATTTGCTATCATCTCAGATGTTGAAGCTCTTCTGTGCCATAAAGTCAGACTGTCTAATATTTTCTCTCTCTGCCTTCCTATGTCTCATCTTCTTTTGATTTTACCGGTTGTCACAATGTGTTCTAAACCTCCCCTTCTCATCACCTGCCCGAAAAATTATGACTGCCTCTTTCTTATATTGAAAGTTTTCTGTGTGTCTTGGCTCCATTCAACACCTCCACATTAATCATTTAGTAGTCCATGAGATACCCTCCTGGCCTAGGTAGACTAGGGATTGTACTCTTTCAAAAATCTTAATTAGCAAATATGAGTTCAATTTATTTATATTTTATTAAATGATAGCATACGTTGTGTGACTCCTAAATAGAAAAACATTTATATATATATAGTTAATGTCTGGTAAAATGTTAATGATTTCTAAGTGTTGTGCTTTTAATATAAATGTTACCGAAGAGTCCTTCATTTATAAAGGACAGAAAAGAGAACATATAGATGTCAGAATGAACTCAAAATCAAAGAAAACTGGCTGATGCTATTAATAAGAATGAGAAATTTAAAGTATTTTGGACATATAAAGAGAAACAAAGGGCTGAAAAAGACCATCATGGAAGGAGGAGAAGAGGAAGACCATAGAGAAGATGGATTCAGGACGTAACTGATGGTTTGAGCATCACCGCTGCAGAGGCAGGACATCTGGCCTATGAGAGGGAGAAATTCTTGACTGTTAAGGTGGCAAAGTTCTGCTCAGAACAAGCTACTTGATGATGTGCTGATACTGTCACATGAACTTATTAATTTTGATAGCACAATGAAAAATTGTATCCCAGAACCATGTCTAATTGTGTTTTTGCTATTTGTAGGCAACTTACCTATTGGCATAGAACTATTTCAGTGTAATACTGGCATATATAAGTGTTTGCTATATATATCTTCAATTGTAAATTTGTGTTTCTATTTTAACCTTATTAATAATAATAAAGATTTGTATAACCATTTGTTGTTATGTTGGAGTGAACATATGCCCCAAACATGAAGAAAGTTGTTATGTTGGAGTGAACATATACCCCAAACATGAAGAAAGTTGTTATGTTGGAGTGAACATATACCCCAAACATGAAGGAAGTTGTTATGTTGGAGTGAACATATACCCCAAACATGAAGGAAGTTGTTATGTTGGAGTGAACATATACCCCAAACATGAAGGAAGTTGTTATGTTGGAGTGAACTTTTGCCCCAAACATGAAGGAAGTTGTTATGTTGTTGAATTGAAATAATCTTACAGTGATCAAGTTATAGAACTAGTAGCGAGTAGCACAAAAAAGTTGAAAGTTGTAGACATTAATCAGTAGATGCCTACGCAGGATACTACATCTGCAATGGTACAACAGGACCACAGACAGGGAACTGTGGGATAGAACGAGGCCACGGCAGGTGGAACAAGAGATCATCGGCAAACGGTGGCGATGGATAGGACACACACTTAGAAAATCCCCTAACAGCATCACAAGACAAGCTTTTCGATGGAACTCCCAAGGAAATAGAGGTAAGGGAAGACCCTTGAACACTTGGAGACGGAATGCAAGAAAATGGGGAGAGATCTGGAAAAGATGGCCTTGAATAGGCGGGCTTGGAAGGCCTTGGTTTTGGACCTATGGCCCCCTAGGGGCGAAGGGTGAAGAAGAAGTAGCGAGTAGTAGTAGATTCACATATCTGGGAAGTATAACACAAGATGGGGGAGCCAACATGGATATCAACAGATTGACTACTGAACTTACGTCACAGCACTCCGGAACACCCATAAGCGCTCAGTCTCCCCTAACATGTCGAAGGGTATGCATACTGGTAGTTCCTGTGGCTCGCTGGTTAAACACACTTTTCTTTCTGGCCCTCAAGCATTCAGTTCTACTTGTACAAAGTATAATTCCAAACTCCTGAAATCACTGGATTGATTCAGTGTCAATTTTAGTGTCCTCATCCAACAATAGGTCGCCAAGAGACCGAAGAACATCCCCTTTATCACCCCAAAAGTCGATGCCTTCAATGCAAGCATGTCCGCTCTCTTGTTGCCGCGAGTAAGATCTGATAAACACACATAGATGGGAAAAAGTGGTGAACCAATAGGACATGATGACTTACAATATCTAAGAAAATCAAAGAAAATGCAATTTTTTTTCAAAATTTGTCTTTAAGTAAAAAGAAAATGAAAAGTTGATTACTGAAGAGAAATGAAAGGTGAGACAATGGAGAGAACATTTTCAGTTGTTAATCTGTCCAAACCCTCTTATACCTGCCAATATAACAGGAAAGAGTAGAATTTTGATATATACCTTCAGCCTATCTCAGATAGATGTGAAAAGAGCTATACAGGCAACAATTATATATATAAAGTAACCGGTAGCGACATCATGTTTAGATATGTTGAAAGTAGAGGGGAAAATAAATAACAACTTAACAAGGCTCCTCTGCATAATTGTTTAAGATATCTGGAAGAAAGAAGTTCCAGAAGAATAGAGAAATGGAAACGTCATCAAAGGATCCCCTTTTTTAAATTTATTTGAGAACTAAACTAGAGAATCATCACCTTACTCACAATAACCGATAAGATTTATATTCACATCATGCACAAGTGACTGACTCTCTCTCTCTTGCGTTCCTGACAAGCGACTGACTCTCTCTCTTGCGTTCCCGTACAAGCGACTGACTCTCTCTCTTGCGTTCCCGTACAAGCGACTGACTCTCTCTCTCTCTTGCGTTCCCGTACAAGCGACTGACTCTCTCTCTCTCTCTTGCGTTCTCGTACAAGCGACTGACTGAAGTACTGGACAATAAAATAAGACAGCAGATTTCATGAAAGGGAATTTATGTATCGATCACATGTTCACAATATGCTAAATACTAGAACAGAGCAACGAATAAAATAGTACAGTTTTTATAGTCTTTGTTGACTTAAAAAAACACTAACTTTCAACAGCTTACGCAGGGAACCTTTGGAGGTTCTTAAGTCATTATAGGGGCCCTCATACCCAACGTGTTCGTAGCGCGTTGGACTGCGGGTGACAAGCCCTATGTGAGTACGGGTTCAATTCCGTGGGCTGGCAAAAAAATCCCCAGTTTCTCCAGATTTACAGTGTTTGTGGCACCGAACCGAAGTATTACGATGTCCATGGTACCGAGCCGAAGTATTACGATGTCCATGGTACGAGCTGAAAAGCTCAAGTGCTTCTGGATCGGGGGAGTCATTATAGGGCGAAAGAGAAAATCCTGAATTTGATAAAGGAATTATACATCAAATTTGTATGCATGGTAATTTGCGACAATGACACAAAAGAAAGGTTATTATTTAACACAGGGGTCAGGCAAGATAGATGTACTATATATCTATATCATCTTCATGCTCCGTTTAACAGATAATACTTCCACAAGACAATTTCACTGTTACTGAGTTAGTGCTTGAGCAACGCTGTGAGCTATGACTGTTACATTGAATGCTTTTTGCTGTGTCAACCGTGCGTTTGTTGTGTGTATTCAGAAAATGGCGGACAGCGGTTATGACGAACAAGCTCAATCTGCTGTAATAGTTATATTGTGGGTGCAGAAAGCTGGATTTTGTCCTGATTGATGTTCCCTTCGACAAGAATTGCAGTTCAAGTAATGAACAGTTTTGTGTTGCTACATTATCGACGACCATATGCATTTTATGCGGTGCAGGTTGTTTTTTGTGGCGGTACGCGACTGTTTCATTCTGGAATTAGTTCACACAGGAAACATTTCACAGTTCTTGGCATTTCGTGTGATTTTCATTGGCACAGGAACGGAGCAATTATGAGGTGACCCGTTGCAGTGAAGTTGGAACCGTACTTATGAACTATGAACTAATCTCACTGTTGCTGAAAGACGACAGTCTATCTACTGACTCCCAGGTCAGGCTGCAGAGGAAAGCGGCAGTCCCATATGAAGTTTGAAGACGGACAGTGGAAAAGAAAATAAAGGACTATGTCTTCATCAAGTAGCTTGTCCTGAGCAGAACTTTGCCACCCTAATAGTCCTTTGGAATTACTCTCTCTCATATGTCAGATGTCCTGCCTCTTCAGCGGTCATGCTCAAACCACCAGTTCCATCCTGAATTCATCTCCGTGATCTTCCTCTTCTACTCTTTGCCATGATGCCTCATTCCATGATGATCTTCACCATCCCTTCTTGTCTCTGTATATGTCCAAAATACCTAAATTTGCATATTTGTAGCGCCACATATTTTTTTAGTTCTTTCTGGATATATCTATTTGTTCTCCTCTCTGTCCATGATATACGGATGACTCCTCTGTAACATTTATATTCAAAAGCAGATATTTGTTTTTCAACTGCCTTGTTAAATGGTCATGCTTCACACTCGTATGTTGTCACTGGGAATATGCATGCTCTTAGTATTCTGATCTTTGTTTTCCTATCATTTCCTATCTGTATTCCAATACAGATATAAAATGTCTGATAAACGCATCCCAAAATAGCTGATGTATTGCGATCTTGAAGGGGGCAGACCAGTAGTGTATTTTCCATGCGCACTAGGTGTGTGACACACACATATCCAGGCCAGAAGCAAGATAATAGTTAAGTAATTATTATGTTAAATATTCACAGCAATATTTACTAGAAAATATTTAAAGTCGCTATTCCATTGTCGAATTTAAGCGACGCGCAAACTGCCAGTCTCTTTGGACGCGTTATTACACGCATTTGCGGTATGTTAGTACTTTGGAGCTGCCAGAGCATGTCTCCGAAAATCGCTCGACTGTTTCCGTCTTAACGCATGCTGGTATCCGGATTCTAAGGTTAACTATGACGTTTTGTGAGGGGAGAGATTGGTGGGACAGGTTGTGGATTTACATGGAGAGAGCCCGCATAGCTGAGAATCATCGTGTTGTTGAGGCACAGAGAAAACGAACTGCGCGAAAAGACAGTGCACACAACATACACCTAGAGCAACTGCGGCAGAAACTGCTTCTACAGAATAGGACACTACAGCCACAAAAGACGATGTGATTTATCACTATAGTCTGTCCATTAATTCGTGAGCACGTTTGAAATTGATTTTCTCGAAAACTACCTGTTGGATCTCAGTGATTTTTGCAAGCAGCCTTAGAATATCCATGACGCTAGAGAAATATTTTTTTCCAAGAAAATTTGATGTAGTTTGAAATATTTCTTCTTCAGGTTATATTAAAATCAACCTCACCAGATTGTACACAATAGTAACCGATCTACGGTACACAGACGCGTTGTTCTAAAAATACATTATGGTAAGATTGAAATATCGTGAGTAAACAACAATTTCACGGGAATTCCGTGCACCTAACCCAGTCGACTTTGAAAGCGGAAAGCATATGACGTTATAATTGGGATACCGTTGTATAGTTATAGGCGTATCTCGCTATTTGTATGAAGCTATTGTATCATATTTGTTGGCTTATCAAAACTGACATTGATATCACATTCATAATGAGTCTGAAGTACACATTTATAACAATGCAGAAGGTTACAGTTTTACTATACCAACACTTCCGTAGGGAATCTAAGAGAGGTCATCTATATTGCGATATTCATAACCATGAGAAACGAACGCAACTGGCGCTTGGTCTGAATAGAGAATCCTTTTCCCGATGGATTAAACAGGACACAAAGTGCACTAATGTCAAGCAAGGAAGGAAAAGAACAATTGACGACTTTGACATAGATGTCATAAGACGGAGCTCTTGAAAATGTTTGCGACAAATCAACTTGTTACTCTCAGGAAACTGAAATTAAAACTGCAATCAGATTGCAGCATAGACATTTCTAAAAGTACTCTATGGAAAATTGTAAGAGCCGCCGGCTTCACCTTCAGAAAAACTATAGGCGGCAGGAATATTATTTGTGAAAAACCACATTTAATTGCTGCCCGAAGTAAATACCTGAGGCAGATCCGTGAGCGGCGGAGGCAAGGCTATGATATTGTATATTTGGACGAATCCTTGGTCAATGCTCACCACACCAATGCTAAAGAATGGCAATCAGTAGACGGTGAACAGAAAAGAAAAATACCAAGCAGCAAAGGCCAGCGTATTATTATACTAACACATGCAGGAAGCAGTGAAGAAGGTCTTGTCCATGACGCTGGACTTATTTTCCAATCAAAAGTACCGACGGTAGGGACTACTACACAGAAATGAATGGACATATTTTCAGGCACTGGATGGAGAAAGATCTACTTCCAATTCTAAACAGACCATCATGCTTGGTAATGGATAATGCATCCTATCACAACGCAGTATCAGCGGAAGACAAAGTACCAACTGCATAAAATACAAAAGATCAAATTAGGACTTGGCTTGCTAAGGAAAATGTCAGCTTCGATGATACATATTTGAAACCCGAGTTGTTGCACCTGGTGAGGATGACAAATAAGACAAAGGTGTTTTATATTGACAAAATCATTGCGGAATACGGCCACACGTCTTTGCAACTACCTCCATATCATGCTCACCTCAATCCGATAGAGCTTGTCTGTGCTAAAGTAAAAGGGCAAGTTGCCGAACAGAACAGGACGTTTAAAATGTGTGATGTTGAAGTTCTGACACGTGAGTCCCTCTCAATGATAGACATGCAGTTCTGGAAGAAGTGTGTTGAACATGTGCTCCGAGAGGAAGACGAGTACTGACACCGAGATGGATTACAATTTGTCCAGCCAGTAAAAATTATCAACCTCATGGAATCGTCAGATTCGGGATGATACAAATCATATTTTGATTACAGACTGAGAAATAGCAACGTATACATTTCCATATCCAAATGCGTCTACCATCATACAATTTGTGGTGAAGTTAAGACACCCTGGGGTCTAATGGTGACCGAAGGGAGGACTAACTGTTGCATATTGTATCCAAGTTCACGATTGCACATAAAGGGCAACACAATTAATTACTTGACCTATCAAGTTAATATGGAGATACACCTATGAATAGAATTGACATGGACAAATTCTGGGATTACTGTAAAATCTAAAATTTGAGCCCCGTATTTGCAATTGTCATAAAAGATCAAAGGAATTCGCCGATGTGCAAAATCCGTAGCATCTATGGACTACTGATTAGCTTTATTTTAGCGTCATGGATATTCTAAGGCTGCATGCAAAAAATCACTGAGTTCCAACAGGTAGTTTTCGAGAAAATCAATTTCAAACGTGCTCACGAATTAATGGACAGACTATAACACACGTAGCGCAAAACCTATTGTTTCCTAAGACAAAGAAGCTGATGATGATGACATATTGTCAAACGCATCCCAAAACAGTTGATGTATGGCGAACTTGAAGGGGGCAGACGTTCAGCTGGTGGACAGAAAAAACGCTTTCCTCCTTCCTTTCGTTCGCTTGAAATATGTCTATACATGTATATTCAATGTTGTCTTTTGTAGCTCACACAGAGGTTCGTGTAGTTTTCTGTCGAGTGTTGTTTCGTTAGGCCAGTGAGTTTGCCTCAGTGTATCATATTCGGGCAGTCTTGAAGTATGTGTTCTGCAGTCTGGTGTGTCTGTCCACATGTACACATGGCTGAATTGCCAATCTTGAATTTTGTATACATGTGGCTGCGGAGCCGATTGTGTCCTGTTCTAAGGCACAGAATGACAACTTGTTCCAATCTGCTCATATTATAGTAATCGTCTTGTGTTGGTATTTGTGGCTTTCTCATTGATTTAATCATTAAAAACGCTTTAAAGACACTCTTAAAGTGTCTCTGAAATGCTTCGATATAGACACCTCGTGCTGGGAACCCCTTGCGCAAGATCGCCAAATGTGGCGCTGTAACAACAAAAGAGGAACCCGCATAGCTGAGAATCATCGTGTTGTTGAGGCACAGAGAAAACGAGCTGTGCGAAAAGGCAGAGCACACAACACGCACATGTCTAACCTTGATCATGTATGCCCCACCTGTGGTAGGGGATTCTGTTCTAGGATTGGACCCTACAGTTACCTCCGCACACACCAGAGAGGTGCATCAGCACACGTCTGAGATTATTGTCATCATCGCTTGCGATGGACGGCTATTATACACACGGACAAGATAGACTCTCCAGTCTTTACTTTTTGTCGATTGAAAAGGAACTTTTGAGCAAGGTTAGAATAAAGAATACATTTTATAATGCTGTCACAAAGAAGTTTCTGCAACAGGAAAGAAGAACGAATCTGATCTTCTAGTGAAACATGTAAGTGGAGATGTGTACTATTTTAAAAAATATATTTCCCCCAGTTCAATAACTATCGTTGCGTAATTCAATATGTTATGTTATGCGATCGACGTCATGGCACATTGGGCGATGCACATTATGCTCTGTCCTCCGTTGCAGCAGCCATCCCAAAGTCCATTTGCTCACAGTACCCATGAGAAGTTGATTACTATATCTTCTCTCTCTACCACGAAGACGACACTGTCTGGCATGTCCAAACTTATCGCCTAGTTATTCAATATAGTTGGCTTTTCAATTAAAAGGGGAAAGAAGTTAAATAGGAAGGGCACATATACATTTTAAGTAGCAGCACACCTATTTCGCATTATCAGTATATGCCACTGGGACAGACAATCAGTTGGTGGACGGAAAAAACGCGTTAAAGACACTCTTATTAAATGGTTATAAAATGCTTCTATGTAGACACCACGTGTTGAAAATACCTTGCACAAGATCGCCAAATGGGGCGCTGTAACAACACAATGGGTACTCGTATAGCTGTGAATCGTCGTGCTGTTGAGGCGCAGAGAAAGCGAGCTGCGCGAAACAGCAAACGCCCACATATCTAACCTTGATCATGTAAACCCCACCTGTGGTGCAGCAGCACACGTCTGATGCTGTTGTCATCAGCGCTTGCGATGAACGGCTATTATGATGTAGGGAATTATAGCCTCTTTATGCCGAAGCACGACCTTTCAACCTAAGGACGAGCCTTATTTTTGGTTATTTTAGAGCGTATAGACCAAGAAATATAAAAGATCTGAATTAACCCATTGCTTAGGATTCAGGTAAGTATTATAATAATACAATCATTACAGAGATTCCAAGTCAACCTATTCATTTTATATATAATAAGGCACACAGACGCCACCTATAAACGTCGGGAAAAAAAAATATATGTTCAATCAATGTGAAATATGATTTACAGTATTTAATATTACTTCTTTAATGACTGTAAAAAATTGTTATATAAATTGTTAATATTTTGTGTATGTTATTTATTAAAGTAATGAATAGATTGTAAGATTGTGGTCGTGTCTATTTTTGTTTTTGGTCTATATTTAGTGCTGAGTCATTTTCTGCGGAGTATCATGAATGTTTTGATCAGCTTCGAAGGAGATAAGGAATAACATTAACAACAGTACTCCTGTACTTATGTAACAAAATTAATTACTGCTTTAACATCTACCAGTTAGCATAAGTCATATATTGATGGATGATATTTTGCATCAGTATTTGTGGCGTAAGTTCTTGGTACTTAAACTGTTGAGTGAGATTAATAAGTTACCTTCGTTCGAACGCTTTCAATTTTTTTTTTCAATGATTTGTTTAGAATTTAGAATGTACTCTAGTCTAGGTCTAAGGTCTTTTACTTTTATTATTTTTTGTAGACTATCAACAAACATGAAACGAAACAGAATTATTCCATGCTAGTATTCGAAAATTTTTTGCTATTCTATATTTTGAAATGCACATCGTTTGTCATCTCATATTATTAATCAATATAGCATTTTCATTTTGTGCTTTATACGGGATACCTGCCATATCAATGGATTATCAATTAAATAATATTAGTATTTATTATTAGTATTACACAGCAGCAGCAGAGTAATTTCGTAAACAAACTGTACCGTACTGTGTAAGTTTAGTATATAAGTAAACTGGTGTTTCCGTGCGAGGGAAAAAAAAATAACACATTGCATAATAAAATTGTAAATGAACTAGTCAAGAGCAGTAAATATGTAAAAATTGAGCTGTGCTGTGCTTTTACTTTTAGACATGATTTGACATGTTGAGACATCAGTATTTAATGTGTTGTCATATAATTATCATATAGTATTGTCTATATACATTCTTGCTAAGATTAAGAAGAGTGAGACTACAAAATATCAGGGCACCTTCTAGTTTAGAGTATAAACTAGTCTAAATTAGACAGACCATTGCAACCAACCTTCGAAGCAGAGTTTGCACATAATCTCATCTGGTGAAAATGTTCTAGCAGGTATAGCTTATTGCTTAAAAATAACTACTGTAATTATACAATTATTTATGTCAGTCAAAATATCTTGAAATAAGACAGTGTTGATTATTGCCTTATTGGTATTTCTATTTGATTGAAAGCCTTCATAACATTTCTAACAGATCCATGGACCAGTTTATTTACCTAACTTTTAGGAAAATTTAGAGTATTATTATGAATCATTTTGAGTGCGTGTGTGTGTATATATATATATATATATATATATACATATATACACAGGGTGTTCAAGATAAAAGCAGTCCGATTGACAAATCAAAAGTTGCATGTTACTTATTGCATTGTGTCTATTTACTATTTAAACCGGTTCTGACTAGCTCATCCTACGTCACATTTGTTCATCGCCCATTCCCGCACTACAATTACACACCATTACATAACCTTGACCTATACTATGTCATAACTAAACCTTCTCATTTTCATAAACATATGCCAGATTAGCTCCTTTGATGACAATGCTTCCTTAACGGCAAGGCTGCTTTTATCTTGAGCACCCTGTAGTTTATGGTAGAAAAAAGTCATACAGTTTATTTCTTCAATTAGGGAGTATTTAAAGGATTTTCTATAGGCGAAGATTTTAAAGGCTGCTATGTCGAGCTGTCACCACACAGTGTACACACAATGAATTTAGTTTTGTACCCTGCACAGAAAAATATCCGTGTGTCCTTATAGCTGAGAGATCAGTGCCCTTATCTACTTAGCCACCCACTCTCCTTAGTTATGACTTATGAAGGGGGAAAATGATGAAAGTGAAAATATTGGTAGAGGGATATTTCAGCGGAAACAAGAAATTACTCACATTACTATTTTCTTTTACATATATATTACATCTATTTTTCTGCATTAAGGATATCAATCAGGAGATAATACACCACTGTACAAATTGTTTCTGTTTATTAACTGTGTATCTGAGTTTTAGTTTTTCTTCTTTATTTTGTTGACCATGGGAAGTCAATGCCAGAGACACCTTGTGTCATCTTTTAGGGCAACAATTAAATATCTCCACTTTGCTTGGCTTGTGGACATGTTTTGCATGGTGTCTAATTCTGACCCACACTTTGCAACTTCTTCTGCACTGTTCATAACTAGGCTCTCTTTGATCTGCCTGTCTTCTACCTTCCCTCTGGAATCTACTACGTAGCAATTCGTGTGATGGTTTCTGGAGTACTTCTGAGTTGTTTCCTGTCCAGCTTACATGTCTTCCTTTTATTGTTGTGTGAATTTCTTTCTGGCTGTACATATTGAACAGTTCTTGGTTTTATGTGGTCAAAATATTCTTATAATTTTTCTGTAAGGTTGTGTAAAACTATGACGGCTTCCTTTGGTGTATATAGGCAGCGTTCAGCTTCATAGAAATTATGCAGCCCTCATTTATCTTTATGCGTTTAAGGAATTAAAAAAAAATTATAGTGATTTAAAAGCATAATGTGTAGTCCTGTAAAAAATATGATGTCTATGTTTATGCTTCCAATGAAAGCTGAAATAGGTAGAGTGGACTGATTATATTACCATACTGACACTTTTGTGGGCGTCTGTGGCGTAGTGTTAGTGAGCTAGATCACAACCCAAGAGTACCTGGTTCAAAAGTACTTGGAGACGTTAATGCTAAGGTTGGCAGCCTGCATGTGAAAGATGTTACTGGTGGATATGGGATGACAGGACTTTTTGGAGACTGTAATGCTAAGGTTGGCAGTCTGCATGTGAAAAATGTTACTGGTGGATATGGACTGGACAATAGAAATGACATAGATGAAACTGATAGAGTGAGCAAGAGCACATGATATGACTAATTTAAGCATCATCCAAAGTGCCTATGAACATAGACAGCCCCAGAAGGTAACACATATAGTCATTACATTTTGATCCCCAAAAGATTTAGGAATGGTTTGCAGTCTTAAAACAAGACCTGGGACAGACTGCAAAAGTGACCATCTACTGGTAATTTAGAATACAATTGAAACGAGTAATGGAAGCTTCATATAACATCAAACTAGATTTAGCATAACTTGCTTGCAAAAGATCTTATGTGTAGCAACTTTTATGTTGAAGCTTCTTGTTTTCTTTATTATTGTGGATTAGTAACTTGTAATTAGTAAAAAAAAATGTTATTGTGTTTGATAAATGTCTGTTGTAAGAAAAGTTGACTGCCCAAAATATTTTACTAACACTGCCTTTCTTATCTTTTGTTCTGGTATTTAGTTTTACTGCAGTCTACCATACATAATTGATTTTTTTTTCAGTACCAAATGTTTGAATAACTGTTTAGGAAATAGAAAATGGCATCAGACTCAGAGGAGATTGAGTATCAGGCTATAGGTAGGAATCCTTACAAGCCTGCCTATCGACAAGAGACCACTGGGCCTAATGAAGAAGAGGATGATGACAGCGAGATTAGTTTGCAGGAGGAGCGAGGATTTCTGGTTCACATGAGCCCTGATGTTAATAGATGTAAGTGTGTAGATGAAAGTACACGTTATAATTACAGCTGTTAGAAAATGTAACTTTGGGACAATGGTATCCTAGTCAACAATGTATAGTATTTTAAACTTATTTATTGTATATGGCACCAAATCATGGACACTGAACAAGCAACTAGAAAACAAATTTGAAGTCTTTGAGATTAAGGGTTTTAAAGTCGAAGGATTGACTTCATTGCACCTTGTTTTATCCCATATGGCTCAATCCCTCTCTGCAGAAATGGAACGCCACCTGGAGCATTGCACAAAGCACAAACTCCGTAGCTCTAGCAACAATCCTAGGGGTCTCTGGAAAAAAATGTACCACTTGGAAACAGAACGGCGCTGTCCGGATTCAAACCCATTACCTTTGACTCACAAGGCAAAGGGCTTAAGCACTAGCCACAGAGGCCCCCTCCTCATGAACACAGAAACAAACAAATAATTAAGTTGACAGATTAGAAATGAAAACAAAATTATTGAAATAGTTAAGAGAGGAATTACATATTTTAGAAAGATAAAGATTCACGAAGCTGTACTAAAAACTATACTTGAGGAAAGAGTTGTGGTCAAGCATGCAGACAAGATGAAGACAACAATATGGTGTCACACATAGTGAAGTTCATAATCTGCACTAGGGGCCATGAAAATTGTCGTGTTTGAGACCAACTTGGGCCAAACATTCTCAGTGTGCACACAGTATGCGGTTGGACAACAGGAAAACTTTTCTTTCACTTGGGAATCTCAAGTAGTAGTAAGTCTCCTTTGAATTGTGAGGGATACTGATAAGAAAGTCAAGTCTTCACACACACAAAATTAGTCAGATGCAGCATTTTGGTCACCATGACTATGCCTTAATTCATCACAAGAGAACTCTCAAAGAATAGCTGGTAAACGGAAAAAAATAATATATAACATTATAGGTTTTATAAAAAAATTAAGAGATGGACAAAGAGCAGTTTGGAACAGATACACAACAGTGGCAAGCAACATGAAGTGTTGGACAACCACTGCTTCCCTATGTGGTGATGGCATCTCATGTAATAGTACGATCTGATGGTTGTTGATGTTTCACTGAAGTATTTGCATCTGGTACTAACTCCAGTCGTCTCGACTAGTCGTGGTCCTGGATACAGATAGTCCTGGATGAGAGAGTGAGGTTGACAAATAGCACAACTTTTCCTCACTTTAATCCAAATACAGCACAAGCTACAATTTCAGACAACTACACACAACTACCAACAACACAACAGTCAAAATGAAGAGCACGCTTAAGGCTCTCACCGTAGACTCGTGGAATGTGCGAACACTATTAGCCATAGTGCTCACCACACTGCTGTATGCAAGCGAGACATGGACAGTGTATAGCAGACATGCAAGAAAACTAAACCACTTCCACACAAGCTGTCTACGCAGAATACTAAAATTAAACTGGCAGGACAAAATTCCAGGTAGTGAAGTCCTCACAAGAGCAAAGATCCCAAGAGCAAGATCCAAAGCGTCAACAGCCTGTTGCAGAAGGCCCATGTGAGATGGACTGGTCACGTTGCTCGGATGCCTGATAAATGTATCCCAAAACAGTTGATGTATGGTGAACTTGAAGGGGGCTGGAGGACAGAAAAACCGCTTTAGAGACACTCTTAAAGTGTCTCTGAAATGCTTCGATATAGATACAACTTGCTGGAAACCCCTTGCACAAGATCACCAAATGTGGCACTGTAACAACACAAGAGGAACCCGCATAGCTGAGAATCATCGTGCCATTGAAACACCGAAAAAACGAGCTGCACGAAAAGACAGACACAGCAGCAAAGGTCTGAGACTGTTGTCATCATCACTTGCGATGGACGGCTATTATTACTGAAGTATCACATATTATGTACGCTACAATATGGTAGGGAGAAGGAGACCACACAGACCAGAAAAGAGAATTGCTGTAACACCTTCCACATGCGCAGTCCTAGGCATTCCAAGCATGTATACCTTTCTGAGCCAGCGACTTCAGAGATGGCTGGGTCACATGTGCTAGTGATGATAGAATACCAAAGAAATTCCTATATGGCCAACTTGCAACTGGTACTCAACAACTTGGGTGCCAATTGCTACACTTCATTGACACCTCAATCATGATCTAGCTTCATGCAGCATAGAAAAAGATAATTGGGAGCTGTATGCCAGAGGCAGGCATTGTAAGCAATAGTGAGGAATGACACCAAAGAGAACAGAAATGTCATCGATATTGAGGCAAAGAGAGACCATCCTCTACCACCAGCCACCAATTTCACCTAGAGCAACTGTGGCAGGAACTGCTACTACAGAGTAGGACACTACAGTCACAATAGAAAGAAGCTGATGATGATGATGACATATTGTATATAGAAAAATTGGTTAGAATTAAATCAAGCATAGAATTAAATAAAGATATTGAACATCTGTTGTGAATGTATTTTTGTGAGTGATAAAGACATTGTGACATATTTTTTCAAAATCATATAACATATACAAATTATGTTTACTCACAAGCCAGAAGTAATTTATGTGACTATATATCTATGCATGTAATCTACAATAGCATTGGATGTCAAGGTAGTCTCAATGTGATAGTATGTTTATACAAACTTGGTCAACATAAAAAATGTAAAATAAACACATTTTATTGAGATGAAGACATTTTGTCGATATGTTTTTCTGTGTATATGCTCTGAAATAACCAAGAAGACACCTGTCTTAGGTTGAAGGAAGCATGTCCCAGGTTAATCCACCCACACCTGGACATGCTGGAGTGCAGGACAATGAACTTGCAGACTTTTTTTTTTTCAAACAATGCCCTGACTCAAGAGGACAAAAGTATAGACAAAGCTGATGTTATCAATACAGTACGTGCTCATTTATGAGGTATGGGTGAGTCTTAGACACTGGAACGAGTGCAAGAATTAGGAGTTAAGTGTGGGCATGCTAGATAGTGTCATCTTTGTGGTAGTGATTGAAGATATACTAATCAACTTCTCATGGGTACAGTGAGAAAGTGAACTTTGGGATGGCTGCTGCAGCAGTGGACGGAGCACACATGGGAAAGCCCAAGATGCCATGACGTAGATCACATAACATAAACCAACTTGTATACTGAACATTTTATTATATGGGTTCTTCTATGCAATGCAGTTGTATATATTTTTGTATCAATTACCTCATCAACAGCTCAGTGGAATCATGTGGATGATCTGGACAAATTTTTCACCAGTGTTTACGAGTACCACCAGCGACATGGATTTGAGACTATGGTTCTAGCGGAGACCATGCAACTTCTGTAAGACCACCATTGTCATGCAATTTTATGTTACTTGCTGTCTGTGTTCCTGTGTTGTCATATCTTTACTATTCTTACTACACTTTCTGTATCCTATCTAAGTATGTGATTGTTTTGTTATGTAGGGGATTAAAGCCTCCTTAAGTCGAGTCAAGTCCCTTTCAACCTAAGGACGAACCTTGTTTTGGTTATATCAAAATGTGTAGTCCAACAAGCACGACAAATAAGAATTAACTCCTTTAGGAGAATCCACGATTATGAGAAATCTGCGCTGTAAGTATGTGACCAAATAATTGTACATTCTTATACTGCGTTTAGAATTTCTGGATTAAATTTGAGAGCTGTCCATGATTATGCCTAGTATTCTCAAAAAGTAGCATACGACTTTGATTCATACTTTCAATATTTTTACTTTTTGGTTCTGTCCGCTTCTACAATAAGGTAGCATTGGAAACTGCAGTTTTTGTCTTTGAGCTAAATGTGTTGCTAGAGGATTTCTTCAGTGTTGTCTATTCATATGTCTTTTAGTCATTCTTGTGCTTTAAAAACCATATCTTTTACTGTGCAATTCATTTTTATGTTAGCATACACATCGTCCAAGATTCACAACAAAACTTGTTTTATTTGATACAGTGAGACCCAGACACTGTAGTTTATTTTGTTTCTATAGACTTGTATTTTAGTATGCTTGTTTGTTTTCTAGATGACTTCTTTTTTTCTCTTCAATTGGGACCTACCCAGCAGTGCAATAATGAGTGGTGCCATCCTTTCAGATGAGAGCTGCTTGGAGCTTGTTTAGTGTGCCTATTGACTTTAATGTAGGTTCCCACCCTCTGACAGTGTTATCAAGCATGGGGCATCAACAATTGTCATTCGACTATTTAATGCGTGATTTAAATACATTTCACATATCAATGATTGAATTATAGATGGGGGCCTCTGTGGTGTAGAGGTAAGGTGCTCGCATCTTACTCCAAATGTACTCGATTCATTCCCAGCGTAGACCATGATGTGCTTCAGAAAGCAACACTACTCTGATACAGTGGATACAAAGCAAAAGGCCGTCTGCGCCAAAGGTGGGCATTCGAAATAACAGGCAGTGAAAAACATTATTTATGAAGCGTACCCAAAAGCCCGTTTTATAAATCTCTTTTTATCCTGATGCTGTGAGACAAAAACAAGATTAGATGAAAGAAGAAGAAGTAGATCTAGCACATCCAATGTCAATTTACTATTAAAATACATGCTTTGTAGGATCATATGTTTTTCTGAAGTGATTGTCTAACAACTATGCTTTTGCAGGCAATTTGTCTTCATTGTGCTCTTTGTGACCTATCTCAACTGGTGTGTAAACTATGATGAGCTATTTGACAATGTCCTTCACAACAGTACTAAAGAGCGAATTACTTTCAGTGACGTCACTTACCCAGTAGGAACATGCATAGCAAGGTAAGTGGTTATCTGTACACTATCAACATAGTCAGGACATTGTTCTTTAAGGGTTTTCAGATGAATAATTGCCTACTTTGTCACCTCTCTTGTATTATGGGATAAAATTAGATGACATATTTGGAACATAATACAGAGTGAATGATATGACAGACAGAACTCATGACCAGCAAGCCAGAGTTGACCAATATTCTTTATTGGCACTGATTTGGCCCTGAAACCAGCACATAGTGTAGACATACTCTTAGGTGAAGATCATAAAGCCCAAATATACTGTGAAAAATGATTGTTGACGAGCAATGAATTCACGAAGGAAGGGCAAGTGTGGGGGACTGACTGTCAGCGAGATAGACTCAAAACATTCCCCTATAGGCTAAAATTTGGACGCCCTGCCCTACACATGTGTGGTATCATACACAATTAGGGGCCTAAGAACCGGGGGTGCAACATACAGTGATTCTTGGCAAAGATCAATTATATATCACAATAAGAATGATCAAATTGGTCGTAAAGAACTAAGACGAAGAAGGCACTGAAACCAGTCTCGATGCACACTGAAATACAGCATAACAAACACTCTTTTATATGAAAATGTCATGACAGAGATGAAGTCTATGTGCAGAATGCTGGGGGTAACAAGAAGAGGCTGGTTTAGAATGAAGACATCATGAAAAGTGGGTACAACATCAGTACTGAACTTTAGAAGGAACAAATTAAATGCTTTGGCCACATAAGCAGATTACCAACAGAGAGTGCGCCTCAAAGAGCAATGTTACTCTGATACAGCGGGTACAAAGCAAAAAGTAGTTCACTCAAGAAGTGGACCTCAGAGATAACAAAGGCAATGAAAATTTGAGCGACAAACCTGTTCAGAAATCTTCTTATCCTGATGCTGTAGTCAAACAAGATTAGCAGATTAGAAGAAGAAGTGTAGTTTATATCATTTCTTGGTTGCTTAACTTCTACAATTATGTTCTTATTCTTATAATTTGACAGATTCAACTACCTGACATGGTTCTTATTGTTTCTATGTATGCTGTTGCTTATATCATTTCTTGGTTGCTTAACTTCTACAATTATGTTCTTATTCTTATAATTTGACAGATTCAACTACCTGACATGGTTCTTATTGTTTCTATGTATGCTGTTGTTTATATCATTTCTTGGTTGCTTAACTTCTACAATTATGTTCTTATTCTTATAATTTGACAGATTCAACTACCTGACATGGTTCTTATTGTTTCTATGTATGCTGTTGCTTATTGGTAAGAGTATCCAGATGGTTATCAACTTCAGCAACTACATTCGCACCCGCAACTTCTTTATCAGTGCTCTCAACATTGATACAGTGAGTTACCTTGTTTCTTTCATACTTTTAATGTTTATTATTATATAGCTGTTATGTTCAACAAATATTTAATCAGAAAAGTATTGAGTTCCTTCTATTCCTGATCTTATCAATGTTGTGTACATTGCTTAGTTTAAATTACTTCCGGTTCAAGATGGTGAATGTGCCTGTAGTTTTTTGTGTGATGCCACTACTTTCTTGTACAGTGATGGTTAGTTCCATCTCTCTTACGTAGAGAGTTATATCATGAGATAAGACTAGAAAGTCCATTCAGTGAACATCTTCTGCAGAGCTCGTCCATCTGTACTGACATCTTTTTGAGTGTATCCGTTGATAGGCAGTGATAATGCCTTTCAGTTATTGCAGTTAATAAATGTTGGATGAAGTGTGGTAGATGTAGCAGAAAGGAAAAACGTTCTGGTGCTAGAAGGACATGGTTTTAGCTCATCTGGCTCTCTCACACTTCTCTCTCTAGTCTGTGATGTCCTTGGCGCTTAGGGCAGCAAAAAATGCACACCATTTTTTTCTATTTTTGGCTGTCCTCTGTATTGTGTACCAGCTATGATTAATTTCTATCAATTCTTGTTCTACTCCAGGTCATTTTGGGTCTTCCGTGTTTTTGTTTATCCTCTGTTGTCAATCTCAGTGCAGTTTTTGTGACAGAGTTGTCTCCATGTGTATCACATGTCTGACCCATCTCCAGCATCTCTTTTAGATGATGGTGCTCATATTCTCTTGTTGACACTGTGCAAGCAATTCTATGTTAGAGATAGTAACTGGCCTGAACATGCATACAATCTTTCACATACAAGTTGTATAGAAGCTGGAGAGTTTGGACATATCTTGTTGTGTTATTCTCCAGTATTCTGACCCGTATAGTAAAGTTAATAGCACACAGCTGCAGTATATATTAATCTTGGTTATGATGCTGTGTTGGGCTGATTTCCAGACCAGCTGACGCATCATGAATGAACTTCTTTGTTAAACCGTATTAGATAGATATTATACGCCCGAGTGGTTACCGGGCCCAAATTTGGGGTGTAAAGAATAGAACCACTGTTACCTGCCACGCATGTCGTAAGAGGCGACTAAGGAGGTTTGGCTGAAATCGGATGCACATGTCCTAAACGTGTAGAAACCTATGCGTTTAGTTAGTTAGTTTGTTCCTTTCGTACCAAAGGCGGCACATAGGGCAGAGGTTTTAGATCTCCATGTGATACGGTTCTTTGCTAGCAGTTGCAGATCTTGTATGGTTTTACATCCCAATAGTTTACTTTCTTGTTGGATGGTTCTTCGAAGAGTGGTCTTTGGTCTTCCACGTTTTCTTTTCCCAACTGGTGGCCACATAAGGACCTGTCGATTTAGTCTCTTTTCGTCTGATCTAAGAACCCCTGACCTACGAATGTTTCCAACGACTAATATGGAAGTGTTTGGTGTGTTCATCTCTAACTGTAGTTATGCGTTTAGGGGCCTACCAAACCAATGTGCAACGTATACACGTTCTTGGCAAAGATCAAACATATCACAAAGAGTGATTAAAATTGGTCGTAAAGAACGAATGCAAAGAAGAAGAAAGAAGAAGATAGATATTAGCATTTAAACAAATAATTAATAAGACAAAATAAACCACCAGATGTTGTATTCCTTATAGTGCAGAAACATGGACAATGAACAAGTATCTACAACACAATATTATAGTCTTTGAAATATGAATTTTTATAAGAAGAATTGGGCGTGTTTCATGGACACAGAAATAGACAAAGGAATTGGCTGAAATCGGATGCATGTGTCCTAAACGTGTAGAAATCAATGCGTTTAGGGGCCTACCAAACCAATGTGCAACGTATACACTTTCTTGGCAAAGATCAAACATATCACAAAGAGTGATTAAAATTGGTCGTAAGAACGAACGCAAAGAAGAAGAAGACAAAGGAAGAAGTACTGAACAAATTCGAAATTAAGAAGAGATTGTTGAAGTGTCTAAAGTCAAAGGATTTGACTTCATTGCACCGAGTTTTGCCCCATATGGCTCTGTTCCTCTCTGCAGAAATGGCACGCCACCTGCCAAGAGTATTGCACAAAGCATGAACTCCTAGGCAACAATCCTGGGAATTTCAGGAAAAAATACACCCGTGAAGAGAGCGGTGCTGTCCTCACTCAAACCCACAACTTCAGAACCCAAGGGCTTAGCCACAGAGGCTGCTGAAGGTGATCACACAGAAGCAAATAAAATATTAGAACATATGAAAAGACATGATACTCTAATGAAAGCCATACTAGAGGGAAAAGCTGACAAGAATAAAACAGTGATATCATTATAAGGGAAACATTAAGAGATGGATGTAGAACAGTTTGTCTGTCTGCACCATCATGACAAAGAACAGGAAGTGTTGGAGACCCTTTCAGCTGACATTTAGAAACTTTAGTCAATCAATCATATGGATAAATTGTTAGCCAATCAATTATATGGATAAAATTGTTAACCAATCAATCATGGATAAAATTGTTAACCAATCAATCATGGATAAAATTGTTAACCAATCAATCATATGGATAAAATTGTTAGCTAATCAATCAATCATATGTATAAAACTATTATCAATTTTGTGATATTTAAAGAACACATTTATTACTCGTGCAGAAAGATCTCAGTAACATGACCTGGCATGAAGTTCAGTTGCGTCTGCTTGAGGTGCAGAAGGAACAGCAGATCTGTATCCACAAACAAGAACTGACACAGTTAGGTAAGGACACATGATGGCAGATATCTTCAGTTTTAGTTTATTGTAATTCACCAATGTACAATGCTATCAGATTAAGTTGTATTATAATATGGCCAAATGTCCCTACTGCTCAAAAACCCAAACATAGACATGGCAGACAAGCGACAACTGATAAATTACATATTTCTACCAACTCTGTTATCAATGTCAAACATGGTCCCTAATAAAATCCCAAGGAAGAAAGATTACAAAATGTGAAATGAACTGTTGAAGAAAAGCCGTCAATGTTACAAGATGAGATAGATTGAGAAATGAGAACATTAGAAATGTCGTTGTAATCACACCATGCATCCAACATATGACCCATACGACACAAAAAACCTGACCACAAGGCCTGAAGAAGACCAAGAACCCGATTAACAGATAATATCACAGATATCCTGCAACATCTATTATATACTATGGAACTATCTATTTTATATTATAAAATGTATTTATGATGCAAGTGAGAAAAGATACAGGAATTCTAAAGATTTGAACATTGAGAAACATTGACTGATAAACAATATTATGTCTCGGAAACTGAAATATTTTATTTATATTAAACGTCACTGTTGCTTAGATAGAACAATAATGGAGAACATGGTTCCTATAAGATGAGGCAGAGGATGACCAAGACAATGGGACATTCAGAGAACATTAAATGTGATTATATGGTGTGTGGTTAAGTGGGAGTGGGGCTAACTAAAGATCATAATTTTCTCAGCTGGGCTGCGATAAGTGCAATGTTCTGCAAAAGAAATGCTACATGAAGAGATGATAAAGTGTATGTGAACTTTAATGTGACGAGTTACCAAGTTGAGTACACATAAGATTCAGACCTTTATAAACAAAGGACTTTGTTGTATTCTCAGACTGACATGGTATGACAGTGGCAAACACAGACCTGTAGATAAAAATGGGGCAGGAACATATGTTGATTCAGGTCAGGAGGAGAAAATGGCGGTGGGTCAACCATAGTCTGCGGAAGACACAGTCAGGTGGTCACTATACAAGCACTTAAGTGGAACTTGCAATGAAAATGGAAAAGGGATGCCCTAAACAGACCTGAAGACTATTTCTTTTTGAGGAACTGAAGTATGCTGGACTATCCTGGTGAGCCAAAAAGAAAACGGCCAGGGACCAGGACAAATAGAGGAAAACTGTTCAGTCCTTATGATCCACAATGAGTGGAAGGGAATAAGACCAATCATCTCCATTTTGCCTGAGATGAGTTGCACGTGGGCCCACATAGGGCGAAACTCGGAGCCCTGAGGTGGGGGCCCAAGTTGAGCTTTGTGTGTCTGGACAGACTAGAGGCATAGTGAGTGTGTGCATGGTGAGAACCAATAGACACAGTGATCAGGCACAGAAGCTGAGCGAACACGCATGCGGACAATGCACATGTGGGCCCAACGGTAGGGCAGTCGTGCACAGCGCTGATGGTGGCGTGACGAGGGGGTGCGGCAGGTGTAGGGGTTAGCAGCACCACTCAAATGTGCAGAAAAACTAGAAAGCCCAGCAGAGGCTTGAATCCAGTGTGCGTTTCCGCTCGCAGAGAACTATTACTGCCTTGTAATTTGATTGGGGACAGTCAAAGGCTAGCGGAGTAAACCGTACACAAAATTGGACGGCAGGCAAACCAAGTAGTCCAAATAAAGACCGGTAACCTGGGTAGATGACGCTCAACAATCCAGGAGGATAGATTGTCTAAGGGTCGCTACCCTAAAAGAAAATAGCAATCTGCAAGTCGGCTGGGGACAGTCAAAGGCTAACAGAGAGAGAACCCAGTAAAGGCTGGTTGAAATGGGACACTTCGCCGAAGTACAATCACCAGAGCTCCAAATGGTACTGAAGATGTGACGTAAAACAAACGTTCTTGGCAAAGGCTGTTTATGTAGCACAATAAGAATTATCAAAATGACCAAAAAAGAACGATCGAGAGAGAGATCTCCATTTTAGTCAGTTGTTAAATTATTTAATAATATTACTATGACTGCACCCATAATTGTTTTCCATACATGAATTCTTATTTATATTTATTCTGAAATTCTTTTCATTGCAGATATATATCATAGAATTTTGCGGTTCAAAAATTATCTAGTTGCGATGGTGAATAAAGATCTGCTACCACTGAAGTTTCGTCTGCCATGTATAGGACAGCAGTAAGTTTGATATGATTCATTTGCAAGTTGTTTTATACTCTTGTCAAACAGGTTAGATAAAAGAGGTAATTGTGTTAGATGCCCTCATTGTTCAATAACAAGACCTAACCGAAGACAGAGTTAGCTCAATCTCTGCAGCTTCTATCTATTCTCTAATCCTGTTTTGCCTTTTGGCGTCAGGTCGAAAAGGAGACACCTGGAGTGAGCCTCCCTATGTGCCTTGTCTTTCTTTCTTTTCTCCAGTCCTGATTTGCCTCACAGCTTCAGGATATGAAGAGAGATTTCTTGAACGGCCTTTGTGTATGCTTCATAAACTTCATAAGCAGCTTTTGTGTACAAAAGTTAAATAAAAATAGAAATAAAAATGTTAGTAAAAATTTGTAGAATTAAGCTGATTTTTAAACAGAATCTAGGTCTCTGCACTGAGAATAATACATAGCTATTCATTCCCTTTCAGTTTGCTGAAAGTCTAGGCAACCTTTTAAACCCTTCAGAAAAAGAGTGAAACCTTACAATTCATTGAGTTTTGTAACAACAATAAGGGGATCTCTAGTGTAGAGATTAGGTGCTCACCTCTTGTTCCAAAGGTACTTGGTTCGCTCCCTCGTGGAGCCATCGGGTTATTTTTCCAGAGGTTATCTACTGCACAGAATATTTACTCTGATCGCAGAAACTGGTTTATGTTACAACTGTTATTCAATGTCTGAAGACTGAACTATTTGCTTCCCTTCGATGTGACTGGTCGGTCATCCCTTCTACAATGAGCATTTACTCTGATTGTACACAAATTTGTATTAAATGTTTCTGTTTGAGTTTCTGGAAAGTTTCTTGGAGAAATAAATGAGTCAATTTTATATTTATTTATAATAATTGTTGAGTATTCTTTCCCTTTGGCTGCTTCTATGTAGACATTATGTTTCTTTTTCTTTTACAGCTCTGTATTAACTCATGGAATGCGCTTCAACTTGGATGTATTATTGTATTGTAAGTAATCATCCTTTAGATGTATTATTGTAGGTAATCATCCTTTAAGTGTACTATTGTATTGTATGTAATCATTCTTTAGATGTATTATTGTATTGTAAGTAATCATCCTTTAGATGTATTATTGTATTGTAGGTAATCATCCTTTAAGTAATTAGTAATGAGAGGGTAATACTAGGTGTATTGCACATAGAATGTAGCATACAGAGAGCTATAAAGTTCTAGTATAAATAAAATATAACAATTTTTGAGGACAGATCATCAGATTTTGATCATCAGTTGTACATGATTGAACGGGTGAGTCTACATGTCCTAAGTTTCAAATTTTGATCATGAGTTGTACATGATTGAATGGGTATGACTCCAGAGCACATCCATCAGTCATGTCCATCATACATACACCAACGACGAAACTGCCAAACATGGCTTCATGAACAAAGCTTACAGAGCAAACTATGGGGAATTCTCAAAGACTCCAACTGACATGCAGCTTCATAGAGGCAACCCATCTCATGGTTTAGACGAGCATATGAAACCGAACGCAAAGAAGAAGAAGGGATATGGCCTGCATGTCCCGAGTATCTAGACAGTTACTGTTATTAAAGTGAGGGATTAATGTGAGTAGCATTAACCAAACTAGTTCATCATTTGTCATTAACATGCAGTCTATCTGTAATTTGTTCATTGTTTACAGGGAGCCCATGGTCAATTTTCATTAATAGCTACACAATGAGAGAGGATTATAAGAATCACCACAAAAGGAAGCAGCTAGCTGATCAGTAAGTGATTCATTCAGTTCAACAGAGCAAAGTTAAGGCAAACAGAAACTACATAAGATGCAGAAATATCACCATCATCAGGTTCTTTGTCTGCTAATTATGTTATGTTATGCGATCGACGTCACAGCACATTGGGCATTCCCATGCATGCTCTGTCCTCCGCTGCAGCAGCCATCCTAAAGTCCATTTGCTCACCGTACCCATGAGAAGTTGATTACTATATCTTCTCTCTCTACCACGAAGACGACACTGTCTGGCATGTCCACACTTAACACCTAATTCTCAAACTCGTTTCAGTGTCTGAGACGTGCCCATGTCACATAATTGAGAGCGTACCGCATTGATGATATCGACTCTGTCTGCTAATTGATTGATCGATTGATAGAACCATCATCATTGCACTTCGGTGAGTAACCATGTGTGCTGCGATCTCTTTCTTACACAGGAAGATCTCAGTACACAAACTCCATAGCTCTGCGAGGGCCTCAGATGTAATTTAGAAGATGATGAAAATATTTTGTAGGAGTTTGATATTATCATTTTTTTTCTAATTAATTTTGTCCAGGTTTGAATGTTTGGTTAATTGTACTTAACTTAGTTAAATATGATTGGTCAGTGTTGAATGACAGTTTCAGATGTCAGATAATTCAACGTTATTGTATATTTTCTTTTCTTTCAGATTGTCTATAATATACTATCCTGGCATTTCTAAACTTGTGTTGTCTCCATTATATTCTTACCAGTTGGTATTTTCTTCGCTATCAGATGTGAGTATACTATTTTTAATAGTTAAAATAAATATACATTGTCTCTATGACTAAATGGTAAAGTTGTTTTCCTTGCATTCAGAAGCTCACGCAATTCTGTTCACAAGTCTATAGTACATTAGGGTTGTTTACGGAGCTATTGCTTTGTACAGTTTCTCAGCAGATGGCATGCCATTTAGACCTTCAGTTTAAAATACACCCAAAAAAAAATCTCTGAAAATATACTCTGTTAATTCTGCAAGATTTTTTTTTTATATAGTTCACATTTATATATAACCATTGTCATAGAAGGGTAACCCAAACCCAACCATATGTGACAGATAGTTAGACAACCTTCATTTATGGAGCATGATCTGTTGATACAAGCCAGTTACATGCAGAATGAAAAAGCAGTCACAGTCATTGCTTTCCCAACAGGATGTGGGCGGGTTATCGAATGGCTTTTGTATTCAGAATAAAATTCATAAATATACAGTGATGGGAACAGGGTACATTGATAATGACAGGAACACCATACATGTAGGTCACACTATAAGCTCAAGCCATGGGTGAATGATACCATAGTAAACAAACTAATATGCTGCCACATTAGAAGAGGAAAATAGAAAATAATCCAGATAGAAATCCAATTCTGTTTGCTACAGATAGAGTTTGTCAACCTTAGTATAGAAAACAAGATAACTTAAGAGTACACAGCAAATAAAATAATATGAACATATAACAATCTGATGTATGTCTATAGTGTCACTTTTATCAGTTACAACCCGGAAAAAGTAATGAGGGTTGCCACTTGAACCTGGAGAAGACTTGATTTTGTCCTTACTACAAATTTGATTAGAATAATCATTGGTCTGATCGCAGAAGTAGAACATAATACTATAGGGTGTTCAGTTATCTGAATTTTATTTCTTAAAGAAATGTGAGTTTTAGAATTGAATTCAGAGTTCCAGGTTACCTATAATTGCTTGAAGATTGCACACATATGTGTCTGCCCCGGAGTGCTGCAACATGCAGTTAAATAACTGATAACTAATAACCAAAACACCATTGCTCACTGTCACTCATCATGCCTGCCTGTCTTTGGCCAAATGCTGCAGTGGTTTTCTTGTCATCCCAGATAGAAGTCAGAATTGTTCGTGGATTTTCTTCCAATCTCAGATAGAAGTCAGAATTGTTCGTGAATTTTCTTCCCGTCCCAGATAGAAGTCAGAATTGTCCGTGAATTTTCTTCCCATCTCAGATAGAAGTCAGAATTATCCGTGAATTTTCTTCCCATCTCAGATAGAATTCAGAATTGTCCATGAATTTTTTTCCCACCTCAGATAGAAGTCAGAATTGTCCGTGAATTTTCTTCCTATCCCAGATAGCAGTCAGAATTGTCCGTCAATTTTCTTCCTATCCCAGATAGAAAGAAAATTGTTTGTAGATTTTCTTCCCGTCGCAGATGGAAGTCAGAATTAAACTACCCTAGCACAAGGTGTTTATAGGGGACCCTTTATAGTGCTCTATAATGCAGCAGTAAAGATAGAGTTCACTGTGTTCATTCCTTACCACCTTATTTCCTGTTGGTTTGTGCAGAGTTCTACTCTAGACATGTGTCCAAATGTTCATGACAAGAAGAGCATCACTTCCAGGGCTACTGCACATTTACACTAGCTTTCATTCATAAAAAAGCTGCACATATTGGTTCTCCTTCCTCAGGTCTAGTATGTATCATTCTGGCTTCTTTCCGACCACAGAAGATGCATGCATATTGTCCAATAGGACACATATTTGAACACATTGATAAGATTTTGCAAACAGAAAATCTCACTTTATATTACCACATCTACTTGGTTATACTGTAGCATGGTGCCGAAACTGATTGGTCATAGCGAAGGTTGTCAGAACTTACTTGTTCTCAGATTCAGCAATTTGAAAGAAATTTTGAAAAAAAATCAATATAATTGGTTAATAAATTATTTCATTAATGGAAAAATGTAAACGTAATTTTTTGTATTTAAGACCACTATATATTTTTTATATTAAAGATATCTGTATGGATTGCATGTTGGTGAGTCTGTTGTGCCTAATACGCATTAACTACCTAAATAATCTATATAACATTTGTTTGTGGGGCAGGGTCATGCGGTCATGAAAGAAATGAAGGAGCAGGGGGCTGACAAAGCAGTGATCTATAAAGAGATGGGCAGTGGGCAGGTCAGACATCATCAATGCCAAAAGAGACAAATTAAATCAATTATTATTTTTAAAGACAATATGAATTCTCATCCTTATCCAAAGTGAAGAAGATGGACTAAAACTGGGAACTGCCAGACTTGAACACTGTGTTAGTCTTCTTCTTCTTAGCATTCGTTCTTTACCATCAATTTTAATCACTCTTTGTGATTTGTTTGATCTTGCCAAGAACGTGTATACGTTGCACATTTGTTTGGTAGGCTTCTAAATGCATAGACTTCTACACGTTTAGGACATATGCATCCGATTTCAGCCAGATCTCCTTAGTCGTCTCTTATGACATGCGTGTCAGGTAACAGTGGTTCTATTTTTTACACCCCAAGTTTGGGCCCGGTAACCACTCGGGCGACTGTGTTAGTGATACAAGACATTTAATTAATCAACACAGAACTGGAGTGATCAGTCACCTTACGCTGATAGAAATGTTGAGGATCAGACCTGATCATTGATAGACCTGTCCGAATTGCAATGATGATTATCCTCACTAATCACTTACTAATTTGTGAAAAACATACTGTGGCCAAATTAATTGTAGTTCATTTTTGTCACTGTACAAGTTTAAGCACAAATTAAAGTTTGGTTTTTCATTAGATTTTGTTGAGTGATAGTTAATTTTATAATAAAAATTGAATGTATTGTAATCACAAACCAAAAGAATGGTACAATTTAATATTATAGTAAATATTGAAAGTCTTCTTCTTTCTTCTTTGCGTTCGTTCTTTTTCGACCAATTTTAATCACTCTTTGTGATATGTTTAATCTTTGCCAAGAACGTGTATCGTTGCACATTGGTTTGGTAGGCCCCTAAACGCATAGACTTCTCACGTTTAGGACATGTGCATCCGATTTCAGCCAAACCTCCTTAGTCGCCTCTTACGACATGCGTGGCAGGTAACAGTGGTTCTATTCTTTACACCCCAAATTTGGGCCCGGTAACCATTCGGGCGAATATTGAAAGTAATTTAATGGGATTTACATATAAAAATATTGTTAATAATTGTAAAATAACTCTTCATTAAAATCTGGTTATGTTAGACATGTAATACTTTTCTTCTGATGATTATCAGTTAGTATATGCAGTAGTGACTGATTAGCGTAATATGACTTTGTAACTAGCTTAAAAAATATGTAGATTTGTCCACTAAAAGCCATTTTACCAAACTCTCGATTGTTCCACATTGCAGAAATAGATTGTCTTATGATAAGTTAAAAAATGATATGTTGATAGAAATGTGTTAATGTAAATTTATAACTAATTTGTCAACTGAAATAAGTCATAATGCAGTCTGTGACCCTTTGCAAAGAGTGATATCAAATCAGAGGAAGTGCCTGACTCATGATAGGGATGAAGTTAAACCTGTCATCAAGAAAATCTTTGTATTTCATAGATTCATTATATTTTAGCGCTCTTTATTTTATTATTCTTCATTTTGGAAACAAAATTGGATAATTTATTCATGATTTTCAAGATATACAAAATTGTATTAATTATGCAAATTTATGATAATTTTAACAACAGATCTGTTTGTCTTTTTTTTACTCACTAGATTGTTAAACGATCACCAAGCTTTCTTGGCACACGACAATGGTATGTATAACTTGATCATCAATGAAACAGCATTATGTGTAGATATTATGAAACAATATTTGTAATGCATTGTCCATGTTAAGGATGATAGTGATGAATGCACTTTATGTCTCTAAAGTTTGTTATATAATTTGATATGTTGAGTATACTCTGATAGGGTCACTGGTTAGTCTACTACATAAGCATTTGATTGTCGACTCAAACATAAGAGGGTTGTGGGTTCACTCCCACACTCTGCGTTTCAGAATTGAGGAAAAGAATTAGCCCTCCTACTTCCTGCATGCTAGGGCCTAGAAATATGAAGTGACTGGTACTTCATACCCCAACGTCTGAAAGGCTACGGGAAGTTTTATTTTATTATACACAAAAAAGAAATGATTAAAGAACCACAAAGCATGCATTGAAAATGGAGACAAATGGTTTAAAAAAGAAAGAAAGCTCGAGGGAAATCTAGAAACGTACTTTACTAAGATGGGCAGAAATATAAGACTTAATTCCATAGAAGATATTGAACGAGTTGACTAGCATAAAGCAGTGTGGAGAAATTACTTGCAGGCCCTATGTAACATTTGATGGTACAAGTCGAATATAATAATTTGATATGCAAGGGAGCTATGTTTGAAACGAATGTGATAATGATTCCTTAGCTGAAGTATACACCTAAAGAAAATGACTCACTGCCTAGAGTTGTGATAAAAACTGCTTCTGTCATGAAGAACCACAGTTGATGCTCTGTAGACAGTGGGGAAATTCGCTCTCTAGGGAAAGCGAATCCAAAGAATAGTTTCATGTTCAAATTGAATGTGTTGGGTAGAAAGATGCAAATGTTGTAATTTTATTGTAAACCACAGTACAATGTACTTATTCTCTGTGGCTCAAATCTCAAAGGGTTATTTAACAGGGACTATAATAAAATGATGTTATTAGGGGGATCTTCTTCGGTCTCTTGGCTACCTACTGTTGTATGAAGAAAGTAAAAGTGATGTTGAATCAATGCAGCCATTTAAGGAGTTTGGAATTACACATTGTACAAGTAGAACTAGATGCTTGAGGGGCAGAGAGAGAAATGTGTTTAACCAGTGAGCCACAGGAACCATGAGTATGCATATCTTTCAACATCTGTTGGGAGACTGGGCACCTATGGGAATGCCCAGAGTGATGTGACGTCAGTTCAGTAACCAATAAACAAAATAGTAAAATAAACAAAGGAAATGTATTGTATGGTAATATAATATGTGATAATATACATATGATTTGTCTCTTGATAGGGCCAACTATGGACGACTCTATCTTAGGCATTTCAATGAGCTCGATCATGAACTTAACGCAAGGTGAGCCTTGGTACTTTACATAGATTCATTGTGTTACCTTATTTTATCTTTGTCTTATGTGCTCTTGGGCGTGGCGATGAGATCTGATGATGAATGTTTGTTTGAAAAGATACAAAAACAAGTGGTTAGGATATAAGGGAACGGAATCTGTTGTGCCAGTATGTTGCCAGGGCCCACAAGGGGAGCAAAGAATAGTAACGCTGCGACCTAAAGATGTTGTGAGATGCGACTAAGACATGGGCCTAGGGAAGCTACCATAGTCAATAATAAGCGAAGCAGAAATCGGATGCGCTGGCCTACTTGTAGGTGCATAATTGGCACAACGCACAATCACTCTTAGGCTCAGATCACATACAAATCACACATAGTGGTTTAACAGGTGGTTGATATGGAGCATCTGAAGAATAAGAAAAAGAATCTGTTGAGGTCTGAAGTCTTCATGATCTTTTGTGGATCCATTGTCCTGACCATGTAGAAGTTACAGTAAGGAAAGAACTGATACGATAACCTTGAAATGCTTATAATTTTGTTAAACTTAATTTTGCTAGAGCAGTGGCTTTGCAGCCTACTCTTGTCAATTTTCAGCTGACAATAGTTCTTTTATGCGCTTAACTTGAACACGGAACCTATGTTTTATCGCCCGTCTCTGATACGATTCAAAACTTGATCTCACCTACATTGAGATCAGGGATCTCTGACAAAAAAATGTCCCTATAATTCTATGTGGGAATGAACCAAAAGTTTACTCAGTAGCTCCTACAACCATCAGATTGCCAGGCAAACATATTAACCACTTTGCCGTGAGACCCCCTTCCCCCTCCCTACCCTTTCAGGTTAATTAAGCTGATATTAACTTTAGAAATCGAAATATTTTTAATATATATGAACTTTCAACATTATTTTCATTATTTATTGCTTTCAGACTTAGCAGAGCTTATATACCTTCCAAGATGTATATGAATAGCTTCAACTCTGCCTGTTTGACTGTTTTGGCCAAGTAAGTCCAGATATTTCTTCAATTTCCATTCTTATAATATACTATGAAAATAAATGAAAATAGTGGCATATCCTTTACAGTACGTCATCATCAACCACAGTAAATGAGTTGCTGATTTTCTAGACATCACTTACATATGTTTAGAAGTTTGCCATTGCTTTCTGAACGGTGAAGTCTAGTTTTACTTTTTGTAAAAATCCATGGGAACAAATTTACTTAAAAATGACCTTCCATGAGTTTGAACCACTTACTATTGGGTTGTGATCGAGCTAACTACCGCTAAGTCATGTATACACACCTATAGTGCTCTATACTCTCCAAAAATTCTTGTGAATCACAAAATTGCTTGGAATACAACAGCAGCACAGTTAGTTATGTTTCAGTGTCTTTTTACTGATTGTTATGAAGCAGTCAGATAATGAGTTTCTGATGTTTTATAAATCTGTTCTTTTGTGTTTTTTGTTGAATATGGCTGCAACTGTTACATGTCACTGATTTTTATTTTAGTCTCACCATGAAGTTGTCTTTGCTTTGGTTTCACCTTCTACTGATCATCTGCTGATTTTGGCTACATTGTTGGGCTGTTTCTAAAGTGTTTACTATCTGTATCACTGTCTTTCATGAAACAGGTTGTGCTCTTTAGTCTTTTGCACAATTCTGTTACTTTGATTATATATAAATATATTCCTCTAGTACCGCTATACGTTGAATAAGGTCTGCAAGTTATTTCTCCATACCGCTCTGTCCTGGGTAACTTGCTCAGTCTCCTCCATAAAATTGAGTCCGATATTTCCTGCCTCTCAAAGCAAAGTTCGTTTCTGGGTTTCTCTAGGTCGTCCTCTATTCCTTGAACCCTTTGCTTCCCAATTCAATGCCTGCTTTCATATTCAGTAATCATTTGTCCTCAAGGTCTGCCCAACATATCTTCATCATCTCCTTCTTATCACAGTTGTTACTAGTGATTGACCAGACATTTCTATACGATGCAGAGAGGAATATACATATAAACTGACGCATAATTTTCATCTCAACAAAATTCTGATAGTGTCTTGTCTGACATTTTTTTTTTTTCCCTCAGATACATTGCCTTCTTTGCTTGTGCACCTGCAGCAGTGCTCTTTGTTCTGGGCATCCTAGATTTCAGAGATGTAACCAGAGTGGAGCACCTGGTCACTGTTGCATCTCTCAGTGGTAAGAGTTGGATTACTGACTTCTGAGCATTTATAGAATGTTAGAAATAGTAACACTGAAAATGATGTTAATTAACAAATAGTAATTACGAACATTGTTTTGTTTGCAGCTGAAGTTTTATCTTTCATGATTTTATTTTTTTAATGTATTATGTTTGGAAGTTTGGTAAAATATAATAATTATAAATTGTCCGGTTTCCTATTAAAATATTTGTAATTTATTATTTTTTCGTATACTTTGTTCTTTGAAAAAAAATAGTTGTCCACTTGTTGTTTATCACTGATGTTTAATTTTCTTCTTAAATCTTTTAAATTTTTTTTAATGCTCCATATGGTTCCACTCGCTAAACCACTCTTTGTGATTTGTATATGATCTGAGCTTAAGAGCGATTTTACATTGTGCCAGTTATGTGCCTACAAGTAGGCCAGCACATATGATTTCTGCTATGCTTTTATTTACTAGGTAGCTTCCTAGTCCCCTGCCTTAGGCGCCTTGTAGGTTGCAGTGCTACTACTATTTGCTCCGTTGTGGGTCCTGACAAGACATGCACTTTTTTAGCTGTACTAAGGTAATAATATCAGCACTGAAGTAAAATTATCAAACAAATGTAGAGATTTCCATTTCCTGACTAAATCATTATGAAGGATGTCCGCTGAGAAGCATAAATTAAATCTTGGATTGTTGTAGCAAAAAAGATTTTTGATGAGAAACAACAAGTTGTATTCTCGCACATAATATTGAATTTCAGAAGTGTGTTTAACCAGCGAGCCACAGGAATCATCATTATGCATTCGTTTCTTCATATTTTGGGGATGACTTATGGGTCTGCCTGGCGTACTGTAATGTCGATTTAGTAACCAATAACCTTGTAATGTGTAAAATTGTATGATTATTTACTACTGTAACATTAGCACATCTCTTCTCCTTCTCTTACAGGAATATTGGCTACCGTCTGCTCATCCTTTATTGCTGATGAGGTTAGTATTGTTACAGTGTTTATCTCCACTTAAAAGAATACAAATGTATGCAGTGTATATACTTATTTGTTTTATTTTTATTTCCAACTTTTCGTTTCTGTCGTATTGTGTTTCGTTTTGAGTCACATATTGTCATTAGTTAGACTCCTTACCTTGACCTTTCTCTGTGTTGTTTGTTCTGTGTTTTGAGTAGGGCTCTTGTTTTTAGGCCTTAATCCTGTTTTGTTTTCTTTGCTTGATAAAGGATATTTCATAGAAATGTTGTATTAGCCTGTTATGTTGTTTTACAAAACTTTCTCATTTCATGTTTTGCTATTATTTTACTATTTTTATATGGTTCTATTACAATCTTTCGTATTATCGATATGTGCAATATAGTATAGGCGAAACACGTAAAAAATCCAAAGTACTGTAGTTTTACAAAGTACAAAAACAATATACAGTGATGTTTCGACCAAAAGGCTTTTATCAAGCAAAGGATACAACAGAAGTGAAGAAATAGACTTCTTTTACAGCAGACATAATATATACAATCAAACCCTAATGGCTCTAAAATGAAAATATGTGACTAAAAAATAAACTTCTTTCTCCTCATATGTTCTTACATCATCATTTGCTCTTACATTTCCTCCTTTGATCATGATTTGTACAGAATGAAGTGTTTTGTCCTGAGCGGCTGATGATGAGTATTCTAGCACAGATTCACTACATGCCTGATCACTGGAAAGGTCGTGCACACACTTCCCATGTCAGAGAAGAATTTGCAACACTCTTTCAGTACAAAGTGGTAAGTGCTTCCCTTATCATTCTTAGATTCTCACTGGATTTTCTTTGATTCTCATTCAGATTATTAGTTATTCAACCTACTTCATGACTCTTCAAGAGATCTACAAGATTTATGTGAACATATTATGTTCACTAATTGCAATTTCAGAAGTTTATCATATACAGATCTCATCGGGAGCTGGGTTTGAAGATTGGTGCAGCAAGAAAAGAACAGTATGACAGGTATACGAGTAGGCTCATCAATCAAAATCTAACTGGTACGGTCGGTTACTGGACACTGTTGAAGATTTTGCGAAGGAGATCGGAGCATGTATGGACATGTCCAGAGTGCAATGAAGATATTCCAAACTGAAACTGAAGTTTTTATGCACAAGTAACTCATGTAATACATAGAATGAAAAATTGAAAATCGTGGCATATCCTTTACAGAACGTAGCCATCAGCCACAGTAAAGGAGTCGTTGATTTTCTAGGCACCACTTATACGTTCAGTAGTTTGCCAATGCTTTCTGAATGGTGAGGTCTATTTTTACCATTCATAAAAATCCCACAGAAATGAATTTGCTTCCTCTAAACTGCCTACCGTGGAGTTTGAAGTTTGAACCAGGAACGCTTGGGTTGTGATCAAGCTCACTACCACTTAAGCTACAGATGCTCACTAATACATAGAAACAGATGCAAATAACAGATCAAACCTGCTAGAATGAGAAGACAGTTATTAAATGGATGATGCATAGTGAGAAGAAATTAAACATTGAAAAAATGTGTGAGAGATATTAATCATACCAGGTAAAGAATGTCAATTTATCAGTTGATTGATAGGGCCGTCATCTTTGCACATCGGTGAGCAAACATGTGTGCTTCCTAACACAAAGAGCAGTGCACAAACTTTGTAGCACCGGAGAGGGTCAACAGTGTCATTTAGAAGATGGTGAGAATATTTTGTAGGAATTTTTATTTTTTAAATATTTTCCAGGTCAACAGCTTTCCATCCTGCTCTTCTCGAACTGCCAAGGGTTCTTTTACGCTCTCAAATTGAACATGGGACCTACATTTTATCATCCGTCTTTGATAGGACTAGGAACTCGATTTTACCTACACTGAGATCAGGGATCTAAGGAAAAATATTCTTATGGCTCCTCGAGGGAGTGAATAGTGAACCGAGTATATTTGGAACAAGAGGCAAGCTACTAACCTCTACGCCACAGAGATCCCTTAAAGTTTATCAGTTAAAACTAATCTTAGTGACACACAGCGGTAATGTTAAAACACAGAATTTGTTGCCTTTATGTTTGTAGAAATAGTAAAATGAGAATGGTAGTCTGAAAGAATTAAACACAACAACAAAACTAATTTTTCTTATCTTTGACAGTAGTGGCTTAATTCCATTTTTGTCTTTATCAAGGTGTACATTTTAGAAGAGCTTCTGAGCCCAATCTTCACTCCTGTCTGGTTGATGTTCTGTTTGCGACGTAAATCTGCACAGATGGTGGATTTCTTTCGATGTTTCACCGTGGAGGTTGCTGGTGTTGGGGATGTGTGCTCATTTGCTCAGATGGACATCAAGAAACATGGAAATCCTCAAGTGAGTTATTCTCAATAGGTCAATCTCTGATCTTTATATTTTTACTTATGGTAGAATTTTTGTGATACTTGTATGCTGTCAATTTTTTCTGGTGTTTATTTGATGTGTATATTTTTCTGTCCTGTCTGGGAAATGTCCACTTTTGTTTGTTCCTACATTCTGTGAAAATGTAATTCTCTATTTTTTCAGTGGACACAGACTAAACCTACTGCAGAGGTGGCACCTAGAGCAATGCAAGCAGAACATGGAAAGATAGAGTTGTCTCTCATGCATTTCACAGTGAGTACCCTGTTGTTTGGTATATATGTTTCCTGCAACCTGTAAAGTTGTCTTCCATCATGGGTATTCTCGGCAGTAGAAGACCTGCTTTTAAATTAACAATGATGAGAGCAAAGTTCTGTTAGGGACCTGCTATTAAATGAACAATGAGAGCAAAGTTCTGTTAGGAACCTGCTATTAAATGAACAATGAGAGCAAAGTTCTGTTAGGGACCTGCTGTTAAATGAGCAATGAGAGCAAAGTTCTGTTAGGGACCTGCTATTCAATGAACAATGAGAGCAAAGTTCTGTTAGGAACCTGCTATTCAATGAACAATGAGAGCAAAGTTCTGTTAGGAACCTGCTATTAAATGAACAATGAGAGCAAAGTTCTGTTAGGGACCTGCTGTTAAATGAACAATGAGAGCAAAGTTCTGTTAGGAACCTGCTGTTAAATGAACAATGAGAGCAAAGTTCTGTTAGGAACCTGATATTAAATGAACAATGAGAGTAAAGTTCTGTTAGGAACCTGCTATTAAATGAACAATGAGAGTAAAGTTCTGTTAGGGACCTGCTATTAAATGAACAATGAGAGCAAAGTTCTGTTAGGAACCTGCTGTTAAATGAACAATGAGAGCAAAGTTCTGTTAGGAACCTGCTGTTAAATGAACAATGAGAGCAAAGTTCTGTTAGGGACCTGCTATTAAATGAACAATGAGAGCAAAGTTCTGTTAGGAACCTGCTATTAAATGAACAATGAGAGTAAAGTTCTGTTAGGAACCTGCTGTTAAATGAACAATGAGAGCAAAGTTCTGTTAGGGACCTGCTGTTAAATGAACAATTAAGCAAACTTCTGTTAGGAACCTGCTATTAAATAAAGCAATGAGAGCAAAGTTCTGTTAGGGACCTGCTGTTAAATGAACAATGAGAGCAAAGTTCTGTTAGGGAACCTGCTATTAAATGAACAATGTAAGTAAAGCTTCTGTTAGGAACCTGCTATTAAATGAACAATGAAGCAAATTCTGTTAGGGACCTGCTATTAAATGAACAAAGCCATAATGTCAGTTCACCAGCATATCGTAAAATATGAATCTTTCTCTTTTGGTATTTTGTCCACTATGTTATTGATATAGTCTAGGAATAGTGTAGACAATAATCTGCTGCCTTGAGATACTCCTTGTTCTAATATCATTCTTTGGGAAGCCTTCATTTACTGAAGTTCCTGGGTTCAACCAGACTAAACCTATCACTATATTTGTCTGATATTAGAAATAAACTCAATTTTAGAACTCAATTATGAGAGTATTAGAAAGAAATTAATAGTGAAAGAAAAGATTAAATTTAGGTTTATCTAATCAAAACAAACAAACATATCAGTGAACTAGTTGATATTTCTAACTTCAATATTATCTTGGATTCTCCGAAAGGAGTTAATTCTTATTTTCATGTTTGTTGGCCTACATGCTCTGATATAACCAAAACATGTTTCGTCCTTAGGTTCTTCTTTGCATTTGTTGTTTACGACCAATTTTAATCACTCTTTGTGATATGTTTGATCTTTGCCAAGACGTGTACACGTTGCACATTGGTTTGTAGGCCCCTAAATGCATAGACTTCTACATGTTTAGGACACATGCATCCGATTTCAGCCAAACCTCCTTAATCGCCTCTTATGACATGTTGTGTGGCAGGTAACAGTGGTTCTATTCTTTACACCCCAAATTTGGGCCCGGTAACCACTTGGGCGGTCCTTAGGTTGAAAGGTGAGCCTCGACTTAAAGAGGCTGTAATCCCCTAAATAACAAACAAAGTTTACGTTATTGACAATGACCTGCATATTAAGAATATGTTACATGATTGTTTGATAACAACTAAAGGCAGCTTTTCATTTGGTTGTGAGATAATCTAATAAGCTATGTATCTCTATATGATTTTTTCAGACCACAAACCCAGAGTGGAGGCCTCCTGAGGAAAGCAGTGCCTTTATAACTGGTGTGAAAACTGAAGGTATTATTTATATGGAAGAATGCTAGCTTTTTAATCGTACGACCCTTAGTAGTTTAATTTATGTAAAGTAAATTATTTATCTAATACATGAATCTTGTCTACCTTGTCTAGTACATCTACCTTGTCTAGCACATCTACCTTATCTAGCACATCTACCTTGTCCAGTACATCTACCTTGTATAGTACATCTGCCTTGTCTAGTACATCTACCTTGCATAGTACATCTACCTTATCTAGTACATCTACCTTGTCTAGTACATCTACCTTGTCTAGTACATCTACCTTGTCTAGTACATCTACCTTATCTAGTACATCTACCTTGTCTAGTACATCTACCTTATCTAGTACATCTACCTTGTCTAGTACATCTACCTTATCTAGTACATCTACCTTGTCTAGTACATCTACCTTGTCAGTACATCTACACTTGTTAGTACATCTACCTTATCTAGTACATCTACCTTATCTAGTACATCTACCTTATCTAGTAATCTACCTTGTCTAGTACATCTACCTTTGTCAGTACATCTACCTTGTCTAGTTCATCTACCTTGTCTAGTTCATCTACTTTGTCTAGTACATCTACCTTGTCGAGTACATGAAGCAGATATAACTCTTAATGCTAAATCTCTTCTTGTTTTCAGTTCAAAGAGAGATGCCTGCACTCACTAGCATTGTCGCTGACCCATTCAGTCTTCCTAGTTTGGGTTATGTTCATACAGTACCACCAATATTTCCTGTAAGTTGACCATTAATTTTTATAATGGTTATTTGAATATTGTATTAAGAACTGAGAATCTGTCACCACTATTATGTCGCATCAATTTCAAAACATAAGCATTCTTTATAGATACAGGTGTTGCTACACCATTTCTATTTCAAAATTGAGATTACAACCAAAGGGAGAAATATATATGCACAATTCATCTTGAACGGACTGAAAAAATGTGTGCCCTGAATCATAGTTTACTTTCAATGCAGAAAGAAGGTTGACTCCAGATATCTTCTTCATTGAATGCTCCATATCAACCACTTGTTAAACAACTCTTTGTGATTTATGGGATCTGAGCCTAAGAGTGATTGTAGTTTGTGCCAGTTATGTGCCTACAAGTAGGCTGGTGCAACCAATTTCTGCGGGATGTTTTTTATTTACTAGAGTAGCTTCCCTAGACCCATAACTTAGTCGCTTCTTACAACATGCCTCGTAGGTCACAGTGTTACTATTCTTTGCTCCCCTTGTGAGACCTGGCAACACACAGGTGGATTCTAGATATTATTTCACACCCTTAATCATCATTTTGTGATAGCTACAAAAAAAAGTGATGAGAAAATACAAGCCACTTTTTCTTTCCAACATGATGGTCAAGAGTGTTGTTTTTCCTATATTGTATTCCTATTTTGTATTTTATTTCTGATTTATTTCTTAACTTTCCTGAATTCATCCCATTTTATGTTCATTATTTTTCACTGAAATCCATTTTAAAATACAGTCAACTTACTTTATATAAATATATAAACACATTGTGACAACTGGTAAAATCGAGGGTAGACGAGACAGAGAGAAAATTTTGGATAGCCTGACTTCATGGCACGGTAGATCGTCAACTTCTGAGTTGATAGCAAACACCAACGACAGAGATTTGTGGAGATCCATGATCGCCGGCATGACACCTGATGATGATGACATATTATCAGCCAAGTTAATCACTCTTTGTGTTATGTGTGATTTGTGTTGAGAACATGAATACATTGCACCCCGGCTTGAAGGCTCCTACGCATGTAGGACACATGTATTCTAAAAATGTCTTCCAATATATATTTCAATAAAGACTAGGTAAAACTATAATATCGCCCGAGTGGTTACCGGTGTCCAAATTTGGGGTGTAAAGAATAGAACCACTGTTACCTGCCATGCATGTCGTAAGAGGCGACTAAGGAGGTTTGGCTAAAATCGGATGCATGTCTTCGCTAGGGAATGCTAACCCGAAACAAATGCTTGCAGAAAACAGATGCACCAGGCCGTAAGGCGCATAACATGGTGCAACGACCCTCACAATGAGGAATGGGATTACGGATTCTATGACCGCCAATCTGCCTCGGAGATTTAGACACGCAGTAAGAATGCTAGACCTACCATCACGAGGGTGGCCAAAACTTACTGCTGGAAGAGGTTGGCACAAACGGGGAAGTAGAAATCATAGGAATTATATCCTACAGAACTGCCCCCAGTGTGCAGACTTGAGAAGAAAGAGGTGGCCCACTTACACCAGCGTCCAAGACAAACTGTATGGCGTGGCTGATAATCTGAGGCAGACGGCTGCCTTTATTAGAGAATCCGAAATCCCAATCTAGTGAGAGCAGAAGAAGAACAAAAACTATAATACTTAAGTGAAATATATTGCAAAATGAGCAAAACAATAAGTAAGACAGTTTTACAAAGTAGATCAACAAAGCAATCATTGTTTCTGCCAATCAAAATGTTATTCTTGTATGCTGTCTTAGGAAAAACTGTTTTAGAGATTTATTTTTTCACCTTTAATATGAAAATTATGTAGATTGTTTTAATATCAAATAATAAAACTTGTGTAAGATAAGTTAGTAATTGCATTTGATTTTTCAGACTCATTCCAGATGGGATCCAGCATGCAAAGGAGCTCTCATTACCAGCCAGATCAGATGAGTTCAACAAGTCCCCTATCTGGCCATCCTCCGAAACTAAGAGGTGGACTATCCAGCCATGATGGGCCAATTAACCAGACTGCAAACTTTCAAACTAGTTTGACCACATCTGGTTCCTTCCATACGGCCAACTTTGCTCTGGGTGGACTGGATGAAGGCCAGCATGAGCTGTTGTCTGGAAACATGAGCCTTAGTGTGTTGCATATGCATGAAGTTCACCATCGTAAGCGCGCACCAGGCAGGGTTTACCGTCAGTACAGTGATGAGGAGGCATGGCCACAACAGGAGATGAAGTTTCCAAGTATACCTTTGTCACAGGTAACGCACAGTCAAGGACAGCAGCAGCATTCAGAAAATGCTGGCAGTGATACACATGCTTCAGTGTCATCAGACATGCTGTCATCAACTTCCTTAGTGGGATCTGCGATTTTGCAAGGAAGTGGACCTCACAGATCAGGTCATCTAACAGCTTTATCTCGGAATAATCAACCTTTCACCGCAGGGGCAACTGCTTACACACCCTCTCCGTATGAGACACATGTACATGATGTACCCTCTACAACCACACCTGACCCTTTGACCCAGGACATGTATGATGATGACGCAGACTCTCTTTCAGGACTGTCAAGTCTGCCCCCACTACCTGCTCCACACTCAACTTTCACACTGCAACAACCACCCACAGTTGGAAGTTCAGCTTCAGGTTTGCTGCCTCCTGGGTTCAGACCCACCAGTGATCACATGCCACGTATAAGAGAAGACAGCACAGAGCATGAGCTCGATACTTCTGATGCACCGACAACTGGCCCCAGAAAATAAATAACCAACTGCCAACTTTTGTCAATCTCAGGAAACCTGAGAAATGTAAAATCATGCAAGATAGTATATGTGATCATATCTGTTCATTACATTGTGTACATTGCTATGTACATCTATATATTTTACTGTTTACCTGAACTGTATTTTGCTATTTCATATTTGCTGACTTCTCTCTTTGCTATCCCCCTTGCTCTCTTTCCCTTAGTTGTGCAATATTATCTAGATTGTCTCTCAAAATATGAAAGACATATCTCTTTTTAATCTGTGCAAAACAAGAAAAGTACCATGACAAAGCAACAATAGAAAGCATGGAAATTGCAAGCAATAGTTGCAGTTCTATGTTACATAATAATGATAAGAATGGATACTCGTGTGAGTCTGTGCAGTTATTGTTGTTTCCCTTTCCTAACTGGATTCTGTCAGAACAACTATTATATATTTGTTTGCTAATTGAAGTATGTGGGCGTCTGTGACTTAGCTGTAGTGATCTCAATCACAACCCAAGAGTAACTGGTTCAAACTCCACGGCAGTTAGTTTGGAAGCAAATTTGTTCCAGTGGATTTTTACGAAAGGTAAAATAGACCTCACCATTCAGAAAGCAATGGCAAACTACTGAATGTATAATGGGTGCCTAGAAAATCAACAAGTCATTTACTGTGTTTGAGCCTAGAAAATCAACAACTTGCATACTGTAGTTGATGGTGACCTCATGTAATGGATATGCCATGATATTTCAAATAATAATAGTTCAGAATTTTGAGAGCATACATATTCCCAATAGCAATGTATGGGTGGACAGCATGGGCACTTAACAAGGAGTGAAAAAACAAATGTTACAGCGGAGTCCTCCATATATCATGGACAGAGAAGAAAACAGATCTATCCAGAAAGAACCCAAAATCAAAGAATTATGACTAATGCTACAAATAAGAATAAGAAAAATTAAAGTATTTTGGACATAAAAAGACATAAAGGGTTGGAGAAGACCATTATGAAGGAGCCATCTTGGCAAAGAGTAGAAGAGAAAGACCATGGAGAAAATGGATTCAGGATGTAACTGATAATTTCAGCATGAAGACTGCAGAGCAGGACATCTGGTCTATGAGAGAAATTCCAAAAGACTGTTAGTGTGGCAAAATTCTGCTAAGAATAAACTATTTGATGATGAGATATATTGCAAGACAGTTTCTCATTTTCTAAAATTGTGTCCCTAATCATCAGTGGTATTGTTATTTTGTTTCTTTAATCTTCTACAATTGTCACTGTTAATGTTCAATATCAGTTCTGTGTTTGTAAAATAGTAACCAGAATAATAAAGTGTAAACACCTGCATATTGTAAGTCGCAGTAGAAAATTATAGTTTTTCAGCTAAAAATATAAACCTCGTCAGTGTGAGGTATTTAGTTGTATATGATTGTGACTATATAAAAATATTTGATATCTTCATCATCAAGTAAATTTATGTATCAATATACATGTGTCCCATTGCATCTTGTTTCAGTTAGTGTTTCTGTCAGTTTTATCATTCTTGATCTTTGACTGTCTCCAATCTTCCTGCAAGATAGTAGCTGGGTGTCATGCTTGGTCTGCTTTCTACCTCATAACCTGCCCAGTGCTTGAGACACCACTGGTAGCTTGGCATAACACTTGATGAATTCAGTGCAACATGCAAGCTCCTGTGCCGCATCAAGATGGCAACTACTGCAGAGTAAATATTTCATATGAAAGATTATTACATTTGTTTCACCGACAGAAGCTAGAGTATTCAATTTGAAGATATATTATATTCAATTATAAGATATATACCCCTTCACTCCACTTTTTTTAAAACTCTGGATTCATTTATAATGCAATGTATATTGAAGGAGACAGAAAGAGATGGAAGAGGTGTTTGTTGAAGACCTGTGCTCCGTTGGGAGTTGAAAGGCGAGAAGAAGAAGAAGTATATTGAGTTGGCCAGTATTGTGGCTTTGTATTATTTTAAAACGTATTGCAAGCTAGTAATTCAGCTCCGAAGGTCGAATGTGTTAATACCATTGTCAAACTTTATTTACCATATTTGTTTCATTGTTAACATATTACAAACAAATGTTTGTTTGGTGCATAAAAATAAATGTAACATTTAGGCAGGATGTTGAAATCGTAACACTTGTTAATTGTTTTACAAGTTTTTATACGCCTTACCACTTTTTAAAATCACTCCGCCATAAATACACCTCTCCCCTAAGCGGCAAAGTGGTTTGCCTTGCTCACTCCGCCATAAATACACCTCTCCCCTAAGTGGCAAAGTGGTTTGCCTTGCATTTTGAAGGTCATGGGTTCAAATCTAAACCACATTGTTTGATTCATAGGTTTTTTCTGGAGACCTCTTAGAATTGTTTGTGAGTTTATGCTTTATACAGAACTTTTGGCAAGGTGGCTTGCCATATATGTAAAATAACTGAGCCATTCAAGAAATCCCGGTGCAGTGAAGTCAGTACTTTCCGTTAGACTCTTTTTTAAAAGACATTTTTTTAAACCAGTTGATATGTTGTGATATCACAATAATATTTTTAATACAAAAAATAATGAACCGTATAATAAGTCTGATGATGGGGTAATTCACAAGAAACAATAAAAATAACAATTGAGTAGAGTTGACATCTGTGCCATCCATAGGTACCTTGTCCCTTTCTGCTAGTTGAAGGTGCCAAGAGTCAGAGCACTAACTTCTGCAGAAATGTTTTGTACAGGGAAACAAGTATTGTTCGCTGCCGGCTAATCCAAAAATGTGCTATTGGACTGCGTCAACATTCTGATCATAAAATATTACTCTACATCCGATACAATAACAGATTAGAACATATAAGTGTAAAACTCTACATCTGATTCATTAATTATTGCTAAAGTTATAATAATTGTCTTGTAAGACATGATGTACATTTGTAATAAAAATATCATATTCATACAATAATTGTGCGAATTAATATTTTTCAACATTCTGATGTTATCAGACAAAATTTATGTGGATCATTTTCTATAATTTAGAAAGATTTCTCATAAACAATTTCTGTTTTGATATATAAACTTTACATGTGCATTGTACGTTTTCATCCCTTCTGATTTATTTGTATGTCATATTTTGCTTGTTTGTCTCTGCCATTGTTACCATTACTCATCTTCTAGTACTTGGGTGTCGTGACCTATGACTTATATAAGTTCGCACAGTTTTCTCATTTCTGTACATATTCTTATATTTTCTTTGAGCTGCTAACGTAATATATGTTCATATAATGTATCAACTTGTTTGCAATAAATAAGCAAGAATTTGTGATTCTCAAAGAAGAAATCAGTTTTCTGTGGTTATTGTGATTTTTTTCAAATTCTTTGTAGATAGACTTTGTATAAAATGTTAAAGAAAATGTTTACTGATGTGATGGAACATGTATAAAAAGAGGAACAGGTTCGTTGTTCATTTGAGGATAATCTTCATCGCACATATCCATAATTGCTCCGATCTCCTCCCAAGCATGTATTTCAGTGTGTTTAGACTAACAACACCTGTTCTGGGCTGGTTGATGTATCTACTGGGGGTTCTTTCATGGTTTTCCCATCTTGCAGCACCTATCGGTTTGCATAACTTGCACAACTGAGATAGAAAATACCCATTATCTTCATTGAAATCTCCAGAGCATGTTTTCTTTTAGAGCATTGATGATGTCACTTTTGTCCATAGAATGTCCATTCTCGATCGCAGTATTGATGGCTAGTGCATCTGCTCTCTCATTGCTCTTCACCCCAGATTGACCTGGGACAAAGATGTAGAGGAACAGGAATCAAGATAAAAGAGAAGCACAATTACCCACATTATTATTATTATTGTATTTCTCTTGTACCGTTATACATTACATAGGACTTGCAAGTAATTTCTCCGTACCGCTCTATCCTGGGTAACTCGTTCAATCTCCTGTATGGAAGTGAGTCCAATATTTCTCAGTAAAGCTCATTTCAGGGTTTCTCTAATATGTCCTTTCTTTAACCCTTTTGTCTCCCACTTCAATGCTTTCTTTGGGATTATTTCTTCTCAGACTATAGGCCTACCCAACATATCTTCATCTGGCCCCAATGAGTGGAAATTCTGTAGAATTCTAGTTTTATGAATTCCAAGTTGTACAATTAATACAATTAATTCTGAGGGAATCACTGAAAGACAAGAAAGTTTACATAGTCATTTTTCCAGTTAATTCCAACCTATCCTTAACAGAACAGACCAAGTAATTATATTTTGTTTATATACAAGGCACTGTAGACTTAACAACCTTTTACACTAGGCTAGGAATAAGTCCCTCTGCCAGTATCAACAGGTGAAACAGACATTGGCACACGTACTGCAAGATGTGGCCACACCCAGTCGACCTGAAAATTAAACTTTGAAGAAACCTGACATACTAGAAGCTTACTGCCGGTCCGCTGTAAATTAAGCGCATGATTAGAGATCAAAAACCTGACAGACCAGCAGCTGACTGCCCAGTTTGTGATCAATAGTTTAATAAGTGCATCACTAGAGAACAGAAACCTGACAGACCTGAAGCTGACTGCCCAGTTTGTGGTCCACAGTGACCAGAAGCTGACTGCCCAGTTATTTTGCACGGAGGATTAAGTACATGACTAGAGATCAGAAATCTGACAGACCTAAAGCTGACTGCCAAGTTTGTGGTCTACATTGAATTAAGCGCATTACTAGAAATCATAGAACTGACAGACCTGAAGCTAACTACCCAGTTTGTGGTTCTCAATGACCAGAAGCTGACAGCCCAGTTTCTGGTCCACATTAAATTGAACACGTGACACAGATTGTAGAAGAAGATTCCAATCTGTCAAAGTAGTAGTCATATGCCTGTTTAGTGTTTTGTTTTGTTGAATAATAAAATATGTACATATTTTCATCTTACAAAGAAGAAGTTAACAATATCATGTAAGAAAAAAAGATGTCTTGTTAACCATGAGTGACATTGACGTTGATCAGGAGTGACGAGATTAAAATAATTTGTAAACTAACTATAGTCTGGTCTGCCCCAAAAAAATGAAAGATACAATTTTGATGCAGTTATAATTTATGATTTAAAAAAAAAAATGTTAAATCTGCACTTTGTTTCTGTATTATCAAGTAAAGATTCCAGTCCTAGCAGTAAAAACCATGATGTAGACGAGTAGTTAAAAAGTATGATGACATTAGTTTGTTATGTACATATTGGAATATTCTAAACTCAATAATTGATGCTTTCGATGCAAGCATATCCGCTCTTTCGTTACCACAAGAAAGTTTGCAGGAATCTTACATTGTTCTGTAGAATATTTTTGTAAGTGATAAATCTGCTTTGGAAGAAATCAGATAAGTAAGAAAAATAGATACATTAATAATTTTAGCACAGTAAAGATACAAGGAAAACTAGCAATAAACACAAACTGATTCTAAAAAAGTTAATTGCATATCCTTTACTGGACTTTGCTAATCAACCCAAGCTTTTTAAAGCTGTTTGTGATTTTTCTAGGCATTATTACGTTCAGTAGTTTGCCATTGCTTTCTGAACGGTGGTGCCATCGTCCTTTTGTAAAAATCCATGCGCAACAATTTGCAATCAAATTGTCCACAGCGTAATTCAAACTCAGAACTTTGGGGTTAATAGAGAGTCACTATCCCCTACGCCACCAAACTGATTCTACTGATTGCATTTAGTTCCAGTTTTCCTGCTATCTCTTTCTGTTTGGTTTTTTTATCAACATAAGGGAAGACTGCAGTAAAACTATGTAGTAATGGCAAAACTTGTTTAAACAAAGTACTCTAGTTTTACAAAGTACAAAAACATTAACAATACACAGCGACGTTTTGACCAAAAGGCCTTTATCAAGAAAAGGATACACCAGAAGGGAAGAAATTAATTTCTTAAACGACAGACAATACAATTAGGCAATAAATCCCTAACAACCCTAAAATGAAAATATGTGACTAAAAACGAAATATATGGGAAAAACTAGGAATAGAAAAAGAAGACTTTGTTTTTATGTGTTTTGCTGTTGTTTTTTTAATCAAATTTTTGTTGTGCTTTTTAAGAATTGGACTATGTCGTTGGAAGATTTTATATCTAAATACAGTAATGGTTTGTGCTGACTCACATGTACACTGTTTGGTTACAGGTTTATATTTTGTACAGACAAGAAAATAAATAATATTAGCTTTTGTTGTACAAGTATTTAACTAGGCAGTGGAAAAACATATACATGCTTTAGAATATAAGTGTTACAGAAGATTCCTCTATATATCATGGACAGAGGAGATAACAAATAGATCTATCCAGAAAGAACTCAAAATCAAAGAAAACTGGCTGATCCTACAAATCAGAAAGGGAAAATTGGACTATTTTGGACAAATAAAAAGACACGAAAGGTTGAAGAATGTCATTATTAAAGGAGGCATCCTGGGAAAGAGGAGAAGAGGAAGTCTGAGAAGGTGGATTCAGGATGTAACTGATGATTTGAGCATGGCAGCTGCAGAGGTGGGACATCTGGCCTAGGAGAGAGAGAAATTCCGAAGGACTGTTAGGGTGGCAGAGTTCTGCTGAGAACAAGCTATTTGACGATGATGATGTACAAGTATATACCCTGAATAAGAGGAAACTCTGGGCACAATTTAGAGATAGAAATAAAATTGTCTTCTCACGTTGTTGTCACATTGCAACCGGGATCAATTTTGTATTTTCACAACCAAGAGTTATTAGAACCGACTGTATCAAAGCTCAAACTCATGTCATCAGCATTAATATACCTAATTCTTAACCACTCGGCCACACACTCCTCTGACATTATTTAGATATCTAAAAACAGGATTTGATTGTCATTGAGTCTATTGTCTTTCCCCAGATGGATGATGGAATTGGTTGTCTACTCTTGCCGTTAAGCGTAGGGTGGGAGCTTTAATTTATGTTCCAGGGCCAGATGAATCACCCTTGTTGTGTTATATCCGTGTTTACTTAGTATAGTTTTAATATTGTCTATCCATCTTTTTCTTAGTCTTCCCTTGGCTCTAGTACCTGATCTTGGTGTGGCAAGAAAAGAACGGTACAACAGGTATAACAGTCGGCTCATCAATCAAAATAGAACTGGTACGGTCAGTCGCTGGACGCTGTTGGAGATATTGCGAAGGAGATCGAGCACCTATGGACATGTCCGAGTGCAATGAAGATATTCCAAACTGAAACTGAAACCTGAGCTCTTTTTATTGTATGCTTTTATTGGTGGTTTGTTGTATAAAAGTTGGTTGGTTCTATTAAAGTTTATTATCTTCTAAACTTTCATGATATTGTCAATTTATAAAAATATGCTTTGTGGATTCTTTGTGAATTCATTTCTTACTTTCAACACTCGTGTAACAGCCGTCTGTACATAACAGTTGACATAAGCTATTTTTCTAACCACAAACAGCTATCAGGTCAACTTAGCCTGAACTGAAATACCAGAGAAACACTGTTAAGTAAAGGCTACCATAGTGACGTTGACCACATCAGCCATCATCTGCTATTGGTCAAGAGCCAACTTCATATTCCCAATATACCACATGGTATGAAAACGGGTTCTTTATACATAAAATTAATCTTCATTTAATTTATATTTATAATCGCAGTTTGTGCATTGTCTGTTGTTGTTGTATAAAATGTAAATAATTATATTCTTGCTTCTCTTTTCTTTCTCATTGAATAATTATGTCAACATTATTTGTTGAGGGTCTCTAGGCGAAGTGCTTTGTCTGTCGTTCTGAAGGTTGTGCATTTGGATCCAGACAGAGTCACATGGAATTTTTTCATGTGATTCCTGGTATTGTTTCTGGATCGACGTAGTTCGTACTTTGTGTCACATTCTTGGCAAATGACTTGGCATTTCTGCAGACAGGGACGGAGCCATATGGGGTCAAACCTGGTGCAGTAAAGTCAATCCTTCACCTTTAGACCACTTAGATATTATTTGTTGAATGTCTGTACAGTACTATAGCCTTCATTGTTATGAGTTTAGTTCTGTGTAACTAATATTTCATCTGCATGTTTATTTATGTTTATTATTAATATACAGGCCTGGAAAGAACAAAACTAGAGGGCAGGGTCCCAGGACGCAGAGGCAGACCAAGAAGAAGATGGCTACAAGATATTAAAGAAACCATGAACATGACCATCGACTAAGTGGGTGAACTGGCAAGAGACAGAGTGAATTTCAGATGTGCTGCAAGAGAGCAACGTCCTATAAAGGATATGCACCTTGATGATGATTAATATACAGGACAACTACTTCCAGTAGGAGGGTGGAGGTTGAGGCAGTTACTGCTGCCCTCCATTGATTTTCTGGGACTCCGTTTACTGGGATCATTGTTGTTTCTGTCTCTCAGTCGATGCTTGGGACGAGCCAGAATGATAGAGTATGGTATGAGTGGATGTTGTCTATCGAGGTTTCCAACCTCCAGAGACTCGAGTTGATCTACTGTCGTGGTCATGTGGGTGTTCACAGCAACAGAGAGTGGGCAGGCTTGCACGATTGTTTAAGAGTTTGGGAATGGATATGGGATGTTTTTTGGTCTCTTGGTGATCTACTGTTAGATGAGAACACTAAAATTGCTGTTGAATCAATCCAGCGATTTAAGGAGTTTGGAGTTACACGTTGTACAAGTAGAGCTTGAGGGGCAGAGAGAAGAGTGTATTTAACCAGCGAGCCATAGGAACCATCAGTATGCATACCCTTTGACATCTGTTGGGAGAGACTGAATACCTATGGGTCAGCAATGCTGTGACGTCAGTTCAGTAACCAATAACCAATTGATCTCCAATAACCAATTGATCTTTATGGAATAGAAAGACTGACAAAGACAGCATTAAAAAAAATAAAGGACATTACATGCAACAAGTTGTTGTCGATTGAAATCCAAAAGAGAGTTTTTCACTGTTACATAAAGCCCATGCTGACATATGGAAGCGAGTCATGGGCAATAAATAAACATATAGCAGAAACTCTGGAGATCACAGAGATGGGGTTTTACAGATGAATGCTCATCATTGGTCTCTTTGTCTCAGGAGATAATAGATTTTGCATCATGTAGTTTGTTTTGTGCTGAATAACATCATCTGTTGTGGCTGTAATGGTCTATTCTGGAGTGTCATTCCTTGCCACAGTTGCTGCAGGGGAAACTGGAGACGAGCTGATACATAGGATAAATAAGTGCCATCTCTTTGCCTCCATACAATATGGGTTTTTCACTTTTCCTTTGAGTCGTCCCTCACTGCAGCTTGCTAACATGACTAATATTAATATACTGAAAGCAGAGATCAATGTATATATAAAGTTCATTATCAACATTAAAAAAATTGCTACTCATCATTTTTTGGGCATGTCTTGAGAAAATGAGGCTCAGAACATTTGATGATAATCAGCAAAATTATTGAAAAGTGAGACAGAAAATTAGCAGAGAGAACATTCTGGACAGCAAAACTTAATTTCATGACATGGAAAAATGTTAACATCTGAACCAGACAGACTTTTGTTTCAAATTAATGATTAGCTGCTTGATGCTACAAATAAGAAGGGGAAAATGGAAGTATTTTGGACATATAAAGAGACACATAGGGTTGGAGAAGACCACTATGGAAAGAGGCATCCCAGCCAAGAGGAGAAGAGGAAGATCACAAAGAAGATGGATTCTGGATGTAACTAATTATTTAATCATGATGACCGAGAGCGGACATCTGACTGGGAGAGAAAGACAAAGGGATGTTAGGGGGGCAAAATTCTGCTCGGGACAAGCTATTTGATAATGATGAACCTTCATCATCATCAAGGCACATCCTTTATAGGACATTGCTCTCTTTGCAGAGCGCATCTGAAATTCACTCTGTCTCTAGCCAGTTCACCCACTTCGTCAATGGTCATATTCATGGTTTCCTTTAATATCTTGTAGCCATCTTCTTCTTGGTCTGCCTCGCATCTGGGACCCTGCCTCTAATATTGTTATGATAAATCTTACATCTTAATATTAGTTATGAAACATAGTTCTGTTCTGACATTAGTCGTTATATAAATATTTCATGTTTTTATTACTACTACATTCTTGAAATCTGTGTTAATAATTATTTTCATTTGTAAATCACTTTTGAATTGTGCATTTTAAATTTTTAAATATATGGTGACTTCTATGCTATTTGCTTGTGTAATAATATTAAATTTGAGCCTTGCAGTAGTTATGTGCTTTTATATATATATATATCTATTCATATTTCTTCCATTTTTGACAATAATCTTACTTGAGTCTTATCTCTGTTTGCAATATTAGAATTTGTTCATTAATTTGTTGAACATCTGGTGTGGGTGATCATGTCTCTGCATATCTTCTGATATATTGTGTTCTTTATTGTTTGACATAGTTTTGTTTCTGTTAATGACAAAAGAGGTAGTGTGTCTCGTGATCTACTTTGTGTATCTCACCATCACAACAGTTCATGAATTGGGAAAGAAGTGATTTCTCTGTCGAAACAGTTCATGAGTTGGAAAGGAAGAGACTACCCAGTCACAACAGTTCATGAGTTGGAAAAGGGAAAAGACTACCCAGTCACAACAGTTCATGAGTTGGAAAGGAAGAGACTACCCAGTCACAACAGTGCACGAGTTGGAAAGGAAGAGACTATTCAATCCACACCAGTGCAATGAGTTGGAAAGGAAGAGACTACCCAGTCACAACAGTTCATGAGTTGGAAAGGAAGAGACTATTCAATCACAACAGTTCATGAGTTGGAAAGGAAGAGACTATTCAATCACAACAGTGCACGAGTTGGAAAGGAAGAGACTATTCAATCACAACAGTACATGAATTGGGACAGAAGATGTTTCTTAGTCACAACAGTTCATGAGTTGGAAAGGAAGAGACTACCCAATCACAACAGTTCATGAGTTGGAAAGGAAGAGACTACCCAGTCACAACAGTTCATGAGTTGGAAAGGAAGAGACTATTCAATCACAACAGTTCATGAGTTGGAAAGGAAGAGACTATTCAATCACAACAGTTCATGAGTTGGAAAGGAAGAGACTATTCAATCACAACAGTTCATGAGTTGGAAAGGAAGAGACTATTCAATCACAACAGTTCATGAGTTGGAAAGGAAGAGACTATTCAATCACAACAGTGCATGAGTTGGAAAGGAAGAGACTATTCAATCACAACAGTTCATGAGTTGGAAAGGAAGAGACTATTCAATCACAACAGTTCATGAGTTGGGAAAGAAGGAAGAGACTATTCAAATCACAACAGTTCATGAGTTGGAAAGGAAGAAGGAAGACTATTCAATCACACAGTGCATGAGTTGAAAGAAGAAGGAAGAGACTATTCAATCACAACAGTACATGAGTTGGAGAAGGAAGAGACTATTCAATCACAACAGTACATGAGTTGGAAAGGAAGAAGAGACTATTCAATCACAACAGTACATGGGGTTGGAAAGGAAAGGAAGAGACTATTCAATCACAACAGTACATGAGTTGGGACAGAAGATGTTTCTAGTCACAAAAGTTCATGAGTTGGTAGGAAGAGATAAGACTAAAGTGGATGTTTGGTTCAATTTATGAGACTGAATCATGAAAAGATAGCTGTTACACAAAGAGAGTGGATATGACAGAGACAAACTAAAGTTAAGTTGCTCTACACTTATGAGACTGCAATCAGACCATTGTCTAACAAAGGGTCTACAGGTAAGGATTCTTCAATGCACCTAGATTTCCCCTATGACCTGTCGGTAAAATGACTCCATCTGTGAAGTATTGCACAAAGCACAGATTTGTAGCTCTGCCAACAATCATATCTGTCTCGAAAGAATTGAGAAACCAAAGGATACTTGATTGTGTCATCATATTCTCAAAATTAACACTTGCTGATTACATTGTGCACAATAATTGCACTGTAGACACAATGTTAATCAGGAAACATGGTCACTTCTTTTTTGTTTTGTTATTTTGTGTAAATATTTGTGACTCTGATTGGAGTTAGATGAAGTGGAAGGTTGTTGTAAATGGATAAGACAAAGACTTTAATATTAAAATGTGGAAGGAATCATCAAAAAGAGCACATACTTTTAAAATCATATTTGTTTAAAAATGGTCTAATGACTAAGAATTGACTTTATTACATCAGGTTTATCCATATGGCTCAGTACCTGTCGGTAGAAATGGCACCCCACTGCGGAGAGTGTTGCACAGAGCACAAACTCCGTAGCTGCAACAACAGTCCTACGGATATCATGAAAAATTTCATATGTAACAGTCTGGATTTGAACCAACAATCTTCAGAATGACAGGCACATGTCTTAACCACTACACCATTGATCCTGCAACAATATGAGTTTGACAGTGCTGGACATCAACGCAGCCGTTTTATGCTGTGACCAGAATTCGGGTCTGGGTTGTCATGGCCACAACATGAAGTACTAACCACTATATGATCACGTCCAGGTTACTCACTTTGTTTATTTATTTATCTTCATATAGTTTATGACATCAACTTGCATGTCTTCAAATTTTAAAAAAAGTTTTCATCCTGGGACTATAAGAAGATTGATCTGAACTTTGGGCTGGTGATGTTCATATAAATTTACTATGTTTCATATATTTTGGATATGTCCTCATTCATTTTAGTCTGTCTAAATCAAAGTGTACAACCATCATTAAAGGGAGACAGACTTCTTCTTAGAACGCTCCATATCGACCACTTGTTAACCACTCTGTGTGATCTGTATGTGATCTGAGCCTAAGAGCGATTCTACGTTGTGTCAGTTATGCGCCTACAAGTAGGTCAGCATATCCGATTTCTGCGATGATTTTTATTTACTAGGGTAGCTCCCTAGGTCCTACATCAGTTGCATCTTGCGACATGCCTTGTAGGTCTTAGAGGTACTGTTCTTTGCTTCCCTTGCATGCCCCGTCACCACACGGGCGGAAGGAGACAGACAATGTTGAAGATCCACTACAGACAGGGCAGAGACTGACAATGTCAGATGTTTGTTACAGTCAGTGCATTTTGAACACCATCATAGAGTGTGGCAGCAAGTAGGACTTTTTTTTAAACCAATCCACGTCAACTCTAAATTGCAGAGCTTGGATTAAAGATTGGATTGGCCAGAAAGGAACAGCAATAGGTATATAAGCAGCTCATTAATCAACATTGAACTGGTACAGTTAGTTGCTGGACGCTGCTGTAGATATTGCGAAAGAGATCGAGCACCTTTTGGGCATATCCGGAGTTCAATGAAGATATTCCAAACTCAAAATGAAACGTCACGGAACCTTATCTTACTGAATGACAATTATAAACAACAGATTAATGGAATTACCGCCGAGTGGTTACCGGGCCCAAATTTGGGGTGTAAAGAATAGAACCACTATTACCTGCACGCATGTCGTAAAGGCTACTAAGGAGGTTTGGCTGAAATCGGATGCACATGTCCTAAACGTGCAGAAGTCTCATGTTTAGGTCCTACAAACCAATTGCAATTTATAACGTTCTTGGCAATGATCAAACATATCACAGAGGATTAAAATTGGTCGTAAAGAAGAACGCAAAGAAGAAAAAAGATGAAGGTTACAATTGTGAATATGTCAGTTACAGAATGTAAATGTTTCACTAATAAATATATGTATATATGTTTTGTGTTGCAATATTTGATGATTTAATAAACACTATGACATCTTCAAAACAATATTCTTTGAATTAATTCACATTTTTAAACAACCTCATACATTACATACCATACATACCAGCTTACCCAATTTTGAAATACTCCAGCTATTCCAGTAGTGACTAAAAGACAGATGATAAATTCAATCTTTATACCAACACTGTGCTACCAGAGCCAAACATGGGCACTGACAAAAGAACAAGAAGGAAAATTACCACATGCGAAATGAGATGCCTGAGGAAAGCAATAAAATAACAAGAAGAAACCATATAAGAAATGAGGAAATTAGAAGAATAGTCGGACAAACACCTGCTATTAGATTTATTGTAAAACAGAGACTCAAATGATTTGGCCACTTGGTCAGAATGAACCCGAATACACCAGTTGCAAGAGCGTACAACCTGAAAATGGAATCATCAAGAGGAAAGGCAGACCAAGAAAAAGATGGGTTGATGGAATTACAGACATCTTAAAACTTCACAATACCACATCATATCAAGCGACCGAGCGTGCACTATCTCGAAACCGATCATCAGTTAAACCTGCACTCTAGCGGCAAAAAGCAGAGATGGACACAACATATCAAGCGACCGAGCGTGCATTATCTCGAAACCGATCATCAGTTAAACCTGCTAGCCTAACGGTAAAAAGCAGAGATGGACAAACATATCAAGCGACCGAGCGTCATTATCTCGGAAACCGTCATCAGTTCAACCTGCTCGCCTAGCGGCAAAAATCAGAGATGGGCAAAAGAAAGAAAGAGAAACAACCTCTTTGTTTTCGTTTTTAAGTACATGTTTATATTATATGCATCTGTTGGTCATGGTCTTCATCAAGGATGTGCATATTCAGCCTACTTGCCCATAACACGGAATCCTCCGAGTCTGCACTGTGTGGTTTTCAAGATCACTTATTTCAGTTTATCTTATTTCTTCTATCCGTTCTTATCAACTAAGTTGACCACTATTATGATCTGTGGGTTGCGCTGCAAACGTGAATATGTTGTATTCCGGTTCTTAGTCACCTACTCTTACATGAGTAAGACAGGAATATCCCAATTTTGGCCTAACACAATTTCTCTATTTCTCAGACCTCTATAATCTCAAAAATAGACCATGATCTTGCGAGTCAGTTTGAGATTACCTCGCAAGAACTACTACTGCCTTGTAGTTCATGGGGACAATCAAGGCTAGCGGAGCCAACTCGTACACAAAACTGGACGGCAGGCAAACCAAGTAGTCCACACAAAAAGACTGTAACTGGGCAGATGACGCCCAACAATCAGATAAGGAAGGTTGTCTAAGGGTAGCCACGCTAAAAGAAAATAGCAACCTGCTGCCTTGCAGGTCGGAAGGGACAGTAAAGCATGCTAAAACCGGACACATCGCCGAAGGATAAGCACCATAGCTCCAATGGCTCTAAAAATGTGACGAAGCACCCCATGCTAAGGCTGCATGAATCAGATTTCCACATGAATAAGACCAACAAATTTAGAATTTCGAGCAGAATTTGTGGAGAAATCTGGTACATAAGTCTAGCGTTGATCTAGGAGAAGAGGGTTTGAGATTATGTGACATGTTTATATCATCATCATTAAGTAGTATATCTCTTGCAGAACGTCGCTTTCATCATGTCCTGCATGACAAACTATCTGTCTCTTGCAAGTTCTTCCTCTCTATCTCTTGCAGAACATCCTTTCATCTGTCCTGCTGACAAACTATCTGTCTCTTGCAAGTTCTTCCGCCTCTTATCTCTTGCAGAACATCGCTTTCATCATGTCCTGCATGACAAACCTATCTGTCTCTTGCAAGTTCTTCCGCTCTTATCTCTTGCAGAACATCGCTTCACTGTCCTGAATGACAAACTATCTGTCTCTTGCAAGTTCTTCCGCCTCTTATCTCTTGCAGAACATCGCTTTCATCATGTCCTGCATGACAAACTATCTGCTCTTGCAAGTTCTTCCGCTCTATCTCTTGCAGAACATCGCTTTCATCATGTCCTGCATGACAAACTATCTGTCTCTTGCAAGTTCTTCCGCCTCTTCTAACGTCATGTTCAAGGTTTCTTTGATGCCCTGCTGCAACCTTCGTCTTTGTCTTCTTATGTCTCTACCACCAGGAACCATGTCTTCCATTACTGTTCTCTCCAAACCACCGTGTCGTTTAACGTGACCGAAATACCTCATTTTCAAGGACATGATGTTATTTATGAGTCAATGCTCCACGATTTGTAAGTCTTGTAGTATGTCCTTGTTTTTTCTCTTCTCTGTCCAGGGCTTTCTAAAAATGTGTCGGTGACACTTTATATCGAACGTTTCGATTTTGTTCCTCAAATGCCTGTGTTAAGTTCCACGTTTGACAACCATATGTTGCCACAGGAAAAATGCATGCTCTTAGAGGTCTTAACTTTGTTCTTTCGCGTATCAATGCCATAGCTTCTTCATGCCTGTTCTTCACTCATGTTTATTATACCTTGCAAAAATAAACTATCAAACTACTTTGGGAACTACGAAGAGCTCATCAATTCATGTCCCTTTGATCATCTTGCTGACGAAAAGGACATGAATTTGCTTTGATAGTGAGATTCTGAGACGATACAGTTGTTTCTGCAGTTGACGGCAGATTTCTGAGATCAATATGGTGATGTTGATGCACATCTTGTTTGTGAAATATTCAATTTGAGATCCTTCCTTCCTTCCTTTCGTTCGCTTGAAATATGTCTATATATTCAATGTTGTCTCTTGTATGAACTTCACTGTCTTTTGTAGCTCACAGAGGTCCGTGTAGTTTTATGTCGAGTGTTGTTTCGTTAGGCCAGTGAGTTTGCCTCAGTGTATCATATTCGGGGCAGTCTTGAAGTATGTGCTCTGCAGTCTGGTTTGCCTGTCCACATGTACACATAGCTGAATTGCCAATCTTGAATTCTGTATACATGTGGCTGCGAGCCGATTGTGTCCTGTTCTAAGGCGCAGAATAACAACTTGTTCCAATCTGCTCATTTTATAGTAATCGTCTTGTGTTGGTATTTGTGCTTTCTCATTGATTTAATCATCCTTTTCTTTTGGTGGTAGGTAACGGGCACATCCGGCTGCTCTCCTGCAGCACCTTCCTTGGCCAATCGGTCTGCTGTTTCATTTCCTGGTATTCCACAGTGAGAGGGTATCCACTGCAAGACGACCCTGCGATGCTTGGACAATTTGACAGTAGGTCTGTAGATCTGGCAATTTTCTGGACTGAAGTGCTTGGAGTGCTGATTTTGCATCAGTCAAAAATACAACAGGTTGAGGATCGGGTCTGGTATTCAACAGTTTTTCAGTTGCCACCTTGATTGCCTGAATTTCTGCATCATAGTTGTGACAGAATTTCCCGTTGGTACTTTAATCGCATCTCTAGCGTTGTTTGGGTATTCTATGTACACTCCTGCTCCTCCATTCTTCACTGCATTTTCTGCTGACCCATCCGTGTATATCCGGACCCAGAGGTTATGTGGGTATTCTTCATCAAGTAAACTGAGAGTGACTGTCTTGCGTTGTATGCTGTTCTGCTCATCCTTGTCGAATATTCCTTTCACTTCTGTCTGGATACATACTTCTGGTTCAGTCCCCTCTCTCCAAGGGGTTTGCTCTGGCACAGACTTTAGGGAATGCCAACTTTTGGTAGGTCTGAGGTTTGCCTATTCAGTCTTTGGCCTGGTGAATAAAGCTGCTTCTTTTCAGCCGCCCAATGCTAGATTTTGGAATCTGTTTTCCATTGGGTGGCTTGGCATACTCAGAAACTTTTCTGCCTGGGTCATCACTTTTGTGTCTCTGCGTTCTCTCAGTGCTTGTATTCCCCACTCTTTCCATCTCCACTATTGGTGTTGTTTTCATTGCTCCTGTGATGACCCGAAGCGCCTGGTTTTGCACCTTATCCAGTTCTCCTAATGTGGTGTTTGATGCTGGACACCATGCAGCTGACCCATATTCCAGGTGTGGTCGTATGCCCTGCTGATAAATATTTTTAAGTTTTTTTTGACTGGCGCCCCATGTGGTTCCACTTAACTTTCTCAGGATGGCTAACTTCCTCCTGGCCTTTGCTGCTGCTTTGTTGATGTGCTGCTTCCACGTCAGTCTATCATCGAATGTAACTCCGAGATAGGTGGGTTGCTTGTCTTATCTTAGCAGTTCTCCATTTATTTTAATGGTGCCAGCTTTTGTTTGGGAGAGAGGGTAAAGAGTGTAGTGCTGCACTTATCTGTGTTGATGCTGACACACCATCTGTTGGCCCATGAGGTTAAGGCATCTACAGCTCTTTGTATCAATTTGTAGCCACTGTTGCATACTCATTTGTCACATATTACCAGATCATCAGCGTACATTGCAACTTTTACCCCCTGTGGTAACTCAGCAACCAGGTCGTTGATGAAAATCAAGAAGAGTGTGGGGGACAATACTCCTCCTTGAGGGACGCCATGACGCAGTAGAACTTTTTTTACTCTTGAGTCCATCTAGATGCACTCTGGCTTTTCTGTTATGTAAGTATGCTTTTATCCATCTGTACATCCTACCCTTTATTCTACAATTTCTCAGTTTCTTCAGCAGTCCTTCTTTCCAAACCTTGTCAAAGGCTTTCCTTAGGTCTATCCATGTCGCTAGTACCAGTTTCTTATCTTGGAACGCGTCCTCAATCTCCTGAGAAAGGTACGTTGCTTGGTCTTCAGTAGAGTAGCACTGCCTGAAACCTGCCTGCTGTGACACAAGAATGTTTTCGATAAAAAGATACCACTGCAGTCGGAGATTGATTATACGTTCCATTGTTTTGCAGAGACAACTGAGACTGATCGGTCGGTAGCTGGAGGCAGAAGAACTATCTTTTTCAGGTTTCGAGAGCGGTATCATGATTGCTTCTCTCCAGGTCTGTGGAACTTGACCCAAGATCCAACAATTATTGTAAATCTGCAGTAACTTTGTTTTTGCTGAAGTTCCTAAGTTCTTAATCATCTCATTGAGCACTCCATCAGCTCCTGGTGATTTTCTCAATTTTAATTTGGATATTGCTAGTTCCAGTTCTTTAAATGTGATTAGGGTCTTCATAACTTCAGGTATGGTTTCATCTTGCTCTACATTTTGCTTTTTCTCACGAATCTCTCGCTGTTTCATTGTGCTAATTTCAATATTGCTGTCTTTGGCAAAGGAGTCTGCAAAATGATCAGCTGCCTGTTTTCCTGTGAGGATGTTTCCATCTTTGTTTAATGCAATCTTTGGATTTCTCCCTGTACCTTCATCATTAAGTTGTTTTACTAGCTTCCACAGCTTCCTGGTATCTCTTTCAAAGTTTAAAGGGCTCTGTTTTTCCTTCCAGCTCCTCCGCCTGGCCTGCAGCTTGGCCCTTTGAAATATAGCCTTGGCATGCTGATATTGGTTGTGGTGTTCTTGGCATGGAGTGGTCTCTGCCTGCTTCGTGAAATTTCTACATTATTGTGCAGTAGTTCCAATTCACTGCTCCAGTAAGGCGTGTAGTGCTTTCGAGCCCCTCTAGGAATTGTTTCGTAGGCAGCCTGTTTTATGCATCGGCTGAACTCATCAACTACCTTGTTGATGTCCTTGTCAGTAGATAGACCTAGGGGTCAGTATACTGGTGCGATGCTTATACATTGTCCAATCTGCCTTCTTGTAATTCCACCTAGATAGAGTGCTGCTCTCCCTGGCGAGTTGATTTTCAACAGTGAGAAATACTGGCCGATGGTCGCTGCCTCTAGCTGTTTCCTAACAACATGTGTAATGTTCCATTCCAGGTCTGAGGAGTGGAATGCCAAGTCTGGTGTAGAGGTGGTGTGCCATGATCTGGAGTAGAAGGTTGGCTGATCTTTGGGCTGATTGACAAGGATTAGTTTGTTGTCATCCTGCCAGTTTTCAAGCTCCTTGCCCCTACTGTCCATGTGGTCATACCCCCAGCTCTGTGAGTGACTATTGAAGTCCCCCACACTATGAGTCTTTCCTTTGTTGGAATTGTGACCAGTGCCAGTGGGCGGTCACTTGGACAGTAGTAGTTGATTAGTGAAACTCTGTACTTGCCGTCCTAAGATGCAGCATCTGATATTCTGCACCCTCCATGTACTCCTCAAACTGACATGTGGTGATGTTGTTTCTCACAAGTGTCAGTACTCCACCCTTTCTTCTATTTTTTCGGTCTGATCAGGTAGCACTGGAAGCCTCTGACTTTGAAGGCTACATCTTCATTCAGGTGGGTCTCTTGCAAACAGCATCATGTACTTGTTCTTCATTTAGGATGTTTTCAGTTCTACTTTTTGCTGTAGCCATCTTTTTGCTGTTCACACCCTCAGCATTCCAGTGCATTATTTTAAGAAATTGGCCATTTGCTCTATTCTCATGCCTCCTGGCTCCACAGGGCAAATGAGAAGGACATCCAGTAGCTGGGTTGGGCCCTTTCGAGGTAGAGGGCCCGGCACTGCACCTGCCTGAGTGTCCGTCACAGGGCGAGCACCATATTTTTTAAATACATAGACATATTCATATGCATTTATGCGTGGCAACCTGATTGCTATAGTGCGTCTCTTGGCTGGTTGCCTCCGACTTCAGCACTCTTACTGCTAGAGAAGACTGTGGTCTAACTCGAGGATAGAAAATTGTAAAAGAAGTAGGAGATAAGACAAGAAAAAGATGCCCTCCTCAAGAGAGAGGAGGGCTGCCATTTAACCCATAGTTAGGGGATGGGTTGGTTGCAGCCAGAGCATTTTCCACTCGCCGGTGGGTTCTGCGCTGTCACCTTATGAGGCCCCATCCTGCTCCCCGCCTTTTGGTCTGGCCTTTCACATTCAGTCTGTTCGGCTTGGTTAGACCTGCCAGGAGTTAGACTCCCACCGACATAGCCTGAAGGATCACCAAGGCACGCAAACCCTCCAACCACGATAAGGTAATCTGGAGGGCAATTTGAGATGATTGCAATGCTTTAATTGGGACATGGCAGCACTATAGGGGATCGGTGGGGCACTTATAATACTTAGGCTGTTAGTTTTAGGGTTAAAGACTAGCATAATACTGTGCCTCGTCATATTTTATACTTGTAGTTTAATTCCTTCCACTTTGGAAATCTCTCAACCTAGTCTTTGTCAAATGTGTAGCATTGAGATAGAATTCACTGTAAAACTATTCTCTTTGATCACTGACAGAACATGTGAAGTGTTAGAATTCACTGTATAATAACCACTCTCTTAGATCGAGACAGTTCCTGTACACTAGACATCTCAGATACAGTCAGACGATAAATCCATAACTGATCTAAAATGAAAATATGTGACTGAAAAATAAAAACGAAATAAATAGAACACAATCGAACCTTTTGAAACAAAGTGCTGCTAAAAAATATTTAGAATACCGTGGACAGAGAAGAGGAAAAATATAGACAACCTGAACATCGAGGAACATTGACGTCTAAACCAAATAATGTCCCTGAATATTATATATTTTGATCACATTAAACGTCACAGTGGTTTGCAGTTTAATGTTGAAATAAATGAACTGCTTTTTGCAGATGATCAAGATCTACAACAACATATTGACACTCTGAACCAAAATTGTATAAATCATGACATGAAAACCATCAACACCAAAACAGAAATAATGAATATGGGAAGAATACATAATAAACTAGACATTCATGTCAATGGCATTACAATAAACCAAATGAAAGAATTCAAATACTTAGGAAGCACATTCACGGAAGACTAGGTAGAGAGATAGAGACTAGAGTGCAAAAAGCAAATGCTGTAATCTACAGCTAGCCCCATTGTTAAGGCATCCAAAAATTTCACTGACAGCTAAGCAACAGATGATCAACAGCATTTTCATACCTACTCTGTGTTACCAGAGTCAAACATGGACAATGAGCAAACCGCAGTCACATAAAATAACTACATGTGAAATGCGCTGCCTGTGAAAAGTTACCAACAACACCAGAAAAGACAGTCACCAACATCAGCATAAGAAAGAAAGTTGGCACAGAATCTTGCTTGAATTACATTGAGAACAAAGAATGAAGTGGTTTGGCCACTTAATAAGAATGCATCCAAACTCCTCAGTATACAGAGTCTTCTACAACAGAACATCAGGAAAGAAGGCAAGAGGAAGACCACGAAAAGATGGTTAGATGGTATAGCATAATCCTGTCAAAAAGCAAAAATAATCACCTAAGCCACCAGAACAGCGCAAGACAAAAAAAAACCTCAACACTGGGCAACATCCCTGTAGCAGTGTGACAACAAAAGAAGAAGAAGAAGGGATTTAAAAAGTAATGGAATACATGGTTCCTGGAAGATGGGCGAGGAACGACCAAGACGACGGTAGCAGCAGGCCATTAAAGAAACCTTGAACATGACGTTGGAGGAAGCGGGAGAACTTGCTGGAGACTGTGAATTTTTCAGGAGACATAAATACCCAAACCATGTCAGAAGTAGAGGTAAAAGAAGCCATTAAAGCGCAAAAGAAAAATAAAGCAACTATAGTGCGTTTCAAAACGTTCGGTCAACGATTGACCTCAAATATCTCCATATTCATTGCATGGATAAACGTGATTTTTGCATGTGGTGTATTTCGATGTCCCAACGATTTTCTAAAATTCAATGTTGCAGGTAGTGTACTTTTCTTGCAACGGCGAATTCTTGATCTTTCAAACCTAGTAATTATTTGGTGCTGAAAGAAAATAATTTACCGTAAATTTAAAAAATCACATACTTTCGGCATAGGCGTATCTACAATTCGAATTTTGGAGGGTGAGATAACTCATATTATATAAATCATATAAAGTGTTTACTCACTTATTCTGAGTCCGATTAGTCTAACATATTGATGACTATTCTTGGCTGTACGAACGACAGTCCATCTTTGTCCCAGTAGTCATTTTCCTCCTTTAAGACATGGTCTTCGCATTTACACCAATAATCTCTGTCTATCTTCGACAGGGCGGCATATGTTAGTTCTTTCATATTGCTTAGCTTGAAAGTTTTATTTTCAGCTGCTAACAGTCCTTTAACTTTGGCCCAAATGAGTTCAATTGGGTTTAAGTGTGAATAGTAAGGTGGTAGTCTCAAACAAACATGACCATGCTGTTGAATCAACTTGTCTGTTTGGAATACCCTTGACTTCTGTGATGTTTTAACAATAGATAGTAATTCAGGCTTCAAAAACCCTCGTTAAATGGAATGTTCTCCTTCTGAGTCAAAGTTTTATAGCATCTTTGTACTCGAAGATGTCGGGATTTTGTCTTCTTCTGACACAGTGTTGTGGTATGATGCGTTGTCCATTATCACACATGATGGTCTGTCTAGGACGGAAGAAGATATGTTCAATCCAATCTCTAAATATGTTACCGTTCATCTCGGTATGATAGTCCCTGTTGTTCGTATAATTGGAAGTGAAAATAAGTTCAGCATCTTTAACCAGCCCATTTTGTCTGCTGCCTGCATGTGCCATTATCAGACGATGTCCTTTTCCACTAGGTACATATCGTTTAATTGTTCCATCGGATAACTGCCACCTTTTCATTAGTGTGGTGAGCATTGATCCAGGTTTCATCCACATACACAATATCGTAACCTTGATTACGCATTTCCCGTACTTCACGTAAATATTTACTTCTCAGAGATATAACTAGATAGATATTTACTAAATGCGGCTTCTCGCAGATGACATTTCTCCCATTAGTGTACTTCCTAAAAGTAAAGCCGATGCTTCTAAGAGTTCTCCATAACGTTGATTTCGATACATCAATGTCATTGTGTATTCTTAACCTAATCTTCAGCTTTCTTAGTGTCACAGTTTCTTTGGAATCGAACATTCTGCAAATTTCTCTTCTAATCACATCCCTGTCAAAATTGTTTACTACTTTCTTTCTGCTTTGAGTCAATGTATTGACTGTACTGACAGCTCCATTAACATTGAGTAATTTATGCAGATATCTTTTACTTAAGCCCAAAGCATGCAAAGTTCTCTGTTCAGGATTTGATATACTCCTATACAGTTTTCCACGATTAGATTCTCTGATAAAATATTTATACATTTTCACAGCCACTGTATGCAGTGTAAGAAACTTGATTTTCATACCCATTGTATAACAAATCTAGAATACTAAACGTTTTGTAATACACCTATGCTCTGAAAACACAAACGGTAAATTGTAACTAAATACACCGGAAGGATCATTATACATTTTTAAAAAGTGCGATAAACGATTAAAATCGGGAAAATCATGAAAACGTGCAAGTCGTGGAACTTGCAACATCTCACAAATATGAAGGGGTAATACTCTCATTATATGGTTGGCTAAGGAGATGGTCCTTTATATACTTTACATAAAGAAAATTTTAAAACCATACGTTTGTTATTGAGTAAAAAAAATCAACTCGGGACATTACGATCATTAGATCATATGCAAAGTTACAACAATTACGGTCAAGCGGTTGCAGAGATATTAAATTTTCCCGCGGAAAATCATTTTGAAACGCACTATAGCAATGATTAAGTTTGCGTTTAAATGTTGAGAGTGAAATAATCAAAAACACAAACCAAAACTCATTGCAAAATTCTAAATGTTATATGCTATAAATAAGTAATTTCATATGATTAGAGAATATGCTCTTTTATCAAGTAACCATAGAAGGGGGTTTTATGAAATGGTAAGCAATTGTAGAGGACTAGCCCTGTTTTCACAAATAAAATATTTAGTAAAGCATGTGAAATGAGATGTCTACGAAAAGCTGTCAACGTTACAGGAGAGATAGAGTGAGAAACGTGAATATCAGAAGCATCGTTGGTACTATACCATGCATACAGTACATCGAGAAGCAAAGAATCAAGTGGTTCGGCCATCTAATGAGAATGAAAATACATTTACTACCATCACGTGCCTACAATAATCGACACTCAGGGCGCAGAACACGAGGCACCACTAAGAACACGATGGATCATAGATAACATCTCAGAGTCCCTACGAAAGCATGGACTGACAACGTCAAGCGCAACACACCTGGCACAAGATAGAAAACTAACTCTCCCACGACGCTTCACGGCAAATGTAGTTAAGATAAGATAAGATAAGGTCTTTTGTTTGCTGATTTTCCTGTTATACTTCCTACATGCTATTATCAATGAATTCATGTGATGTTGTAGTTGATCTTCATCTTCGTAGATTAGACTTTGGTCGTCTGCAAAAATTAATTCGTTGATTTGGTTATTTAATTGGTCGTAGTGATAATTGTCTATGAAGATAAGTAAAGCGATCCTTCAAAGAACGAAAGTAGCATTGGTAAATAAAATAAATTAGAAAATAACACGTTGGCTTTAGGAAAGGAAAATCATGCATAGATTACCTGATTTTTCCTGGGCCTGTTATCAGACCGGACCTACTCCCTTTCCCTTTAAAGTCGTTACCGAATGCATCGATCTGTCGTCTCCTTTAACAGCAGATGTGCGTGCTATTTAACAAAGACTTTCTTTGTTTATTTTACTTTTAAATAGTTTAACTGGCGCAGCGCTTAATAAAATGTAAATGTAATGCTAATCCAAAAAAATATATGTTACTGTATCGGTGTAAATGTTGATATGTTCATTAGTGCTACGCCATAGCATTTGGCGATTATGTGATAAGTTCGTTGCTTATCTGCATGTTACAGGTAATCAATTTAATCCACGTGGACATGAATATTTGCATGCAAACTTCGAAATTTACATCAGATATGGTAATGTGAGCTTCTGAGTGTATGCATTTTTCATGTAGCAACATATGGACGTGAATAACACGAATTTTTTTTTAAAAAACGAATCTTTTGAAACAAAGTGTTGCAGAAAATTATTTAATTTTTCTGAATAAATAATGTGAGAAATACAGGCATCTAACAAGACATAAACATCGAGAAACATCGACTCATAAATAAACGCAACACTAAAACAAAGGATGTAAGGTGAACTAGATGGGGATAAATAAAAGCTTAGTGGATATGAAAACGATCCAAAGACACTTTTAGAGTGTTCTAAAAAAGCTGCGCACACCACGTACTGGAATCCTCAGCAAGATCGTTAGATATGTCGTTGCAACACCACATGAGGAACTCGCATAAATCTGAATTGTCGTACTGTTGAGGCGGCGAACGTTCTGCCCACAGACAGAGCAAACAACATCAACATGTCCAACCCTGACCATTCATGCCTCGCCTGTTGTAGAAGATGGCTTTTCTCGACTGGTCTCTACAATCACTTCTTTACACACAACAGGTGCAACAATAGACAATTCTTCTCTTAACTTCCCTTGAAGCATAGGGCATCATCACGAGTGTCTGATCTTCTGTATTCTTAATGTATGTCCCAACCCCTTCCATCTTCTCTTTTTTATTTCCTCGTTGATATTGTTGATGTCTATGCGACCAGTGATTGTAATATTTGGTATTCTCAGATTCCAACGAATTGAAGATTCTTCTGAGACACCTGATCTCAATGCCTCTAATGCGACTGTCTGTACAAGTACTTGTTTTCCATCTTTCTATCACGTGGAGCACGTGCTACCAAACACAAATTATCTTGCACAATCATCGGATTACGTATTTAGTTGCTTGGCAACAGCCGCTAGACGTCATTAATTACAGTTCGTGTGTTGTGCTTTCCGTTTAGATTTACCCTCCCTACGTTTTGCTCTCATTTCTTGATACCGTTTACATTTTATATTGTGTTATGGATTATGCCTTTAAAACAAAAATATAATTGCAAAGTCCGTTAAGTAAAACACGATGTGTGATAGCACACTTGAAAGAAAACGTATTCAACTGTATTGTGGGTGTACTTTAAACTTACAAATCATGAAAAAGCAAAGTTTATATTTGTGAAATAGTTTTTCACGATAAGACATTGTCAACATTAAATTTAAAGAAACATTTAACTTGGAAACATCCGATAGTTGTTGCCAAGAAGCGACAAATAAGTAGGACAACTATAACAAACAAAACATATGTGAATCCTATGTCAAAAATTACAGCTGTATATATTTCGTTCTCTTGTAAGTCGGTAGCAGACTTTGTAGTGTTACTGATGTTGGTCCACCTTCGATGTCTCCAGAAAATTATGGACATCGGGTGGTACTAGAAGCTAACCAACTTCGAAGTAATCATGGGCATGCTCAGTAGTAGAAGACTAAGATGGCTAGGGCATGTGAGAATAATGGACTATAGCTGCATACAACAAGTGTTTTTATATAAACTTTCTGATGGGAAGAGACACCAAGGCAGATCACTACTCAGATATAAGGATGTCTGTAAGTCCTCAATGAAAAACTTGTCTATCGGTCCCAACAAATGGGATAAACTAGCTGATGACCGAGTTATGTGGAGAAACAATATTACGCAAAGTGCATAATATTTTGAAAGAGACGTGAGGTTGAGCTGAAAGTCAAGAGAGTCAAGCACAAACTCAGAAGTAGTCACATTAAAACACTAGCCAATTGACCGTCTGTAAAGAGGAACAAATGTCATATATATATATATATATATATATATATATATATATATATTCCTGAGAACCACAGTAGCGTAGTTGTTGCGAACTCGCTTCTTATGCTAGTGTCAAGGTTCAAATCCACAAGTTTGTGTGTAATTTTGTCCGACCGCAACGGCTCTCGTGTCGACCCAGCCTCAAATGAACACCAGGAAAAGCACTGAAAAGTAAAGGCAGCTGGCGTGATGTTGACCACATCACCCATCGTGTGCCAACGGTCAATGATAAATACGGGCCTCACACCGTATTAACCTATATACATCTTGGTATAAAAAGTGTCTTTACCATCCTACTACTGTTTTATCCCTGCTACGATAAGTAATAATTCTTCTCGTACCGTTATACGTTATATATGGCATGCAAGTAATTTCTCCATACCGCTCTATCCTGTGCAACTCGCTCAATGTCCTCAATGAAACTGAGATCGACATTTCTTGCCTCTCTCAGCAAAGTTCGTTTCAGGGTCTCCTTAGGTCGTCCTCGCTTTCTTAAGCCTTCTGCATCCCACTTCAATGCCTGTTTTGATATTCGTTGATCATTTCTCCTCAAGGTGTGTCCAACATATCTCCATCTTCTCCTTTTTATAACAGTTATTACTAGTGGTTGACCACATTTCTCTGATTTCATCACTTATCCTGAATTCGTTCCATTTTATGTTCATTATTTTTCGCAGACATCTATTTTCAAATGCATTCAACTTGCCTTCTGTATCTTTAGTCATTTTCCAACTCTCGATGACATATGTTAGCATTGATACAACATTTGAATTGAAAATTCGTAATTTAGTTTTAATCTGTATCTATATTTCCCAAAGTCTGTGTGTGTGTCTCACTATACACGACGTCAGTTTACATCCACAAATCACCAAAGTTGGCAGAAACACGCACGAGACCAAAATAAGGTTAACAGAAGATTTTCGAAATCGGATCAATATTAGTTTTTTAAATAATTAAAAACCAAAGTTTGCTATCCTATCCAATTTTTTTTTACAATTTGTCGTAAGTCTTAGGGTGTACACATTAATATATACACAAGATTCGATGACGTATGTTTTGAAACTATGGAAACCTCGACCTCTTTCATAGCATAACAATCGTCATTTGATTGTTCAAACAAGCTGACCTCAATTTACATCAACAATTCACCAAAGTAGGTAAAAACATGCATGCGACTAAAAATTATATTAACAGTGGAAAGGATTTCGAAATCGAATCAATATTCGTTTTTTAAAACAAATAAAAAACCAATTTATCACAACGGCTCCCCTACGTTTGCATACATTTACTAAGTTGACCGCTATCAAGCATAGCGTCATCATTTCATGTGCTCATGTACGCAATGCGCTAAGATCCGCATTGTCATTTCCTGGACTCAACAGATTATTCAACAACGGAAAATTTCAATGTCAAAGCTCAAACGAATCTCAATTTTTGAAAATAGATAAATATTAGGTTTGCGTGTTTGTCAAAATTCCACAAGTCATTTTTATTGTTATTGTTAAAATATTCATTATATGCAATGTCACCTAAGAAAAGAAAACTCTTTAGTCAGTCCAGAGTCGACTGTAAACGAAGAGCAGCAAGTAGGTCTGTAGAAAATGTGGTGATATCAGAAAATCGGAAGGAAGCTAATAGGTCGAGAAAGGCCAATGCTAGAGTTCAAGAAAACGGGGATGCTGTCTTAATTCGACGTGAAGCTAATAGAACACGCATGGCTGATAACCGATCAAATGAGACATGTTAACAAACAGCTGTCCGACTCGAACAAGACGTCAGACGACGAGTAATAGCCCGAGTTGCCCACGAGAAACCGTTTACAACGCCAGCGACTTAGAGCATTACTTAACCATCAATGAGCCACCATTAGTTCATGACCAAATAAATGTTAACAATATAATTATGAACCGAGTGAATGGTGGTACAGGCGGTCTATTCTTCCTTGATGCACCAGGAGGGACAGAAAAGACGTTTGTGATGAATTTACTGCTTTCAAAAATTCGCTTTCAATCGCATATTGCAATTGCCATGGCTTCTTCTGGAATAGCAGCAACTTTGCTTCAAGAAGGGCGAACTGCCCACTGTACTCTTAAATTGTCACTCGATTTAGCACGTACCGAAGAGCCAATTTGCAACAGCAGTAAAGGAACAGGCAAAGCGGCAGTTTTACAACAATGCAAATTGATCGTTTTGAGATGAATGCACTATGATTCACAAGCACGGACTATAAGCACTCAACAGGTCTCTTCAAGATATTAGAAACAATCGACAACTTATGGGTGGATCAGTAGTGGTTCTTGCTGGTGATTTCAGACAAACACTTCCTATTATTCCTAGAGGAACAATGGCTAATGAATTCAAGGCGTGTCTGAAATCATCCCATCTTTGGAGACATGTTAAAACTTTAAAATTAACTACCAGGGTCATTGACAGTTCATTTACAGCAGGATGTTAATGCTGGACAATTTGCTGATCAATTGCTTGCTTTAGGAGATGGGCGGCTTTGCAAGGAACCAAACACTGACACAATCAAGCTACCAGAAGACTTCTGCAATATTGTTCCCTCAATAGAACAACTTCAAGACATGGTGTTTCCAAATATTCTACAGAATTACCGAGACCATTCGTGGCTGTGCCAACGTGCTCCAACAAATGAGAGTGTCAATAAAATAAATGTTGATTGCCAAAAAAATACCAGAACAGGAAACCATGTACAAATCAATTGATACCGTTATTGATATGAATGAAGCAGTTCATTATTCAACAGAATTCCTGAATTCTCTCAATCCTAGGGAATGTCCCTCACGTGTTATCATTAAAAGTTGGTTCGCCGATTATACTTCTGCGAAATCTAGATGCCCCCAAGCTTTGTAATGGGACGTGGCTTTGTATAAAGTTCTTGAGGCGGAATGTTATAGAAGCAACTATTTTAACTTGCTTGCTAAAGGAGAAGATGTTTTCATTCCCAGGATACACTTGATCCCATCTGATACCCCATTCGAATTCAAAAGGCTACAATTCCCGATACGACTTTCTTTTGCTATGTCTATAAACAAAGCACAATGCCAATCACTTAAGGTTGCTGGGATTGACTTGAGATTGAAATGCTTTAGCCATGGTCAGTTATATGTAGCAATGTCTAGAGTTGGAAGTAGAACAAATTTATATGTGATTGCAAACGACGGAAAAACAAGGAATGTTGTTTACTATCAGGCCTTAACTGATAAATAAATATAACGTACAATAATTAGAAGAAGATGATATCTCTTGGAACGGCTTCACAAATTCCTCATCAAGGATTACTAACAACTTTCACCCGTGCGAAGCCGGGTTAATCAGCTAGTACTATATAACTTGCAGTTCCATATTTTATTTAGATTTTTAAAAGCTGATGTTGTTTTGTCAATTCGTATCATAATTTATTTTTTTAACATGTCCTGTGCAATCAAAACTGCTACCTAAATATGTGAACTGTTCTGTTGTATATATATATATATATATATATATATATATATATATATATATATATATATATATATATATATATATCACTAATCAACTTCGCATGTGTACGGTGAGCAAATGGACGTTATGATGGCTGCTGCAGCGGAGGACAGAGCACGAATGAGAATGCCCAATGGGCCATGACGTCGATCGCATAACAAAACATATATATTCCGTACTACGTTAAAGTTTTAAAGAGGCCATAGATAAACAACTGAGAGAAGAACAAGCAGGGTTCCGTAAGAATAGATCCTGCACAGGCCAGATAGCTACACTGCGCATTATAGTGGAGCAAAGCTTGGAGTGGAACTCACCACTATATATAGGTTTTGTGGATTATGAAAAGGCGTTTGATAGTCTGGATAGGGAATCATTGTGGAAACTATTAATACACTATGGAGTTCCACCCAAGATTGCAAACCTAATAAAGAAAACGTATGAAGGAATGAAATGCAGAGTCATACACGAGGGCCAACTGACGGAATCCTTTGAGATAAGAACAGGGTGAGGCAGGGATGCTTGTTATCACCATTCCTGTTCTTGCTGGCCATAGATTGGATCATGAAATCAACAACGGATAACAGAGGGGAATACAATGGACACTTGTGAAACAACTGGAGGACCTGGATTTTGCAGACGATCTGGCTTTGCTGTCTCACAACCACGCACAGATTAAAGACAAAATGAATACCCTAAATAATAAGTCTCAGCAGCTAGGTTTGAAAATACACAGGGGAAGACCAAGGTCATGAGAATAAATGCTGCAAATGTAAACCAGATTATGCTGGAGGAAACAGCACTGCAGGATGTAGAATCATACACATACCTTGGAAGCAACATAGACACAGAAGGAGGAACAAACAAAGATGTTAAGATAAGAATACAAAAAGCAAGAGGAACTTTATTGCATTGAGTAAGATATGGAAGGCAAGGGAGATCAAAACAAACACAAAACTGAGAATTTTCCAGTCAAATGTGAAGTCAGTGCTGTTCTATGCTTCGGAAACATGGAAGACCACAAAGGAAACTATCAGAAAACTGCAGACCTTCGTAAATGGATGTTTACGTAGGATAGAAGGATTGAGATGGTATGATAAGATTACAAACGAGGAACTCAGGGAGAGAAAAAGCAGATACCAGTGGAGAGAGAGCTCAGGAAGAGACGCTGGCGATGGATAGGACATACATTGAGAAGACCGACCGGAAGCATCGCAAGACAGGCATTGTTTTGGAACCCGCAGGGAAAGAGGAGTAGGGGAAGGCCTAGGCAGACCTGGAGAAGAGAGCTGGAGGCGGATATAAAGAGGATAGGCAAAACATGAAAAGAATTGGAAGGGATGGCAAGGGAGAGGAAGAGATGGAAAAAGTTTGTTGAAGACCTGTGCTCCGATGGGAGTTGAAAGGTGATGATGAAACTACGTTAAAGTTAGTAAAGAAATGGCGGATGCATACCTATTCACATGTATTTATATGTGCATAGACTTTATTTTAAATGGAAAATGCAACCGATTAACCATGGAAAATGCAACTGAGTAACTATGGAAAATGCAACTGAGTAACTATGGAAAATGCAACTGAGTAACCATGGAAAATGCAACTGAGTAGCTATGGAAAATGCAACTGAGTAACCATGAAAATGCAACTGAGTAACCATGGAAAATGCAACTGAGTAACTATGGAAAATGCAACTGAGTAACCATGGAAAATGCAACCGATTAACCATGGAAAATGCAACTGAGTAACTATGGAAAATGCAACTGAGTAACTATGGAAAATGCAACTGAGTAACTATGGAAAATGCATCTGAGTAACCATGGAAAATGCAACTGAGTAACTATGGAAAATGCAACTGAGTAACTATGGAAAATGCAACTGAGTAACTATGGAAAATGCAACTGAGTAACTATGGAAAATGCAACTGAGTAACTATGGAAAATTAATCCTTAAACATGTGCAGTAATGTTGCATTTTTACAGTTTGTCAATAATCCAGACCGTAAATCCACTTAGATACAATAGTTGGCTGTGCAATCAATCCTACGTTATAGGGATTAATATCGTAATGTCCCTGGGATATCATTACATCAGATAACAGGTCTGGTGTAAAGTATACCATGTTGTCTAATTCCCTACTTGAGTTCGGTCAGCTTGTCATTCGTGTAGTGCAGATTTATACTCGTCGAACACCACAGATGGGGATTTCAAATCTTGGATCACATGTTTACCATGTAAGGGAAGTAATCAATGTGCTATCGCGGCTCAATATTTTATAATTTTCATACTGAAAATCACAGTCTCCGGTAGTCATGTTTATGTTACCGGATGGGGAGGGAGGAGTGGAACAGTGAAAATTGGTTATTTGTTACTAAACTGACACTGACGTCATTGCACACCAGACAGACCCCCAACAGATATCGAAGAGTATGAATACTGATGGTTCGCGTGGCTCGCTCATTAAAGACACTCCTCATTTTGCCCCTCGGGTGTCCAGTTCTACTTGTAGAACGGGTAACTGCAAACTGTTTAAATAGGATTGGCTTCATAGCTAAACTGTTTACAGCCGCTTCATAAACATGGGAAGGATCATAAACTGCCCAGCAGCTACCGCATAACTCACCTTGCAAAATGTATATGACAAATTTCTAGAGAAGATAGTGGCCAGAAAGGTAATGTGTCACTTGGAGACAGACCACATCCTCCCTGACACTTTGGGTAGCTACCGGGAAATGAAGGGAACATGGGACAATGCTGGCACGTTTGCTTATGATGTTTATGAAGGCTTCCAATCCAAGAAAGAGACTGTTGCTGTGGCCATCTACTTGGAGGATGCTTATAACAACATGAATTTTTCAATAATGTTACGTTCTTTGCTTAAATTTGAGGTTAATCCTTGGCTGGTGAACTGGATATCTGCTTCTTTAATGGAGAGAACCGTTGCAATAAGTTTAGGAAGATGGATTTGGATCCTGCACGTATATGCCCGATTTTCCCAGGGTTCTCCTCTATCACCCGTGTTGTTTAATATTTAATATACAGTGGAAACTACTGATTCAATCAATGTTATAAAAAAATAAGGCGTTGCTTTCAACGTTGAAAAACAACACTATACTCTCTAGTTACCGCTAATCCTGTTTTGTCTCACTGCTTCAGATAAATAGCGATTTTTATAACGGGATTGTGTATGAGCTTCAAAAATAATGTCCCTGCATCTGTTATTTCTATGCTCCAATTTTTGCATAAACGATATTTTGCTTCGTATCCACTATATTGGAGTAGCATTGCTCTTTGAGGCGCACAGTTTGTTGGTAATCTGCTTTTGCGGTAGAACCGTTTAATGTGTTGTTTATTGAGGAAGTTCAGTAGGCCTACTGATGTTGTTGATTTCTGTTGATCACGTATGCTCGCTATTTTGTACATTTATGGAACATGAAAGGGGTAGAGGAAATGTGTTAGTTAATAATATGACAACATAAAAATCACACACACACACACGCACGCACACACACACATACTAACAAACACATATACATATCAGTATGGTATCATTTATTTAAACACTTCCAGTGATACAAATCAAATACGAATAGTAACTATTGGTTACGCGAATATCTATTATTGCCTGGATTCGAAAGTACAGAATATTGTCTTTTGTCTTTCCCCAGGTAAATGGCGGAATTGATTGTCCACTAATGACGTTAAGAGTAAGGGTTGGAGCTTTAATTTGTGTTCCAGGGCGAGATGAGTCGCCATTGTTGTGCTATGTCCGTGTTTATCTAGTGTGGTCTTAATATTGTCTATCCATCTTGTTCTTGGTCTTTCCTTGGCTCTAGTACCTGATCTCTTTTATTGTATGCTGTTATTGGTGGTTGGTTGTATTCCATTCTCATTAAATGTCCGAACCACACTGCATTTGTTGTCTTTCAATGTACTCGGTGCATGAAGTCATGGCCATTCTGCTTCTGATATCCTCATTTCGTTGTCTAACTTCCCTGGTGACCCCCACCGCCTTCCACAATCATTTCATGTCGCATGTGATAAGCTTTCTGTGGTGTATTGCTGTCAGAGACCAAGTTTGACACTCACAGTGTTAGTAGAAAAATACTTTTTTTTATCATCTGTCGTTTTACTTCCATCTTGATCTTTGGGTGTTGTAGTAATAGTACTGAATAGTACAAGGTAAAACGTAATCGTTACTTTATCACTACATGCGCCATCCTCGTATGGAAGATTATCTGCATTTTATTTGTAGCAATTTCTATTCCTTGCCATCATCGTACCCACCTCCTGATGTTTGCATTCAGTTTATATCTCTGCCATAACAGGTAAAAAGATTAGTATTGCTAGTTTCGATAGTTTCGAATGGTAGATATGCCTACCCTTTTAACTAGTGGCGTATGTGGCCTAGGGGACAGTGACTCGGTCTATTAACCCCGACGTTCTGAGTTCGAATCACGCTGCGGACAATTTGGTTGCAAATTGTTACGCGTGATTTTACAAAAGGACGATGGCACCACCCGTTCAGAAAGCAATGGCAAACTACTGAACGTAATAATGCCTAGAAAAATCACAAACAGCGTTAAAAATCTGGGGTTGATTCGCAAAGTCCTGTAAAGGATATACAGGGTGTTCAACTTAAAAGCAGCCCCAGTGATAAATAGAAATTTGCCAGGTACGCATTGCATCTCGTCTATTTACTATTTAAACCGGTTCTGACTAGCTTGTCCTACGTCACATTTGTCCATCGCCCCTTCCCGCACTACAATCACATACCGTCACACAACCTTGACCTATACTACGTTATAACTGAACCTTCTCATTTCCATACGTATATGCCAGATTAGCTCCATTAATATGCTGCTTTTAAGTTGAACACCCTGTACAATTAACTTTAACTTGTTATAACTACATAAAAGATATAGAAAATCGGTACTTTTCGAATATCTTCACAATGATTTCGAAGCCAGTGATCAAATTACTACGCTAGTGTTGAAATAACTTGATTATATCAGAGTGTTAAAATAGTGCAGAATTATGATAACAAGTTTCTATAATGTAATTGGTATATGTGTCATGAGCCAAGGAACGAAAATGTATTTGAAGTGAAGGTGGAGGGGGAGGTAAGGATGGGGGTAGGAAGACATTTATTTATTATTTTGTGACAAGATTTAGTGAATAGATCATCTCATTGTGACAAGATTTGGTGAATAGCTCATCTCATTGTGGCAAGACTTGGTGAATAGCTCATCTGAATGAGACAAGATTTGGTGAATAGCTCATCAGATTGAGACAAGATTTGGTGAATAGCTCATCTCATTGTGACAAGATTTGGTGAATAGGTTATCTCATTGAGGTAAGATTTGGTGAATAGATCATCTCATTGTGACACGAGTTGGTGAATAGATCATCTCATTGAGACAAGTTTTGGTGAATAGATCATCTCATTGTGACAAGATTTAGTGAATAGCTCATCTCATTGTCAAGATTTGGTGAATATCTCATCTCATTGTGACAAGATTTGGTGAATAGATCATCTCATTGAGACAAGATTTGGTGAATAGCTCATCTCATTGTGACAAGATTTGGTGAATAGATCATCACATTGAGACAAGTTTTGGTGAATAGATCATCTCATTGTGACAAGATTTAGTGAATAGCTCATCTCATTGTCAAGATTTGGTGAATATCTCATCTCATTGTGACAAGTTTTGGTGAATAGATCATCTCATTGAGACAAGATTTGGTGAATAGCTCATCTCATTGTGACAAGATTTGGTGAATAGATCATCTCATTGAAACAAGATTTGGTAAATAGATCATTTCATTGTGACAAGATTTGGTGAATAGATCATCTCATTGAGACAAGTTTTGGTGAATAGATCATCTCATTGTGACAAGATTTAGTGAATAGCTCATTTTATTTAGGCAAGATTTGGTGAATAGCTCATCTCATTGTGACAAGATTTGGTGAATAGATCATCTCATTGAGACAAGATTTGGTGAATAACTCATATCATTGTGACAAGATTTTCTGAATAGATCATCTCATTGAGACAAGATTTGGTGTATAGATCATCTCATTGTGACAAGATTTGGTGAATAGATCATCTGATTGTGACAAGATTTGGTGAATAGATTGTTAAAGAGGGGGCTTTCTCCTGTTGATGATAGGTGTCAGGATGGTGGTGGTGTCAATGATGGTATACAGCACAACATAAGGACAAACATGGCCTTGTAGACTTCATATATATTTATTCATTACTGTAGATTAACAAAACCACGTCGTCCACCTAGTTTCAGTGTTTACTAACTGTTGCTATCCCGTCACTACACAACTACGTCGATTAGTTTCTCTACGTCAAGTTCTCGTTTTAGTGTTGCCATTCTGCTTAGAGAGTGCAAACACTAAGTCCGCTATTAAAATATCTGAATATATATAAACTACACACTAAAGCTAACTGTCTGGTTCCTCAGCTGCCACCTAGGGGGGGAACTGGCTAGCTACTACACCCCCCTGGCGACCTCGCTGTCGACACGACGTCGAAATCCCAAACTTCGAAGTTGCACAGGTAGAGTCCATCAGGGTTATTAGAGTTGTTAGAGCTGAATAGGAACAAGTCACTACACGTCGTTAAACGTGGCTCCACAACAACTAACTACAACAGCCAACCATGGTCGAAAAGAAAGGAAAAATCCTGACGGGATCTCAGGATAACCAAGTTGAATGAGCTAAATGGGAACTAGTCGCCACACGTAGTTGAACGTGATTCATCAACTGGTCATAGGTGACCATGGTTAACAACAACAGTAAACCCTCTGTGCTCTAGGCTGAAACAGTATTACTAAAAAATTATTCAGCAACATTGCGTAGGATAAATGGAATATAAGCGCCATATGTCTCCTAAGGCGACCCAACAGCATCTCAATTTCCTCAAGCAGAGTTAACAACTGGCCAATGTGAGGTGGCTGTACTGCGACATCCTATCCTCACATGTCGTAGGATGAGCTAGGCAGCTCACATCTGTCACTGTCGCTATGTCATTCTTGCGTGTCAGAGTCTTGTCGTGCAATCTTAAACTAGAAAAAAAACAAGATACAAATTGAAAATAAAACAAAATATATAATGTTAACTTAATCACGTTATATGACCTCCATGAAGCAATATTAACCAAACCCCAAACCCAGGGGAATTTTTGAACTCCTAAATAAAAATCAACATTTCTCTGCTATCTGTCAAGGAAAGTATCGAAATTGGTAATGATAATATCCAAATCATCAACATTATCTACCCTCCACGAGGTAATATTAACCAACCCACAATCCCAGGGGAATGAACTAACTTTTCAATATTCTCTCAGCAACATCTCTCAGAGCCCCGAGTCATCCAAGTCCATAACCTTTTCCACCATAGTTTGAGCCTACGTCTCCCATACGCAAGTCCACACAAAAAAATTTCAATTAATACATTGAAACCTCCAACATTTGGATCAACATCATATAATTTTTATGTGCAAATAACATCCACAATATGACGACTATAATGTAGCCATTATTATCCACTCAACAACTCAAATAGCATTAACCACCTAAAATTTGAGTTCCAATTTATATATCCCAAAGGAATAAATTACAGTTCAAAATATTTTACTTCTTTGAGTCATCAATTCAGAAACTCAAGCAAATTAAAGTAATTGTCCACTCAATAACCCAAAAAGAATCGGACATATACAATATTTTAGTTCCAATTTATATATCCCAATTATGGATTAAATGATCACCATACAGCCAGGGAATCAAAGGAATTCCCCAATAAAGGTCTCATCTGTCTCGACCTCATATAACCACAACAATGGAGGTAACACACCCCGTCCTGCCGCACCCAGGGACTCAACCAAAAACCCAAGTAATTTCTTTATCTGGGAAAACATCATCCTCGACATCAAGCCTGGTATGTCTAAATCTCGAGTTCCCGTGGGTTTGTACAACCCACATAAATCATGGTTGTCCTCATCATGATCACATATCCCTCCCACGGGCCGCCCATCCCTGGGAGCAATGTCAATGGTATCACGTGTACCATCCCCTATATGTCGGCCTTGAAGTAATTTGCCAAGGATCACGTAGGCTTCACTCAGTAAATAGATCAAATCAGGACTAAACCCTGGCCCGCAAAAGGAGAGACTCAAACCCTGCAAACAATGCGGAGGTAAACACAGGGCACCAGCGCTAATAAAGAGCATAAATACCCCAATCACTCTTACAGAGTTCCATCGCACAGCCCTGGCCGTGGAGTCGACGCATGCCTTCTTATGGAACAACGCATTGTCCACCCGACCAAGATAAATTTGATCAAGTTGCACACTCTGTTGCACATCAGAACCAATGTGCACTGGATCTGATTTTGGCCAGATATGAAAAATACAATTTGCGTTGTAGTTCATATTTTGCTCATATTCTGATCTCATGGATTTAGCTTCCGACCCATACACTCTCAAACTTATTTGTAGTGAGGTACATTTATCTACACTACCACTGTCCACTGGGGACTAACATTTTTGTATGCTCCTCGACACACTCGCTGGATCCTGGAATTTTTATATCTTCATTGTTGAGTTCCTTCTCAGTGAACTCAATCACCAGTGTCGTTGTTGACGTGTCACTGGATGGAGACACCGAAAATTCATTTGGCCTTTGTACAGGCGAAACCTGAACCTGCTCCTGTTTTAAATACTCTTCTGTGTCCTCCCTAAAAATGAGCTTAGACCACCTTTCTTTTCTCCTCACTCTTCCTGACTGACCACTATGGTCAGCACGCTTGTGTTTGAACATACGACCCTTACTATTTTTGCCCTCCAATACGTGTTGAAAGTTTCTTGAATTAACATGTACCGTTTTATTACTTCCATGCCGTTTCACTCTTGCTTTAGCATTGTTTGATTTCTTAAAATTCGTTTCATTAATATTATAACCTGAACTACTTGCTTTCGCGTTCTTTGACACAATGTATGGTGTCCCATGAGGGTGGAGTATACGATTTCTATCATTCTTTAATATCGATCGCTGAAAATTTACAGCACTTAAATGTCGTAATTGTTGCTCGTCGTCGCAGAGGACTTCACAGAGGTGGCGATTGAAAATTCTGTTCTACCTTCCGTTCCTCACCTGAACTACCAGCGACGGAATCCTTCACGTTGCAATCTTTATTTGCTTGATCCCTATCCTCAGGTACACAGGGGTTGTTCTGTCTGATAGCCTGCCAATCACTCGTCTCACAAACGAAAGACGGATGGATATGTTTGTCCTGAAAATTCTCTTCTGCTACCACGGGAGAGTATTGGAGAGCATTGGGCTCACTATCGAACCAATCGACAACGGATTCTATTGTATGGCTAACTTGAGAATCAACCACCTCCACACAGGAAAAATGTAGCATTAAATTCGGCTCTACACATAACACATCGACGGATGATACCACAGCAATGGGCTCAGCATCGGACCAATCCACAACGGATTCTAATTTATCGCTATCTTTGTAATCGACCTCTTCTACACAGGAAAAATAGAAAAATAAATTCGGCTCTGCAACTAAACCATTGATGCCTGAAACTAATTTGTGATTTTCCTCTACACAAGGAAAATCTAATAACAAATTTGGCATGGTACATAATTTATCAACATCGGAAATAATCATATTAACGGTTTGTTTTACCTGGCACACCTCATTCGAAACCTGGAAGAAATTCAGTTGTTCGTTCGACATACTATCGAACAAGTATCGAACAAGCATACATAAATCATTACAAGTATTTCGTGACTCTACCTGGCAACTGCTTATCGATATAGAGGGCTAATGGGAGAATTGCTGCTCCTCCTTCGCCTCATACCCAATAACATCAGATATGTCAATGGGCAGGCTTTTATGGGTCCTACTCCCGGACACCCAGGGTTGTGCGCGCCCTCCTGAGTAGTGGCGCCCGTTTAAAGAGTTACACCTACATGCGTTCACGCTATGGCGTCCTGACCACATCGAGAACAGCGGGGTTGTGTTCTATGTCCCCCGTCACCACCCTGGAAGCGAGGTTGTGTCCGATGTCCCCGTCACGCCCCTCCGGAAAACGGGGAACATAGGCGCCAGAACGATTTCGGTTTTTCTGATGGTGGCCCCTGAATTCCCCGTGAGTCCTGATTCATCCAGGATTCCAAGTCATACAAACGACGACCTAATCTATTAAAGGCCCTGGAGTCCGGCACAGGGATGGGATTGGACTCCCATCGTAAAGCCTCATCACGGCAGTGCAGAAAGGTGGTGGAGGGCGCTCCCGCCACCTGAGCCAGCAACATCCCAGAGCATAACTTATTACTGAGGGATGCCAGTAGTATATAATGTGGCTCTTAGGTAGCAACTGTGGGGCTAATAGGGTTTATATATGGATATACTCCACCCTACTCCACCATTTATATGGCTTATATAGTAATATACCCCACCCTAGGTTGGAGCAAAGGCAAGAAGGATTTACTAAGTGGGAGATAACTGTTGGTTTATATAAGGGGGAGATAATTTGTGGGTTATTAAGGGGGAGCTAATTTTATTACATTAGGGTTCTTAGGTAGTATTTGAGGGGATAATAGGGTGTATATAGCAATATACGCATAGGAGGAAAGATAAAGAAGGATTTACTAAGAGGGAGATAACTATTGGTTTACATAAGGGGGAGATAAATTGTATGGTTATTAAGGGGCGATATATTTTTTTTACTTAGATAGGTATTATATACAGTTATATATAAAATATGTTGGTTTTTTGAAAAATCGATAATTTTAAAAATCGATTGTTTGTAAAATTTTATTTTAATAGGAAAATATAAAATTTATTTTAAAAATAAAATTTTTAAATCGATGATTATTGTAAAATTTTATTTTCAATAGGGAAATATAAAAATTGATTACAAATTTTTTTGAAAAATCGATAATTTCTGTAAAATTTTATTTTTAACAGGGTAATATAAAAAAACGATACATTTTTTTGGGGTGATATTTATTATTTTTCTGTTAACCATAAGCTATATTTAGATATGACGTAGTATTTTTAAAATGTATATTGACTTCTCATGTGCTTGTCTATGGTAAGGTAATGTTCTTTGTGTTCTATTTGAACAACGTTAAGGTAGGAAAGCTTAAATTAAGAGTATATTTTGTGTATATAAGTGTGTATGCGTGATTGTATGGGTATTATGTGATAGTATTTACTTGTATAAGTGTATATCTGAGTGTGGTTGTTTAGTCAGGTAAACATATAAAAAGGGAAGAGGTGGGGGCAGTAAAGGGGACGAATTATGGTATTTTAAAGTATGTGATAGTATTTTCTTATATAAGTGTATATGTGAGTGAGGTTGTATAGTCAGATATATAAAAAGGGTAGGGTAAAGGGGAGGATTTCAGTATGTTCAAGTGTATGATAAGTATTCACTTATAGGAAAGTGTGTGTGTATTTAGACCGATATATATATTAGCGTTATTCTTAGCTTTGAACATACAATTAATTTACTATAGATACATATACATATAGAGAGACAGGCATACATATACAACCAAACATATATACAGTTATAAATAAGAAACATGTTTGACTTTATATACAATATATTTATTGAACAGAGTGTCGACCTTGCCCTGGCCCTCAAGTCCATAAAGCCGCCAGGGCCTTCGAATGTCCCTGGCGAACTCTTCTACCAAAGGACCGTCGCACGTTCCAAATATGCGCATGGGCCGAACGGGGGGTTGTGGAAAATTCCACGGAGCTGATGGCAATGCCGAGACCTCTGGGTAAGCACTCCTAATCTGAACCTGAGGTTCAGACAGGGCAGCAGTAGGGCGTAATGGCTCCTGCGGTGCAACCTCCAACATAGTATCCTCACATATTTTTCCACCTCTCGTGTTCCTATGAGCCATAGTGTCCCAATAAAGACACAATGAACAACTTGTATAGTGTACGAATAGACTGAACCGAGAGATAAAAAGAGAAGCAATATATATAATCTGAAACACGATCGTGCAAAAATTATCGATATAAATTTAGTTACCAAAGATATAGATATAGTGAACCAAAATATCACATGTCAAACATATATATATATACTCACAATGGGACAATGGCGATATAAGTGTAGGAATTCATAAATATTGCATAGACACCAAGGTCGAATTTAAAATCAAGTAATCCAGGTAACACCAGTATGTATAATGTCCATATAATATAATAGTGATTGAAATTGTCCATATAAAACAGCATCGATAGGGTACAAAGCTGGGCATCCAGTCCGAAACGCAATGTAATCAGATAGTGTACTGAAGAGCCCGATCCTTGCGAACAGCTAACATATATACAGTCATTGTCCAATCGCTGACATAGCAACACATCCGGAGTGAGTACTGTAAAAGTAATTAATGTTCTAAATAATGATCCTTAGAGTCAGAAGTTGCACAACATAGGTTGCCAGGAAAGGCCTCCAAAATGAAAATTCGACAATGTCATTGATCCGGAGGTAAAGGCAAGTACTTCAGTATCCAAGAGTAAAGGGCGATTCAGATTATGGAGTTCATGACGCCATGACGACCTTAATAAAGGAAGTACGAAGTCTAAGGTGACATCTACTAAGACAATGACAGGAGTAGAGTCATCAACGTAAAGGCGTAGAGATCAAAAATTTATAATTTTGAAAAAGCTACTCACATTCTGGTCCACAGAATAGAAGGGCAGATGTTGTTATTATGTATCTGACACCATTGTAGTAGGGGGAGGGTGTTCTATGAGGTTGTTGGTTTGTTAATTGTAATAGTTGGTGCTACGGTAGTAATCAATATTGAGCGGTAGTAATACCATCATTGTTATGGTAGTTTCATCATTATTTGTAGTAATTCCATCTTTGTTATACTCCTTTGGTTCGTTGCTTTTTGTAGTTCCAACTCTTTTATTGGTACGTTGGGTCGGTTATTTTTTGACGAATAGATGATTGTTGTTCCAGGCAGTAATTTCCTTGGGTTGTTATATATATATTTATTATTCACTAATTTTGATGTTGTTCCTTATTGATAGTGGCTCCTTTCTTTACACATGGCTTTCATACGACCACAATATATGAAATGACTATGGTGTATTCATGTATACATGTTTATTTTGATTTTACAAGTGCTGACAACACACAAACACATCTATTATGTCCGCCGTTTAGGTTCGTTCCTCTCTGTTTACTAATCGTTACTAAGCAGTCACTACACAACTACGTCGATTAGTTTCCCTACGTCAATGTCTCGTTTTAGTGTTGCCATTCTGCTTAGAGAGTGCAAACACTAAGTCCGCTATTAAAATATCTAAATATATACAAACTACACACTAAAGCTGACTGTCTGGTTCCTCAGCTGCCACCTGGGGAGGGGGGGGGCACTGGCTAGCTACTACAAGATCATCTCATTGAGACAAGATTTGGTGAATAGATCATCTCATTGAGACAAGATCTGGTGAATAGATCATCTCATTGAGACAAGATTTGGTGAATAGCTCATCTCATTCAAAAAGATTTGGTGAATAGCGCATCTTCATGTAACAAGATTGTTAAATAGCTTATCTCAATGTAACACTATTCTTAAATAGCTCATCTCAATGTAACACTATTGTCAAATAGCTCATCTCAATGTAACATTATTCTTAAATAGCTCATCTCAATGTAACATTATTCTTAAATAGCTCATCTCAATGTGACAATATTGTTAAATAGCTCATCTCAATGTAACAATATTGTTAAATAGCTCATCTCAATGTAACATTATTGTTAATTAGCTCATCTCAATGTAACATTATTCTTAAATAGCTCATCTCAATGTGACAATATTGTTAAATAGCTCATCTCAATATAACATTATTCTTAAATAGCTCATCTCAATGTAACATTATTCTTAAATAGCTCATCTCAATATAACATTATTCTTAAATAGCTCATCTCAATATAACATTATTCTTAAATAGCTCATCTCAATATAACATTATTCTTAAATAGCTCATCTCTATTTAACATTATTGTTAAATAGCTCATCTCAATGTAACACGAGAAAAGAACACAGAAAATAAAAAATTATGTTCTACAACAGCTTGATATCAAAGAGTTTAAGAGAGTTGGCTACAACAGCTTGATATTAAGAGTTTAAGAGAGTTGAGCTAAAAGCTGATATTAAAGAGTTTAAGAGAGATTGGCTACAACAGCTTGATATTAAAGAGTTTAAAGAGTGGCTATTAAAGAACATAAAAACAAAGAAAATTAAATATTTGGAACACATCAAACGACATGAGTGCCTAGAGTTGATAATCCTAGGAATCATGCCTGGAAGAAGAATGAGAGGAAGACTCTGAAGACGATCAGTGCAGGATGTCATTGAGGATCTGAGAATGACTGCTGCTGACGTCGGTCATATTGCCCAGAATAGAGAGTTTTTTAGAGCTGCTGTCATGTGATCCAAGTTCCGGATGGGACAATCTACTTGATGATGATGATCAATTTACTAATGTGACAAGATTGTTAAATAGCTCATCTCAATGTAACAATATTGTTAAATAGCTCATCTCAATGTAACACTATTCTTAAATAGCTCATCTCAATGTAACATTATTGTTAAATAGCTCATCTCAATGTAACATTATTCTTAAATAGCTCATCTCAATGTAACAATATTGTTAAATAGCTCATCTCAATGTAACAAGATTGTTAAATAGCTCATTTCAATGTAACAATATTGTTAAATAGCTCATCTCAATGTAACATTATTATTAAATAGCTCATTTCAATGTAACAAGATTGTTAAATAGCTCATCTCAATGTAACATTATTATTAAATAGCTCATTTCAATGTAACAAGATTGTTAAATAGCTCATCTCAATGTAACATTATTATTAAATAGCTCATCTCAATGTAACACGATTGTTAAATAGCTCATCTCAATGTGACAAAATTGTTAAATAGCTCATCTCAATGTAACATTATTGTTAAATAGCTCATCTCAATGTAACAATATTGTTAAATAGCTCGTCTCAATGTAACAAGATTGTTAAATAGCTCATCTCAATGTAACAAGATTGTTAAATAGCTCATCTCAATGTGACAATATTGTTAAATAGCTCATCTCAATGTAACAATATTGTTAAATAGCTCATCTCAATGTAACAAGATTGTTAAATAGCTCATAGATTTATGGTAAGACTATCAACATGATATTATGTTTGAACTCACTTAACTCTTCCCATACCATGAACGTGACCGAGTTCTGACTGTAATTGTTTTATGATACCAGAATGTGTAATCACATAAAGGTTATGTGTTAACTTTGTTTCAGTAGATATCACAGTAGATATCATAATATCATCTATATATAACTATTTTAGATATCTGAATAATGAAAGTTCAATACAAAGCAAAAAGAAATGTGAAAAGCCACTAACTCTGATCCCGAGTGGTTACCGGGCCCAAATTTGGGGTGTAAAGAATAGAACCACTGTTACCTGTCATACATGTCGTAAGAGGCGACTAAGGATGTTTGACTGAAATCGGATGCATGTGTCATAAGCGTGTAGAAGTCTATGCGTTTAGGGGCCTACTAAACCAATGTGCAACGTATACACGTTCTTGGCAAAGATCAAACATATCACAAAGAGTGATTAAAATTGGTCGTAAAGAACGAACGCAAAAGAAGAAGAAGAAGAAGAAGACTAACACTGATAAGACAAACGTCTAATGCACTTACATTGAAGATCCCCAAATGTTATGTTAATGCTTAATGGTATATTCATGATATGTTAATGGTATGTTAATAGGTTAATCGTATATTCATAATATGTTAATGGTATGTTAATAGGTTAATGGTATGTTAATATGTTAGTGGTATGTTAATATGTTAATGGTATGTTAATGGTATGTTAATATGTTAATGGTATGGTAATATGTTAATGGTATGTTAATATGTTAACAGTATGTTAATATGGTAATGGTATGTTAATATGTTAATGGTATGTTAATGTAATGTTAATATGTTAATGGTATGTTAATATGTTAATGGTATGTTAATATGTTAATGGTATGTTAATATGTTAATGGTATGTTAATGTATTAATGGTGTGTTAATATGTTAATGGTATGTTAATGTAATGTTAATAGGTTAGTGGTATGTTAATATGCTAATGGTATGTTAATATGTTAATGATATGTTAATGTAAAGTTAATATTTTAATGATATGTTAATGGTTAATTATATATTAATATGTTAATGATATGTTAATTGTTAATGATATGGCAATGGTTAATGATATGTTAATAGAATAATAATAGTATGGTAATAATACGTTAATGATCTGTTAATGATATGTTAATGTAAGGTTATTGTTAATGCTATTTAATGGTATGGTAATGGTATGTTAATGATATGTTAATGGTATGTTAATGGTATGTTAATGATATGATAATGATATGTTAATGATATGTTAATGATATGTTAATGGTATGGTAATGGTATGTTAATGGTATGTCAATGATATGTTAATGGTATGTTAATGGTATGTCAATGGTATGTTAATGGTATGTTAATGGTATGTTAATGGTATGTTAATGATATGTTAATGGTATGTTAATGATATGTTAATGATATGTTAATGGTATGTTAATGGTATGGTAATGGTATGTTAATGGTATGTTAATGGTATGTTAATGATATGTTAATGGTATGTTAATGGTATGTTAATGTTATGTTAATGATATGTTAATGGTATGTTAATGCTATGTTAATGGTATGTTAATGGTATGTCAATGGTATGTTAATGATATATTAATGGTATGTTAATGATATGTTAATGATATGTTAATGGTATGTTAATGATATGCTAATGGTATGTTAATGGTATGTTAATGGTATGTTAATGGTATGTTAATGGTATGTTAATGCTATGTTAATGGTATATTAATGATATGTTAATGATATGTTAATGATATGTTAATGATATGTTAATGGTATGTTAATGGTATGTTAATGATATGATAATGGTGTGTTAATGATATGTCAATGATATGTTAATGGTATGTTAATGGTATGTTAATGCTATGTTAATGGTATGTTAATGGTATGTTAATGCTATGTTAATGGTATGTTAATGGTATGTTAATGGTGTGTTAATGGTATGTTAATGATATGTTAATGGTGTGTTAATGGTATGTTAATGATATATTAATGGTATGTTAATGGTGTTGATTCGGTTAACTAGACATTATTTGTCAACATGTATGAAGACACATCTAAAAATCTCCTGGCTCCTGGCCATCAAAAGTATGAAGAGAGGAAGTCACCAGGGTGCGACGATATACCAGCGGAATTGATTCAATCAGACGGGAGCCAGTGTTCGGGTATATCATAAATTGTGCACAAAGATATGGAATAACTCCTCCTGGACAAAGGAGTGGAAAAGATCAGTATTTATACCTATTCCAAGGAAGGAAAACCTGAAACTATGTACCAACTACAGAACTATTGCCCTTATGAGTCATGCCAGCAAAATCATATTAAGAATAATCATGAAGAGGATGGAACAAAAATTAGAAGACGAAATACACGAAACACAAGCAGGTTTCAGAAGAGGTAGAGGCACTACAGACCATATTTTCAACATTATCGAGAAATGCAGAGAATACAACATAGACCTGCATGCATGTTTCATAGACTATAGCAAGGCTTTGACCATATACAACACCAGAAAATGTGGAACATCATGAAAGACATGCACTTTCCAACACACATAATACAACTCATAGAATCTCTATACCACGAACAACAGGCAACCATTAAAATAGGAGGTGAAATAGTTGAATGGTTCGAGATTCAAAAGGGGGTACGACAGGGATGTATTTTGTCACCATACTTATTCAACATATATGCGGAGAACATCATGAGGAATGTAAAAGACGATGTCAACTATGTGAATTACGACCCTTTCAATATAGGCGGCAAATCCACACCAGAGCTTAGATACGCAGACGATACAGTATTATTATCCACCAGCAAAAAGGTTTGGAAAACCAAATCATGACGACCAAGAAACATAGTGAAGATCAACATCTATATTTGAATACACAAAAAACAAAAATCATGTCAACTGATAAAGCATAAGGCTCACCTAGCATCCAAATAAACAATTAAGAGCTTCAATGTGTAGAGAGCTACGAATACCTGGGCTCAATAATAAACAAAAAAGGTGACTGCTCCAAAGAGATCTCAAGAAGATTGACAGTAGCAACCAAGAAGTTAAACACAATGAAGAACGTGTGGCAAAGCACCAGCAAAATATTAAAATTAAAAATATTCAGAACATGCATTTTTCCATTGGCTACTTATAGGTTGTGAATCATGGACCATTACATAAA